>JANHMN010000002.1:42775008-42852505 GCA_030674055.1 Rhabdomys pumilio
CGCGCGCGCGGCCAACCGTCCGCCCCCGGGGCTGGCCCGGAACCCGCCGTGCCCGCCCGCCCGCTCGCCCTCGGGCGCCCTCCGCCCCGCGCCGCCCCGCGCCGCCCCGCCGCCGCTCCCCGCTCTCCCCGCCCCCTGCGCGGCCCAGGCCGCTCCTGCAGGAAGCAGCGAAAGCCCAGCCCACCGGGGGAGGGGCGGCCCGCACCCCGCCCCGGCGCTCCGCTCCGCTCGGTGGCCGTGCCTCTCGGAGAAAGGAAGCCTGCGCGCAGGCGGGAGTGGACGAGGGTTCTTAAAGGAGCCGCGGCCCGAGCCAGCCTGGTCTGCAACCGAGACACCCGCTAGCATTTTGACCTTCACTTTCCGATTGGGGAGTGGTCCAGGGGACGCTCGGTCCAGTAACCGAGAGACGGACGTGGTGGGGATCGGGGTGGACAGGAAGCGTCCCCAGGCACAATGCTCCTAGCGGTCAGAGTCTGGGTTGTTGTGAGGTGTGTGTTCTGGTTCCCTGTGTCCAAGTCGGTGTCTAGGTGCGTCTGTGGCCATATCCCTACGGAGTACACACACTACCACCAATATGGACAGCCAGGTGCCTGAGAGGTCTCTTAACCATGACTTCCGCTCTGAGGGACTAAAAAAGTACACCATTCTTGTTTCAAATAGGAAAGCAAAGAATCTGGGTGGTTTTTAAGAGTGACCACTGTGTTGTGTGCACCGGCACTAACTTGCTGTTTCGTGTGCATCGACCATGTTTCGGGACCGCCCAACGGGTGTATGTGTATCCTGCACATATACTTATAACACACAGAGGCCAAATTTTGTAAGGATCTTTTTTTCTTGGACTTCTCATGGAGACCGGGGGTGGGGGAGAAGAACTGAAGTGCATGCTGCACGTGGGTGCACCCCACACTGAGCATGCTCCCCTATACACGTGTGACCCGTTTGTGCCCAGCCCCCACCCCTACAGCCGCAAAAGGGCTGTCAGAGCACTCAGCTTATGGAAAGGGCAGAAACACACACAACACCAGGTCGGGGGGCGCACGCGTAGGGTCAGTGGTGACATAGTTAAGGGAGAGTTCCCTAGGTGGTTTGGGGGGAATCCTTGGATAGGGGTGGCTGAATGGGTCTATTTCTCCCAGCAATGCCAGAGCAGCAGTGACTTGTGGGTGGGCAGGCTCCTTCCCTAGGGGGAGACAAGTAATGCATATGAGTCACACCACCCAAAATACACGCAAAGTTCCCTCGCCTTTTGCTGCAACCCAGATTGACAAGTTTGTTTGAAATTGCGATCCACAGGATATATTTATAATCTCACCTTAAAAAAAAATCTTGCATACTCCCCCTCCCCCAACCAGCAGCTTATCAGCAAAGGGTGGTGACTATGCCACCCGGTGCTGCACTCATACCCAAGAGTCTGTAGGCTTGGTGGCCCCAGCAATGGAGGTGGGAAGCACTCTGGCAGCTGAAACTGGGCGCGCAGCCCAGGAGCAGTGGCCGCCCGTTCACCCCGGATCGACCCCCAGCCATGGAATTTCATTTATTAAATGTCGAGGCAGCTGCTGGCAGCCCCGACGCTTGGCTGCCTTTGTTTCTTCGCTGTGTGGGCGCGTCTCGAGCACGTGGCAGCCAGGGCGTTCAGACCAAAGGGAAAGCGACCTGGGCTTAGTGTCGGTAGCCGGCCATCTGGCAAAAGGGCAACCTAGCCTCCAGATGCATGCTGGCCTCTCTCCTTTCTTGGAATACAGGGTGTGCAGGGGAAGAATGATTCAGGTCCCCCACCCCGGCCACCCTATCTCCCTATTGGCTAAGGGACTGCCTGGGAGGGGCCCTGACTCTGACACACTGCCCAAACTTTGTTGCAGAACCCCCAACCTCACTTCAGCCAAGCTTTAGAACTTGAAGATGTGGGTAGAAGGGTTTCTGGGTTTCCCGAAGAAGATGTCACCATCCCCGGAAACAGAACAGCTCAAGTGGAATCACACACAAGGCTCTGAAAAACGATTTAATGAGAAATTGTACAGGCATTCTCGCGGCCTCTCCTAGTTGCTCCTCCTTTCTCTAGCCCCCCTCCTCAACTCGAGCTGCAATCACGACACTCTGCTGACCCCTGGCGGTGGAGGTGGGGGCGGCCCTGGGCTGCATAGACGCCTGCCGGCTCCTCCCAGGCTGCAGAAAGGGGCGAGGCAGTCTACTCCTCCCTCAGTCCTCCAGGCCTGGCACCGCTGGATATGAAGGAAGCAGGGTAGAAGACCACACAAAGAAACCCGAGAAGGGCGCACATAGTTTGCAGGCTTTTGCTGTCATCTCCCATACAAACACTCTCTAGATTGTTGTTCTAAGTCGGTCTGGCAAGGAATCCCTTATTTCTGCCTTGAGGTGGGCTTGAGGAAGGCAACATGTTCGTTCCTACCACTTGTCTCAACCTGACTGAAGGAGAAAGGCGCCGTTTTCAGGCAGTTCATACCCTTAGCTCATCCCAGGAGGTAGTATCCAATCCCATTTTAGAGGCGAGTGGAACGAGAAACTCAGAAGTATAAGCAATTTGCTTAAGATCAAGCAATTGTTACGGTATTTAAACACAACTCTCTTGACATTTTCTCTCCCAAGGCATCTAGATCCTTTTAACATTTGCAGGTGGCTGCTGCAGAGGCCAATTTGACTTTTACCACACTCTCTGCAAGGGATCCTTATGGAAGCGCTTGTCAGCTCTGATCATTCAGGAAGAAGGCAATCTGGAATCAGTCATTTCCCTTAGGTAGGGACCCACATGGAATGGAGGTGGGGAATTGCCACCTGCTGCTGTCTTTGCTTAACCTCATCCTGGTTCTTGCTGAGCAATGAAGGGGGAAAGACTGTCTTCTTCGCTTCATTAGACATTCTGTTTTCCAACGTGATGTGTGAAAGGTGGGGTTTATCTGAGAGAGCAAAGATTTGAGAAACATTTCGAGTATCAGATCCTTGGCCGCTTCAATGCCCCTTGGTACTGATGCCCTGCATCTCTCTTAGGCGTCACTCTTTAGTCACTATCTTCTAGGAATCCAGATGCCTCTTTACCCTCCCTGGGACCCAACCTCACTTCTGCAGGTCACAGTCGCCCGCCCCAACCATTCAGGCCAAACCTCAAAGCCTCCCCCATTTCCTTGCAAAAGGCAAAATGCCAAAGAGTGGAGGCACGCCCCAACCCACCTGGCATCCAAGTAAGACCTCCATTTCGACTGGGCCTGACTCTCTGTCCATCCTCTCAGGAAATCAGCTCCAGACCGTCTCTGGTGATCCGAAACGTTCGGTTCTACCAGGCGGACTACAAACCCCATGATGCTGCGGGGCCGAACTGTAACTAGCCCAGCTCCGCGCACCCGGGTCCCCTCCTCTCTTCCCCGCATCCGCTCGTCCCTCGCCGGCCGCTCGGGTTGAGGGCCGGGCTATGCGACTTAGGGGAGCCGGAGGGTGCGGGCGCGCGTCCCTGCGGCGGCGGCGGCGTCCCCGGGGCCAGCGCCCCGTGCGCCCCCGCTCCAGCTGCGGGTCCCTGCTCCCTCCGCCGAGCGGCGTCTTTGTGTGCGGGGGTGTGGGAGGGGAGGCGCGAGGCCGCGTGCCGCCGAGTGCCCGCTCCCTCCCAGGGCGGGTGGGGGCTGCTCCGCGCCTCCCGCCGCCGCCTCCCGAGGACGCCCGCCGCCCGCACCACGCCGGGCGCGCCGCCCCCGCCCGCCGCCGCCGCTCGCACATGCCCGAGCCGCAGCCCCGCGAGCAGACAGCGCCGGCCGTCCGCCCCGCGGCCCCGGGCCCCGGCTCCCGCGCCGTCCCTCCCCGCGGGCCGGGCGCCGCGGCCCCGGCATGAGGAGCGGGCGATGATCCCCGCCAACGCCTCCGCCAGGAAGGGGCCCGAGGGCAAGTACCCGCTGCACTACCTCGTGTGGCACAACCGCCACCGGGAGCTGGAGAAGGAGGTCCGCGCCGGCCAGGTAGGAGCGCCGTCGGGGACCATGGCCCCGCACGCCCGCGCGGCGTGGGGAGGGGGCGCGGCGACGCCTGTCCCGCCTCCCCGGCTAGTTTGCAGCGCTTCTTTGTTTGCAGCCGCTGCTTTTGTGCTTGTTGACCTGAAGAGGGTGATGGCAGCGGCCCCCGCCTGCTTCTCTGGTTCCAGGACCCACCGGTGGCCCACACGTGTTCCGGGCCCTCCGAGACTGGTGTGGAGGGACCCTGTGCTCTTCTCCGTTGGGGCTTGAAGGGACTACAGGGAGGGGTTGTCGGTTCTGTCTGTGTTCCATGTGGTAGGAGAGTCCACCCCACTCGATCTCGGCGCGACATCCCCGCGTGAATGTGCAGAGATGAGAAAGGCTTGCGTGGGGAGGGGGCCCACACAAGATCGGGGAACAAGCTGTGTGGCACCCTTAGGCATTCCAGCCCCACCCAGTGCCCTCTCACTTCCTTGTGAACTAGATTTCTTGTTTGTTTAGAGTGGACAGAACCCATGGGTGCTTCAGATCTCAGCCTTGGCTCTGGAGCCAGAAGTGAAGACCCTACTGGGAAGCACCGAAGGGCCGTGTCTCCAGGTGCTGAAAGGCGCTCTCCTGCCTTTTGGTGCTAGGGCCTACCTTCTCACCGTAGAGGGGCCACAGGAAGGACTTGAGGTCCTACACAGAACAGGGGTTCCCTGCTTTCTGCCAATCAGAGAAACCTGTGGGTCAGACAGCTTTGGGCTGGGCAGTGACTTTAAAGAAGCCTAGGAGCCAGAAGTGGTAGTGCATGCTTGCTTGTAGTCTCAGCACCGGAGAGGCAGAGGCAGGAGGATTGTCACAAGTGTAAGGCCAGCTGGTGTACTTCATGTCCCAGAGCAGCCAGGGCTACATAGTGAGACACTGTATCTGAAAACCAAACCAAGCAGAAAGCCTGGGGAATGGTTTCTTGGCCATTCTTCAGGACAAAGGTGGGCGCAAGTCACTAATAGTCCTCAATTCTGTTCTTGCTACCCTGACAACTGGCAAAGCAGTCGTGGTGCCAACATCACCCCCCACCCCCGCAGGGGAGGCAGTGGGTAGAACTGGGCCCAGGCTACCCTGGGTTGCTTAGAGATTCAGATTTGCAGGCTTGATTAGAATCTGCAGCTTAGGGACTGTGGGTCCACTTCCTCCAACATGGAAGCTCAGTATGAAGACCTGTCTAATTCCCAAGGGAAGGGGCCAAGGCTGGACATCAGACTGTGAATCAGAGAAGGTTGGACCATCTGACATTCACTGTGAGCCTCCAAACCAGTACAGCATTCAGCCTTGCATCGTATTCCATTTAATAATAAAATAACCTGGGCCTGCAAGCCTCTGGGCTGGCCTTGGGATTCCCTTCCTTTCTGCCTCTGCTCCCACAAGGTCTCCCCAAGTTAGTTTTCTGTCATAAAGGCTTTGTAAAGACAGGAGGTCAGAGAGCCTGGGAAAGCAAATCCAATGTACCAATGCCTGCCCTGGAGGAGATTTGGTTCTGGGATTATAGTGTGCAGAACACAGGACATAAAGATCCAATCCTGTTTTCTCTGGCTGTTCTTCACTTTCCTTGCCTGAGGAAGTCCCCAAAGATCTAGGGATTGTTAGAAGGCTAGAAGCTGAATCCTCAGAATGTCTCAGCTCCACTCCCTTATCCAGAGGGTGTAGGTGGTCCTTTTCCTAAAACTAGAGAGGAGTGGAATGTTTCAGAAAAGGGCTTTTTCATCAAGGCCTCTGCTGACAGACCTCAAGTCAGCCATCTTGCTGGAGAGGTTGGGCCAGGGAGCTGCTGCAGGTCATGGTGGCCAGGGCTGTTCAGACATTCCTCTCAAGCCCCGGCTGCCATAGTAGCTAGGTACCGTGTTACCTTATTCTGGCCCTGGTGAGTTAATGTCACATTGAAATGGACACCAGCCTGCCTGTTCTTCATCCAAGCCAGGAGAATATAGGGCACCAGAGACATTAACTCTTGTTCATCCACGGGGAGTTCAAGCAGGGTATTCGCCTTCCCTCTGGAATACCAGGAAGCAGCATGCCAGTCAGCCTTGGTGGGAGAGTCTCTTGCTGTACCCTAACCCCAGGGCTGACACAGAGTGACACTTGTATTCAAATCTGCACTGTCTCATCTTTGGGGCATTACAATGTCCTCTCAGGGGTCAAAGCTGGGGGTGAGTCACCTGAGGTCATTACAACACTCCTGTGGACTCTTAGCATCCAGATGGTGTGTGGGGGTCCCTGACCTCAAAAGCTCCTGGCACAAACCACTGTCGAAATCAGCCAGGCTTTCCTCAAGCACTTGGCAGCCGGGTCTTCTTGGTCCTTGTTTGGCATAGCTGCCTTTGCTTTGCTCCAACAAAGGCCTGCAGAGGCCTCCCGTGGGTAGGCCTGGCAATACTGGCTGGCTGAGTAAGGCCGAACAGAGAGCTTTCGGAGTGGCTCAGCTACTGGGGGCTCTTCTGGGAGTGCTGAGTGGTTAAGAGGTGCTGGGCAAGGAAGGAACCTAGCTGGAGCCTGGCACTTTGCCAGGCAGGAGAGCTGGTGGTTAGGAGCAGTTTATATCACTTCCCATTAGCCTGGCATGGCCCGGGTTCTGGAGCCATGAGTTTCCTCGGGGTCGGGGGCAGGGATGGCCATGGGAATAGGAATGTTCTCCTCACAGCAAGGATTCTGAAGGGGGTCCTACTATTGCCTTGGGGACCACTGGGTTTTGTTTGTTTGTTTGTTTGTTTTTTTCTGGGGCTGCCTCTGTCATGGCCCTCCTTCCAGCTTTCTGCGTTCAACTTTCCCACTTAGAGGTCAGTGAGATAATGTTGTGGTGTCCTGATAAAAGTACTAGTTATGGGGGCAAGGGAGAGGGCTCAGTGGCTAAGAGCACTGGCTGCTTTTCCAGAGGACCAGGATTCAATTCCCAGCACCTATACAGCAGCTTACAACTGCCCATAACTCAAGTTCCAAGGGATCTAACCCCCTCACACAGACAAACATGCAGACCAAACACCAATGTACTTGAATAAAAAAAGTAAAAGTTATAATGGAAAACTTTGGGGGGGAACACCTAGTACCTGCCCTCAGTACAGTAGATAGTCCTGGGAGTGGGCTAACACCACAGTTAGTAAGCTAGGAAGGTCAGCAAAGAGGGCCACAAACCTCCAAAACAACACACATCCAAATCAATGGGTTTTGAGATGAAAGCAAGGAAGGGCCACAGAGGGATGGAAGGGTGGACAGTCAGGATTTCCACACCTCCTGTGGCCACAGTATTCCTTGTACTCCATGCTCTCCAAGGAAATACCTCAACCCTCCTCACCCTTGAGAAAGCTCAGGCATGCCTGTTCTTATGCCCCATGTTAAGTGGCAGCTCTCAGAAGACTAAATCAGACTCTAGCCATTTTTCCTAGGGCTGGGAAGAAGGGCTGGGTGGGCAGCAGGGGAGAGTGGCCCAGGCTCTGCAAGCTCCCGCCCTCTCAGTGCCTAGACTTACTGTATATTTGGCAAGTGTTTTTAAGGCTTTACTTGACAAACGGTTTCTATCTACGCTGAAAGAGTTTGAAAAACACCCTGCTAGTGCATGTAGGTGTTTAGACTGAGTGTGCCATTACCAAGCACAAGTTACACAAGTGAACTCCCGCAGGGCTAGAGAGCAGCTAGGTACACCTGTGCCTGTGCAGTTAAGGGTGCACGGGCTCAGGTGTGTAGGTAGGACGAGCGTGCTTTCTTCTGGAACCTGTGCATACCAGTGTGCGTGTGCACAGGGGTGCTGCTCATGGGTGGAGTGGAGGAAGCTTCTGCCCAGGGAGCCCAGACCTTAAACCTAAAGACTTCTGCTTTGATTCCCTCTGAGCCTGCTGGGTCCAGGAGGCGGGTGTTGGGTTTCATGGAAACCTTTTCATTGCGGCAATTAAACAAACAGCTGTGAGCTTTTGCAGAAGAAATAATGAATTCTCCCACCTGGGCCCAGGGCAAAGTACCCTTTGTGCTGTAGGCTCTGCACTGGATAGGAGGGGGAGCTGCTGTAGGGTTTGGGTGGATGCATGGGGGTCCACATGGACCCTGGAATCAGTGTTGCCTGAGGGCAGATGCTGGGAACAGTCTGAGGACCTAGGGTGGGAAAGGCATCCTTGCACGAGATCTAGTCTGCAGAGCTGAGAGCTGAGGCCCACGGGGACCCTGCTGCCAGGCAGGGTGCCTACTAGTTCCCTGGGGCCTTGTTAGCTACCCTAGCAAGGGCATCTAGGGAAGGGTAGGGGATGCCCAGTAGCTCACCTGCAACCCTCGGTGGGGGAAGTACCTGCTGGATTATTTTAAAAATTTATTCACCTTTTTGAAAAAAAAATATTACTAATTGGAGAGATGGCTCAGTGATTAAGAGGACTTGCTGCTCTTGCAAAGGACCTGGGTTCAGTTAAAACAAAACAAAACAAAACAAAACAAAACAAAACAAAACAAAACAAAACCAAAAACCAACCAACCAAACAAAACCCCCCAAAAACCCCACATTGTAACTCACAACCATCTATAACCAGTTCCAGGGACCCAGTGCCCTTTCCTGGCTATCTTCACAGGCACCAAGCATACACATAGTACCCAGACAAACATGCAGGAAAAACATCCAGACATTAAAAAGTGAAAAACAAATAACATTTTAGCTGGGCAGTGGTGGTGTGAGTTCGAGGCCAGCCTGATCTACAGAGCAAGTTCTAAGACAGCCAGGGCTACACAGAGAAACCCTGTCTCGAAAAACCAAAAACAAGAAAGAAAACTTTTTTCTTACACTCATCTATGTGTGTGTGTGCATGAGCACATGCATGCCACAACAGACATGTCAAGTCCTGAGCCTGTTTGTGCGTTGAAACCATGTTTTAATGTATGTTTATGCCTGTGCGTGTGTACCAGTGCCAGCACACCTGGTCTTGAAATTGTCTTAAAAAAAAAAAAAAGATTTATTTTTGTTTGTGTGTGTCTGCGATTCTGGAAGGACAAGCTCTGGGAAGCCAGAAGACACATCAGATCTTGGAGCTGGAGTTCCAGCATTTGTGAGCTACCTGACATGGCAGTTGGTCCTCATGGAAGGACAGCAGCATCATTAACCACTGGGCTGTATCTCATGCACCCAAATGTCTTATTTTTGACAAGTGAATTCATTTTCATGGTTTAAAATATTTAGTTGTTTATAGGAGTTTTTTTTTAAGTTAAAAATATTTATTTTATTTTAAAATTGTGTCTGCATGTAGGTATGTGCCATGAGTGCAGGTGTCTGAGGAGGCTGGAACAAGGCATGAGACCCTCTGGGGTTGCAGGGACAGGGGTTGTGAGCTGTTGGGGGTGGGGGTGTGTGTGGGGGTGCTGCCTCCAGAGCAGCAAGCAGGTGCTTTACTCACCGAGCTGTCTCCACAGCTCTTGGGTTTCTACTGAGCCGGCTTCCACTCCCCGCCTCCCGTACTTGCTGAGCTCACCTCTGTAATTATAAATACTTCCGGAAGCATGTCTCTTGGTTTATCACTCTCATGCTTTTTTTTTTTATTATTACTTTCTCCTGACTCTCAATGTGGTCATCTGTACATTTATTTAACAAACGTGCATTAGCCACTGGTTACATGCCAGATGCTGTCCAGGGCCTGGGAAGCCATTGATGAGCAAAATAGGCAGGATCTGGCCTTGCAGGGTGCAGAGCCTAGGTGAGGGACACTGAGAGTAAACAAGCCTGGGGTGCTGCAGAGATTGAGACAGGATAAGGGGCAATGGTGAGATAAGCAGCAACTGTCACCTCAGGTTGGTTGTCAGGGCAGACTAATCTAAGGATGTGACATTTGGTGGCAACCAGAAGTGAGAGAGAAAGGTTCTATTGACACTTGGTGTTTGTTTGTGTTGCTATGACAGAATTCCTGATGGCTTAGGGATGTGGCCCTGTGGTGCAGCACTTGCCTAGCAGGCAGCAGCACATACACCTTTGGGGGGACAAATCATAATATTGGGGTATCCAAGGGATCATTTCTAAGATGACAAAGAAGGCTGGTAATAGGATTATGGGAGGGTTGGAGGGTGAACAAGGTAAATGAGTTTCAGAAGTCCAGGGCTAGGGCTCTATTCTAACACACAAAAACCCACTGGTGAGATTTGTGCTAAAGTGTATCAAGCCCTGAGTTAATTTCATTTCCTTTATTTTATTTATCTTATTTTATGTTATGAATGTTTTGCCTGCCGGCATCCTCAGAGGTCAGAGGAGAGCATCAGATCTGGAGTTACTGGTTATCGTGAGATACCATTTGGATGCTGGGAACCGAATGTGACTCCTCTACGAGAGCAACTCCTGCTTTTAACCACTGAGCCGCCTCTGCTTTCCCTGGGTTCAGTTTGGCTTGGTCATGTGGAGGCATGAGAGAGGTGGTGTGAGCAGTGAGGGGGAGACTGAGCGCTGGGAACTGAGGGACCTCTAGGTCTGCTTTGGAGGTTGAGCCTACAGGTCATGCTAACGGGTTGGTTAAATATGGAAGGCGAAGAAAAGAGAGGACATAAAAATGTTGATGAAGGGAAGGTTCTAGAGGTGGGGTAAGCATGGACTTTTCATGCCCAAAGCCTTACTAGGATAAGGGGTGCATGTTTTAATTTTAAAAGTTTAATATCTCTCTCTCTCTCTCTCTCTCTCTCTCTCTCTCTCTCTCTCTCTCTGTGTGTGTGTGTGTGTGTGTGTGTGTGTGTGTGTGTGTGTGTGTGTCTGTGGGGTGGGGGCATGAGTATGCCACTGTACACGTGTTGAGGTCAGAGGACAATTTTGGAAGTCAGTTCTCTCCCTTCAGCATGTAGGTCCCTGAAATCAGCCTTGGGTGGTTAGGTTTGATGGCAGGTGCCTTTACCTGCAGAGCCATCTTGCCACAAGCTTGTGCTGTTCTTTTTAACCTGAATATGCAGTGAAGTGAGGCGCTGTCCACTGTGAGAGGAGCTAGGGGCAGCTGTGCAGGAATGGAGCATGCCAGGGAAGGTGCGGAAGAAGCTTCCAGGGGCTCGCAGTCCGAAAACTCAGTCATCTTCCCATTTTTTCCTGAGGGTGTACGCACGTTGCTGCCCCCACTAAGTTCCTTTCACTGCCTGCAGAGCTGGTCTCCTAAGCATAGCATCCCATTGTCTATTTGGGTTGGTTTCACAGTGGACACTTTGTTTCCAGTGCCATGTGGCTGCTGGGATACATGTGAGAATGGGGCCTGGAGTTCACTGACACATAGGACAACTGGGCAGTAAGCTACTTACCCATCATGGCAACCCCAAACATCTCTATTCAGAGGTCATTGGGGCCTTCACTTCCTCCAAGGAAGGACTCTGCCTGGGTGGAGGGGTGAGAAGGTGGAGACAAGACTGCATCCTGGCTGCTGGTAGCCATGGATCCGGTGGAAGGAGCACCAGTGCTGTGCTCCACAACCTTGCTCTTTGCTGTAGTCAGTGTCCCCAAGTCCAGCACACTTCATGATGACTTGGGGTGACCCGGCTTGCTGTTCCGGGTTCCCTCCCCAACTGTGGACGCTGGCTTCCTCTGTTACACTAGTGTCAGAAGTGATCCTGGGCTACCGTCCATCTTCTGATGTGTTGGGATTCTCATCTGCTGACATCTCTTTATTCTTGTGGGTTTTAAATATTTTACTGACATTCTCATACTTGCAAATGTAACATTTTTGGCTTCTCCGCTCCTTTGTGTAGATCCATGTCTCCATCTGGTATCTCTTCCCACCTGATTGTTGCGCACATCTTCTGGCAGTCTGTTCTCTTAGCTGAGGCCCGCCATGGAGTCTCCATTTCCCCTCCGTTTTGGAAGAATATTTTCATTAGTATCGAGTTTCACATGGAGGCTTCCTTTCCTCCACCCCTGCGCTGAGAGCTTTCACTGCCACCTTTGGGCTTGTATCCCTTCCACTGAGAAGCAAGAGTGGCGCTTTCTGTTTGCTCCACTGATCCAGGCCTTCCTTTGGTACTGCTAAAGGTTTCCTGTTAGCGCCTTCCCAGTGTCTGACTGATGGTGAGGGGCCTGGCATCAGCTGCTTATGGGACATTGTGTTTCTTGGTTCTGCAGGTTTATTTTTGTAGTCGTTTCCACAACAAATTGCCCCCAAAATGGATGAGTTAAAACGAAAACTTAGAGTTGAGTGTAGGAGCGCATGCCTTTGATCCCAGCACTTGGGAGACAGAGGCAGGTGGAGCTCTGTGTATTAAAGGCCAGCCTGGTCTACAGAGTGAGTTCCAGGACAGCCAGGGCTACATAGTGAGACCCCGTGTTGAAAAACAAAAAAACAAAACCTCAAGACAAAAGGTCCCAAATTTCCTTTCTCAGAATTCTCAAGTGTCAGTAAGAGGCATGCGCCTTCTACGCCTTCTACGCCTTCCACACCTTCCATATCTCGACAGAAGACCCCGTCCCTGCCTGTTCCAACTTCCCATAGCACCAGGCACCCATTGTCTGTGGTTGCATAGTCTTTGTCTCTATTTCTGTGTGTTCTATCAAGACATTAGTCACTGGATTCTGGAGCCATCAAGGCAATTTATGGTGATGTCACCTAGAGGTCCATAGTTCTACAGATGTCAAACTGGGTGTGGTAGCACATGCTTATAATGCCAGCACTTGGGAGGCTGAGGTAAGAGGGTCAAGGACCCAAGACTAGCCTTAGCTATGTCCTGAGTTCAGGGCCAGCTAAGATCTCAAGGGCAACTAAGACCATGTCTTAACTCCGCCCTCCTACAATAACAACAACCAGCTGAGGGGCAGAGGGAGTACCATCAGGCATCAGTGCCAGCTTGGGCTTTACAGCACAAACTCACTCAGAAAACAACAAAAGAAAACTCCAAAATTCTCAAACTTGACCATATTGCACCACTATCTAATTTCTGAGAGTCTATTAAATGCTCTCTCCTCTTGATTACAGACCATATTTTTCATGACATGTGTACTAATTTTTGAAGGGTGGCTGTTTTTTAAATGACATTGAGTTGGGATTTAATAAAGGTATTTAATATAGGTTTAAATATGAGAGTTAAGAGAAAGAGAGACGCTCGGCAGAAAGTAAGGCACATCAGAGAGCATGTGTGGCTGATTTTGGGGACAGTCTTCTTATGTAGTCCACGCTATTTGAACTGTTTCCTTTGCCTCCTGTCTGTTGGGGTTACAGGTCTGAGCCCCACCTCCTGCATCATATCCCATCTTCCAAGTTTTGACTGGATGTTGGATGTGCAGATACATATTCAATAGCTAAATTTTGTCTTCCTTTAAATAGCAGTGGTTCTCAACCTTCCTAATGCTGCAACCCCTTGATACAGTTCCTTAGGTTGTGAGACTCCAACCATAAAATCATTTTGTTGCTATTTCATAACTGTAATTTTGCTACTGTTATGAATCACAATGTAAATATCTGTTATGTAGGATACCCAAAATGCAACTTTCAAAAGAGTCTCAACCTCCTGCTTGAGTGAGAGCCACTACTTTAAAGAATTTTAGGCCTCCTTTAGCAAATTAATTATTTGCAGATGAGTGTGACCCTTTGGGTGTTCTTTTTTTTTTTTTTTTTTTTTTTTTTTTTTTTAAAAGAATTATTTATTTATTTTTATTTATATGAGTACACTGTAGCTGTCTTCAGACACACCAGAAGAGGGCATCAGACTCCATTACAGATGCTTGTGAGCCACCATGTGGTTGCTGGGAATTGAACTCAGGACCTCTGGAAGAGCAGTCAGTGCTCTTAACCACTGAGCGATCTCTCTAGTTCTGGATGCTAACTCTTAATCTGTTTGAGCGACTCCAGGTTGCCCTTTTTTCTAGGACAGTTTATCCCCACTCTGAAGGGTCACAGAACATCTGGAGTCTACTAAATAGGTGGGGAAATCAACAGACTCTTCCTAGCTGACTTGAGTGTGAATAGTGGCCCTTAGCAAGCTTTGTCCACATCTGTTTTGTAGAATCTTGGTTTTTACTGTGTACATATGAGGTTTGGTAGAGTCAGTGAAGACTCAGAGTGACCCCTGTACAAAGGAGCAACCTTGCTCTCTCCTCCCTCATTTCCCCTTGCTCTCCCCTGTCTCCTTTCCCCTTGCTCTCTCTTGCCCTCCCCAACCCTTCCTCTCAATTTCCTCAAAGCCAGCGCTTTTCCAGGACTTCGCATCACTTACTGCTTTCCCTTCTTTGGATTCCCGTCTGTTTCCACAAAGTCTGCTGATGTAGCAACCCAGGATGTTTCTTCTGAGTCTCTCTTCTGATGTCTCTCTGAATAGCAACCTAGGATGTTCCTTCAGGTAGAAGTCCTGGAAAGTCACTAGGTCAGGGGTCCCAGTCAGAGACACCTGTTGTCAGTTGTCTAAAAACAATTACTCATGTATTTTGAAGTGATAGTGACCCTGTCCATGTTCAATATAGTTTTTGTTACGTCATCTTGGTTGGGAGAAAAGCCCCGTAGTAAGGTTTTGGAAAGGCGTTAGCAAGTGTGTGGTCAACTCACTGAATTGAACTAGAAGTTCAGACTCTTGGGAAATATTTAAATATTTATATTTAACACATATGCTTTTTTGTTTTGTTTTGTTATGTTTTGTTTTGTTTTGTTTTGAGACAGGGTTTCTCTGTGTAGCCCTGGCTGTCCTGGAACTCACTCTGTAGACCAGGCTGGCCTCGAACTCAGAAATCCGCCTGCCTCTGCCTCCCAAGTGCTGGGATTAAAGGCGTGCGCCACCACTGCCTGGCACACATATGCTTTTTTTTTTACAACAGGATGTAGTTACGTGTAGTGGAATATCACCCCTGAAATCATAGGATTTATGCAAACTGTTGATGCATGAGCCCGAAGGCATCACACAGGGCTCTGACGTCCTGCAGTGAACACTCTTTCAGCACTACCAGTGTTGAAAGAGGGGGAGGTGTTTCACACTATGTTGTGCAGGCTAGCCTTGAACTCACGATCTTCCCGCTTCAGCCTTTCCAGTGCTGGAATTATGGGCGTGTGCACTGCTGTGTAGGTATTGTCCTAGTTGTTTGCTCAGTGCTCAGTGGTCATGCCAACACTGTAAACTGGCGGTGCTTCCTGATAGTGTGGTCTGGGACCACTAGAAAGGTCTTACCATAGGCATCCTCCCTGGCTGACAGCCTCTTTGGATGGACTACCATTCAGTCTCTGCCTGCTTTCCACAGTAGGCCCACGATACCAGGTAGATAACTAACTCTACCTGGTGCCTACTGGACAGGAAGGAAAGTCTTGCTTTCCCCTCCCAGTGTCCTTTCTTCCTTGTTTCCTGCGCCCCCTCTCCATTCACCTGGCATGGCTCATCATGTTGGCCTTGTGAGCCGGACCAGGTGACATAGCCAGAGAGCTGAGGCCAGCTTAGGTCCATGCCAGTGTCCTCCACAGTAACCAGGCTCCATCTCAACTTCTTCTGCAGGTGGACATCGAACAACTAGACCCCCGGGGCCGGACTCCTCTGCACCTGGCTACCACACTGGGGCATCTGGAATGTGCCCGTGTGCTCTTGGCACATGGTGCAGATGTGGGCAGGGAGAACCGCAGTGGTTGGACAGGTGGGCACCCTTGTTTACCTTAGCCCTTGCACTCAGTGCCAGCCCCTCACCGGAAGTGTGCTGGAGTCTTACCCTGTGATATCACTTCCTCTCCCCAAGTGCTGCAGGAGGCTGTGAGCACCAGGGACCTTGAGCTGGTGCAGCTGGTGCTGCGATACCGGGACTACCAGAGGGTGGTGAAGCGACTGGCGGGCATCCCTATGCTCCTGGAGAAGCTTCGAAAGGTGAGACCTGGCTCTCCTCCTGCCTACTGTGGCCCTGTGTTCTGAGTCTAGTGCCAGCTTAGCCCCTTTCTCTGTCTTCCTCCAGGCCCAGGATTTCTATGTGGAGATGAAATGGGAGTTCACAAGTTGGGGTAAGAGGGGCTGAACTTGACCTGGGGACTCTGAGTTCAGTGTGCCCTCCCTGGAGTGTGGCTCCATGCTCTTCCTGGGGCTCCTTCTCACTTAGCCTCAGCTCAACTTCCAGCCAGGGGTTTCCAGGTTGCCCCAGAGACTATCATGATTCCACTATGATTTCTTCTCCTCTCTAATGGTTTGCTTATTTCGTGTATATCGTTGGTATAAAGTAAAGTCCAACAGGCAGGGGTCTTACCTTGTTCAGTGTTTTATCTCCAATGCCTGGAACAGTGCCTAGCATGGATTTGCTGGCCAGTAAATTCTTGTTGAAAGCTTGGGTGAGGTTGAGTGATGGAATGAATCCACAGTGGGTACTAGAGACAGCATGTGCGAGCCATCCCCGTGCCCAGCCTCATATTGCTCAAAGCTCCTTTAGGGGTGGCCGTGAAGGAGAGCCTCTCCCTTGTGAGTCCCTAGTTCTTTTCTGGCTGTACTACCAGCTCCAACTCCTGTGCTCTGAGCTGGTCCAGGAAACTGAAGTCTTTTCCGACCTTCACTTCCACTCAGTGCCTCTGGTATCCAAGATTTGCCCCAGTGACACCTACAAAGTGTGGAAGAGTGGGCAGAACCTGAGAGTAGACACCACGCTTCTGGGCTTTGACCATATGACCTGGCAGAGGGGGAATCGCAGCTTCGTCTTCAGGGGTCAAGGTCAGTCAGGCAGTAAGTAGGGCAGGGTGGGAGACATTGGACAGCCCCAGACCACCTGACCCCCGTGCTGTTCCCTGGTGGCAGACAC
Organism: Rhabdomys pumilio; assembly: GCA_030674055.1. NCBI lineage: Eukaryota > Metazoa > Chordata > Mammalia > Rodentia > Muridae > Rhabdomys > Rhabdomys pumilio. Next base: position 42,791,647 of record JANHMN010000002.1, read on the forward strand.
AAGTGCCGTGGTCATGGAGATTGACCATGACCGCCGTGTGGTGTACATGGAGACTCTGGCGCTGGCCGGGCAGGATCGGGAGCTACTGCTGGCTGCTGCCCAGCCCTCGGAGGAACAGGTGCTGAGCAGGCTTACTGCGCCTGTTGTCACCACACAGCTCGACACCAAGAACATCTCCTTTGAGAGGTGAGCTGGTGTAGCCTGCCTAGCCAGAAGCCAATCTGATGGGCCACTCTTTCATGGACCACTCTACCTCCCCAGGAACAAGACTGGCATTCTGGGCTGGCGCAGCGAGAAGACGGAGATGGTGAATGGGTACGAGGCCAAGGTGAGCTCAGATGCTGAGCAGAGGGCTCTCAATCCACTTTCCCCAGCCTTGTGGGTACAGGGAAACCTATATCACCCCCATTTACTCCTCACAACAGGCAGGAGCTCTTATCCCCACTTTACAGATGTGTACTGAACCCTCTCCATAGCACCCTACTTAATCTTAAGCACTCCACCAAGCTGAGGTTGCCCCCTGTTATCCTGGCCTACAGATGAAGCCCCGAGGATTGGTTTACTGACCTAGTAGAGGCACGGGGGCTCTTACAGACGATGTGCACACTTATAGGTAGCAGAGCTAGGATTCATATCTTGGCCACCTAACCTCAAGGTCAGGCCTCTAAAAAACTGTCACCTGCCCAGCACATGATGAATGAAGGAGCTGACACAGGCTTTAAGGCTCTGTATACGTCTCCTCCCTGGTCAGTATGCTCAGATAAGAGGCCTCAGGTATCTCGGCTATTGCATGCATCTCACTTTTTTAAGCTGTCTAATTTCTTGTCTTTCCAACTAGAATGTGACTCTCAAAGGGGCAGGGACTGTGTTGGGTTGTTCAGCATTTGTGTTCCTGAAGCCTGCCTCAATGGCTGGCATCTAACTGCCCCAAAACATCTGCTAGTCTGGGCTGGGGCTGCAGCTTAGTGGTAGAACACTTGCTGTGTACCAGAAACCCTGAGTTTAATCCCAAACACCATTAAAAGGTTTGTTAAATGACTAAGTAAATGGATGAATAGTTTACCGTATTTACTTGCCAACATGCCTAAAGACGGGGGCAGAGGTCCCCTCTAAGACTTTTCTTGGTGGGAGTGTTTAGAATTCCCCTGGGTGTGGGCACCAGAGCTGTCCTCAAGCCTCTTCATCTCTGTCCTTAGGTCTACGGGGCTTCTAATGTGGAACTCATCACCCGGACACGGACAGAGCATCTTTCGGAACAACACAAAGGCAAGGTCAAAGGTAATGAGCTTGAGGCAGATGGGGAGAGATGCTGTAGGATGGGAGGGACACCTCCCATCTGGGTGTCCCCAACAGCATCCCCTGTGCCCAGTGCCAGGATGGCTCAGCCAGACAAATGGATTTCAATTCAAATAGCTGTGTAACATACTGCAAAGAAGATCCTGGGGCTCATCCGGGCTCAGTGACTGATTACTAATGTCTGTATCGCATTTGGGAGAGAAACGTCATGCATACCATTCAGAGGCTAATCTAGTCATCTGTCTCAAACCTGCGTAGAAGAGTCAGGGAGCCTTGCCACTGAGTCTGTGTGCTTGTTTATCTCACACACGTCCACTGGGCACTGTTAACCTGTCTCACGTGGATACACGTAATGCCTACCTATACATGAACAGAATAAAGTCACTGATAAGGAAATACCTAGTCAGAGCATTCACACACACTCCCAAAGAGAAGACGGGCACTTTGATGTCCACAGTCACCAACCTAGAGAGCGGCATATTGGGAAGTTTCTTCTGAGCCTGAAGTGATTGATTGATTGATTGATTGATTGATTATTGAGACAAGTCTCATATTCTCACTATGTAACCCTGGTCTACAATTCTTCATGTAGCCGGGCTGGCCTCAAACTCACAGACATCCCTTCTCCTTCCTGCCTCCTGAGTGCTGGCATTAAAATGCCACCCTTTCATTTTACCCAAGCTTGCTGTGGTCCTGAGCCCTGTTCTCAAGAGTCTTCATCATTTTTAGGTGAAAGTGGTTAGGAATGTGGGGTGCGAGAGCTACCCACACCCCTACCCCAGGCACCTGTGTGTTGAGGCTGCAGTGTCCCCTGAGACCCCACATTCTTTCTAGGCTGTAAGACACCTCTGCAGTCTTTCCTGGGAATTGCTGAGCAGCACGGGGGCCCCCAAAATGGGGTGAGTGAGTACTAGGGGTTTTATTGTCTTGAAGGGTGGGGATATGGCTTAGGAGTTTTGGGTGGTACTCTGCTTACCGTGACCTATGTGGAGAAAGCCATGATAGCCCTATGCTGGGAGGGGAAGACATGTGTCAGCAACCCCTGAGTTGGACTCAGGGATTAAGGACTCCCTCCTGTGTGGTGCAGACCCTGATCACTCAGACTCTGAGCCAAGCCAGTCCCCCTGCCATCACTGCAGAAGAATACTTCAACCCCAACTTTGAGCTTGGCAACCGGGACATGGGCCGTCCCATGGAACTGACCACCAAGACACAGAAGTGAGGCCTACGTTTTCTGGGAGGGATGGGCAGGGCAGGGGTCCAAGAGGTGTTAGGAGGCCATGGCTTCCTACAGCTTCCCTTACCCTTTGGGATCTGGGGACCAGGTTCAAGGCCAAGCTGTGGCTGTGTGAGGAGCACCCCCTGTCCCTGTGTGAGCAGGTGGCTCCCATCATTGACCTCATGGCTGTCAGCAATGCACTTTTTGCCAAGCTCCGGGACTTCATCACATTGCGCCTGCCTCCTGGCTTCCCGGTCAAGATTGGTAAGCCACCCACCCCACAGCCCAGCCCCATTTCTCCTCAGCCACTTGGAGAGGATGAGGTTTAGAGGCAATCTGGGCCTAAGGTCTGAGGGGCTAGATGGCAGTGCCTAATAGCTTCCTTATCCTCAGAAATCCCGATTTTTCACATCCTCAACGCCCGTATCACCTTTGGGAACCTCAATGGCTGCGATGAGCCAGTGCCCTCCGTGCGAGGTAGCCCCAGCAGCGAGACACCTTCCCCTGGCAGTGACTCTTCCAGCGTCAGCAGCTCCAGCTCTACCAGTGAGACTCTCCACTCCCCACAGAGTCCTACCCTTCCCAAGCTCGGCTCCATTTCCCCCCCTGACACCAAGGGGTGAGCCCAGCCCACACCTGACCCCTGGCCCACGCCTCCAGCCTCCTGCCGTGCCTGTGAGATCTCCCCTGCATTGTTCGAGGCCCCACGTGGCTACAGCGTGCTGGGCGGCCAGCGAGAGGCTGCGACTCATGACGAAGATGATGACCTGCTGCAGTTTGCCATCCAGCAGAGTCTGCTTGAGGCGGGCAGCGAGTATGACCAGGTGTGTTCCCGATGCCACTCCAAGCCACAGCAAGTGCAGGCAAGCCCAGCTAACAGGCTTTTCCCTTCAGGTCACCATCTGGGAGGCACTAACCAACAGCAAGCCAGGCACCCACCCCATGTCCTGTGAAGGCCGCCGACAGGACAGGTTAGTGCCCAAGAGTGCAAAGAGACCTTAGAGGTGCCTGTTCCCTCTCCTACCCCAGACCCACACGCACAGAGACCCTCACTAAGCCATCATACTGCACAGTGACACTGGAACCCTACTAGACCTAGAGAACCCTCAGTGCCTTCAACAGGGCTCCACCCGGTATCAAGAACCTGTTATCAAGATGGCTTCTGCCAACCCCCTTCCCTGGCATAGGGTGGGTAGCCAGTGCTCCAGGCATGTGCAGAGATCAGGGACCTAGCTCCTTGGACCTTCAGACCCTCAACAACAGACAGGTTGGCGGGACCTGGGATTTGCCACCACTGGGTGGGGCCAGGACAGCCCAGCGAGACTCATGGCTTCCCCTAGAGGGTGGCAAGCCTGCCCAGCCCTGGGACCTCCACGATGTCTCCTGCCCCGCTTACGAGCAGGTGTCCCAGGTATGCCGGGAGCGGGGAGCGCTCGACAAATCCTCCCCGCCCCCAGGAGCGCCCCACCCACGCCGCAGCGCCAGCCCATGCCCCCGGCTCCAGTGCCCAGCCCTCGGCCCAGCCCAGGTCCCGGCTCCAGCAGCCACGTGTTCAGGAGCTACGACGAGCAGCTGAGGCTGGCTATGGAGCTGTCAGCTCAGGAGCAGGAGGAGAGGCGGCGGCGAGCTCGCCAGGAGGAGGAAGAGTTGGAGCGGATCCTGCGGCTCTCGCTGACCGAACAGTAGCGCCTCCTACTGGGACCGTCGCCCACTCCACGCAGGACCCGGGTCTGCGCACCTGCCGAGCGGCTGCTGGAATCTGGAGCCATCGCCTTGGGGGTGTAGCAGCGCATCAGGCTTGAGATGCCAGGGGATTGATGCAGGCGTGGAGTAACTTCCAGGCCAGAGCCCTAGAGGCATGGCTGGTCTCCCTGCTTTGCTGTACGGTGACCCCTAATCCGCTTCTCTGGGCTCAGATCTGTCCAAGGGCGGAGGCAGGTGTTATTGAAAAGGAAACGAATCCTTAAGAGGAGCATTGTCCCTGTCCCTTGCTCCTTATGGCTGGTCCTCCTTCTTGCTCACTGACCCCTCTCCAGGACACTGTCCCTGAAGCCTTCGCATCTCAGCTCTTCACCCCCGGGAGGCAGCTGATCGCCCTGCGTGCTGTGTCGCTGCTTTGTCCCAGACACAAACCAGCACGTCAAGGCCCAGCCCCTCCCCACCCCGGCATTTCAGCGTCAAGTGCACTTAGCGGGGTGCCCAGCTCCCCCAGTTCCCACACCTGTCCTGTGTCTCAGGGTGGTCCTAGCTTCCCCTTAGGCAGCCAGGAATTGGAATCCCCATGCCCGCAGCACGTTTTTCTTGTGATCAGGGAGTATGTCTAAGGTGCCCCCTAGTTTGGGCAAGGCCTGGTTCCCTCATGGTGCCTTGGGGGAATGGGGGCAGCATATTGGCTTGGGGGCAAGCACTAGAGCCGACACAGAAGCGTTGATGAGGGCCCTGGCACCACTACCACCACCCACCCCTTCCTACCAGCTGCTGCTAGCCCTCTGTGGTTGTGCACCCCTCTTGCCCCATTCAGGGGCTGACTAACACCCTTTATCCAATGGTGCTAACCCCGGCTCTCCCTGTTCCACCCTACCCACCTAAAGAAGCACAGGCCCCATGGAGCAGGGGCCGCACCCTTGCCCTGGGCTGCCTTCTGGCTGGCTTCTCTCTGCCAGGGGCTCAGAGGGGCACAAAAGGGGTCAAGAAAAGAGCAACAAAGCGAAATTGTTCTTCCTCTTCCCTTCCCTGATGCCAGGGGCACCAGACTGATTCTGAGGCACAAATAAAAGAGGTTTCAAACCAGATGCGTTTCTATCTAACTTTATTGGGGAGTAGTGCTGATGGGGGTGCATGGTAGGTGGGGTCTTGGGAACCTCAATGCAAAGATGGATGACCTGGGATAAAAAGCTGCCTGGTGGGTCCTCAGTCCAGCTTGCATTTGCTAGGTCTCCTCAGGCTTCCACAAAGGGACTGGGGTGTTCCCTCGTTTGAGCAAGGCCTGGTTCCCTCATGGTGCCTTGGGGGATGGGGGCAGCATATTGGCCCTCCGTGCAGGAGGCACAGACTTGTACTTAGTAAAACATTTCATTAGTTATGCCTCAGTGTTTTTAAGATTCAGCAGAGTGCTGGAGGGTGTGTGTGTGTGTGTGTGTGTGTGTGTGTGTGTGTGTGCATGCGCACGTTTTGAACCTGTTCCATGTGCCAGTTCTCCTGAGATTTCTCTGGTGGGGTCTGTTTGTCTCCAAGAAGCTGCCCTCTCTGGAAGTGGGAAGATAAGAAGAGCCCTCTGCCACAGACTGATGGTTGAAGCCAGTGGTTTAAGCTCTTCCGGACCGAAACAGGGTGCTGCTTACTAGGAGAAATGTGGGAAGTTTCCTGAGATTTTTGGGATATCTGTTCAATCACCATTTTAGGTGATTCTTGGTTAGGCCTAAGCCCCTCAGTATCCCCAGGCATCACGCTAATACTAAGCACTTCCCCTGCCCAGGGTAAGGGACAGAGAGGGACACCACCTCACCATGAAGCACCACTGCTAAGGCCACATTACCCCAGGCTCTCCCTGAGGCCTGATCCTGCAAAGTCCCGGGTCCTAGTACGGAGCTCAGTCCCTGCCACTTAAGATCCGTGTGTTCAGGCCTCCTGTGGGAGATGGAGTTTCTTTTCTGATCTCTTCCCTAATTCCAACCCCAGGAGGCAGGGTGCGGAGTCCCACACCAAAAGCCGGTGCTGCCAGTCGGTGCGCCCTGCCCCATTGGGTCTGCAGTGTGCAGCGCAGCACGCATGCTGTGCTAGTCCGTGCCGTCCACCAGCTCACACAACATGTTTTCCAACGCAGTAATACGTTCCTCTTGGGCTTGCACCCGCTCTCGGAGGGCCTTGATCTCCTCCAGCAGTGTCTCCAGGGTGTGTTGCTGCTGACATGTGGAAGACAGAAGAGACCATGGCAGGGAGCAGGAGGCAGGGAATAGAGTCCGGGTGGCTGGATCAGATTAGAGCTTACCGACAAGGGAGCTTCACTGGCTGACTGGCTTCGCCGAGGACTGGCCGGCGGGCGCACATCTAGGATGTTGCGTTTGGTGACTCGGAGCTCACGGTGTTTGGGGGGAACGTAACCTTCCTTCAGCGAAATGAGCACAGGGTCTGCATCCTGACCCGATAGCCACTCATCAGCTTCCAGGGCTGGCTCAGGGCCAGGCGTGTCCGGGTATAGGTCATCCTGGAACAGGTCTGACTAAGGGGGTGGGTGGACAGGAGGGCCTGTGTGAGCTGGGCGCTGGATGGCTGAATTTTGATGCTTTCCAACCAACGCCCTCCTTCCTCACCTTTCGTGGTACAGTCATGACGATGGGTTCACACTTTCGTTCGTGCAGCTTGTAGAACCTACGAGGGAGGAAAATTCAACATTCCTGCTGACTCCCTATCTTTTTAAAAATCCCTGTGTCTATGACTAAGGTGTTGGAAGTCAACACGTAGAGTAACTACCATTTACATATTATCAGTTTTGGGTTAAAACACTTCTGTTGGAATGTCAGGCTAGTGGGACAGTGCTGGGTGGGACTGTCATTGAAAAAGACTAGTACGGCTCCTTTCTTTTTCCCCAAAGAGCAGAGCACAATTAGGGGAAGGCCCGGAGCTGACATGAGGAACAGGAGGACAGGAGGGGCAAAAGTGCTGACCTGGCAATTTCACATTTGCTGACATCCAGTCCCCGCTTGGGCATGAAACCCATGCCCCGTTGCGGTTCTTTGCTGCTAAATGTGTTCAGATAATGCACGAAAGGTGGTTCTTCTGTAATTTCAAAGTACCGAATGCTACTGTCGCCCTGTAAAACCAGCCAGTTTAGATGGCACTGCCAGACAGCATGCTCACATCTTCATCCTGGCCCTGGTTCTTCCAGCCCAACCGCCAGCACCTTGCCACACAAGTAGACGATGCTCGAGTCAGGATCGTAGAATGGTAGTAACACCCCGTTGCTTGTGTCCATCTCCTGCAGGGCCACTGGCTCTTCGAAGTTGTTCTGCCGAGCACAGGGAGAGTGAGTGACCATCGTCCCGGGTTACTTCAGAATTCGCTTTATGGCCACCCCAAATCCCATGCGTTTCCAAGACAGCACTGTGAGAGCTACAGGCTCTTCTCCTAGACGCATCTTTCCCTTTCCCTCGCACAGGTACACCCTGTGCGGTTGCATGCAGTCACAGCAAACCACCCCCAGGGACTAGGCATCACCAGGAGGGGGCGCCAGCGCGAGCTCCTTCAGGCGACACAGCAAAACTGGGCAGTATTGGGTGTGAAGTGGCAGCAACCTTCAGCCCTGTCGGAATGGGTATACCCTGCGGGTGCGGGGCGTCTGGCCCCTCACCCGTGATGCCAGCCCCCGGGGCACACACCCCAAGCCTCCAGCTGTGTTACCGGGTCCCACAGGCCTAGCTCTCGCTGGCTCATGCGGGTGAATCCCGTGGTGAAGATATGACCCAGCCGCGTGAAGACAGCCCGCATGGGCCTCATCCCCTCGTGGGCTGCAAACCTCTCCTGGGGGGAAGGGGGAGAAGGGAGGAGCATCACCCTGCTGCCTGCCTTCGGGAGATGGAAAACTGAGCAACCTTGCCAACCTCAGTGTGGGGTGGGGGTGGGGAAAAGGAGTCCTAAGGACGCAGCTTCTCAGAGGTCAGTGACAGGACCCTGGCCTGGAGAACATCGGGGCTGAGAGAGAGCAAGAGGCCTGGAGCTTTCAGCAGGTCCCAGCCCTTAGGCACCCTCAAAGGCTGATCACTGGGGCAGATGATGTCTGCAGGTTTCCTGGGGTTGCAGTGGTGTTCTACCCACAAGGGAGCCCTGTGCTCCACTTGGGCCTCTTGGGCCCGGCCACCACTCAGGAGATTGCTCCTGGCTGACCCTGCAAAGCGAGCCAAGGCGCCTGCCTCGGCCTGGCCTACCGGGTCCCAGAGTGCGAGTTGCCGCTCACTCATCCTGCTGAAGCCGGTGCTGAGCAGCTTCCCGTCTGCGGTGAAGACCGCCCGCAGCGGGCGGGCGCCCTCGTGAGGCCGGGCTCGCTCCTGCTCGCAGGGTTAGTGGGTTAGAGTGCCCGCCTACCCACCCTCCGGCTCCCAGCCGCGCCACGCCTGTGCTCCAAGCAGACATGCAGGCACCCAACACCCCAGGTTAGAAGGAGGCTGGCCAGGACAGGGCCACTGGCCTCCCAGGGCACCCAGCTGGAACAAGCAACGCTTGAGGGTTGTTTCATCCCCTCCCAGTGGGTCAGTGGGTAGGAATGGGGTCAGGTCTCGGTGGTCAGGCCCCAGACCCTGGAAGATGGCGTTGGATATCTGAGAGGAGAGGGTCCTGGAGCTCAGGTTTCATGCAGGTTCTGGTTGGAGGATGGAGTTTCCAGCTTCTCCCCTCCTCAATCTCAAAGCAAGGAGCCCTCCTCGGAACTCTTAGATGTATGGGAGGGGAGCGAACCGGAGCAGGCAGAGGGTTGCAGTCTGGGAGTTTACTCAGGGTAGGGATTGAGGCTGTAGAGCCTGCAAGGGGTGCGGAAGGGGCGGGGTCATGACTAATCTCTGGAGTAGGGATAAAACAGGTAAAAGCTAGGACCAGAGGCTCTGATGACTGGGTATCAGGCTCTAACAGCTGGTGTTGAACAGGGGGTGCTAGGGAGTAGCTAGCCAGGCCAGGCACTCACCGCAACCACTTGACTCTTCCGGGGGTCAATGATGCGCAAGGTCTTGTCCTTGCAGGTGGTGGCTAGTAGGCTACCATTGCTGTTCCAACACACGCTGTGGATGACGTCAGGGTGTATGTCATCCAGGCTCAGCAGTACCTCCCCAGTGCCCACATTCCAGATGATGATCACATTGTCACCACCTGTCCAGAGTGACCAGGCATATCATCTGGGCCCCGTATTCCCCACTTCCACCCTCCTCTATAGCAGGGACCTTCCTTAGCCCCACCCCAGACCTGCGCTGAGCAGGACATTCCTGGCAGTAGGATGCCAAGACAGGATGCCCACACGCTTGGAGTGGCCCTCAAGTGTGATGACAGGTTCTGTGATGTTTCGTACAGGGGTGTAGTCTGGAATCTGCCACACCTAGGTAGGAAGAAAGACAACAAGTAGGTGGGATACAGAGATGGGTCCACCTTCCTAGTGTTATTGGTCCTCTTGAGTGTTATGGGTTAAATACAGGACAAAGCATGGTGGGACCAGCACTGCGGAAACAGCAGTTCAGAACCCGGCAGCATTGTGAGCTCTCCAAAAACCTCACTCACTCTGTCAAGAAAACTTCAGAGTGCTGTACCCCTGCCCTTAAGGCCCCAAGTTATCCATGGTTATAATTAGTTCTAGGCAGTGCATTCTGGGAGGGTGCGGGTATGTATTTAACTAAAAATAATCTGGGAACTGGGCAGGACAGGGCAGAGCTCCAAGCCTCTGCCCCTTCTATCACCTTCCCCAGCACAGGTGAGGTACCTCCCTGCTCCCTGCCCAGCTTGGCAGCATCCATTTGGCTCCTACCATGACAGTGGTGTCATCTGAGGCACTGGCGATGACGTTGTCATTGTGCGGGCACCAGTCAATGTCCAGCACAGGGCCAGTGTGCCCAGTGACCAGAGGGTAGTTCTTATCCACTCGACCTGTCTGGAGGGGTCAGAGAGGGAGATGTGGAACCAGTGTCACACATTTATGTGTGCATGAGTGCGTGTGTGCGCATGTGCACGTGCACAAGCACTGCTGGGAATGGAACCCAGGGCCCAGCACTTGCTAAGGAAATGATCAACCACTGAGCTGCACCCCAGGCCCTCCCCCACTGTATGTGGTTTTGGAGTGAGCAGTAGATTTGTTTACCTCTTGATTCTGTATTATTAGTTTTCTCTTTGCAGACCTTTCTTAGTCTCTATCTCCCACCCCACCCCAGCCTGCTTCTTGAACTTTGCTGGAGATGCACAGAGTGAAGTCACTTATATTAGGGAATCTGATTCAGAGAGACAGGAAGACTTAACCAAGGACCCACAGCAAGACGCGGAACCCAGACTTGACTTAAAGTCCAGTGTTCTTCAAAAGACATTTAGAGAAGGATTTATTTTTCAAACATAAAGTCTCATTATGTTTATTGCCTTGGTCTTCCCAGTGCTGGGCTCACAGGCATGTACCCACATACCCTGTGATGAGGGTGTACTTAAGCCTGTTCTCCAAGTTGACAAGCCCCTGGAGAAGGAGGTCTAAGTGAGTTGACCCTGAATGCAGTGGCTTAGCCTCTGGGACAGACCTCTCCCTTGGTTTCACCTTGGAGCCACAGCAGCTGGCAGTCTCGGTGCTGAACGTCCCTTGCCCGGAGCTGGCACTCACTTTTCTTTTTGTCTTCATGTGTAAATTGTGGGAGCTGTGGAGACTGCAGGGGTTGGCTTTGGCCCAGAGCACGAAGTCTGGGAGAGAGGGTGGCTAAATGGCATCGAAATGGCAGTCATACTGGGGAGGAGGTGGCTCTGGCTGAAATGTGAGCCCTTGGGATGCTGTCTCTGGATGGTGTCTGATTGTCCAGTGTGAGTCATAGGCTATTGTCAGGCCTGTTCCTGACCCCGCCACTTGCGAGATCTTCTTTAGCAAGGGTATAGGGTTCAGTATCTAGGTCAAGGTTATGCTTTGGGGTATCTATCCTGGGGTACAGATGGTTAAGTCTGCAAAGGTGGCAGACTGTGGGCCTTTCCCTTGTGTGCAGGGGAGGGAGGGCTCTGGCTTTTGTATTTTTTTCCTCTTTTTATTTTCATCCTATTTTCAGAATCAGTGATGGAACACACATTCTTCTCTCTCTCTCTCTCTCTCTGTCTGTGTCTGTCTGTGTGTGTCTGTCTCTGTCTCTCTGTCTCTTTCTGTGTGTGTCTGTCTCTGTCTCTTTGTCTCTGTGTGTGTGTCTGTCTCTCTCTGTATCTGTCTCTCTCTATGTGTCTCTCTGTCTCTGTGTCTGTCTGTCTGTCTCTCTCTGTGTCTCTGTCTCTGTCTCTCTCTGTCTCTCTCTTTCTGTGTATGTGTGTGTGTCTGTCTGTCTGTCTGTCGGTCTCTGACACTAGGGAACGATAAGGTCAGAGTCTGACTGGACCTTGGTCTGCTGCATCCCAACCACCTCCATCAGTAACTCCCGTCTTGGTTTCTGCTAGGAACATGGTGCTTTGTGGCCTAGAGAGTGGACACAGGTCACCCTGATATTGCTGTTCCCCACCATTCTTTGTAGGTTTGGCAAGGATGAGTACCCAAACCACACAGACTGCCCTTCTGGAGGCCTGCACTTCAGTGAGAAAAGGCTAGTGTGGGATACCCCAGAGACCCCAGCCAGTGCCCTCCCAATTGCTTTCTTCCCCTCGGCCCTCACCTTGGCCAGAGGCAGAACAATGAAGGCACCTCCACCTCCAGCCTCCACAATAATGGCTAGAAATTTGGGGTTGACGGCACAGAAGGCGCTGTCCCATGTGACCTTGGATACCCGGATGTCCTCATAGGCCTGGTCAGCCTTTGCTGCCTGACCAAACACATGGCGGAACTTGCTTTGCCGAACCACACGCCGGCTCATGGCTGGGGCAAAGATGATAGGGGATATTAGAGCCTAGAGGCACGTTGGTCCTTAATCCTGTGAGCTGTGGGAGGGAGGAGCAAGTGAGTAGGGTTATCTGCCAAGGATCATCAAGGTGACCAAAGCTGGAGGCAGGTTTTTGGCACCTGTCTCATGTTGTTTAACATGAGGGACAAGGATGGGGGGAGTCTCACCACTTCTTAGACACACAGGCTGACACAGGGCTGAAACTTCCTGCAAGACCTAATGTTTTGAGGAGCAATATCAGTGGGTCCCCTCTTGCTGCCAGTTCATAGGTGAGCACCTCTTTGCAAGTGTTTGTCCCTTTGAAAGGGACCCTACTCAACACACTTAGTCACTGTACTGTAGCTCAAGGCTAGTTGCTGGGCTAGGTAGGACAGCAGCCCTCAAGATCCCACATTCACATCGCTACAAGGGTTCAAGCAGATGTGTCTTTTTCTACAGATTCGCCAAGAGAAAAGGTCCTCCTGTTAGCCCTGTTCCCTACTGTTTTCTGCAGATCCCTCCCGTGGGGTGGGGTATGTGAGAGTGGGCAGTGGAAGGCGAATCTTCCTTCTGTCCATTTCATCATGCACCGGTTTCTCCGGGGGCAGGGGGCGGGGAACCCTGGCTATGGTTATCTGACACAAATATCATACTTTACTCCAGCCTCTTGGGTGCAACGCCTTTGCTGGCTAGTAGGTTCTCTTGAGGGTGGGAGTCCTCGACCCCACTTGCAAGGACCAGATGTGCAACCAGGTTCTCTTTCTGGTGCTACGACCCCAACTCCTGGAGCTAGGATCTTAGCTATGCTTGTTACTCGTCCCAGCATGTTCTCCCAAAGGCCAACTGCTTCCTCCCCTCCCCAGCCAGGACATCCCTGTGCCCTTCAAACCGCTCCTGCAGCCCCAGGCCTGAAGGCCGGCCTACTCGCCCCCTCCTCCAGCCTCCTGCCCGGCAGTGCGTTCGTGTGAGACTAGGTGCCTTCTCGCCAGCCGCTGTCCGGCCAAATATAGACACCAAGTCCGCCCTGCCGGACCGAATTTAGCGGCGGGGGAGGGGGGGGCGCAGACCTCTGCCCCCCTCCAAAGACCCCGCCCGCGCCGTTGGCTGCAGTTGCGGAGGCGGGGAGAGGGGTACCTGGTCCTAAGCTGGGCGGAGGTGCTCACGCGGCGACTCCTCTGCGGAGCGGGCCGGGGTGTGCGGAGGGCCGAGGGAGGAGGCGTCGGTGCGTCCGGGCCAGCGTGTTCCGGCCGCTGCCTGCGGCTCTCGGCTGCGGGCTCCGCTGCAGTCCCAGCTGCTGCTGCCATCAACCTGAGGGGGCGGGGCCGGGCGGGGGCAGGGCCAGGCCAGAGCGGCCACGCCCTGTCCAGCGCGGGAAAGTCCGGCGTCTCAACTCGGCAGTAAAATGGGAAAAGTCAGTGTGCGTGCGCTTGCGGGGTGTTCGCGCCTCGTGTCTCCCTCCGCCCCTCGCAGACAGGTTCGCGAGGGAGGCCCAGGCGCTTGGTCCAAAGCGGGACACGGAGACTGGGAACCACCGCGCGAGATCCGGTGCCTGCGCGCCGCATTCCTGCCGCAATCGCGCAGCTAATTTAGTTCCCAGCGGGCGGGGTTGCCCCCGAACAGCCACGACCCGCCGGGAAGAGGCCCCAGAAGATACTCTGGGGGAATCGTCTCAGTCGCTTGATGAGGGTCTAGGCTGGTTCAGGGCAACTGTGAGGCTACGGCTGTTATTAATAACGATGGCGATTGAGAATTTAAAACATTGGCACCGGTATAGGCATTTCATCCCTATTAGAAGGTTCTATGATCCAGGGCTTAGTCCAGTAGGTCAGAGACTAAGCAGAGAAAAGTGAACTCCCAGGTTCAAGGGGAAGATGTTGGCACAGATATTTGACCTATTTTAGAGGTCAGAGAGACCAACTCTGAAGAGGATGTTTAGCCCTCTGGGCTTTGAGACGATTCCTCTATTTTAGGGCAGAATCTCACACCCCCAAGACCCACAGTCTTGAGTAGTATTTAAGGTCAAGAAGATAAAATAGTTCCTTGAGTTGCTGTTTACTCGATGCTTACTTGCTTGCCCGTGATTTCTTGATTTCTTCCCTCCCATCTTAGGTTCTGGAGGGCAGTATTGGGCCAGTTTCAGGCAGCACATAGAATCAGTAGTGCAGTTTTCCAGGGACCAGTGTGTGTGGGCGGGGGGGGGGGGGGGGGAGCACATGAGCACGTGGGTGTCTATAGGTTTGTTTTTCAGGAGGGGTTTAGGTATTCAGTGGCTTGTAGAGGAATAGAACCAGAAATTGTTAGTGCTACACAGAGAATTCATAGCTTCTATGTGTGCAGAATAACAAGGATGGAAGGAGTTTTTTACCTTAAGATTCCAGGTACATGGTTAGCTCACACCGTTCTGGGGGGGCACATTCTGGTAACCCAAGTTCACTTCTCAGAACCCACACAGCAGCTTACAACCATCTACAACTCTAACCCCAGTTCTTGGAGATCCAATTTCTTCTCCTAGCCTCAATCAGTATCAGACACACATGTGGTGCACCAACATACATGCAGGGAAAATATATATAAAGTTAAAAACAAAACACCAGTCAGGCAAAGAAGCCACAGGGCTTGGTTCCCCCATAGAAATGAGTTCTGAACTGCAATCCATGAAGCTAACAGGAATTTCGTTTCACAAACTCATTTTCTGAAAGAGACAACCAAGACATGATTTGGTTCATTTGCTTTGGCTACAAAGCTGAGACTGGAGGTATTTAGTTGGTCAGGAGCCCAAGCACTCCTAGAGTATTTTGTGAGACGATCATATCTTCACCGTTATGTACACCTACTCAAGAACAGCAGTGTGCTACTCACTTGGCAGATTCAGAAAGTAGGCTGGCATTTTCTTTGAAAACATCAGAAATTTTGCTTGACAATTAGGCAACTAGTAGAGTTCCCCCAGATCGTACTGTATTTAGGCTGTACTGTATTGTATTTGGATAGTACTGTATTTGGGCTTTGTAGCTTTAAAATTTTTTTTTTAATGTGCACTGGTGCTTTGTCTTAATGCATGTGTGTGATGGTGTCAGATCTTGGAGTTAGACAGTTGTGAGCTGCCATGTGGGTGCTAGGATTTGGACCTGGGTCCTCTGGAAGAGCAGCCAGTGCTCTTAACTATTGAGCCCCCTCCCCAGCCTAGTAGATTTCACGGTGATGAAACTTGTTTGTTCTGTGTTAATGTCTGGTGAGGTCGCTCACTCTGCAACTCCTGCCACTGCTAGAGCAGAGTCCCATCCCAGTCACTCTGCACCATGGCTGGCAGAAGAACTTTGCTTATTCATTCTAACATTCGGGTGACAGCTTCCGTGAGTGACTCTTTGACCAGCTAAGTTCCCAGCCTGGTCACCTGATTTGAGTCTCATTGTCTGCAACTTTTGGTAACCCTGTTTCCTATGCAATCTTTTGTGAAAGGTAGGTTATGTACATGCACATAAACAAATGCATGTACATATGTGTATATATTTATTTCCCCACACTAAAGTTCTTCAGTATGTGCTGGTCTGTCTGTTGTCAGTGTTGTTTTCTGACCCCCCACCTTCCCTAGCACCCCCCTCTTTTGTTACACATGAAACAAACATTTTGTCTTCAAAATAAAAATTTATTCAATCTGTAACAAGAACATTGAATCTGCACATCTGCGCACAAGTTCACATTTAAAAACAGCGGAGCACATCAGTAATAATAAAAACAACTATGATACAAGTGGACATCCCAACCACCAGGATTAAGGAAGGAGATGAGACCACTCTTTATATTCTGCTTTAAATGCCTCGAAAAGGTCCCAGAGATTCCAGGGAGCACCTGCTTTTAATAAAATGAGAGCATATAGAAGTTTGGGATAGCCTGGACAAAGGTAACAGTCAGTGCGAGTCTTTTGGACTTGTTTGGGTTTCAAACAAGTCTTACAAAACAAAGTTTAAAAGGGTTGGGGGAGAGGGAAAGGCACCTTTAGCTATGCCAAGCAAATCACAATCAAATAAAACAAAACCCATCAATTCCCAGTGGGCTTACTGACTAGGAAGCATCCTGTCAGTTCCTCAGCTTTCCATTTGGGGTATTTGCTCTCTGTAGGCAGAATGCTGCCACTACCATCACTGTGAAGACAGATGGCAGCACTAGCCCTATACCTGGGGTGGGGGTGGGGCTCTTCAAGCTGATCAGGGGTGATTCCAGTTTAGAAATCCCATCCTAGATCTCTGGGCACGAGATGAGGCTGGTTCTTTTCATAGCAGAAGCCAGGCCTAGCCACCTCTGCTTCGGTTGGAGCAATACGGAAGCACCTTGCAATAGCTCTCCATGGCATCAGGAGGTCCCAAAGCCCTGGGGAAAGGAGCGTGCAGCTTCCCGCTTTGGTGGTAGGCCTTTTCCTAATATGGGTGCCAGATGAGTCGAGGCAACACATACACTTATGTCCAATACATGCTTGATCTTTTAGTTTGGAAGGGATAACAAAGTCTATGATCTTTTAAGTTGGACTGGTGCTGAAACAACGGAATGTCACCTTGTCTACCATTAAAATGCGAAAACCAAACAATCATACTATCCTTTCACCATCACGACCATCACTACAGCACTGAGAAAAGACTGCTGGATGCGAGTGTGGGACACAGATGGAGATCAGCTTCACATCTGACCCACTTATCCACAAGGGCTGACAATAATATGGCATGTTCTCTGGGGGAGGACTCATAGGACAGCCATGGCTTCAGTGCCTGAGGCCACAGCGATGATGCATATTTTAATACTCACAAAGTAAACAAAGTATCCACAGATAGTTGTCTGAAAAAGCCAAGAAAAATGGCTTTTCTTTAAAATGCCCTTAAAACTTTTTGCATAATGCTTTCTTAGAAAATAAAAAACCTCAACTCCCACAGAACATCTTTACTGAAAGATAACCTCAGGTGCAGAGTTCTGTGAGCCACTGTGTCAGAGGCCTCTCAAAGGAAACATCTGGGCTCAGGAGCAGGAGACTATGGAGCCTGGGATGTGTCCCCAGGCTGTCCCTGTAGCTCTCGGTAGTACCCAGTATGAGAAAGAAGGAAATAGCAGCTGAGACAAAGGTACAGAGCAGGAAAACACTAAAGATGCTGAAGAGCTGGGGATGCAGGAAGAGGAACCGATGTGTTAAAAAGAACAAGAGGCAACCAAACTGAGATGCACTGCTCCCTACTGTCCTGTGCCCACAGTACCCACTGCTGCTGTTTCCGAAAACAACAAAGGGCTGGGGTCCTTTCCCTACAGTCAGGTATAGCTCAATATAGTCAGGCTATAGCTTCAATCCTGCCTGCTCCTGGGGCTGTTAGCCCAGGCACTGAAATGTCAGCTCCCCTGTCTAAGTGTCCACATATGTATTTTCCAGACATACTGACAGGACTACCGTGGTCTTAAAAACAGTAAAGAGAGACAGAGGCATTGAGCAAGAGGTTAAGCACTAGTCAGGAGGTCAAGGTTTTTCTTGCTTAGCAGTTCATCAGAGTCAGGTCCAGGCTTTCCACGAACAGAAAAAAACAGACAGGCAATCTGAAATTATCAAATGCTACAATAAAAAGTCTTTAACAGCTTATTATGCACCTGCCTTAGCCATAAGCACGACTTAGGAACAACCCAAGTGTCGGGGTTTGGAGGGCTGGCAAGACCCTTTGGCATAGCTGAATTACAGACCCTGTGTGGAAGAATCCGAGGCAGGTGAGTTAAATGATAAAAAAAGACAATTAAGAAGGAAGCCAGCAGAAGACGGTTTCTTCCATTCTTTAAATGTTGAAAAAAACAAAACAAAACAAAACAAAACAAAACAAAACAAAAAATCAGGTCTGTCCCTCTGTCCCCAGTGCCTTCGCTGGGCATTTTCTCAGTCTCTGCTGTGAGAGATGCAGTGGGGACATTCTCTGCTGGGAGAGGAGAGAGCAGTGCTTACTGCTGATGTGTGGCTTATGGATGCCACTTTTTTGAGACAGGGTCTCACTCTGTAACTGAAGTTGGTGTCCAGCTCACAGTGATCCTCCTGCCTCAGCCTCTCAAATGTGGGGATTGCATATGTGAGCTACTACACCCAGCTTTTATTATTATTTTTTGGTGATGCACTCTCTTAGCTTTCATGTAAACACTTCTCACCCTATCATAATTTGTTGTCCTCCGGTCTTACTGGTAGACAGGACTCTTTAGCAGATGTGTCCTGGAATCCACCATCTTTCCTCCCAAGCCTCCCTCACACTGATACATACCACTTAATAAGACAACACACAAATATCCAGGACTCACAAGGCTGTGACATTTAAAGAAACTACAGAAAGACAGCACAGGTATATATAACTCCTACACCACATGTTTTCAGCAGGTGGTGGCTAACTGCTTCCTGGCAGTAATGTCAGAACTAACCACAGCTTTGTATGGTGAGTGGACTCCCAGCTCTGGAGCACTTGAAAATGGCTGCAGTCTACTTTTCCGGTATCCTACTACTTGCTCCCTCCAAAGTCTGTCTCTAATGATAATCTGTGTGTCTGTCTTTTTCCAACTAGGGCTATGATAAATTAAAAACCTAAGTCTCTGGTTCCTGCACAGACAATCCTCAGCAATGTGGACATCAACAAAAGCAAGTAGGAAGCATATTCATAGACCTCTTCAGTTTTGCTGAACTGTGGTGGTTATCTCCAGATGTTTTCTGCAGTGGTATCCTGTGCCCTTGGCTGAGCCACCCCAGACTCTCAGCCTCACATTGGGAGCCTCTACTGAGCAGTAAAGACACATAACTGGTTGTGCTTCAATTACTGGCAAACAATGATCTGGGACTTCAGCCTCGAACAGAAGCCAGCGTTCAGTGTGATCTAGTGGGAGCCTGCAGGGTTTCTCAAGAGGAAGTACTTAATTTGGCAGGAGCTGGCAATGACAAGTTTTCATTTAAAACAAATAAAGATTTCTACCAAAACCTACCAGTTTATCTCTGGTGTCTCTCTCTTTTCCAGTTGCAACTCTACTCCTTAGCAAGAATAAATCAAAAGACCACAATATCAACCATAAAACATTAAAAAGTGACATTATGTACATAAATACTGTGTATGAACTGTAGAAAAAAGACAAACCTTCTAGGAAAAATTAGGGGAAAAACCTTGCATCAAGTGTTAACAGGGCGAACATAGAAAACTTTGTGTTCAATAGGTTCTATGTATGTAATGTAACAATTAAAATATAATTTGTGAAAGTAAGAAAAGGGCAGGATGGGGAAACAGCAAGAGGGAAGAAATCAATTGGAAAACCACGACCATTAAACTCAGAAGGCCCACTGAGTATTCAAGTAACAGGGTTAAACCCACAGTGTGTGTTCATTTTACAAGAACACACCGACTTGGCTGTTTTTCAAGCCTGTTTCCAGGTCTTTAATTGGAAGGTGGTGGCAGAGCCTGTCATCTGGCAGGCGGGGCCAGGACTCACCTGTGGGGATTCCACTGGCCTCACAGCCACTTAAGGGCTGTATCCCTTTGACCCCACCTTCTCTCTTACTGCATTTCTCTACAGATGACCATGAACTTCACTTAGGGTTCCCTCTGATTTTAGATTGTTTTCTTGGAGAAAATTATTTCCTTCGTAGGTTTCTATCAGTATGTCAATTACCACTCCTTTTTTTGGTAATGATCGATGCTTTTGGAACATCAGAAGAAATGGGAGTCTCAACTGCCTCTTAAAGCAAAGCAGAACCTGCAACTTCATGAACTCCAAAGGAGGGCTAGAGGAGGCCGAGAGCACTGACTTCCCTCTGCCCTTCAGCACATAGGTCGCCTCAGGCCTGGGTGAGCATTTCCAGTTCCCAGCTTCAGTGCCACCAACCCCATCTGTTTCTTCCCCTCAATCAAGCAGGCATGTCTTTTCTCAGAGGGCAAAATGAGAAGAGACAGGTGGCAGTTGATTGAAAAACAGCAATTTGCCTTTGATAAAGGTGCTCTTTGAAAAAAAATTTTTTTTGAGGTTTGAATTTTTAAAAAATAAAAATAATAAAATGATCTTGCCATTCAAATCAGTACACACACATTCTCTCTCTCTCTCTCTCTCTCTCTCTCTCTCTCTCTCTCTCTCTCGCATGCACACACACACACACACACACACACACACACACACACATGTACGTACATACGTACGTACACACATGGAAAAACTCAAACCCTGCATGAGCCAGGAACAGTAAAATGACCAAAATATTATAAAATTAACCAATAAAGTGCATGTTCCTTACATATTACACCACCCCTTTAACAAACATTTTCTTAGAAAATCACGTGTGGGCTCAGGATCACATGGTGTTATAGAAGGGGTTGGTTGTCCGTTTTTTATCATTTGCTCTTTTCAGTCTCCTAAGGGGGTGAGTTCTGCCATGTTGCTGACGGGGTGCCACAGCCAGCCCTGGAGAGGTGCCTGTATACTGCAGACCCTGTGTCTGTAGCAAAGGAAGGCCTCCTTCAGAACTAGTCAATTCTGGTCTTGCCTTGGGGAGCAAACACTGCTGACTGTAACCAAACTCTTTGGCATACTGCACACTGGGCCTCTCCACTGGCTTGCTCTGCACAATACACTCTGTTGTTTTGAGTTGCTCTACAAAATACTTGGTGGGCTGTGGGTTCTGGTGGGCACCTGGGCTTTCTGGGGGCTCATGGGCCATCAAGGCATGCATGCCTGAGTCTGTTCTGAGGAAGGGCTGAAGCAATTTGAGATGAGGGGATTCTGAGGAGACAAGCTCTCTATCCCGTAAGTAGTCTTTACAAAGGTCCAGGTAACCCAACTTGGCAAGAGAAGCCGAGCGCTTCATCTGTGATGTTTTGGAGAACCCTGCTTGGAAGATCACTCGAGATTCAATTTCTTTAGTGTGCTCCTTCAACAAACCAGGGCTTCGGCTGAGATCTCTTATATTTTCACTACTAGAGCTATGTGGAATTCGACAGGCTTTGGGTGATGAATCCAGTTTTTTCTGTAACACACCAACACTGTCACCAAGTTTGTTAATTAAACTTAGATCTTCATTAGTTAAGGGAGAGGATGTGTGTGCCATTCCACTACCACTAGAAAGGAAGTCCCCCTGGCTGTCCTCCCAGCTAACCCTCTCTGAAGACAGCTCGCTCTCTGTGGTACTGCTTTGCTCTGTGCAGCCTTCCAGGTGAACCACGAAATGGGGAAGCAAACAATCCAAGCTGACAGATGCTCCCCGGGTACTGCAGCTGACAGAAGGTGCTGCTGTCTTGAAGGGTGTGGATGGGCTGTCCCCTTTGTCTTGAGGGCTACTTAACATAGGGGTTGGGTCAGTGGGCCTGTCACACTCAGAGGAAGAATGAGGCAGAGGTAGCACTTGGGGATGCAGAGAAACCTGACTGGGGTCCAGAGTCCTGTTCAAATTTTCATCCAGAGCACAAAACATAGTGATAGACCTCTCCATCTTCACCTTCCTAGGCCCTTGCTTCTCACCCTCTTTGTTGGGTGTTGTCTCACCTACTGGCTCGGTGTGATCAAGTGATGTAACTGTCGGTGTATACTCAATGATTTCTATTTTCTTGGGGAGGGGAAGAAGGATGGCCTTTGTCTCACATTCCTGGTTTAGAACCACAGTCCTCTGCTTCTTCAGGTCTCCTTCCTGCTTTTTACTTCTATTATCTGACCCTAGGTAGTCCTGAGGAGCTGGCAAGGGATGGTGCTCCAGCAGTTCAGAGGCTGGAGCAGTAGTGGGATTATGCTCACAGTGGGATAGTGATCCAGCTTCAGAGCCACTGCATTTCCCTTTACCCTTGCTTGGCTCAGCTTCTTTGAGGAAAAATGAATGTTCTGGGGTGGTTTCATCACTTTTCCATTTTGGCATCAGGTCTGCCACAGAAGAATCATTCTTAGAGTTTTTGCGATTGGATAATGTAGGACCCGAAGAGGCTGTACAGTGGTTCTCCTGCTCTTGTCGCAAGCGTTCTTCAAACTCCAGGGTGGCTCGCCTCACAGACCCAGGGCACCACTTGGCACCAGGGTGTGTCCCTGGGCCCCAGTCATGTTCCCCCTCAACTGGTTCCTCTTCTTCCAAGTCTACTGTGGATGAGTGTGTGGTCAGACAGCCTTCTTCTGGGGCACACTTACCCGACTCTCTAGCTAGTTCTGGCTGGACACTACAGAAACTCTCGTCCTGCTCCAAATGTCCAGGTTTATTCTCAGGGGATTGTACCCTCTCCAGGGGCAGCTCATGGATGGTGTTCTTCTTTGGTGTATGGCATGGATTAGAGAGGATGTCTCCTTTTAACTGAACCTGCCCAACTCCTTGACTAATGGACTCAATTTCAGTGACAATTTCTTTGACTGAAATTGCATTTTCTGAGTGAGACTGCATGATGACGTCTGGGCTGACAAGTTCTGAGACTGCCTATGAAGAGAAAATAGTGAGATGGTTATGGCAAAGTGTAGCCTCACTGCAAGTGCTAGTATCCCACTTAGAAACCCTATGATCTGAGAGAACCTGCCTATGAGAACGTAAGTTAGGTGCCACTGTGCTGTCAGACCACAGGAACAAAACAGGATTCATCATCAAGGCCGGAGGCAGGAAATGCATCATAAGGTATAGCACTACTTACTAAGTTTTGTTCTGTTTACTCAAGCAAGATTGTAATTCAGGACTTTGTTTTAAAATGTACAAATACCTATGGGGGCTTTTATAATCCATATTTTCATAGTATCACTAGCTTCTAGGACTTAGACCATAAAGAAATAAGTGAAACCTTTCCTAGCTAGCTTATTAACTTCTAATGTGCTAGTAACTTACCCAGGTGGTGATCTCAGTTCCTTCCAATGCTTGGTGGCCAGTTCAACATGCCCAGTATAAGACAGGGCAAGATGGCTGTGGCTGCCATCTGATGTACAATTTCAAGATTTACTGCTATTTTCTCTCTCAATAGCTTTCAACAGATCACCCACATCACTGTTCCTCCTGGCTGGGAGAATGTGCTTTGTATCTGATCTCACAATCTCTAAATTTCTTTCTTTCTCTCTGTCTTTCTCTTTCAAGATAGTCTTATGTGTAGTGAATATTTTGCCTGAATGTATATATGTGTACCATATGCATGCCTAGTGCTTACAAAGGTCAGGAGAATGTATCTGACCCTGGAAATAGAATTATGAATAGTTACGAGCTACCACATAGGTGCTAGGAATCAAAGCCAAGTCTTCTGCAAGAACAGGTACTTTAAATTGATAAGCTATCACTCTAGCCAGCCTGCTTGCCTGCCTTCCTTCCTTCCTTCCTTCCTTCCTTCCTTCCTTCCTTCCTTCCTTCTTTCCTTCTTTCCTTCCTTCCCCCCTCCTCTCAACAGGGTTTCTCTGTGTAGTCCTAGCATTCTGGAACTCACTCTGTAGAGAGCAGGTTCTGCCTCCTAAGTGCTGGAATTAAAGGCATGTGCCGCTATGCCTAGTGATGTATGATTTCTTATGAACCATTTCAGAAGTAAGAGGAAATACCATAGATAGTAAAAAAAAAAAAAAAAAAAACAAAGTTGCTTTGCTTGTCTGTCTGTTTTGAGACAGTCTCAAGTTTACTCAAGTTTACCATACAGATTTCCCTTCTACCATACAGATTTCCCTTCATGACCTTCATGGCCTCCTATGGTGCACTCACTCTGCAGCACTAGGGTCCCTCTGCAGTCCCCGGTCTCACACACAGCAGACAGGCACTTTATCAGCTGAGCTTCATTACCACCTCGGTTAGATACCTGAGATCTCGTCTTTGCCTCCTACTCTGCCTTCATCTGTTACTTCTTCTCCACAAATACCCCAAGACAACGTTTGCTTCTACTTCTGTTGCATTTGTTGTGTTTCTACGGAAAGTCAGAACGTTTAAGCTCTCTTTATGAACCAGTCAGTGTAGTGGCATTGACAGAAATAGCTTTCCTACTGAGTCCTTGGTCATATGAGTATCCCTTCCATGGCCCGTGCACATACCAGGCTCACCAGTTCTGCCAAGATCACCTCTTGATGTCCTGGCAGATTCCTCACAAAGGCAAGACTGACCTTGTTAGTTTATACCAACTAAGACTCTTAAAGGATAAAGACCAGCACAATTGCTAAGGAAATATTGTATTTTAAAGTCTTACATAAATAAAATGTTAACAAAAGAGACCGATGGTCATAATGTACTGACTTTAAAAGGGACCATGTATAGATTTTGAAGTTAAAAATTTGTTCGCAGTGGTATCTGATTTGGGGTGGGTAGGGCGGGCAACAAGTTTCCCAAACAAACTGATCCTCTCAGATGCCATCTCACTCAGGTGGCACTGTGGTACCTTATCCCTGCTGAGCTCTGACCTGAGCCCCAGGGGCCACAGAACCAGCTTTGGCTAGTTCTCTCTTCTGGTATCATCTCCTTTCAGAAATGCTTCCAACAGGGGATGGAGAGACGGCTCAGAGGTTAAGGGCACTTGCTGCTTTTGCAGACGACCTGAGTTTGATTCCCAGCACCTACATAGTGACTCACAACCATCTATAATTCCAGTTCCAGGGAAGCTGAAGCCCTCTCCTGACTTCTGTGGGCACCAAGGATACATGTGGTGCACATTTATACATGCAGGCAAAATATTTATACACATAAAATAAATCTAAAATGACAGACATCAAAGCCTGAAAAGATAAAATTGTTTAAAACATGCCCTGTTTTAAAGGCAGGTCCCAGCTGGATTGTTTTACCATTCACTAGGGAAATCTTTATGAACATCAAGAGTGAACCAAAGGGCTGAAGGAAAGGCTCAGTGTTAAGAGCGTGTACAGAGGACGAGAGCTCCGCCCACAGCACCTTTGGTGGGCAGCTCACAGCCCTTGTGACTCAAGCTCCGGGTGATCTTACTATTTTAACCTCTGTGGCACCTCACTCGTGAAAACTGCCAACTCACACACATGTTAATTAAAAAAAGTTAGGGCCAGGGGTAAGGCTCAGTGGTATAGACTGGCTTAGCATGGCTGAGTGTCCCCTTCTCCTCCCCTGCCCCCTCTCACCCCCCCCCCCCCAAAGCAAAGTCTTCAGTAGTTTCTTTGATGAGAATTTCATGAAATAGAAAACCATAAAGCAGTTTTACCTTTGGCTGGTCCTCATCTACAGAGGATTCTTCAGATGCATGGGGAGTGTTACTCAGAGAGCTGCTTCTCTGGTCATCCGCTACCATTTCTGAAGGTGCCACTTCCACCACTGACAGGCGACAACCCTCACTCCTTCCTCCACCTAATTCTTCTATCCTTGAGTGAGAAAAAGACCGAGAACGTGTTTCTTGAGAAAGCTCTACAAATTTCTCTAGGGCACTAAAAAAATCAATACGATCTGTACTAAAATCGGAGATGGCAGCTTGGCAACTGGTTTGGGGGCTTGGTGACTCCAGGTCAGGTGACATGGGGAGGTCTTTAAGTCTTGATGTCAACTCTTCCATTGGCAGTAAGTGGACATTCATGTCTGCTTTCAGCGCATCTGTCTCCAAATCTTCCACTGCTAAGTCTGGGAACTTGTTGGCAATGTCTGGGGCCTGTCCAGGTTGGAGTAAGGCTTTAGATGCATGGCAGTTGTCAAGAGGGAATTTTGATTCACTGAGACAACACCCTGACGAGCATCCATTGATGTCATTTAAGTTTAATTCATCTTCAATCTGACCAGCATGAAACTCTTGTGAAGAAAATTCCAAGCAGATGACTCTTTCTTTGGTTCGCAGTCCTTTCTGATTTGCATCTTGTGGGACCACATGATCCACAAAGACGGGAGGCATGGCTGCAAGGTTCTCCACAGTCTTCACCTCGGCGATCTGGTCTGCTGACGTGGTCATCTCCTTCTTGTTGAGCTCCAGCCCAGGTTTACAGATGGGTTCATGGTGGTCTGAAAGGTCACTATCTGAATGAGATCTCCAGAGTTTGTTATGTCGCTGTTTGCTGTGAACAACACAAACAGGAAACATAAACAGGTTTGTGAAACAGTCAACATCCTTCTGGGAAACCACAACCAGAGAAATCTTATCTCCTGCAAATCCTTGCTCCTATTCACTGGACCAAGATAAAAACAAACAAACAAGCAAACAACACTGCAAAAGATCGAAAGATGCACAACTTATAGGAGCAAAACCCAAACCAAACAGCAATAGATGGCTGAGATCTGAAGTTTTTGAGACGGGTTCACTACAGAGTCCTGGCTGACTTGGACGGAACTCACTATATAGACCAGCCTGCCTCAGACTCATAGAGACTTCTTTGCTTCTGCCTCCAGAGTGCTGAGATCTGATTTTTTTTTTCTATAATCAGATTAATGGGAGCTGAAAATGTTGTTAACAGTCACTATTGATAATCAAGTCCTCTCATGATGTGGGTAAATATGAACTATTGATTTTAATCTTTTTAACTTAATTTACTAGTTGTGCTATACTATGGCATACAATTGGAGATAAGAAGACAACTTGGGATAGCTGGTTCTCTCACTCTATCACCTGAGTCCTAGGGATCCATCTCAAGTTGTCAGGCTTAGTAGCAAGCACCTTATCTGATGGGCCACTTCACTGGCCCTGTAGACTTGAAGAGTTAAGTGTAACAATAGCTCTCCAAATTTAATCCTTAAATAATCAGCTCTTCCTGTTAGAAGTTTTCTTGAGGAAATATTTTAAGAGTATGTGGGTTTTTACACACACACACACACACACACACACACACACACACACACACACACACACACACGAGACTGGGATTCAGTTCTAGTAACCTCATGGTGGCTCACAACCATCTTTAACTCCAGTTCCAGGAGATCTGATATCTTCTTCTAGTCTCCAAAGGCACATGGGCACCAAACATACATTCAGGCAAAACATCATACACATAAAATAACTAAATCTACTCCCCTCAAGGCTCAGGGATCTATGTAGAAGAGGAGGCAGAAAGATTGTAAGAGCCAAAGGTAGGAGATGACTTGAAGAAACAATGTCTTCCAGACACAACAGGGATGCCTTACATACAAACTCAGAGACTGTGACAGCACACACAGAGCTGCCTAAGTTCAAACCAGATAAAACCTCTCAGCACAGAGAAAGGGACACAAAGTCCCACTGATAACCAAGAAGCTATTTGCATC
Organism: Rhabdomys pumilio; assembly: GCA_030674055.1. Classification (NCBI taxonomy): domain Eukaryota; kingdom Metazoa; phylum Chordata; class Mammalia; order Rodentia; family Muridae; genus Rhabdomys; species Rhabdomys pumilio. The sequence goes on from JANHMN010000002.1 coordinate 42,818,843, forward strand.
ATATATTTGCTGGAAAAGGGAAAGTCAGTTCTCCCACTAGGGTGACACTGGATATAGATCAACTATCTTCTAGAGCAGGCCTCAACACAACATGTGTGCTGTGTTCTTGGGTTGCTTTTTGTTTTGTTATTTGTCTTACTGGTTTTTGTTTGTTTTGACCTATGCTTTTTCTTTTTCTTTTTCTTTTTTTTTGAGAGGGAAAGAAAGATAGGGAGGTGGGGGGAAGATTTGGGAGTTAGGGGAGGGGAAGGAATACAATCAAAATATATAGTATTCAAATTTTTTTAAAAATTAAAATATCTAAAATCTTTAAAAAAATGTTTAACAATTAAACCAGAAATAAAACAAAACAAGCCCCCAACTTAAACAACATATAAGTCACTCAAAGAGCAATATTTTTTGATGGTTTATTATTGAAATGAGAGCTTACATAGTAGCTCTTGTTGCTGATGCAGATGTGGGGGGAATGGTGATCAAGATCCTTTTTATTGTTATTTGTGAGGATGACCATGGAGGTCAGAAGGGGAGTAATCTCTCCAGAGGCTACCCTAGTATGGGTGCTGGATACCAAATGTGGGTTGTTGCACCTTCTCCCCAGCTCCAACGTGATCACTCTTTTTTGTGTGTGTTTGAAACAGAATCCATGTGGCCTTTGCTGACCTGGAGCTCACTATGTAGAACAGGCTGGCCTTGAATTCACAGAGCTCCACCTGCCTCTTCCTCCTGAGTGCTGGGATTAAAGGCATGTGCCACCATGTCTAGCTAAGGTGATCATTAAGTTAGAAAATAAAGAAGGCCTAGTAAATCTGGATTGAATGTGCCATTACAGAATTAAGATGATGAATATAAAGGACAAGCCTTTCCCAAAAGATCTTAGAACTTGAGACAATACGTGAGAAAATGTGGGCCAAAGAGGGCTCTTCACCAACCCCAGAGATCACTACACAGTCATCCCTTTGGTTATTTCATGACATGCAGTCTGAGGTGGGGATGAGAGTCACTTCAAACTACATGCTTATAGGAAACAATTCCCAAAGCCCCAGCCAAAATGTCTCAGCTGCTTGTGTGGTTGGTCAGGATCACCTGCCCATGGATTAGATCCTGAATGTGGTGCTTGACAGTCCCCATGATTTAATAGCAGACAAAGAGTTACCTAACTTCTGGGTGGAGTGGGAAACTCAGCCTCAAACAACTTGCCCTGGGCTTGGGGCCACTCGTGGGTTCTGCTGAGTCATGTGCATACACTGATGTGACCCTGTCTCTTCCCAGCTCTCCACCTGCTCTCAGCTTCCTCTGCTGTTTGCTGCTTGGGTGGGGCACTCTGACTCAGGCCTTCATAGCAGAGGGTGCTTTCCCTCAAAGGGAACAGGTCAAATCTGTTTATAAAGACACGCTATAATCAGTTAGCTGGGTGTACAGTGGAGTTTTAAGCTTTTCAAGCTGCATGGCCTCCAGCCACCCCTAGGAGGAGACAACATAACACACACTGCACATCTCAAGTGAGAGGCAAGCTGAATGCTTTGGGTAAGTGGGGACTAAACTGTATTATTACAAACCAAGGCAAGCTTCCTATGGAAGTTTCTTTTCTTAGCTCTGGAGGCCTTTGTTTCCAGGACTAAATACCACTATTTTCTAACTTTCACACTGTCACTTATTGTGGGGTTGGTCAAATGGGTCTTCTCACTTAGCACCGTAAGATAATTCTTGTGATTCATGTGATTGAAGAGACAGCTCAGAGAGTAGCTGTTCTTAGCCATCTGATGGTATAAAACAGCAGCTGATTTTATTAGCCAACAAACAAATGACAAGTTTCCATAATCTCAAGAATTCCCTATAGTTTTTTTTTTTTTTTTAAAAAATGCTTGCAAATTGCTTATCAGTCAGGGCTGGGGAGATAGCTCAGTGGTTAAGAATGATTGTTTTTGCAGGGGACTCAGGTTCAATTCTTAGCACCCACAGAGTGGTTCACAACCATCCATAACTCCAGCTCCAGAGAATTAAATGCCCCCTTCTGACCTCCATGGGTACCAAGCATGCATGTGGTGCACATACATACACATATGCAAAACACTCATACATAAACCAAATAAATCTAGTACATTAAAATATTAGCAGCCAGGAGGCAATATGAGATGGAAGCTAAGCCAGTGAGTGTGAGCAGTGAATGTTTCAGGGGAAGTGACTAACATCACGCCTGCTGCTCAGCAGGGACTTCCTTCTGTTCTTGGGGGTTGATGATCATCAGAAATTCTTCACTGGGCCTTGGGAATACAACTGACACCTACTTATAAGAGAGTAAGTAAAAGAAAATCTAATCTAAAGATTGGCCTGAAGCAGAGTGGTAGGCAGCTCTAATACAGTTAGTTATCACCATCACTGCTAAAGCACCCTCACATGCTCCGTGCTGACCTGCTCCCTCCTCCCTCCTGAGCTCTGTGTTGATCGGCTGTCCCTTCTTCTTCCTTAAAATGTTAATGCAGGTAGTTTTAAAAATTAATTAATTAATTATTTTAAGATTCAATCTTACTACATAGCCCTGGCTATCATGAAACTCACTATGAAGACCAAGCTGGCCTTGAACTTACAGAGATCTGCCTGCCTTTCTCTGCTGAGATTAGGGGCATGCCCACCACACCCAACTGTAAAACATTATTTTAACTAAAATGTTTTCAAGCTCCATTACTGTATGTAAATATATTTTCATAAAGTGAAATAAATGTGTCACAATTAGTTTGTCCATATGGTTGACAAATAGTCTTGGCTATTATAAACATTCCCAGGGACATTCTTGTGGCTGCTAAGAGTTCAGTCTCTCAGAGGTGTCATGCAATAGAACGTAATATATGGGTCATGGGGCATGTGTGCATCACTGGTTTGCTGGTAACACTAGATTGCTTTTCGGTGAGGCTCTGTCTGGTGTATTCTAATGCTCTGACACTGATAGGATGTGGCATACAACATTAAATCATATCTATTATTTTAAACTGGTAACTTCTAATCCAGCTGACCCCCAACTCCCATTCTAGGCAGGCAAGTAAATAAACAAGCTGCCAAAAAGGAACTTCAGAGCTGGCCTGTGGCCTAGATGATGCAACCATGCCTCAGATCTCCCCTCCCTTGAATGGCCTCTGACCTGAATTTGGAATCATGTAAACACAGGCACACATATGACTGGGCTACTCTGGATAACAGTTTAGGTTTCTTATTTACTAGATGAGCAGACAAGAAATGTAATTGATAAGATATTTAAGATATTCCTTTCTCTTCCTTCTGCTTTCTTGCTACATGTTAGGTAATAGCATCAACTCAGAAGAAAATATTGCTAGAAGTTCAGGGTAGGAAAATGAGACTGGCCGTGGTCACCTTCTGAGGTACTAGGGAAAGCAATGGGCATTTCTGTGAGTTGTACATGGTCTAGGATGTTTTCAATTATTTAGCCAGAAAGCTATTTTTAAAAATCCTTTTGAGCCACAACTAGCTTGGCTGTCATGGGACCAGAAATCCATGTCCTTTCACTTCAGGCTCCTTGCTGCTGGCTGACAGCTCTGTCTAACTAAACTGCTCTCCACCAGAAAAGTAGGATAAGGAGAAAGCTCTGCCACCCCTGGCCCTCATAACCAAAGTGGACATGTCTGAGGACATGACACACAAATTCTCCTAGCTGTCACTTGGTTTTCCTCCTGCCCCCTTAACACTGGAACCTAATACCATAGACACATGGTTCAGCTTGAAACCCGAACCTGTCTGATAGATCAGAAATCTGGCAAATACTTGTGGTAGCAGAAAGAGTTTCATAGCTCACTTTTCCTGCTACCACCCCACAACTATAAAAACAGAAAAGAATATGGTATGAAAAATACCAATAGTTTAATTATACCATCCTTTTTAGGCCTTCAAGTGGAAGAGTAAACCAGCCTTTTCTAAGCTACCAATGATATTTTAAGAGATATAAGAAGTTCTTTGCATTTCCAAGGGTTGACGTGTAGCTGGGGCCTTCATGCTCTCACTAAGACTGTAATCAATTCAGATGTTACTATAGAAATGGGTTACTGAGGTCACTGCACCAAGAAGCTCCCTCCAACAGACAGCTGGCACAACCAGCTAAGTACCCAGTGCTGCTCTGCATGACTACCGTTAGAGGATGCTGGGACCACAACTCTTTGAGAGCCACTATGTATTTCCTGTGATATGAAAACAAGATCCAGAAAAAAAATACTGTTAAGGAACAAGCAAACTTTGGAGGTTGTCTGTCTAACTGCCTTTCATGGAGGTTCTCTCTCCTCTGTAGAACACCACACACAGGTGACACCAGTGAAATGAAGGGACAGTGAGGCTTAGTTAAATTTGGTTGTAGAACATTCTTTATGAGCAGCCCTGGCAGCCAACAGTGGCCTAAATGATATCCCTAAGCTGAACATCACAATACAAGAAGTTGCAGAAACACTTTCCACGCCATTTTCCGGGGAGTTACTATGCTTGTGATGGTTGGAGGCAGGTTGATGTCAATGGAAAAGGAATAAAGAACATATATGAATATATGCTTTTTTTTTGGTAATCATGGAGAAAAAGAAATGATGAGAATCTTATTATATACCTTATACCTTAACACATAGTGGTATAAAAAAATAAAACACTTGGGAGATGAGGCAGGAGGATTAGCTTGGGGTATGTGATAGCCTGCCTTTAAAAAACCAAAATGTGCTGGGCAGTGGTGGTGCACGCCTTTAATCCCAGCATTTGGGAGGTAGAGGCAGGTGGATTTCTGAGTTCCAGGCCAGCCTGGTCTACAGAGTGAGTTCCAGGACAGCCAGGGCTACACAGAGAAACCCTGTCTCGAAAAACCAAACAAAACAAAACAAAACAAAACAAAACAAACAAATAAAAAACAAAAACAAAAAACCCAAAAATGTGTTATTTTATGAAACAAAACAAAAACCAAAAACAGTAAACATAGATTGATCCACCATCTACTACCCATACCTATCTATCTATCTATCTATCTATCTATCTATCTATCTATCTATCTATCTATCTATCTATCTATCTATGGACAGGGTCTCTGTATGCCCTTGCTGTCCTGAAGTTTGATATGTATACTAGGCTGGCCTTGACCTACAGAGAACTGCATGCCTGCACTGCTTCTCTCAATTTCATATTGATGTTTTACTTTTACAGATGGTGGTCAGATGGGGACTACAAACACCAGCAACACTAGTAACTTCTGAAGGTTGCAGCAAACCAGTGAACCAGGAATAGAAACCAGATCTAATGATGCAAATTCTGTTTTTTCCTGTCTGGAGTTTGCCCTCCCTTTATGAATCAGGCTCAGGAAGTCGGGATGGAAGAGAAAAAGAAAGGAAAAGGAAAGAGGAAGTGTGATTTTCTGGTTTATGCTGCCCTTCATATCCTCATTTAAGATTTTTTTCCCTGAAATTCTTTTAACATCTAAGAAAAACCACATATTGGGTGGAAGGATACTGGGGAAGGGGGACCAACCCAACAGCTTGCAGTAGCCTGGGATTCCAGAATAAATACTGAAGTTGGCAGGACATGCAGTGTCCTTCCTCTCAGTAGGTCACATGAGGACATTGCCTAACATCCGTTATGTGTACCGTGTGTGTGTGTGTCTGAGAACATGTAATATTTACGTTCTCCTCAAAAGCTTAGGTACCTTTTCCTTGTGCCAAAAAGAACCTCCATGTCCTAATCTCTGATTTAATGTGAAAGTGTCATCAAAGTTGGTGCTAGAGACCTAGAACTTCTTTGAAACAGAGGACAATTGCGTATTTTTCCAGCTTCTCAAGACAGAGGCTCAGATGAAATCATTCCAAATGCTGAGTAAATGGGAGGGGTTGTTAGTGGAAACCATAATACTATGTTGTGGTCACATTTTCACAATTCTTCGGGGCTGGAGGGTGGCCCCTCTGTGTGGATAGGCTGGAAGGCTATTTAACATTTTGTTCTGTGGAAACATAGCCCAGATTTGAGAGTCAAGATCAAGTCATGAGACTTGCTGGAGTCAAACCCTGGCATCAGCTGCAACTGCTTTTAGACAGCTGTGCCCTAAAAACACAGCCTAGAACTGCTCACAGGGAAACAAACTAAATCCATCAAGCCAGAGGACTTCAGCATGTGACAGTTCAAGAAACTGATTCTCAAGTCATTCGCCATATAATGCGAGAGCAGCTGAAGGTGGTTTAGCTCCCAAAGGCGATGGGATGAGGGGCACAGAAACCTCGACCCACCTGGCCAGCAAGATCCCTTGGTATTCTTCCAGCTGTCTCATGAAGCTGGGGTTAGGCTTGGTTACCGTTCGTCTTTCCTTCACATAGTCATAGGCTCGATCCAGATTCCATCCATACTCCTTCATTGCATAGGCAATCACAGTGGAGGCTGAGCGACTCACCCCCATTTTGCAGTGCACAAGACATTTAGATCCATGTTTCCTAGGTGAGAGAGTGAGGTGAAAAAACCAGAATGTTGACAATAGTACAGTGTAAGAGCTGGGTTTCAGGCTCCTGTACAGCCCTTCCATTTTCAATTTTTTTTGCTATGCAATGTTCTCATATCACTATATCAATGTGCCTCTATGATCAAATATGAGGACACAGTAGGCAGCTTTAACTGTACTTTTAACTGTTTGTCTGTTTTTGAGGCAGTGTTAGTCTTAGTAGCCCTGGCTGTCCTGGAATGAACAAACCCTGTAGACCAGACTGGCTTCAATTCACCTGCTTCTGCCTCTCCAGTGCTGGGATTAAAGGTGTGTACCACCACTGCTGAACTCTCTTTTTCACTTTTAATACTAAGCCTCTTAATCCACTCAGTAAAGATTTACCAAGAATTTACCATATATAAGCTAAGGTATATATAAATTTGTTAGACACAAACTTAAGTAACACACAGCTTCTATACTAAAGGGTAGGATTGAGTTAGAGAAACCAAAAGTTAAAATTCAATGTTGCAGTGCACTGAATGCCACTGCATGGAGAGGATAATTTTGCATTTGGAGCTGGAGCTCATTTCTGGTGTGGTAGAGGCCAGTTCCCTCTACAGCCCTCAGGCAAGTCTTCTGGTTGGCATTCTCCTGAGTTACAGGTGTGGAAATGACTCATCTGATTTGTTCTAAGAGAGTTATTTCTAGTTAAGTTTCCAGGAAGGGCTCTGTCGCTGGAGAAAAGCATAGACGAAGCCGATGTTTCTTCTCTAGTCTAGAGATCACTTTCCACACACTATCACAACCCCAGGGAGTTGGAAGGAAGCATGTGACATATCACATGTCATTCTCAGTGTTCAGGTGGAATGAACGAGAGCTGCCTGTTTGTTTTTTGAATGCTCTGAAGTGAACTCAGAGCTCCACACATACTCTAAGGATGTGCTCTATCACTGAGCTATGCCCCAGTCCCTGTGGGTTTTTAATACAATGGAAGGCAGAGAAAACGATGCTACTGCAAAACAAACAAAATACCTCAGTCTTAACTAGTCAAAGCTAGTCATCTTGGATATAAATGTTATTCAGTTATGTTCTAATTCTAACAGAGTAGTGTTCCAGCACAAACTAAGTTCTTCAAGGGTCAGTTAAAGGCATGGATATACTTACGGATCTGTTGATCACATCTTCTAGCTGTTGAAGAGGGAATATTTTAAAAACTGAAGAAAAAGAACTGTTACTATTATGGCTACTGCTCATGGACTCTAGAACCCTTTCAAGTAACTGTTCCAATAAATCAAAACACGGACATGTGAGCAAAAGCCGAGAGTGTTCATTTGGTCACTGGCTATACTGTTGGTTGACAAACCTTCTTCCAGAAGCTTGTAATCTTTGCTTTTTTGCAGTCATGAGCTACATGAATGACTGAGGAATTATCAGTGCAAATGAGCCTTAGGTGACTTTCCCAAACAAGTGAGCAGATAAGCTACAAGAATGCAAAGTATGGAATGAACTAATTTTTCTGAATTTTAAAAACTGTATTGTTATTTGTATATGTGTGGGTAGGTGGGCATCTGAGTATGGTGGTGCATACATGGAGCTCACAGGATGACTCAGAGGAGTCAGTTCTCTCAACTTCTACCATGTGGATTCTGGGGATTAAACTTTGCCTTGGCAGGAAGCCATCTTGCCAGTCCTTAGATAGAGTTTTTTATTAGACTATAGTTAGGAAGCCAATGTACAGTGATTCAGATTAGATGTGTGCTCTATGCTTTCCAAATGAGCTCTAAAAACATAAAACTTTACGCCTTTGCCTATAGGCATGGAAAGTGCTTCAACTTGGACACACCTAAGTAAAATAAAATTTATTCCCTATGAAGGCACCTTTTTCAGATATTACTTTTTTCTTTTCTCTCTCTGTCTCTCTCTGTCTCTTTCTCTGTCTCTCTGTCTCTCTCTCTGTCTGTCTCTGTCTCTGTCTCTGTCTCTGTCTCTCTCTCTCTCTCTCTTTTGAGACAGGGTTTCTCTGTGTATCCCTGGCTGTTCTGGAACTTGCTATGTAGACCAGGCTGGCCTTGAACTCAAAGGTCCACCTGCCTCTGCCTCCTCAGTGCTGGGATTGAAGGTATGAACTTTGACATTTTTCAACTGGGCTTTTTAAGAGCTCAGCTTCTAAGTTGTTTAAGAAGGATCTCAGTTGGTTTTCACTTATCTCACACATTTCAATTTCACCCCTTAGTCCCTGCATAGACTTGTCTAGATTAACATTCGGAGTAGGGCTCTGTAGAAGAGATATGTAAGGAGCACTCCGTCTCAGACTCTGACCTGAACCTTACTTGTTGTCTTTATTGTAGATAAAGACAGCTGCCTCCATTTGCGATCTTGGTGCTTATGATGGTTATTTTGGTTGACAACTGGACTACATCTGGAATGATCTAAACCCCCCAAATGGCTGGGCACACCTGTGAAGGATTTCTGCTTAACTAAATCATCTGAAGTGGGAAGATACACTTCTAACTATCTTTGAGACGGAAAGACTCACCACCCTCTGCTGCCAGCCACTGCATTCTTCAGGATTCCAGTGTAGACTGAAGACCAGCTGTGGTATCCAGCCTCGTGGATTGAACAACTACTGGATTCTTGAACTTTTTGTTTATGTGCAGCCACTGTTGGATTAGCTCAACTGCAACCTGTAATTCATTCCCCATCCCTCTCTCCCCGTATGTATGTATGTATGTATGTATGTATGTATGTATGTATGTATGTAATGTATGTATGTATGTAAGTTCTGTAACCCTAATACAGATTTTGGTGCCAAAAGTGGTTCTAGAGAACAGAAGTATGAGGAGACTCTTAAACATCTGAAATAGGCTTTCCCAATTTGCCAGCACCTCCAGTTGTCAAAACCTCTCCTGTTACTGAAGCCTCTCCTGGGACTTTGCAGAGTACAGAAAACCCATGATGGGAACTATTTTACAAAATTAAAGAGACAAATACATTCAATTATCCAGATTCAGTGTTTATGAGCGGCAATAGATTTGGTGCCTGTCCTGTCTATCAAGATTGTTAAGGGAAGTGTACACTAATTTTGGAAGAAAGTTAAGAGCAGATGTTTCTCATTTACTAAAGATGGTTTGAGTGCTGTCCCTTCTGAAGAGGGATGTGGCCAAGGAGCTCACTTATTCTTTCCAGTGAAAGGATGAATAAAATTGGGAAAGGAAGTCCTCAGAGCTTTAAGAGTCAGTTAATTTGAAGATGACCTCAATGAAAGGCAAGAGAAAAATTTCATCATTTATAGTATCTACAATAAAGACAACAACTGGAAAGATTCTCAAAGCTCACTGTTTGAATGCCTTGTATTCAGAAGAAAAGTCTGGTATTTCACCTGTTCACAATAATGTTTGCTACAAAACTTACAAATATTCCCAGCAGCATTTAAAGAATTTAATTCAGAGCCAGGCATGGTGGATAGTGCACCTTTAATCTCAGCACTCAGTAGGCAGAAGCAGGCAGACTCCTGTGAGTTTAAGGCCAGCCTGGTCTACTAGGGTTCCAGGCTATTTAGGATTACACAGTGAGACTTTGTCTCAACCCTCCACCCCGGCCCCCCGCCTTCCTTTTCTCTCATCTTTATTTTTTTTTTTTTAGCTGCAGGATTATAATCCCATTTTCTTTAATTTTCTGCTTAGTGCAAACTGAAGCTATATGAGGTTATTATTATTTTTTTTTGAGACAGTTTTAGTTTGAGACAGAGACAGTTTCCTAGTTGTCCTGGAACTCAGAGATCCGCCCGTCTCTGCCTCTCATTACTGGGATTAAAAGGTCTGCACCACCACTGTCAAGCCATATATGAGGTTGTTCTGTTCTCTTCTATTTGTTTGCTTAAAGGGAAAATGTTAAGTCACTACTCTTTTGTCCAGGACCCCATCCTTTTCTCTAGGTACCATCAGTAAACTGTCAGAGTCTCACCCCAGCCTTAGCTACACTGTGGAGAGGAATCAGAACCTGTGTGGGGACAACACTCACTTTGCTTTAGAGATGAATTTGTAAGTGTCATTCCAGTAAGCCAGGAGATCTGTTGCTTCTTCATCGTATACTCGAATGTTATGATACTCAAAGACTCCAGGGAAGAAGTTATCTATCTCTCGGGTGACGTTCAAGATATACCGCACCCTGTGAAAAGAACAAAGGAGGGCATGATTCTCAGGTTAAAACTAATTTCCAGCTCTGTATCTGCCATGTCCAATACCTAAATTCTATCTTCAGCTTATGTATGGTTATACAATCTCATCTTTCACAGTATTTTGGAAACATCCCTAATATCTATATACAACAATCAAGCTGATACCCACAATCTAGCAATTTATGTTGCTAAAATTACCGATAATAAACTTTTATTTGGAAGTTGTTTATATAAAACAAGGCTATTGATATACTCCAAAAAAAAAAAAAAGTAGAGAAAAGAAAAAATTTATTTTCCTGAATGCCAGACAGTTGGGCAAGAAGCTGTGGAGACCATGGAGAGCCAGGCCTGGAACTCTCCAAGTCTATCTGGGCACATTCCTGCTCAGAGTGCTCATCAACTGGGATGCTGGCAAAGAAGGGTTTCTCTATTAAAAACTTCTCCATCACATCTCTTCCCACATCACCTTAATTAATGCTTAGGTTTAATTTACCAAAAGTTCTTTTTCCTTCAATGTTATACAGACTTTAAACATCACTAGAGTTTACTGTAGCAACATAGGCTCAGTTCTTTCTACAAAACTCTTTTCTTCAAATAACCAAATGTGGGGTTCTATAAACTCAGTTTCAGAAGGAGGAGAAGGAAGAGGAAGAAGAAGAGGAGGATGAAGAGAAGGAAGAGGAAGAAAAACTACAAAAAGGATATAATCACTCTGTGGTCAAGGCCGTATAGGCCCAACATTTCTGAGACATGAATTGAATTTGCTTCAACGCAGCACAAAGCCTATTAACAGAAATAATTTTATTTATTTATTTATTTTTTTGGTTTCTCGAGACAGGGTTTCTCTGTATAGCCTTGGCTGTCCTGGAACTCACTCTGTAGACCAGGCTGGCCTCGAACTCAGAAATCCGCCTGCCTCTGCCTCCCAAGTGCTGGGATTAAAGGCGTGCGCCACCACCGCCCGGCATAATTTTATTTTTTTAATTAAAAAAATGAAGCACACAGTAGGAATGTAAAATGGTGCAGCTGCTGTGGGAAATAGCTCTCTATGTGGCTCTAGCTTCCTTGGAATTCTAAGTAGACCAGCCTGGCTGAAAACTCAGATCCATTTACCTTTTCCTCCCGAGTGCTGGGATTAAAGGTGTAAGCCACCACGCCTGGCTTGCTGATTTTATTTAAGATAAAAATGAGGGGCTGGAGAGATGGCTCAGAGGTTTAGACTGCTTGCTGCTCTGGCCTACTCCTGGACTCTCACAAACAAAATCAATAATAACAACAACAAAAACCCTAAACCTAATCAGTTTCCTACTCCCAATCCTATACTTCAGTCATGGATTATGGCATCATCTCTACAGAGACAGGACAAGCTTCCTAGTTCTTTTCATTTCAGAACTAAATAATGTCCACTACTGTATGGTACTGTAGCTCCTTGAAATTTCTTATTGTATCAGCCATTATGTGACTTTATGTGGATTAAAACTTGGAGTTAGTTTCTAAAGTCATTAGACTATCTGAAAATGACCTTAATGTTAAAACTGTGCTTTGAAATAACATAAAGCCCTAGCAGGGATCAGTACATACATGTTGAGTATCTTGTGAATAAAAACACACACTAAAGCTTAAGAGTCCCTGAATTTAAGAAATAAGACCTAAGTAGATGTCTGTACATCCAATCTTTCTTCCTTCCCTTTACCCTTTCCCTCCCCCCCCCCCCCCCCCCTCCCTTTTTTTTTTTTTTTTTTTTTTTCCGAGACAGGGTCTCTCTATGAAGCCCTGGCTGTCCTGGAACTCATTTTGTAGATCAGGTTGGCCTCGAACTCAGATATTCTCCTGCCTCTGCTTCCTGAGTGCTGGGATTAAAGGTGTGCACCACCACGACCTAGACAATCATTGTGTTGTTGCTTTTAAATTTAAATCATTCTGTTTTTAAAGACAAGAGTCAGCTGCACTTTGTAATTTAGCCTTCTAAGAGTGAATGATAGCTCATATTCCACAGTAGGGTGACTGTGGAGAGCTACATACTGTACATTTCAAAAAGCAAGAAGAAAATATTTTTGAAGAGTTTTCACCATAAAGAATTGATAAATGGAGGTGGAAGAGATGGCTTAATGGTTAAGAGTACTGGTTGCTCTTTCAGAGAGCTCAGGTTCAATTCCCAGCATAGCAGCTCACAACTATCTAACCCCAGTCCCAGGGGATTTGATATACACGCAGGCAAAATACCTATACACATAAAAATAACTTATTAAAAAAAGAATTGAAAAATGTTCCAGATGACAAACTTGATTTAAAACATTAAGTATATGTACCCAAACATCACATGGTACCCCATTAATGTATACAGATTTAATGTTTTATAAAATGTTTTAATAAAAGAAGCAATGAGATGGATGAGTCTTCTCTCCAGCTAGGATGATAGTCTAGTATATGTATATACAATTGGATTATAATGCATCTGGCAGGCAGGGCTATGTCAAATCTCAGATTTCATACTAAATATCATATGATAGACATAAATTTTACAGGATTGTATGTTGTCAAAAATTGTGTCTCACTACCAAGGAAATTTAAGTGAATTTCTGCAGATATGGCAGAGTCAGTGTTTCCAGGGGCAACCAGGGTCTCATCTTCAAGGAACAGGTCATGAAACCCACAGGTGAACAATTTACCTAGTGTTAAGAGGGCAAATGGAAGACACAGGATGACAGCCAAGGTCTTTGAATTCTAAGCCCAGATTACTAGCTGATTTCCTCTTATCACCTGTCATTGGGCAAATGACAATTCTCACATGGGTATGAATTTCTTATCATTCATTCACACTGACCATCATCTTGGTATGAAGCTCTGAGCTAGGTAGATGTAAATTCAAAAGATGAAGATGTAGTCTCCTTTAAAAGTTCCAGACCAATCCTTATTAATTAGAAATTTTCAAGTTATACTTATTTTTACATCTTCAACTAAGGAACTATTTTTTCCTACTTGGAAATTTTTTGTATGAAAACGAGAAGTTCATTTTAGCAATTGTAAACACCTTTCTTATCAGAAGAAAGTAGGGAGTATGCCAGCACTAATCAGACCTCTGACTCTTGGTCTTTCACGGCAGTCAGACATGAGTCATTCTCTCTTCCTTTGGCCTAGGCAAGCAATGTCATTGAACTACGTTTCCAGCAGCTACATCTGATGTTTAAAGAGTACTAAACACTTGGGCATTTGTTTTTCAAAGCCCTTCAGCTGCTACAACTGATCTTCCTTGGGAGGGAAGAGCATGACATGACAATGTTCTGATTTTTGTAAAATTATACCTGAGTACTGAAAGTAACTCTGAGGATTAAAGTTACCCATTGATACTTCTTTGACAGGAAAATATAAAGATTAAACAGGGACTTCTGTTATACAGGGGTGTCAGCAATTGCTCTGTGTGCTCACCCTCGGTTCTGCAAGTCTTCTAAGTTCGAGGCATTCCATTCTGAGCCCTATGGAGCCAAAAAGACAAGGTTAGTGAGTATTAGCAAGTCAACTAAACACACCATCTGAAAAGGAACACTGGGAGACAGAGTTTCTAAACAGTGACTCAGTAACATGTACTCTATGCCTCTTAGTACCAGGAACTTTTTTTTTTTTTAATCACATCTAGTTTTTATCAATGATACTGCAAAAAAATTATCTTTTCCTGGGGTTGGGGGCAGTGAGTGTGCGCATATGTGTGAACAGACAAGTGTCACATGTGTATGTGGAGATCAGAGGACAATGTGACTTCCAGGAGTTGGTTATTGCCTTCCACCATTTATATTCTGGGGGTCAAATTCAGGTTGTCAGGCTTTGGGCCAAGTGTCTTTACCACTGAACCATCTTGCTGGCTCCAGTGATTTCAAACTTCAGAATCTACTGTTTTATCTCCTAAGAACTGGGATTACAGGGGTGCACCAGTAAATCAGTTTATGTGGTATTAGGAACTGAGCACAGTGCTATGTTCAGGTTAGGCAAACACTCTACTAATTGAAGTACATCTCTAGCCATAAATTATTTTTTATAATTTTATCTTATTATATATGTGTGTATATGTACACTTGTGTGTTGATGTGGGTGTACTCATGTCATGGCATATATGTGGAGGTCATATAAGGGGTCAACTTCAAAGAGCCTTTTCTTTCCTACAATGTGGGTTCTGGTGATTGAACTCAGGTCATTAGGTATAGTGGCAAGTGCCTTTACCTGCTGAGCCATCTTGCTGGTCCCTGAATTTTCCCTTTAAGAGAGTTTTATGTCATACACTTCCAGTTCAGGATCAAAAATTATGAATATGACAAAATGGCCCATTTAATACTATACACTATTTTTCTGTCCTACCACAAGTTTAACCAGACTGTAGCTGAATTCGTATTTGAAAATTTCCTTCTAGATGCAAATCAATCCATTCTTATCTCCTTGTACAAAGCTCAAGTCCAAGTGGATAAAGGACCTTCACATAAAACCAGATACACTGAAACTAATAGAAGAGAAGGTGGGGAAGACCCTCGAATACCTAGGCACAGGGGAAAAGTTCCTGAACAGAACACCAATGGCATATGCTCTAAGATCAAGAATTGACAAATAGGACCTCATAAAATTGCAAAGCTTCTGTAAGGCAAAGGACATTGTCAATAAGACAAAATGGCAACCAAAAGATTGGGAAAAGATCTTTACCAATCCTACATCTGATAGAGGGCTAATATCCAATATATATAAAGAACTCAAGAAATTATACTACAGAAAACCAAATAACCCTATTAAAAATGGTGTACAGAGCTAAACAAAAAATTTTCAACTGAGGAAACTCGAATGGCTGAGAAGCACTTTAAGAAATGCTCAACATCCTTAGTCATGAGGGAAATACAAATCAAAACAACCCCGAGATACTACCTCACACCAGTCAGAATGGCTAAGATCAAAAACTCAGATGATAGCAGATGCTGGCAAGGATGTGGAGAAAGAGAAACACTCCTCCATTGTTGGTGGGATTGCAAGCTGGTACAACCACTCTGGAAATCAGTCTGGTGGATTCTCAGAAAATTGAACATAGCATTACCTGAGGATCCAGCTATACCACTCCTGGGCATATACCCAGAAGATGCTCCAACATATAACAAGGACACATGCTCCACTATGTTCATAGCAGCCTTATTTATAATAGCCAGAAGATGGAAAGAACCCAGATGTCCTTCAACAGAGAAATGGATACAAAAAATGTGGTACATTTATACAATGGAGTATTACTCAGCTATTAAAAATAATGAATTCGAGAAATTCTTAGGTAAATGGAACTAGAAAATATCATCCTGAGTGAGTTAACCCAATCACAAAAGAACACACAAGGTATTTACTCATTGATAAGTGGGTATTAGCCCAAATGCTTGGAATAGCCAAGACTCAACTCACAGACCACATGAAGCTCATGAAGAAGGAAGACCAAGTGTGGATGCCTCAGTCTGAGTATCAAAAATACTCAAGGGAGCAAATATGGAGATAAAGTGTGGGACAGAAACTGAAGGAGGGGCCGTCTGCAGACCTTTCCACCTGGGTATCCATCCCATGTACAGTCACCAAAGGTAGACACTAATGTGGATGGCAGGAAGTACATGATGACAAGAGCCAGATATAGCTGTCTCCTTAGAAGTCTGCCAGAGTCTGACACATTCAGAGGCAGATGCTCACAGCTAACCACTGATCTGATCAAGGGTTTCCCAATGAAGAAGTCAGAGAGAAGACTGAAGGGGCTGAACGGGTTTGTGGCCCATGAGGAGGGCAACAACACCAACCAACCAGAGCTCCCCAGCGTCTAAACCACCAGCCTGGGAGCACATAGGGAGGGACTCATGACTCCATCTGTACATGTAGGGGAGGATGGCCTTGTCGGGCATAGGTGGGAGAGGAGATTCTTGGTTCCATGAAGGCTGAACACCAAGTGAGAGGGGGGGAATTCGAGGGGAGGTGGGAGTGGGGGAGTAGGTGGAGCCACATCCTCATAGAAGCATGAGGAGGGGGGATGGGATAGGAGGTTCCTGGGTGGTGGGGGGAATGGGAGTAAGTGGATAAAATCTGAAATGTAAATATAATATCCAATAAAAAAATGTGTGCCAAAAAGACACAGAATAATAATAACAAAAAACAAACAAACAAAAAAAACAAAACCAAAAAGAAAATTCCCTTCTAGAAAGGATTTGTAATGTCAATTCTTGAAAAAGATAACCAGTAGTAAAGACTCTTCCACTTTATTCATAAGCAAAATTACTCTGTGTCCAATACTCTTGTTTCCCTTGCTCAGCTAAAAAAAAAGCTGCTGTTCTGCAAAAGGTCTCTATTCATATGTACATTCTTCTCAGCCATATTGGACAGCCTCCAGGAGAGCTGTTGATACTAAAATCTGGTTGGGGAAAGGCTGCCAGCTCAGAGAAATTATACAATATTATAAGAATTTAGATGAATCTTTTCCCTACTAATAACCTGGCTATCCACCAATCGGCTTCACTACAGATTTTCTTTGAACTATGTTCTAAACATTCCTTCTCCATTATCAGCTGATATTTTCCTGAATAAACAGATCTCTGCGCAGTATATTGCAGAGCTGAGCACTCTTCCAGAGTGAGAGAGAATTGCTGCCTCTTCTCAAAGTCTGGTTGAGCTCCAGGCATGGCAACTATGCATGAAATGAGATAACTTTGAGAAAAGTAACTCTGCAACTTGAACCTAGAATAGATCTCTTTTTCCATGCCAATTGCTGGGAAAGTATATGCTCACTGGAGAAGACAAAGGGGTTTGGACATAGGACATGTGGTACAAACTGAGAGGAAGCCACCAAAACAAGTATAGTAAGGTGTTTAGACAACACTTTTCAAGCACTTGTTTTGCATGTTGTTAAACATGCATAAGGTTAAACTTTAGAATTCTATTGGAAGTTATTTCTTTAAACATGAAAATTATTCACACCTTTAATCCCAATACTCAGGAGGCAGAGGCAGGCAGATCTCTTGAGTTTAAGGCCAGTCTGATCTACAGAGCAAGTTTCAGGACAGCCAAACTTACATAGAGAAACCCAGTCTCAACAAACCAAAACCAAACCAAACAAAAACAAATCAAAAATTAAAATTTCACAATGGAAAGAAATATCTAGAAAACCAAACTGTTTGTGAAACTGAAGAGACTTTTTTCCTTTATTCAAAACTAAGTACACAAATATGTACTTTAAAAGTAAAAACTATAGAACTGGAGAGATGGCTCAGTGGTTAAGAGGACTTGTTGCTTTTCTAGAGGACCTGGGTTCGGTTCCCAGCACCCACAGGGTGGCTCACAACCATCTATCCATAATTCCAGTTGCAGGGATTTGATGTTATTGTCTGGCCTCTGCATCAAGGTGGTGTACAGGCATATACATACACATAAAAAGAAAATTAAAAAGGTAAGAAATCTAAGCTGGGTATGATAGCATATCCCTGTAATCCTATTCTTCAGAAGTACTAGAAAAGCAGACTCCTTGCCAGTTCAGCTTTGCACAATAATTTCATAGCAATAGTCCATATGAATCAAACTAGAGACAAACATGTTCTACAATGTCAAGCTTTCAACAGCACCAAATCTGACTGCATGGTAAAATAAGGTTCAGAATGTTCAGAGTATAGTAATCCAGTTTATTCAGTTTCTGTGCGTCTATCCTTCTTGTCCTGGCTTCTAATCAGTTCAGTTCACATATGTGTTCATTAGAAATTAAGAGTGTTACACTGCTGGATATAGATAGTACTGGCATTTCAATGGATAAGGATAAGAAGCATTTGAAACATATTTGGCCAAAATATATAGGAAGTGGAAATAAAATTTTAGCATTCTTCTTTGCTTTTAACTATCTTTGATAGACTTGTTCCTACTACTCTGTGTGCGTGTCTTCCTTGAGGCATTATAGGTCACTGAGTGTTTAGGAACTATGAAGAACAATTTTTAGTTACTGACTTCTTGGTAATCATGAAAAGTAACTTGAGGACTTCTAGATGCTGTGACATGGTTTTATATGCTTAAAAGTCCATGGCTAAGGATGCAGTTCAATGACAGAACTTGATAGGCTTAACACAGCACAAGGATCAGGATTGGATCCTCAGCACTGTAAACAACAGAATACAGCCCAATAGACCTTCTGTTACAAGTAGGTCCAACCTGCTCTGATGAATTGTAGTAGGTCTTAAATAGATTCAGTAGCAAGATATAACATATAAAAATCATCCTATTTAGATATATTGTATGGAACCACAGGAGACTGACATCTTTGACTCTGAAAACAGATGGCATATTTAATAGCCTAGAGGAAAAAAGCCTTGGTTTGTAGCATTTGCTAAATTCCTTGGTGTAAGTATTCCCACTACACTCAAGTTTTAATCTGCATAAAAATCCACTGAAAAAGGACTGGGAAGGTATGTGCAGCAGCAAAACATTATGTAACATTCCCACATATAATACATGTAAATAACATTAAAAGCACAAATAATATAACAGTGTCAGTAAAATAATGTAGCAAAATGAATAGAAAGCAACAAGGCTTGAGTACATAGTGCCTATGCTTTTAATGTTAGTTACATTAAAAGTTTTTTAGATTTATTTATCTACATGATAAATATCTCCTGTGTACCAGGTGCATGCTTGGTAACTTCAGAGGCCAGGAGGGGGCTTCAGATCCCCAGAAACTAGAGTTACAGATGGTTTTTGAGTCATGTGAGTGCTGAGAATTGAATCTGGGTCCTTTGCACGAATAGTAAGCGCTCTTAACCACTGAGCCATCCTTTCAGTCTAGTTATATTTTGTTTAAATATAATAAAGCAAAAATTTCTTTCCTTCCTGTCTTGAGTCCAAAACTAGTTTCAAAATACCAGTTAAGGTGGTGTTAGAACTTACCAGGAACACATGCTCAAATATCTGTGTAGGGCTGTCCATCTGACCAAGGATCACTATCATTTCATTATCGATGAATTCCTTAAATTCTCGCAAGTTGCACACCATCTGCATTTCCAGCTCTGTGCGTATCTGAAACAGAGGTGACGGATTGCATTAATCTCTGTAAGGTTCCTCTCCGCTTTTAATACTGTTTTAACTCCCTGTCTATTGTCACCCACTGCTGGCTTTGGAACAATGAGGACTCAAGGTTGCTTACCTCTTTGGATGTGATATTCTCCAAATCCTTTTGCATCATAATCTCCCTTAATTTGGTCTTAATAAGCCTTTCTGTTCGCTCACGTTCAGTTGGTCTGAGAATAAACAAGTAGTGATTTTAGGTAAACGACTTAACCAAAGCAACGACTTCACCATTGAATTATGTTTCCAAACTATTACTCTTACTCTCATATTTATATTACAGAAGCAAATGAAAATTTTGAGTGACTACATAGTGAGTTTCAGGTCAATGTGGGCATTACATAATGAGGCAATTCCTAAAACAAAAACAAAAACAAAAACCAAAGCTAATAATAAGAACACACTCCCAAACCAAACCAACCAACATTAAAAAAAAAGACCATACAGAATATAAACATGTAAAAATTACTTGTACAGGTTCTATACATTTAAGTGTCTATAAATACATCATAAACATACAGATTTATGCAGAAGCAAAGACAAGTTGGGTATATCAAGTATATCTCACGCTCCTATCAAGTGCCTTTGGATGTCACTCCTTACTGAGGTAGAATATCTATCTGGGTAGCCTAGTGGTGTGAACTGGACCTTAAAATGTCATCCTGTGCTGTTCATTCATTGCTGTGGGCCTATAAACTAGGAAAGGAGAGCTGATCCATCTTCCTCCAACAAGCCAAATTTTACTGCAAAATGGGTTGTAGGGCCTCAGCTATTTGGATGGAACAGTTCCATCCAAAACACTTTTCCCTTCATGGCAACTCTCAGAATAGCTCTGTGAAATTTTTTATGTTTTTGGAGACAAAGTCTTGCCATGCAGTCCAGGCTGGCCTAGAACTTTCAATCCTCCTGCTTCAGTTTCCCAAATACTGGGATTATAAGTGTATATCACTGTCCTTTCCTTCCTGCTCATTTCTGTAGAGTTTTTATATTAATTTTATAGATAAGGAAACAAATATATTAAAAGATACACTGGTAATCATACACATTAGCAGGGAAACCAGACCACTCAGTCCAGCCTAGCTCTCTATTTGCAGTGTTGTTTTCTAGCCTTCTGACTCATTAAATAAAATTACTCAAGGCCAGATGCGGTGGTACATGCTTTAGTCCTAGCATACTGAGTTCAAGGCCAACCTAGTCTACACTGTGACTTCTAGGACAGCCAGTGCTACATAGTAAGACCCTGCCTCAAAACAAACAAACAAACAAACAAACAAACAAACAAACTAATATAAATCTACTCTTGGAACTTTAATATGAATTGGCAGCTGATTCGTCACTACTAGAAAAGCATTGGTTCAGAGTAACTAGATGTTTCTCTCCAGAGGCATGATTTTACATTATGGAGAACTTGAGTACTTTCTATCCCATCTTTGTTCCTACCTACTCAAGAAAGGTATCTGTTCTATATCTCCTTATTTAGAAATGGACATGGCATAAGCCTTCAGGCATCTGCCTGTTCCTGCTGCTTACAGCCTTATCACTGGCTGCAAAAATAGCCTTGGTAATCTCCAATGTTGCACGATACATCTCCACACCCTTGGAGCTCCACAGTGCTTAGGCATTCAGCTTCTCATGAACTACACAGCACACAGCTAACACTGTGCTCTTCTCAACAAGGCGTTTCTGTTGTGATTAAGAGGACAATTCTTATTTAGGCTTCCTTTTTTTCTGGACACAGCTAATGTGGGAGGAAATGTGTAATGACAGTCTTCCACTGAAAAGATGTGTTGATAAAAACAGATTTTAACAGCTGTGTGCATGCATAGGTTTGATTTCCTAGTTAAACAGTTTTTCCTCTGAGTCCTTTACATTCTGAGGTGGAGTAGTTTGGCAGCAGACAGACCTAGGTTTAATCATAGCTGTGATATTTACAGTTGATGTGACCCTGAAGAAGGTCTTTCTCCTTTCTGAGTCTGGTATAATATTAGGTGTATGCTGGGGAACTCCATGTATACATGCCCCTTTTTAGATTACAAATATAAACTGTTCACAGTAAACACTCTAAAGACATTTTGGCTCACATTTTTCTGTATTCTCACTATCCTTTTATAGGCTTTTAAAGTTAACTTAGGTAGGAAGAGGGCACAGAAAAAGCATTATAGCTCACAAACACTTTCCCCTCTTTGATGCTACTGGAAAAAAGTATAAAAATACAGAGAAAACAAAACTAACTAAAAATCACTCTATTCAGATCTAATCATGTCCTAGTTAGGGCTACTATTGCTGTGATGAAACACCATGGCCAAGAGTGAGTTGGGGAGGAAAGGGTTTATTTGGCTTACACTTCCACATGGTAGTCCTTATTTAAAAGAAGCCAGGTCAGAACTGAAACACAGCAGGAACTTGGAGGCAGGAGCTGATGCAGAGGACATGGAGGGGTACTGCTTACTGGCTTGCCAGTCTGCTGTTTTACAGAACCCAGGACTCCAGCCCAGGGATGGCACTACCAACAGGTTTGCCTACAGGCTGATCTTATGGAGGCATTTTCTCAATTGAGGTTCCTTCCTTTTGACAACTTTTTGTGTCAAGTTGACATAAAAGTAGCCTGTACATCATCAATGATTCTCTGGTCTACAGTCTCCATTTAGTACTTTTCTACAAAGATAATTTATTAAATACATCTTAAAATTAAAAGCTAATATTCAGTGAGTGTCTACTGGGTGACAGGATCTTTCATTTTTTTGTTTGTTTTGCTTAGGAATGTAACGCAATTCCTTCTGTGATACAGACCCAACATCTTCTCAAACAAAATAAAAATCATGAAGGTGAAAACATTAGTTTACCGATTTTGAAATATTTATTCTTTATTTTGAGATGTGGTTGGTTCTACTATATGTAGTCCAGGTTGGCCTAGAACTTGAAACCCTTTTGCCTCAGTTTCCCAAGTGTGCTGTGTGCTAGTATCCCAGGCTGTGAATTTTTCTATTGAGCTAGATGGAACATCCATTCTTTTGAAACCTACTAACCAGCTTTACATGAAATCATGAAGATCACTTTCCACAGATTCTTTTTTTTTAAAATCTTTTTTTTAAAGAGTTATTTATTTATTTCATGTATGTGAGTACACTGTAGCTGTCTTCAGACACACCAGAAGAGTATATCAGACCCCATTACAGATGGTTGTGAGCCACCATGTGGTTGCTGGGAATTGAACTCAGGACCTCTGAGGAGCAGTCAGTGCTCTTAACTGCTGAGCCATCTCTCCAGCCCCACAGACTCTTATCTTTTTGTTTACTGATATCTTGAAAGAACTAGGTTTACTGGAAAGACGGCTCAGAATTAACAACTCCCCATTTTGTTTCTGTTTTTAAATCAAAACAAAACGCTGATGATGTTTTGATTACTTCTTGACCTAAAATAAAGACACAACTCAATATTTAATCCAGATATTCTTTTTTTTTTTTTTTTTTTGAGACAGGGTTTCTCTGTGTAGCTCTGGCTGTCCTCGAACTCAGAAATCTGCCTGCTTCTGCCTCCCAAGTGCTGGGATTAAAGTTGTGCACCACCACTGCCCGGCTCTCAAATATTCTTTTAAAGAGAAACATCTTTCTTCCATCTTTCTTTTCTGAGACAGAGTTTCACTATGTAGCTCTTGATGGCTTAGAACTTGCTCTGTAAACCAGGCTGACTTTGAACTCAGATCTATTTGCCTCAGTTTCCTGAGTGCTTGGATTAAATGTGTACACCTCCAGTCCCAAAGAGTATAAACAGCCTTGGTTGCAATAGTAAATGAAAAAGGAGAAGACATCAACTATTGTTCCTGGGGATTTCATCTATAGGAGCAAGTGTTCTCCTTTGAAAGTCAGCTGAATTTCTTAGGTAACTCTTCAAAAGCATCTTGCTCTTAACTTATCAAATGCTCCTTTTCACAGCTAATTCCTCTAAATTCAAATTTCAAATTAGTGGAATCTGAGTAACAGATTCTTATAGCATTACATTCTTGATTATGGATACTCCATTGTGCTCAGGAATGAAACTCCTCAGGCCTTTTCAGATAATAGGTTATTCTCCAGGTATGACATATGTGTTATATATATGGGTTAGTTCCTAAGGAATTTGCTGTTTAGGACATGGGCTTCCAGAGTCCTCAGCAAGCCAACTTACATGTCTGTGAAGAGGGCTGGAGAGTCAGGCCGATGAGACTGCACATCCTGCATAGCATTCCATTCATTGACTGAGGATTGATCTGAGTTGATATGGCTCTCGTAATAACTCACCCAAGTGAGAAAAAGGCTGCCTGGATAGTAGTTATGCATTCTGGCCACTTCACAAGCCTTGTGCAAACTCTGTAGTGCAGACCTGAAAGATAGAGCACTATAAAATTATGGGGTACCAAAGGATAAAAATCACTTCTATCTCAAACTTGTCTACTTGTTTAATTTCACAGAGTATCACCCTCTGGAGAATTTCCTTCCTCCATGGGAGTCAGGAGTCTCTGATCTTGCTTGTATCCTCAGGGCAAGGAGCGGGAGGAGGGAAGAGAACTGACAACTAACTCCCCAATGAAAAAAAATGGGTCTAGGAACCTATAGCTTCATGTCCTTATCTTTGGACTCATGTTTTGACTGTGTCATTAGCAAACAAAAATCTCAACAATTAACTATTTAAATTTTGTTTTTCTTTGGCACAGAATCATGTGATAGCTTATTCTCTATGACTCTCAGATGTTCCACAAACATCATATAGGCAGATGCCCCTAAGTCACAGGGCTATGTCCTTTGATGTTCAGGGTGTACTGCTCTAATGACATTTATCTTGCTATCTTAGTCTTAGTTCTTTAAGCCATTTATTCATTCACACAGTTACCTTCTAAGAATAGCTCTGGCTACACTGAGACTAAATTAAACCTTCTGACTCTGAACTCAGAAACCCAAGAAGGGTAAACAAAACTAAAAACTATCTTTTTTCTATTTACCTATACTGAAGCCAGAAATGCTAGAATTTCTGTAAACAAAACACACAAAAGAAATGATAGGAAGAAACTTACACAAAACCTAGAACCTTCTAAGTTTTGTTTATCGGTCTATCTCCAGTGCTTAAACATAAGACCTAGATTATAGCTGAAGCTCAGATAAATGTCTTATTATCTATAAACTAATATTTTTCTCTTAAAGGAAAAGGAAGTGTAAGAGAATTCTATGGGCATTAATTTACATATTTTCTTTATAACATTTAACTTATTTATTTATTTAACTATTTTATGTGTGTGAGTATTTTGATTGCATGTATGTCTGTGCACCATGTGTGCCTGGTGAAGTCAGAAGAGGATGAAGGATCCTCTGAAACTATCATTACAGAGGATTATGAGGCACTGCTTGAGGGCTGGAAATTAAATTTAGGGCCTCTGTAAGAGCAGTAAGTATTTTTAACTGTTGAGTCAATGTATAACATCTATAAAATTAAAAAAAAAAGATGTGTGAGTGGGTCCATGTGCCACAGTAGCAAACATGAGGGGTCTAGAAGTGAATTTCTGGATGTCAGTTCCCTCCTCAGCCAGGAGTGTCCTGCAGATCACATGCAGGTTGTCAGTCTGGACAGCAACTTTACCTCTTAAGCCATTTCTTATATATTTTTACGTAATAAAAGGTCTTATAAAATTTAAAAAAAATACCTCTTATTTTTTTCCCCTCTTAAGAAAAGTGATCCATGCTAATTTTGAAAAGGGTCTATAATTGTTCAGTTGTGGTGGCTCCTGGCTTTAGTCCCAGCACTTGGGAACCATAGGCAGGCAGATCTCTGAGTTTAAGGCCAGCCAGGACTACTTAGGGAGTTCCAGGACAGCCAGAGCATAAGGACTGTCTCCAAAAGCCAAAAACTAAAGCCAAAACATAAAAGTTGTATGGTGCTCATGTAGGATGCATGAGACACTGAGTTTGCTTCTCAGTGCTACAAAATAAACAAAATAAACAAGATAAATGGCAGGAATCCCATTCAATCCCAGCACCACTACTCAGGTTTGGTGCTACTCCTCCCAGTTCTTGGTCTGTGCAGGCCACAATAAAAACTGTATGGCTGAATTATGCACTTATAACTTGCTCTTCTATTTTATAGCCTGTCATCAACATCTGATTCAATATTCTCAAGTACATTTTTTTTGAGACAGGCTCTCATATGTTAGACCTGGCACTTGTTATCTACATAGTTTATTATGAGCCTGCACTCTGAACGTATCCTACTGTCTTCCTCCTAGCACTCCTCCAGTGCTGGGAGTGCAGGCTATGTGCTACAGTGCTCATTTTTAAGTGGCTGCTTAATAGTGAATTACATGTATGTGCCAAAATTTAACTGACTCCTATTTTCCAACATTTACATTCCAGTTTTTGTTATTGTACTGTAAAATCCTTGTACACACATAGCTATAATCTCAGAGTAAATTCTTAGAATTACTACATTAAAAGTGATAGGGAATCCTGGCAAAGCACTCTCCAAAAAGGTTACTCTAGTTTATTCTACTAATGGTTAGACATGTTCTTTAAGTCCATATCAATTCCATATCACATAAACTTTGAAAAAGTGTATTAAATTAGGGTTTTTGTTGTTTGCTTGTTTGTTTGGAGACAGGGTTTCTCTGTGTATCCCTGACTGTCCTGGAACTCACTCTGTAAACCAGGCTGGCCTCAAATTCAGAGAAGCCTGCCTCTGTCCCCCAAGTACTGGGATTAAAAGTATCTCCACTACTAGGCTAAAAAGGAATTTAAAAACATAACCTGTGGTTTTACTTCTGAAGTGTGTATGTGTGGTACATACATGTGTACACATCTGTGTGGATGTGTGTGGATGTGTGCTCCTTTATGTGGAGCTACTGTTGGGTGTCTCCTCAGTCACTTTCCTCCTCATTTCTTTGAGAAAGAGTTTCTCACTGAGCCTGGTTAGGTTAGTAGGATGGCTAGATTCAGGTTTCCCTGGCTCTAGTCTTTTTTTTTTTTTAAGCAGCTATTTCAGATTAAATAGGTCTCTATGCTTGTGGAGCAAACACTTACCTGACTGAGACACCTGTCAGTCCCATAGGATGTTTTTTCTATTACTCAAAAGAAACAAACGCTCAGAGAGTTTCAATTGCACTCCAGAGATTCCATACATACTCTCTTCATTTGGAAATTCACGCTTTACAATCATACATTATAGATATGTTACAACTGCCCTATAATATACTCAGTGTTAGCTGCTTCAGATACAACGGCTGCATATAGGGATGGGAGACTACAGTAACTCTTGTCTGGTTAAGGAAGCACCTAGTCTAAATACTGCTTTGATTCACCACTAATATTCCTCTCATATGACTTTCAATTCAATATTACTCAAAAAAGTTAACAGAACAATGACAAGTCAGTTTACTTGACAACATCAATTGTTGATCTGAGGTTATTATTAAGGCTGCTTTGTCTTCCTCTTCAAAATATATCTGAAAAGCACTGTCATTCTACTATATGCATGGGAATAGATAGGTTAACTGCTTCTGAGTATTAGTCAAAGGAGATCATTAAGTTTTCCATAAAAATTCATCTGTGAACTATGTTATAAATCTATAAATGTGGTCTAAACACATCTAAAACTGTTCTATCTCAGTTACTTCATGGAACATTAAGAAAGGTAATTGTTCAGTGACAATGAAGATTCACTTCTGTTATGCAGGCTTAAATTATTTCCTGGATCATTCACTTCTTGCTTTGCTTGTCTTCTACTTATCCATTCTACCCATCATGAGGGGCTTCTATTATAGAACAGGCAGTAGAATGAAAAGCAGAAATTTGTTTTGTGTGTGTGTTTATGTGTGTGTTATGAGTGCTTGCGAATGTACAGATTTGTGTGTACAAGTGTATATGTGTACTCTGGTAGACCAGATGTCAATGTTGTATGCCACAAGACATTTACCTAATTACTGGCCAGAAGATCTCACTGAACCTGGAGCTCAGTGAGCTCCAGGGATTTGCCTGTCTGGCATGTCCCTTTTCTTCCCCAATTCTCTGGGACACTAAGGTTTCAGAAAAACACTATGCCTGGCTTTACATGAGCATTGGTATCTGAATTCAGACCCTTATGCTCACATGATGAACACTTTCTGATTGAAATATCTCAGTTCCCAGAAGCTAAAGGCTACTGACCCACAAGTCACATTATTCGTTATATTACATCATTTTCTAGATAAGTGGACTATTCTGTTTAAATAAAAAAGATACTCTCAGGTCAGTTAAGCAACCCTAGCAATGCCTCAGTTCTCTCATCCACAACAGGGTGCTAGCAACACTGCTCTGTGGTACTGGTGTAATGATTAAATATAAAGCATTCAAAACATCTGGCACAAAGTGAATAACTTAAAAGTGTCAGTATATGGTTGGTTATTAACAACAGTTTCTTTAAGTTTTATTTGCATTATATAAACAATTGCTAGTATTTTAAAAGAAAATTTATCTATCTATAATGTAACTCTGTCAATGCTTTTCTCTGATTATCATATGAAGCTAGAAGCTAGTGCATAACAGTAAAACGTATAGATGTGGTTCTCACACTAAACACGGTCAGTGTGAAACAGTTCTTTTTTTTTTTTTTTTAGATATTTTATTTATTTACATTTCAGATGTTATCCCCTTTCCTCATTCCCCCCCCCCCCATTAATCCCCTATCTCATCCCTCCTCCTCCTTTTTTGCTTTTATACTGTTTAGATAACATGCAACTATTAAGGTCAGTTCTAGGTTGAGGAACTAGCAATACAATAAATGCAAATAGTCAAGGAACAAGCAAGACAACAAACCCAGATAGTCAAAGAACATGTAGGACAATAAACTGAGTCCCATAATCATTCCCATGCCTGCTATTTCTAAGGGCTTATCAGAATGACCAAAATATCTGAGCCTACTTCCCTGTACTAGCCCAAAGTTATTTTCATGTCTGAAGCTTACTTCTTTGTTCTAACTTAAGATTTAGATTCCTGCCTGAAATTACCTCTTTGTTCTAGCCTAGAATTTAGATTTCTGCCTGAAATTACTTCTTTGTTCTAGCCTAATGTCAGATTCCTGCCTGCAGTCCATTTCCTAGTCGTTGCCTAATGTCAGATTCCTGCCAGGCAGCCCCAAAAGCTCTCCATATATCCCCCTTTTTTATTTCATTAACAAGACTGAGCAAGTCTTAGGTTGTTCTGACAAAAACACCTTCCTTACCCATCATAGAATATGTATTATCAAAAGCAATGCACTTCTGTCTTAGATTGGTAAGGCTCTGTGCAAAATTTTACCTGTCCTTGGCTTGCCAGCCTGTTAAATTAATAACTCTGTTTGGGGGGTGAAACACAGTTCTAATGGGCTCTTCGATAATCCATTAACATCTCTTCTAGAGCTAGTAGTTTCTCTGAATTTCACTTGTTCACCAATGCACAAAGCTTTCCATTGTAAAAATTTAAAAATTGCATTTCTGGGCCACATTCAACCATGGTTACCATGTAAACAGATCTCGAGCACGCACGCACGCACGCACGCACGCACCCTCTACATACAGCATTCTCATAGAGAATTGTTATTTCACATAGTTCTCTCAGAAAGCATTGTTATAATAACACTAAAGAACTTAAAAAAAAAATAGAACAACTTTTAAAAAAACCCACAGTTTTACAGAGATATCAAAAGCCATCTTACCACATTGCTTGAACAGATACTGGTTTGAATATGTGAACTCTGTTATCTGTTGATACGCTGAACCCACTAAGAGCAAAGAAGAACAGACAAAAGTTCACAAATAAGGGTCAGGTATTTCAAATTTGCTACAACAGTCGACTGATTAATTAGAAGAAACAATCAGATATGTCATCTAGAAGTTAACTAGAAGTAGGATGTGACTGAAAAGTTTCAACATGGCAACCGAGAGGAAAATCAAAATCTTCTCCAGGGACAAGTGCCTTGCCAGGTAACTGAACTAGTGGTTACCTCTAGACCTAAACAAATATAAGCAACACCAGATGGACTCAGCAGGACGGATATATATATATATATATATATATATATATATATATATATATGCATAAACATGAAATAATAGTAACTAAAGAAGTAGTTGGACTTTGCAAGGGAGTGGTGGAACATAAGAGGAGTTGAAGAGAGGGTGGAAATGATATAAATACAGTACTCAGATACAAAATTCTCAAAAATAAATTTAAATAAAGAAAAGCTTCAACAAATTGATTTTATCTGTTAGGCAAAATTAAAGTATTCTGATGTGTATTTCTATTTGGAAGCCTTTTGATTCACAGCAAACTTGACCTGGGTTTTATATATTAGAGCAAACATTTCAGTCTCTTGGGAACACATTTAAAAACACCAGGAGGTGGGGGTGGCTGATTTGGAAGGAACTGGCTCAGGAAAGGGGTTATACAGCGGGCTGACAGCTGACAGAGGACGAGGGAGGATATTTGAAACCGAACACATTACCCTCTGGGAGAGCACAGCAAGAGCAGTTCCACATGTTCACATTGAAGGGTGAGCCAACAAACTACTACTTCTTTGTCTGGCTTCCTAACATGGCTTAAAAGAACAGAAGTGAGCCACCTTGGAAAGTTGTATTTTACTCTACTTTACTAGACAACAGTTTTAGGGCCTTATTGAGCTTCTGACATCAATTCAGTTGGCCACAATGGGCCTCCCATTCAGCTAAATGAATGAACCACTAACACTAACATGGAACACACCCCTTGGCTTTCTGTAGGAGGGAGGGAGTGAGGGGGGAGAGAGGGGAGAGAGGGGAGAGAGAGAGAGAGAGAAAGAGAGAGAGAGAGAGAGAGAGAGAGAGAGAGAGAGAGAGAAAGTGCTTACCCATCACCATCCAAATGAATTAGGGTGTCACTCCAGAGAGGCAAGACCAAGCCCATGGTACAAGTGCTACTGCAAGACAAGAAATAATCACTAACTTACTTCCTGTTATTCTGGGAAGCAGTTATCATTTATTAACTTTCAACAAGCGATAACCCCTAATTGTTTATCCTAATGATAACACAGTGGTTCTCAACCTGTGGGTCACAATCCCCTTTCAAAGGGGTTGACTAAAAACCATCAGATATTTATTTTATAATTCATAACAGTAGCAAAATTATAGTTATAAAGTAGCAACAAAAATAATTTTATATTGGGAGGGCTGTCACCAAACATGAGGAACTGTATTAAAGGGTTACAGCATGAGGAAGGTTGAGAACCACTGCCCTAAAGCAATAAATTGTGTCATAAATGTTAGAGCACAGAAATTTCTATCATATTACTATTAATCTTTACATATTCTTAGGATTACTTTGATCACTGCTGACTTGCATTTGGTAGGACTTTGCCCAGGACACAGTATTCAACACAATTACAAGATTTTATCCTTTTGTTTTTTGAGGGGATGGGAGTTATGAACGAAGTTTCATGTAGCCCAGGATAGCTTCAAACTTAACACATAGCAGAATCTGGCCTTGAACTCTTGATCTTCCTACCTTCACCTCCTGAGTGTTGAGATTACAGGTAGGCAGGACAATAACCTGTTCTCAAGGACTAGTTTTAATGTCAAGAACTACTGCTGGTTGCTCAAGATCTTGGAATAAATGATTTATTCAACCTTAAGATATACTGAACAATAAAACACTAAACAGTCTTAAAAAGGAAAGGAATTAAAGACATACAGAAGTAATAGTCATGGCTTATTATCAAGTTAGAGAAATAAAAATACAATTTAAATAAAATAGTACTTGGTCTTATGTGTGTGAATATGAGTGTAAATGAGATTTTAAAAAATAAATTTTTATTTTATGTGCATTTTGTGTGCATGTATGTCTGTGTAACACCTGCATGTCTGGTGCCTATGAAGGCCAGAAGAAGGTGTTAGATTCCCCTGGAACTGGAGTTATAGGTAGTTATGAGCTGTCATGTGGGTGCTAGGAACTGAACCTGAGTCCTCTGGAAGAGGACTGCTGAGCCATCTCTCTAACCTCCTGTTTTGTTTAAGACAGTCTGACTATGTAGTCCAGACTGACCTTGAACTTGAAATTCTCTTATATCAGCCTTCTCTACCTTGAGATTATAGGCACTTGCTATCACACCTGACAAAATAGTGCTATGTACTGAACTAGCACTGCTGAAATGCAGAACAGAGATGTCAGCAACCAATAAAAGGGTGGTCGTCGTACTATGGAATACTAAAATACTGTTCGGGTTCTGGGTGTTGTAACTCAGTGGTAAAGTATGTGATCTGACCTAGGTTCAGCTTAGGAAGGAAATGGGCTCTAAGTGAATAGAACAGGTTGGTGCAGGAAGCCCTGGACTCCTGATCAATTCATTGTATGCTCTGTGACTCCACTTCTCTGGACAACCTTCATCACTTCTGTCCATTTTTCCTCTTTAAGGATCTTTAAAGTTTTCAGTTTTGTTGAATATGCTAGCACACACATTTAATTCCAGTATTTGGGACATAGAGACAGGCAGACCTCTGTGAGTCTGAGGCCAGTATGCTCTTAACAGTAAGTTTCAGGCAAGCCAGGACGACTCTTACCTCACACACAAAAGTCTTTTTGAAAATACATGAATGTGTATGCCATCTATATATGGGTATGTGTACATGAGTACAGACACCTGTGGAAGCCAGAGTCTTCAGATCTCCTGGAGCCAGAATTACAGGCAGTTGTGAGGTAACCACTGTTCATCTGAGAACTGAACTTGGGTCCTCTGCAAGAGTAATGCATACTCTGCTTAGCTATCTCTTTTGCCCCTTAAGGATGTATCTTAAACTATTTCCTGCTTCTGGACATTTTCAAAAGAATTCTTTATCTGCTCCCTCCCAATATATCTACAGAGACAGCATAGTATAGCAGAAAGAACACTGGACATGGGACTGGAATGGTGTTGTTAAGATCATGGCTCTCAGTCAGATGGACTCTGGAACCTGGTTTCTAGTAGTAATAACTTTTCTCCAGGGCCTTACACAGGCTATGCCAGAGCTCTCTACTTCTGAGCTACTTCTTAGCCTTTAAACTGTAGTCTAAAATTACTTAATTGCTTGTGTTTGTCTCTTCATCTATAAAAGAGGGACAAAATAAACTTTACTCTCCTGTTTTAAGATCAAGTATATGAAAACATATATGAAGGTTTCTAAACACAATAGTTTCTATTCACTAAGTATCTACTATGCCAAATATCTGGATTTAATCCCTTTTGGCATTGAAACTCTTGACTAGTTACTTAACTCCTCTCAGCCTTAAGTTCTTCGTCTTTCAAAGTAGGTTACAAACGTAGCCTCACGGGAAAGGTTAGGAGGAGGAAAGGGAATGGGGAAATGATGTAATGTTTCCTTCCCTTTTTATTAATTATTTGCTTTACATCCCAACTATAGCTACCCCTCCCTCCCTTTTCCTCAGAAAAGGGAGGCCTCTCAAACATGTGCACTTATGTTTTAATTTTAAAAAATTAAAAAAGGATTTAAAAAGGCTAGAGAGAGGGCTCAGTTAAAAGAGCTTGTTGCTTCTTCAGAGGACCCAGGTTTGTTTTCCAGAATCATACGACAGCTCACAACTGTCTGTAATTTCAATTCCAGAGGATCCGATGCCTTCTTCTGGCCTCTATGGGCACTACATACACACAGCACACAGACATACATGTAGGCAAAACACCCATACACATAAAATAAATATAAAAACATTTTTTTTTTTTTGTTTTTTTCGAGACAGGGTTTCTCTGTGTAGCCCTGGCTGTCCTGGAACTCACTCTGTCGACCAGGCTGTACTTGAACTCAGAAATCCGCCTGCCTCTGCCTCCCCAAGTGCTGGGAATAAAAACATTTTTAAAAGATGTAGCACCGCCCGGGCGTTGGTGGCACATGCCTTTAATCCCAGAACTTGGGAGGCAGAGGCAGGTGGATTTCTGAGTTCGAGGCCAGCCTGGTCTACAGAGTGAGTTCCAG
>JANHMN010000002.1:42852605-42885660 GCA_030674055.1 Rhabdomys pumilio
AAAAAAAAAAAAAAAAAAAAAAAAACAACAACAACAACAACAACAACAAAAAAATCAGGAGAAAGAAAAAAATTTAAGATATTTCTTTCTCTATCTTAACAGTTAGTCAAGGAATCAAAGAGTCATTATAATCTAAAACACAGATGTACACCAAACTTTAATGCATCTGATATCTCAAAAAGTATGCTACTGGAATTAAAGACCCATTAAGAGTAGGTGACTTCAACACCACATTTCTTCAATAGACAGGTCATCTAGACAAAAAATAAATACAGAAACATCAGAATTATAAGTAATAATACATCAAAAGGACTTAACAGATATCCATAGGAGGAAATTCCACCTAAACACTAGTAGCCCATGGAAACCTCTCTAAAACAGACCACATCCTGGTGTACAAACAAAAAATCTTAACAAATTCAGAAAAAGTGAAACAATGCCATGTATCCTATTTAACTATAATGAAATAAAATTTAAAATAGGTAACAAACAAATCTTTAGTAAATATACAAACTCATGAAGATTAATCAACTCATTACTGAATGACCAAAGATTTAAAATCTTAAAAATGAAATAACATGTTAATACATTACACTATAAAATTACATCAAATGTTAGCCTAGAATAGGTGTTCTAATGCATCTGAGAGGGATGTAGGGTGTCAGGCAGCAAGACACAAATGATTTAAAAGCATCAGTAATACACAATGAAAACTGCTCAAAGTGCTGCTTGAGTTCAAGGATATCCTGGGCTTCACAGTGAGAACTGATCTCAAAGGAAAAACTCTGGGGAGCAATAAATGCCAGACTACCAAGCTCTGCTATTTCAGAACCTGAAGCAGATGAAGTGTATTTTGGAAAACAACTTTACACTGTATTAATAGGGAACTTTGTGACTTTTTTTTTTTTTTGGTGTTTTGAGACAGGGTTTCTCTGTGTAGCCCTGGCTGTCCTGGAACTCACTCTGCAGACCAGGCTGGCCTTGAACTCAGAAATCCGCCTGCCTCTGCCTCCCAAGTGCTGGGATCAAAGGTGTGCGTCACCACCGCCGGTGTGGACACTGCCATTAAAACAACAATACACTTCTCAAAGTAAGCTAAATGAATTAGCTACAACATCACCACTTGTATTTGTCGAGCAATCTGTCTTCTACTTTGACTTATTTTGTGTCTTGCTGCCTGACACCCTACATCCCTCTCAGATGCACTAGAACACCTATTCTAGGTTAACATCTGATGTAATTTATAGTGTAAAGTCCCAGTTTGTTTCCTAGATACTAAAATTTTGTTAATGCAATGGCGTCTGTTAGGTATGATGCAAACAGGACTATTAGAACAAACTGATGTGGTTTGCTGAGGATAAATTACCAGTCAGTCACCCATGGAAAGTGTCTGCCCAGGCATCTGATGGCTCATTCTCTAGAGTCAGAGTCTGTACTTACTGCCTCCGGCCTCACTTCTAGTTCCTGTTCTACAGGGTTTTCAACTGAGGGGTCAAGGGGAACTAAACAAAGGAAAGATGGCCACAGAAATCCTGTCATCTAACTGTACCACACTGCTCCACCGGGGAGCTGTTAATCACACATAACTATTAAGACAGTACATGGGACAAGCATTCTCAGTTATGACTGAGAATTTTTTCATACATACCATTATTTTAGTATTTACTTATTTACATAGCTAGGTGTCAAGTGGCAAAGGTACTAGACAATATAGGTTAAGATAGGTAAAAGTCCAAATCAGAGGTCATAAAATTCCAATGAATGTGGAAAGGTAGGTATTTTCCCCACTTCCTCATCCTTGAGATAGTCTCTCTATATATCCCTGGATGGCCTGAACTTACTACACAGACAAGGCTGGCCTCACCTTCTTGGCAATTCTCCTGACTCTGCCTCTGGAGTGATAGGATTACTGGAGCATGCTACCATTCTAAAAAAATGAATATTTTCTTACTAAAAGGCTGTTACTTATGAAAAATACTAGAAGCTAAAACCACAAAAGAAAGCTTCCTAAAAGTGGTTGCCAAGCCTCTGTAAATTCAGAGCATATAATTAAATGCTGTAACTGGTATATATGTTCACAACTCTGGCCTTGTGATCTTTACAAGCTCGAAAGCCATTTCTCAAGTTGACTTTTGTCTCTCCCTGCCCCCCAACTTGTCACACCTGGGAAGAGGGAGAGGAAGCTCAAGTGAAGAATGGTCTTGATTGGACTGGACTGTTAGCTTGTCTATGGGCATGTTTTTACTGCTGATTGATGCAGGAGGAACCAGCCTATGGTGAGCAGTGCCATTCCTAGGCAAGTGGGCCTGCATTGCATAAGGTAGTTAAAGCCTGGGAGAAAGCACGGCAGCATCTTTGCTCGATGACGTCTGCTTTTAGTTCCTGACTCCAGGTTCCTGCCCTGGCTCCCCTGATGCTGGACTATAATCTGCAAACTGAACTTTTTCCTCCCAAACTTTTTTAAAAAAATCGTTTTATTTTCTGTGTACATGAAGTAGCATGCTGGAGTCTAGAAAAGAAACTAGAGGGAATTGGTTTGTTCCACTATGTGGGTCCTGGGGAACTGACCCAGGTTGTTGGGTTGGCAGCAGGTACATTTACCCACTTAGCTATTTCACCAAGTTGGTTTTGGTTGGTGTTTTATTGCAGCAACACAAAGCAGAGCAAGACTACTTCTCTGTACAAACTATAGTAAACACTGATTTGGGGAACTCTCTAGAGATACTAAGATTTTCCTGCCCCCTCCTCCAAATCAGAAGGACAATCATTGTTATCTATACCCCTTCCTCCAAACCCAGGGCTTTGTGAGTGTGCATGTGTGTGTAAATTCCCCAAGGCCTGGGCCACACCCCTAGCTATTGCACAATTCCATTCTAGTCCTAAACCAGGAAGTCATGATTTGAGACATCTGGCAGGATTTCCTGAGGCTTATTATCTCAGAGTGGAAAGATCTGCTTAGCAGCCACATTCCACATTCTTCTCAAAGGTTCTTCAGAAACAGTAGGGAAATATAACAAAAAAGCCTAAAGCCTTAAGGATATACCCCCAGATCCCCTCAACGAACAACAACAACAATAATGATAATGATCCAGGTTCTGTCTAAGATATCTTTAATTATAGGAAGCAAAGTACGTATGAGTTTTGAACCCAGGACCAGTGGTATATTATCAAGAAATGTATGTACCCGATTATCAAAGTAGAGCATTACTGATTGAAAAAAGATGCTGATGGGGAGAAAGAAACATTACCCCAGAGCTATGCTTCCATTTGCTTAATTATTATTATTAGTACCTAACAATAAGAGAAAGGTAAAGAATAAGAGTAAATTAGGAATAGTCAAAGACATTCACCAAGTGCCACTGTCTCTGAAGATCATGGTCAGAACTTATTTCCTAGTTTTATGCATTTGAGTATGTACATGTGCTCAGATGTTTATGGGGTACATTTGGAAGCCAGAGGTCATCCTTGGGTGTCTTCCTCAATTGCTCTTCACCTTAGAGACAGTTTCTTACTGAACTCAGCTCTCACAGATTTGGCTAGGCTAGCTCCTTGGCTGGCCTCTGCCGGCCAGCAAGTCCCAGAGATTACTCTGTCTCCACTTCCTCACTGCTGGGATTACAGGCACATACTCCTGTGCCTAGATTTTCCACCAATGCTAGGAACTGAACTCAGGTACTTGAGCTTACACAGCAAACACTTTACCAACTAAGCTATCTCCTCAGGCTGACATGAATTGTTTTGTAACTTAAAAATTTCATTGTCATGTACTCACTGTAAAAGATAATGGGATTCACTGTGATACTTTCATACATATATGTCAATCATTTTCATAAACATATATATTGTGGTGGTTTGAATAAGAATGATCCCCACAGGCTCAGAAGTGGCACTACTTGAGAAGGATTAGGAGGTGTGCCCTTGTTGGAGTAGGTGTGGCCTTGTTGGAGGAAGTGTACTAGGTAGCCTTTAAGGTTTCAAAAGCTCAAGCCAGGCCCAGTGGCTCTCTTTTCCTGCTGCCTGTGGATCTGGATGTAGAATTCTTTGCTACTTCTCTAGTACCATGACTGCCTTGCATGCTGTCATGTTCCCTGCCATGATATGATTGATGACAATGGACTAAACCTTTGAAACTGTAGACAAATCCCATTGAATGCTTTTTAAAAGTAAATGTTGTGGTTCTGGTGTTTATTCATGGTAATAGAACAGTGATCAAGATATATATCAAGAAGACAAGCTGGGCATATTGGCTTACTACACCTTTAGCCCCAGCACTTGGGAAGTAGAGGCAGGCTGATTTCTGAGTTCAAGGTCAGCCCGGTCTACATCAGAGAGATCCTGTCTCAAAAAGATAAAACAACACACATGCACAAACCTTACTCTCTTACCTTCTTGTCCCACTATCTTGAATTTTAAAAGTTTAATTAAACAAGACACCTTTGTAATAGCTTAAATAACTGTAACAGGTTATTTTAAAAGTAGTTCTCTTAAAAAGTAGCTTTCATGCCCCTTCCCCATTTTTTTATGGTATCATACCTGTCATTAGAAGAAAAATCCATTCCCAGGACAATGCTTTCCTCAGTGTCTTGTCTACCATTAGTTGAAACCACTACCATATAGCGTGTTCGATTTTGGTAAGTACTTTCCAGTCGTACAGCCTGAGGTTAAGAGATAACAAAGAAACAAAAATTTTAGAGAAATATTAAATCATTTATTTTTTTCCCTTTTTTGTATTTAAATATTTTTTATTGGATATTTTATTTACATTTCAGATGTGATCCCCTTCCCCCATTCCCCCCTCCTCACTTTCCCCTCCCATCCCCCTCCTCCTGCTTCTATGAGGATGTGCCCTCCCCACCCTTGAATTCCCCCACACTCGGTGTTCAGCCTTCAGGGGACCAATGACCTCCTTTCTCACCTATGCCCGACAAGGCCATCCTCCCCTACATATACAGCTGGAGCCATGGGTCCCTCCCTATGTGCTCCCAGGCTGGTGGTTTAGACCCTGGGAGCTCTGGTTGGTTGGTATTGTTGCTCTCCTCATAGGGCTGCAAACCCTTTCAGCTCCTTCAGTCTTCTCTCTAACTCCTCCATTGGGAACCCCAAGATCAGTTCAATGGTTTAGCTGTGAGCATCTGCCTCTGAATATGTCAGGCTCTGGCAGACCTCTAAGGAGACAGCTATACCAGGTTCTTGTCAACATGCACTTCTTGGCATCCACATCAGCGTCTACCTTTGATGACTTTAACATGGGATGGATACCCAAGTGGAACAGTCTCCAAACAGGGACTGGAGAGATGGCTTAGTGGTTAAAAGCACAGGCTTCTCTTTCTAGAGGACCTGGGTTCAATTCCTAGCACCCACACAGTGGCTATTTTTCTCTTTTAAACCAGCATCTCATAGCATGCCACCAAGGCAAGAGAGTCAATAGTTGGGAGACCTAAATTCAAATTTCAACTCATATAGTAACTGTAAAACCTTTGATGTAATTCTAAATTAACCAGAGAGAGATAAAATAATATGTTATGTTGTTTTAAGAATCTGGGCATACAAGCCACACTTAAGACAGGCTCTACACCCAGCAGTAGATGACCAACACAAAATAAACTCAATGGGATTTTTGGAGATGTTTTTTTAGGAGGTCTCAATATTGCTTTGTTTTTACTTTTCCTTGTGTATTATGGTTTCCAATTTTGTGTTATCACTGATTTTTGTGTGAGTGTATGTGTCTGTGTTTCTTGTGTATTTTCATTGTTGTTTCTTTTGATTTGTTTTAAAGAGAGAAAGAAGGTGTGCAGACGGGAGAGAGGAAATCATGATTATATTGTATGTAAATCAGAATATATTGTATGAAAAAATTTATTTTCAATGAAAAATAAAAATATACAAGATAAGTATATAAGTCACTATAAATATACATTAAGTTGGTCAAACTCAAAATGCTATAGATGTGTATTTTACTGAAATAGAGTATTCATATATTATAAAGTATATATAATGTTTTATGAAATATATCAATATATGTACATCTCTTAAATAGTCTATGCATCTATATGTATTTATCTGTTTCCACAAGCTTTGGGGCAAGGTAATAATCACCCATACAAAGTCTGTTTCTCTTAGTGAAGATTCCTAATTTCACCAAGCTCTAGTCAGGCTCCTGTACTTTGTCTAGATCTAGCTGTGCAATTTCCTGCAAAATTAAACTTTAGCAGCCTCCCCCTAAATTTATTTATCTGGACTCTACATCATCTCTACTGGATAATCTTTGCCATCTAACTGGGTTTCTCATTCTCTGCCATCTCCTAAGTGATATATGATCACTCTGGCCTATCTTCAACAAAAATCATTTAAATCATTTCAAGCCAAAACTTGGGGTTCTCTGAAATCCAAAGCCTATTGAGCCATTACAGATGCTAACCAGAGAAGGCCCTTATCTATGGGTAAGTTTTTCAACCACCTGCAGGGAAGTGAGGCAGCAAATGGAAACACGCCTACTGGGTCTCAGTGTGAAAACCATTGTAGTGTGTGTGTGTGTGTGTGTGTGTGTGTTTGTGTGTGTGTGTGTTTGTTGTTGTTGTTGCTATGATCAAACACCAGGATCAAGGCAACTTCTAGAAGGAAGAATTTATTTGGGTTAAAGATTCCAGAAGAGTCCATAATGGCGGGGGAGTCATACCAGCAGTTAGCTAGAGCAGGAAGCTGAGAGATCACATTTCTATCTTCAGGTAGGAAGCAAGGAGCAAACTGGAAGTGGGTAAGGCTATAAACCCTCAAAACTTGTTCCCCATGAACTTCCTCTACCAATTTCTCAAACAAAACATCAACTGGGGACCAAGTTTTTGAAAACTTGAGCCCATAGGAAACCATTTTTCACTCAAACCACAAAGTCTTTACATTGAATCCACATTAAACTATTGAGAAGCAGGCAGAGGTTTGAGACAGGAGGTTAGTCTGAATGAAGAATCTATTGCTTGATTGGCTGAGGCAAACAGTCCAGAAAAATGTGTTTATAAAGAGTATATGATATAGTCTAGTGGCTTGCTTGTCTAGAATTCAGCCTAAGTTTCAATAATGATTCAATAATGTAGGAGACTCTATTTATTAAGTTAATTTGGCACAAAAGTGTTAACAGAATAATCTTACCCTCTGTCCTCTAACCCTTATAATTAAATTTAGGATAGTTAAGGATTTTTAAAAATACATTTGTTTATATAAAGTGTGTGTGTGTGTCTGTAGAAATTAAGAGGTCAATTCTGGGTATCTTCCTCTAGCCTGGATTATTCTTTGCTTTATTTTTTGAGACAAGATCTCTTCAATAAGATCAATGGGCCTAGACTGGCTGACCAGCACTGGGAGTATAGGCACATGCTATTATGTGGTTTTTACTACATGAGTGTTGAGTATCTAAACTCACAACCTCACACTTGCATGGTGAGGGCACTATCACACAGCTCATACACTGCTACCAACTCCCTATAACCTCAGCTCACAGGGTTTTGTCAATTTAGTCTGGGTCCTTCACTTATCTTTTATATTTCCTCTCAGCAGCTTTTATCATTTGGCTATGAATTTCTGCTTGCCCATGCTGGGTTTACAATTAAGCCCAATTCTTTACTGAGGTCTCCCAGCTTTCTCTCAATAGTCCTGACTAAAATTTGTTTTTACCACTTTTAAAAAAAAGAATCTTATGAAATAATGAATGTGCCATTCTAGTGTGCATTTCTATGAGCAGAATTCATGATAACAACTGCCAAAACATGTTCTATAGACTGAAGAGGGGAAGATGAGGAACATGAATGTAAGCACTGATCATAAAGATAAAATTTGTACAAGCTACTATAATATGAAGCAAAATATTACCATTATCCCAGGGAAGTTACTGGCTCTGTGCAAATGAATATCTGTACAAATTAACAGATATTTACATAAAAAACACGTTTGTATATATGTATGTAACAGTGTGATGGTTTGTATATGCTTGGCCCAGGGAATGGCACTATTAGGTGCCTTGTTGGAGTAGGTATGTCACTATGGGTGTGGGCTTTAATATCCTTGTCCTAACTGCCTGGAAGCCGGTCTTCTGCTAGCTGCCTTTGGAATAAGAGGCAGAACTCTCAGTTCCTCCAGCCCCATGTCTGCCTGGATGTCATGTTCCAGGCCATGCTCCCGCCTTGATGATAATGGACTGAACCTCTGTACCTGTAAGCCAGCCCCAATTAAATGTCATCCTTGTAAGAGTTGCTTTGGTCATGGTTTCTGTTCACAACAGTAAAACCCTAAGACAAACAGGAGTTTTCCCCTCTCCTACTTCTGATTTACTCATTATTATTGTGTTTGTCTATATGTGTATACATGTATTGGTGCATGCGTAGAACTCATAGGACAATTTTGTAAAGTTTTCTCTTTCCACCTTCATGTGGGTTCGAGGGATTGAATTCAGTTTACCATGTTATCTGGGAAGAAATTTTACCCATGAAGCCATTTCAGGAGCTGCTTCCTTTATTTTATTTTTTTCTAGATAGAATTTTGTTAGATACATCAGGGTCGAACTCACAGAAATCCTACCTCAGCCTCTTGAATTCTGAGAGTACAGGCCTGTGCCACAATGTCAGCTTCTTCTTAGATTCATTTATTTTATTTAACGTGTATGAGTGTTTTGCTTGCATGTATTTGCATCCCATGCCCATCTGGAACCTTTGGAGAGTATCAGATCCGTATCAGATCCCCTGGAACTGTAGTTATAGATGGTTGTGAGTAGCCATGTGGGTCCTGGGAACTGAATCCGGGTTCTCTGCAAGAGCAGCCAGTGTTCTTAATGGAAGAGCACTCTCTAGTCCTTTAAAGGTTTGTGGGTTTTTTCTTTTATTTTTAAGATAAGAGTCTGTTTATATAGTCCTGGCTGTCCTGGAACTTACAATATAGACTAGGGTGGCCTCAAACTCAGAGTGAGCCACCTGCCTCTGGCTCAGCTTGTTGTTTGCTTTTTACAATTACAGATTCCTTTTTCAGAAATGTCTTAGTTTTTAAAGGTTTTAATTCACTGTTTATTCATTCGAAGTACCTTCAGAAAACTGGACTTAAGTGAAATTCAGGGCTTACCTGATAGTGTTATAATGGCAGAGTGGTTACTGTGCCTCTAAATGCCTGAGGTGAAATGGCATGGGGCCTGAGTCTTGTTTTAAGATATTCCAATGGAAAAGAAAAGAGGAGGAATGGATGAGAGAAACCAAGCAAAGCGTGATGGCTACTAAAGCTGAGTCATACACTTACTGGAATGTATTTTCTACTTTGATTGTCTGGAAAATTTTTTAGTAAGTTAAAAAAGGTCAGTGCAAGCCTTTAATCCCAGCACTTGGGAGGCAGAGGCAGGTGGCTTTCTGAGTTCAAGTACAGCCTGGTCTACAGAGTGAGTTCCAGGACAGCCAGGGCTACACAGAGAAACCCTGTCTCGAAAAGCAAAAAAAAAAAAAAAAAAAAAAAAAAAAAAGGTCAGTGCATAAATTAAAAACAAAGCAAAATGGCTGTTGGCAACATTTATCTGAAACATCTGCTACACATATACTGCATATACAATGACAGCGCATGAGCTGAGAAAGCAATGGTGAAGGGGAGACATGCTCTTTTCCTTATGAAGTGTATACTCTATTATTTCTGTCTCAATCAAAATCAAATAAATTAATTAAATTAACAACAGTTTCATGTAGCCCAGGCTAGCTTCTATCTTATATTCAAGGATAGCCCTTCATTGGTCCTTCTGCTTCCACTTCTCAAGGGATAGAATTTACAGGTGTTTACTACCATGCTTAGTTTCTGCGGTGCTGGAGATGGAACCCAGGGCTTCAAGGATGCTGGGCAACTATTCTACCAATTACGCTATGTACCTAGCTTTATGTCTCTGTTCTGATGTTCCTAAGAAAAGCTAGGGAAATAAAAACAGCAAAGTGGCTACATTAAAGCGTATTTTTAAGAACCAACACAATCAGAATAAAATGCCATCCTTCTGATGCCAAATACACAGGCTGTACTTGCCACTTTATGTTCCATGAAGAAAAGTTTCAAAATCAAATTAACTTACGAGAAGCTAAGAGGAACTAACATTTAAATGGATCACAGTCTAGAATGAGCCAACTGATACTGAGGAATATTAATGACCCAAAGCTATGAATAGTAGTGAATACACACGAGGGACACTGGGAGGCAGCTCTGGATTTCCTTACAAAACACTCAAAGCATATGTTACATTTAAAATTACATTTACTTATTTATTTACAGATTTAATGTGTGTGAGGGGTGTAAAGAGGTCAGAGAATAATGTGCAGAAGTCTGTTCTTTCTTTCCTCCTGGGTCCTGGGAATAGACCTCAGGTTGCCAGGCTTGGGGAAAAGTCCACCAAGCTGAATTATCCCACTGGCCCATAAATATTATTCTAACCAGAGAATCTGGTACAGGTAAAGCCAGATTTAAAAAAATTAATGTGTGCACATGAATTATGTGTGTCATAGTGCATGTGTGGAGGTCAGAGACATGCCTGTAGGAGATGGTTCTCTCCTTTGACCATGTGGAGGCCGTGGGATCAAACTCAAGGTTATCAGACTTAGCAGTTGGCCTCAGACTTGCTATGTGACCTGAGAGGAGAATCACCTTGAACTTCTGATCTCCACCAGTG
The DNA here is from genome assembly GCA_030674055.1 of Rhabdomys pumilio. Classification (NCBI taxonomy): domain Eukaryota; kingdom Metazoa; phylum Chordata; class Mammalia; order Rodentia; family Muridae; genus Rhabdomys; species Rhabdomys pumilio. Next base: position 42,863,272 of record JANHMN010000002.1, read on the forward strand.
CAAAGATTGCAGGCAAGTGTTATTATGCCTGGTTTATATGATGCTGGAATTGGGACCCAGGGCATCATACATGTTAGATAAGTACTCTACCAACTGAGGTATATTCCAGGCCCCAGGATTTCTTATAAACAGGATTTCAGATCTTATCACATGTTTAAATTTGAGTATGCCTTAGCAATCTTTAAACTAAATGTTCAATTTCTCAAATGTGTTAGAAACACTTTTATCAGCAAACATAAATGGCATGGAAACAACTGAACTGTGATTCTGACAAATTAAAAAAAATCTTGATTCATTTTCCTTTAGTTTTCTGTGTGTAGCATATATGAGTATACTATGTTCATATGTGTGTGTGTGCACTATGTTTGTGGAGGCCAGAGGTCAACACTGGTTGTCTTCCTCAATTACTCTCTGCTCTATTTTCTGAGATAGGCTCTCTTACCAAAACTTGAGCTCAGCAATTTTGGTGGACTGGCTGGCTAGCAAGCCCAGGGATCTCCCGCCTTTGCCTTTCCAGTGTTTGGATTACAGGCATGCACTACAAAACCAGCTTTTTTTTTTTTTTCAGGTTGTGCACAAGCACAAGCACAAGCACAAGCACAAGCACTATACAGACTAAGCCATTTCTTTAGCTTTCTATGACAGCTCATATGCCGATTAGTGGCAACTGGTTGGCTAACTCAAAGCTGATAAAAGAACAAAAAACTTCCTAAATATAATGCTTGATATATGGGCCAAACTAGAGGTGGGTACCAAGACATTTTGGTAAGTGATATTCAGTGCAAACACTACCTGTGTTTTTAATATTTAACATATAGTATCAAGAGCTTATCATTCAAAGAATCATCTTAAAACTCTCAGTCCAACTTAAATGTTGAACCTAAGCAGAGCAGTTCACAGACCTATCTTGCATAAGAGGTTTTCTCATCTCCATCATCTAACAGCTGAAAATAGTTTTCTTGAGCACACACCATACCTTTACTTTAAATTTATTTTCATCACGAGTCAGGACCATGCCTCTGCATGCAGTATTTATCCTCAGGGAAGCTACATTATAAAGATACACTGTCTAGACAAGCAGCTCACCTGATCTATCAGAAAGAAAGGTTTCAAAAGTACGTAAGCATTAAATACTGGCCAAAAGAACAAAGTAAAATCAGTAGCTAAGATTAAGATAGACTTTAGATATGAATTAAAGAACACCATCTTCAAGAGTCTGAGGAAGTGTCTGGATAAAAAAATCAAGTTATAAAATAAAAAAAAATCTATAAATTATATTCTGTAGAATCACTGAAAACCATGACCAAGATTAAAGACATGGTTCAGTGGCAGAGCACTTATCTAGCAAGCAAAATAGACCCCAGGTCTGATCCTTAACACAGTCAATAATGTTTTACCAAATTCATGATTAATTTACTGACATGGAAAGATATCCATGATAAACAGGTTAAAAGATATCATGTCTCATACTTTTGCAAAACAACAAAACAAAATTAAGTATGGCTATGTTAGTTTACTCAGCTGCCAACACCTGACTCCATGCAAATACAAGACAGAAAAAAAAGGTGTTCATTCAAACAGCAGGAATGGCTTTTCTCAGAGGGAAGGATATGGGTATTCTTCATTCCTTTTTGAATTGTCTGATTTGAAAAACAAACCAAACCCCACACAATGCACTTATTTTCAGAAAAAAGTAAGCTCATTTTCCTTGCTGAAAAAATTTAACATATTATAAAACTAAAATCAAAAAACTAATTTTCTTAAATTATCCTGCCAAGTTCTTAGCTTTTGTAAAAACTTCATTGAGGCTACTGTAAATATTCTGAAACTCACTGATTTCTCATTTGATTTTTAAGTGGGTGTTTGATAATAAGGAAGAGCACTATAAAACCATTTCCTAGTTAATAACTACGTTTCTTTTAACATTTATACCTGTACTTGGAAAGTAGGGCTCCTCCAGAGGAAAATATTGGTTTTTGTTTGTCTGCTGTTTTCAATGCTTAAACAATAAGTGGGTTTTGGTTGGGTTAAGAAGAATAAGAGAAGGAAAAAAAGCAAAAAAAGCAAAAAAAAAAGCAGGATTTTCAGTTGACTATCTAACTTTTAACCTTATGTACAAGCCCTGAGATAAGAATTTTAGCATTCCAAATAAACTCCAGACAAAAGCCTTTGCTTTGGTCTAACAAACGCCCCTTTCAGTTACAAAGTGCTAATTTGTGCAAAGTCAGACAATGCCTTTACTCATTTTTCTGAAAATGACTTACTCAATAATCTGAAACATGACTATGTAACAATTCAAAATAACTGTAAAATGGCTTGTTGTTTTAATGCAGAAGCATAAATAAATTTTTTTGGATTTACATTCTGTAAACATAACACATGCTACTTACTCTCAAAACCTAAAAGTAATGCAGTTGAAGCTGCATATTTTAGTAGGAAAAGAGGCTTTAATCCTCAACTCTGCATTCTAACTTATCCTTCAGTCTTTCAAGATTCATATGGGAAATTATTTTTATATTTAGGGGTTCAAACTAAACTCCAGAAGGTTTTCAATGAGAAAAAGATAAAACCCACAATGACATCCCTAGGCTTAGCTTTTTCCATATCATACCATGTTCAAAGCTCTCACAGCAAACATCCAGTCTGAACAAGTGACTACTGACACGTGGCTTTGTTGTAGTAAGCATACAACAGGCTTTAGTAGAACTGTATTCAAAATATGATCAGCATCTTTTGGAAACTTGTTAAAAAATGTAAATTATCTCTACCCCCAGCCTTGCCAGCAACCCACAATAACCCTAATATATACCTAATATATACCCTAAAATTTCAGAATATATACCCTATACATACCCTATATATACCCTAAAGTTTCAGAACCACTGCTTTAGAGCAGTAAAGCTGTTAGACCCATCCTCTGTGCCCCATAGCTGGGTTCCCCTTGACCCCCATGTATCCCTGGCTGTCCTGGTTCACTCTGTAGACCAGGCTGTCTTTGAACTTGGAGGTCCACTTGTCTTCATTTTCTGAGTGCTGGGATTAAAGTGTGGACCATCACTGACTGGCTACAGTTGGCTTTTAAAAGAATTATTTGAGAAATAAGTGTATTGAAAAATGCAGATGGTCAGCAAGATGGTGGCTCAGTAGGTAAAATTGCTTGGCGTGAAAGCCTGATGATCTGAGGTCAGTCCTTGGATTCCAGGGTGGAAGAAGAAAGCCAACTCCTGACCTCCATGTGGCATGTTTGCCCTACTTACTCTCTCACATGCACACACAAATACACATACTTAAGCAGATAAAATACCTTTAAAAATGCAGACAACAATAGGAAGATGGCACAAAAGGTAAAATCTCAGCAAGATACCTGATTTCAAAAGAGAAATTAATGTGGGGAGTAGTGGAAAGGAGACTTAAGCCTCTTGCTTCTACATGGCACACACGGGTGAGTGGACTTGCACACATAGAAATGCCACACACACATTTTTAAAACTTTTAAGAAAAGGTGTGCATCAATCAGTCTATTAATAATGAATAAGAAAGAAAGTGATTAAAATGGAGAGTGAGTGAGGAAGATGATACCCAACATTAACTTCTGGCTTCTACATGTATATGTGTACATTCAAGCATATATATACACACACACACAGTAGAATCAGCATTTGAGAGAAAAGTAACAAAATTTTAAAAGTCAAGCAAATGAGGAATCAGTGAATCCAGAGGGTTCAGTGGCTTGATCAGCTCCCAGAGTCAACCTCACACCTTACTGCTCATGTCTCTTCTTAGACAGAGAGTAGAATAGTTATTTGAGTTTAATATGCTCCTGGTGGGCCACACACCTGGATAACGACAATAATTGCCTAGTGTACTTCCTCCTATCTATTCTGTATTAGCTTCTAGAGAGTCTTCCTTAGATATTGTAGCTGGTTTATGTTATTTCTTGGCTCAAAAACCTTGTATTTCACAATGCTTCCTGAAGAGGGAGAAGTACTGACTGCCTCTACAGTAACCTAGGGGATCAGATACAAATACAAATGTGAAATAAGTCACAAGGGTCTTTTGTTTGTTTGTTTGTTTGTTTTTTCCTTCTTCCTGAGACAGGTTGTCCTGAAACTTACCATGTGGACCAGGCTGGCTTTGAACTCACACAAATATACCTGCCTCTGCTTCCCAAGTGCTGGGAATAAAGGTGTGCAGCTACCACATTTGGTCCCCAATGTGGTGTCAATGTGGTCCCCAATTTGGTCCACACTTCTTCAGGTGTCTATTTAATCCTGGGAAGTAGTCAGGAAATGAGGAAAAGGGCAAAGACAGCCTAAGGTAGCTTGTCTAACATCACATGATTAGCAAGAACCTGAGAGCAAGTCTCCTGACTCTGAGGTCAGCAACAGTTGCTGGTTATTTCATTCATGCCTATGTGGTTTTGACTGAGCTATGTTCTTAGTTAGAATGAGTTCATCTGCTTAATCTCACCATCTTTTAAGATTTGCACAAGTTCCATTGTCTAATATAAAAGCTTCCCCAACTAAGACAAATTTCCATTTTTTCTCCTTTTTCTGAATTTCAACTGTGTTATGGAGAATAACTTACAAACCAGCAATCAACAAGCTTGAGCCAGAGTATTTTACCCTACTTTATAGTATGTTTTACAATAATTAAACTCTCAGCTGGACTGTGGGGATAGGCCATTCTTTATACTATTCCACCTAGGTCCGAGCTTTATGTTTGAACAAAAAGTAACTTTAACATTAGCTACTTTAGGCAGCCTTTTTAGGAAGAAAATTATGATGTCATTAACTTACCAGCCTTATGTTGTCTTCTGGGCGGAGTAATATGAACATTGCTTGAAGATGCTGTTGGAGATCGCCTGGTGAAATTTAAAAGGCAAAGGATGACTATTCTCTATTAAAAAAAATCAATAGAAAAGATTCTTTCTACCTTAGTAACTTGTAAAGTTATGACTTACTGAAAGACTTAAATTTTTATTTTTACATTTTAATATTTTAGTATGTGTGAGTGCACACATGCTCATGTATCATAATGACACTTTCTGAGGAAGTCAGAAGACAGCTTGTGGAAACTGGCTTTCTCTTTCCACTATGTGTGTGACAGGAATTGAACTCGGGTTGTCATACTTGCAGCAAGCACCTTTAATCCACAGAACTACCTCATACATTTTTGTTGTCATTTAGGACTGGGTTTTACTACGCATCCCTGGCTGATTTGAAATTTTGTATGTAGATGAAGATGGTTTCCAATGAACAGAGATCTGCCTTCCTCTGCCTCTGGAGTGCTGGGATTAAGGGGGTGAGCCACCATGCCCAGCTCCATTTCACATTTTTATCATGTGCATATAGGAATGTAGGTGTTGAATGAGGGCAGAAGAAGGTGCTGCAGTTGGTTGTGAGCCAACTGTGCTGAGAACAAACTTGGGTCCTCTATAAAAGAGAGTGTGCTTTTAACAGCTGAGCTATTTCCCCAGGCCCATGAGTCTTTTCATTAGACACAAAAGTCAGATAAAATTATTGGTTAGATTTTAAACTTTATTTATAATGTTTTGTTGTGTTTATTTATTTATTTATTTATTTATTCATTCATTCTATGGGTATTCTATCTGCTTGTATACCTGCATGCCGCCGCTGCCGCCACCACCACCACCACCACCACCACCAAAACTAAATCCAAAACAAAAGAGACTAAATGTGTGTGTGTGTGTGTGTGTGTGTGTGTGTGTGTGTGTGTGTGTAGTGGAAACTCACTATGTTGTAAGATTGTTGGGGAAAATTTGAACACAGATATCTTTTATGAGTATGGGTGAACAATGATTCCCCCAGAAGACACAAGCTATTAAGTGACAGTCACCAGTACTAGGTATGGGATCCCTCTCTAACAGCCAGGGAGTCTCCACAGGTACCTCAAACAACAAAACAATAATAACAATAGCTATTGTTATTACTCTTGTTGCCTACCAGAACTTACCATACAATCTTACTGCTGAAGACGTAATATACTTTGGCTGTAGGACATAGAGAAATCAAGCTGGAATTGACCTGAAAGTTCCTTTCTACTGACTAACTCTTTTTTTTTTTTTTTTTTTGGTTTTTTTGAGAAAGTGTTTCTCTGTGTAGCCCTGGCTGTCCTGGAACTCACTCTATAGACCAGGCTGGCCTCGAACTCAGAAATCCGCCTGCCTCTGCCTCCCAAGTGCTGGGATTAAAGGCGTGTGCCACCACCACCCGGCTACTGTTGTTTTCTTAAATAGGTCATTGAACTGCCTTTTGAATATTTATACTTATCCTGATACATTAGTTCTGCACTCAACCTTGACCAGAGAAACTTCTCTGTAGTGGTCAACAGTTAATGACCGTCATACCCTAGAAGTCACTGTAGCTATGGCCACCAGCACAAGAGCAAATCAAACAAGATCAGTAAGCATTGTAACAGGTAGCATTAACCCGACTTAGTGTTATAACAAAAAAAAGAAGAGGCCATGGAAGGAAGAGGAGAATGTGCTGGAGGTGCCTGAGGAAAGTGGACTGGAAAGGTTGGGAGTTCCTGAAGGAGTAGGAAGGGGAGTAGGGGGTGCACACAATCAAGACTGTCTATATTATGAAATTGTTCAAGAATAAATAAAAGCTATTTTATTAAAGAAAAGGGGTGGGTGGGTGGGGAGGCTGGAGAGATGGCTCAGCTGTTAAGAGTACTTGCTATTCTTCTACAGGACCTGAGTTTGAGTCTCACCACTACAACCATCTATAACTCCAGCTCCAGGGGATTTGATGCTATTGGCCCCCTCAAGAGTCTGCAATCATGTACACATACCCACTTGTAGACACACTCACATACATAATAATAAAAAATAAGTTTTTAAAAATGAAAAATCACTTTTAAAAAAAGGAATTCAAGATACACACTTTCTTATTTCTCCTACTCAGTCCTAGGAGATCCAAGGATCTGGCTAACAGAGAGATAATGCGCTGTCACAAGTGATGATCTGAGAGCCCAAGGCTTTATTTCCGCTCACCTAGGACACTTTTAAAAGAGCTTTAAGATGTCTGACACAGCCACATAATCATGGATGCCAGGGTAACTTGTTTTCTTTCACACTAGCCTTGAAGCCTGCACATATTTCCTCTGTGCTCACCTCATAGCTTTTAAGTATGATATTAGCTTTGCAAGAAGTCATGAGCTAGGAAGAAAGAATGCAAGTAGGTATGTTTAAAGGTTGACAAGTCTGGAAATCTTTCCTCATTTTTTTCAAAGAACATTTTTTCCTTCCCTCTGTTTCACTGCTCGATTCCGACTAATTCCAAAATTACAGAATCCTTTAACGTTCAATATTAAATACAAGATCCATTCTATTATGTTTTAAACCCAGACACAATCTGAAGCCAGCTTAGGTTCTATGAAGCCTTGTCTCAAAACAAAACAAAACAAAAACAAACAAAAAAACAAAGAAATAAACAAGTACACTCCCCACACCCCAAAAAATCTACAACAAAAATCCTTCAAGTTTACATCATGTATGGTGTCTCATACCTGAAATCTAAATGTACAAGAAGCTAAGGCAGGAAGATCACTGTGAACCCAAGGCCATTCTGAATGTAAATCTATCTGTAAAAAACTCTTAAAACCAGGGCTGTGGATACACTACAGCAGAGGGTGTTTACCTCACATGAGAGCAAGACCCCTGGCTTCCGTCCTTAGCACAGGGATACAACAAACAACAGCAGCACCAACTTAACTTTCTCCTTCAAGATCAGGAGACGCAGCCCTGGAAAGGACTTGGAGGATGCAGAACTCTGCAGAACCCTGAATAGCAGGCCAAAACTTCAACTCAAGGCACTAAGGGTGCAGAGATCCAGCTGTGTTATTTCACTGTCAGACAAAACCCAGGATTTCCTTCTACTGTGAGGCTTTGCCTGAGCTGTGTGCCTAGAAGCTTAGTTTTCTTACCTGTGAGAAGTTTTGCTATGAGCAAGCTGAATATTATTTTCTACAGGGAAATTCATGTTTATAGAGAGCAACAGGCAATATATCTTTAAGGCCTCTCCTTCACTTTATACTCTGTACATATTTCATTACTAGTAGTAGCTAAACAGTAGATTAAGTTTGATTAAAGAATTTTTTTTAAGAAAAGACATAGATTGTCATTTACTAATAATATTTTTAAACTGTCAAACAGTATTTCAATATTTTAAATGATCAGATAAAAAACTCTTATCTAGATTAAAAAAAGCACACGTAGAAATTCACCAGACATTGTAAGTCTTTGATGTACTCTGTCCTGTCAATATGCCGAACTTAGCCAAGGCAGTTTATATGAAGGTTTGGCTTTTATAAACTTCATTTCTACATATTTTGCCTCAACTGTCTAGTCTGGATCACACATTTATTCCATGCAGCCTGTGTTAAACCTGCTTTTTCTTTTTATGTAAGTGAACAGTGATGTCAAGGTGAAATAGTTGAGTGTGCAATTCCTGCCCTCCTACCCCCCACCAAAAAAAAAAAAGTCAACCAAGGCCAGGCAGAAGCCTTAAAAAGCAACTAACCCCATTTACTATTACATGCCATGGGGCAATTTACCCAAAATTAGTCAGGTGAGTTGGATTTAAAACAATAGTTTGTCTTACTTTTACTCTTCACACCCAATAGAAATAAAAGCTTAGGTTAGCTTATTTCCTTTGAGTATTGATATTTATTTTGGCAAAACACTCACCTCTATCTCTGATGGAGGACAGTGAGGAAGAAGCACTGAGAAAGTATACTCAAGCTAATTTTCAAAAGTTTTCCCTCCTTTACTTAAAAAAAAGTTGTCATTGACAGAGAGTAATGGAGGAACTTATTAACATGGCCTAGGAAACTAGTTATAATAGTGAACATTTGTAATGAGATGAAAGCCCGAACAACAAGTAGTACAGCCTCTAAAGTAGATGAGATTATTTTGATTATAGCTAAACTCAACTACTGACTCAATAAGATGCAACATTTCTAGTTTTCACTTTTGATATGTATGCTCAAGTTCCCTTCCTTGTAATTTCTTCCATTCCCAGAGGACACAAATCACCCAAGTTAAATCACAAAAGGTTTGTATGGTTATCTTTAATTGTCAACTTGAATCACTAGGATCGCCTAGGTGATTGAATTGCCTAGGTGACTGAATTGCCTAGAATCACCTGGGAAAGGACAGTCAATGAGGGTCTGTCTACATGGGATGGTTGACTGGCATGTCTCTAGGAGACTGTCATAATTAAGTTAATTGATAGGGTAAGACTCAGTCATTTTGGGTGGTATCATTCCCTAGGCAGGATGGGTCCTAAGCTGAGTTAGTTACAATAGAGATATTGGGCTAAGCACAAGCAAGCAAGCAAGCAAGCAAGCAAGCAAGCAAGCAAGCAAGCAAGCAAGCAAGCAAGCAAGCAAGCAAGCATGTATGTATTCATTTTTCTCTGCTCTTGGCTATGAATGTGATATGACTACCGTTTGAAATTCCTGCAATAATGGACTATAATCTGGAATTATGAGCTAAGGCAAATCCTTTCTCCCACAAACTGCTTTCTGTTTAAATATCTTATCCTAGCAACAAAAAGGAAACTAGAACATATATGTGCAGTTTTACCTGCATGCTTGTTGCGTCTGTGGCTGATTCTTGGTGTAGATGAGCCATTCCCTCGTGGTAGAAAAAGGGCAGCACCTTTGACAGTTAAGAAGCTCTCGCTGATGCTGTGAGGAAAAAATTTAAGAGAAACATTATTTAAGGAAAGTAAATAGGATGAAAAGACTCAATTTAAGATTTCTCTTTTTTCCCTATGCAAAATTCCAACTTCACAGGGTGAAGCAGGCCTTTAATTCTAGCACTGGAAGGCAGAGGCAGGCATCTATCTGATCTCAATGAGCTCAAGGCCACCCTGGGCTATAAAGCAAGTTCCATGGCAATCAGGGACACACAGTGAGACTGTCTCAAAACCACAAAATGACAGGGAAATTAAAACAAACAAAAACAAAAAAACAAATTAAAAACAATTAAAAAATAAAAAGATCACTCCTCCACCAAACCAACAAACCAAACAAAAAACTCCTAACAAATTCAAGAGATTGCTTATTATTCTAGTTGCTCACATATAGTCCTGCCTATTCTAAATAATTTTTCAAAAATAAAACTTAAGGTATTGTATTTAAATTACATGGCAGCAATTAAGAACAACTTTAAATAAATAAAAGGGAAAGACTTGAACTAGATCGTAAGAGTGTGAATCATGGCTCTACTGCTATGGGAACAAACCTACATTTACTCTTCTATAAAACGAGGATGATCTGAGAATCAGTGAACACACCACAGAAGTAAGTCCTTAGTAATTAGTTATTATTAGTGAGTGTCAGTGACAGTGTTTCAATAGTGTCCTGATAAGATGTAAAATGTTCCTTATTTTCTTTTTCAAAATTAAGTTTTATTTTTAATTTTTGTGGTGTTAGGTCCTTGGATCAAACCTGGCGTTAGGTCCTCACATATACTTGGTGCTTACTTCAGCACTGAGCCATGCTTACTGCCCATAAATGCTTCTATATTTATTTATAACAAATCCAGAGTTTGAAAGAAAACACTTATTTTTAATACACACACACACACACACACACACACACATTCACACACCCCTCATTCTCAAGTGAGAGATCAAGGCTTTATTTTGATTAAACAGAACAGTGGTTACCAAAACCTGCAAAGAATAATGTGTGTGGGGTGGTTGATGGGTACAGGTGTCTACTTGGATAGGACAAACAATTTCTAATGTTTTACAGCATAATAGGATAACCATGACTGATTACAACTGTATATACTTCAGATGAGCTACAAGACTTTGAAGGTTCCTAACAGAAGGCAATGAGAAGTAAATGTCTGAGGTGATGACTGACAGCCATCCAGATCATCCTTGAACACTGCAGATGGGGGGGGGGGTGCACATGGAGTGGAGAGATGCCTTATTATTGGTGAAGAGCACTTGTTGCTCTCACAGAGGACCCACGCTCAATTTACAGTGTCAGCTACAGGGGATTCAACAAACATATATATGGTACACACACAAGTATATAGGCAAAACATTCATACACATAAAGTAAAAATAAATCTATAGAAGTAAAAAACTGTATACAGGCATCAAAATACTACATTTTATCTCATAAATATGTACAGCTGCTGTCTGTAAATTAAAAATAAAAAACTAAAATTGCACTCTCAGTAAGTTGCACTCCACACACACTGAAGATGACTAGTGTAGAGCAGTGTGCTGTACTTCCTGGATATATCTCCTGGGTTAACATCATTCATGTGGGAGGCTAACCACACAGGTAGAGAACTGTTGCTTAGAACAGAAGACACTCAAAACTATGATGACAAGTGGATATCCTCCTCTAAACTCTTAAGCTCCTCCTCACAACCGATCCATAGATTCATCTACATTGTTGTTTGGGACAAATGCTCAACAGTCATGTCAACCTTGGTGTCTTCTTACCTCCCCACAATATGTGTCTAATCCATCGGCAAATCCCATGGGCTGTAACTCAAACCTACCTTGAATCTGCCCTCTTACCCCCATCATTATGACTGGTCCATAGTTACCATTTTCTTCTTCTTTTTTGGGTGTGTGGAGGTGGAGGGTGGAGAAAGGGTCTCTCTGTGTATTCTTGGCTGTCCTAGAACTCACTCTGTGGACCAATCTGGCCTTGAACTCAGAAATGTGCCTGCCTCTGCCTCCCAATTGCTAGGATTAAAGGAATGGACCACAACTTCCTGTTATTTCCTTTTTACACTATTTTTGCTTTGATATTTAAAAAGAGATTTTATTGGGAAATTAACTTTTGTTGATTTAACTGGGTCTTAGCTACCTGACTAGTTTTCTGAGATAGGATCTCATGTAGCCAGGCTAGCTTTGAACTGTCTGAATGGATCCTCTTGTCTCTACTTTCCAAGTGTTGGGATCAAGGTGTGAGCCATCATATCCAGTCAATAGTTCTTTAAGAGTAAAAGACAGTGTTGCATTGAACTACAATTATCTTCCAACCATTTTTCTAGCATTACCATACTGACTTGTACACACAGTCAGAAGCTGTGTGGTACATTTTTTGTTAGAAATTAAAGAGGTTTGTTTCTAAAGTAGAATATCACATCGCTCAGGGTGGCTTCACTCATGTATGTAGTTTATAATGACTGTTCTCTTCCTCCTGCCTCTACTTCTTCTTCTGTGTTGGTATTATAGACATGTGCTAATACATCTTAGTGTTTATTCTGTAATAAAACCTTTTTAATAAAAGTTGTCAAATAGCTGGGCATAGTGGTGAATGCCTTTAATCCCAGATCTCAGGAAATAGAGGCGGGCAAATGTAAATTGGAGGACAGCCTAGTCTACATAGTAAGAACATCTCAAACCAAACCAACTAACTTAGCAAAAACAAAACAAAACAAAACAAAACCTTTTAAACATAAACAAAAGTAGGGTGCATGTGTGTATGTATGTATGCATGTATGTATGTGGGGATAGCGAAGTGGGAGAGATGCTTCAAGGGTTAAAAGTTCTTTGCTGGTCTTGTAGATGACTCAGGTTTAGCTCCTGAAGCCCACATTAATGAGCTCACAACTGCCTGTAACTCCAATTCCAGGGGATCTAACCTCTTCTTGCTTCTTCAAGCACTTGGACACACCTGATGCATATATATACACATAGGCACACACACAAAATAAATAAATATTTTTTAAAACTAGGAAGAATACTATGAACACCCATATTTCTATCACATTCTAGCTTTAGTTCACAGCTAATTTTATATCTTCATCCCCCTTACTTTGTCTCTACTGTAAATCAAATCGCAGAAATTGTACCAGCAAAAAGCCTTTTGGTAGTTAGTTCTGTTACTCTCTCACCAAATAGCAGCCAGAGAGCTTTAAAGTATATCCAGATTACAGCATCACTGTGTAAAACTCTGTAAATGCTTCTTTCCTGCAGCTTGGTCTGTGAGGCCCATAAAACAGCTTGCACTGAAGCAACTTACCTCTAATCTTATGCTCCCCGTCTCTTCTTGTTTACTACGTACTATCCCTGGTTCCTCTCTTCTGTCTCTTCAGTAGTTCAGGCCCCACTTCTCAAGGCCTTTGTACTTACTAATCCTCTACTTGATTCTTATGAACTGTTCAGTATTTAAATCTCAGCTTTACTTTCACCATCCCTCTTCTCTTTATGGAATAAAATACATCTATCCTGTTGTCCTGTTTTGTTCCTTTCAGGATGTTTTCATGAAGTAAAACATTTATTCATGTGTGTTACTGATTGCAGTTATCAGCATATAAGCTCCACGGATGCAAAGACTTTACCTTGTTCATCATTGTATCTCAACCCTGCCAGAAACACATTAAGTGCTCAAGAGATACATGATAATTAATTCCTCCTAGTTTACCCCCAGCTATCAGCACAGTTCCATCACTGAGCATGCTGGTTCTGCCCATCTTTAATTCTAGCTCTTGACAAACAGAGGCAGATCTCTGTGAGGTCAGGTCCTGGTCTACATGGCAAGTTACAGGCAAGTCATGAGACCCTGTCTCAAAAAAAAAATGTTCTAGAACTCTAAGCATGTGGTAGATTAATGGGTAGGCAGGTTGAGATCAGCTGTATGGTGCTCAGTTATGGCTCAGTCTCACGCTTCAATAAAGTGGTACAAGACTGATAAAACTTTTGAGGTTGTAACCAGACAGAGAGATTGGATAAATTTTTAAAAAAAACAATAACTGTAATTTATAGATTTCATTTTAAAAACCTGATTGTTGGCTAGGAGAGGCTGCCCTGATTTTGTTTTGTTTTCATCTTTAAATAAAGCACTGCTCTCTTGTGGTCTGTTGCACAAGCCATGTCTCTTGTTACATCCGTGGTGTGCACATGTCACTGTGTTGTGGACCAGTTTCACTGCCATTACGGGAACAATCTAAGACAAAATGTCTGAGTGACAGGATGAACAGGGTACACCACAGACAGGAAATGAAATTCACACTTCTGCCAACACAGCAACTGTCTGCTTTACTAAATGAAAAACAAAACAGTTAAATAGTCTACCTACTCACTAAGCAAAATTACCAGCTTTGGCCACGTTCATTTCCAGTAAACAAAGCAGTTATCTGTGTGTACAGAGGAAGCACTTGCTGAGTGAGAGCTAACAGCTGAGCATACTCCGGCCATTCCTTTTGTGAGACACAGTAGTTTTCTTTGACAAACAGCAGTCTAAACTAACTTCCTGGTTTGGGGAGTTCTGTATTACTGCCCTTTTGTTGCTTATGCTTTAAAGAATATCTATGTGCATTCTTTGCTTTACGCAGTTAAATGTGCTTTTTGAAATGTATGTAGTGCTTTCATAAGGATAACGGCAGGGGCAATTATTTTAAGTTAATTCAAAGCTGTTTGGACTCTATAAATTCATGATTAGAAAGAACAGGGAAGTCTGGGGACATAGCTCAATTTGAAAAAAGTGCTTGTCTAGCGTGCACAATACTCTGAGTTTTGGTCCCTAGCACTGCACAGATTGACTGTGGTGACAGTAATACAAATTTGTAAAAATAGATCAGAGATCACATCACACAGGGCATAAGGGAAACCAGTCTTTCTATTTGGATCATTTACACAACTATCAACAAATGCACAGCAGACCCAGCTGGGCCAGGCAGAAGACTGTCACTCAAGTGTGACAAAGGATCCCTGAGAGTGATACTCAATATACTCTAGATGACATATCCTATCCTTTTTATTTCATGGCCCTAGATACAAGTCCTCAGTGATCATAAAGTAGCATACTGTTGGTAAAAGAGGGAGCACGGATGAGAAGTGGCTCGCTACATCTTATGATTCCTGAGTATATTTGTGGGAGTAAATTAAATCATGCTATCAAAGATGAATAGAAACACAACAGAATTTGTGATCATTTAGAGTTTCAATGAGCCAAGTTAACCACTTTGTATCTGAATAAAATTGTGTGTAAATTTAATTTCATGTACTTCAGTGTGAGGTAAAAAGTGTCGTGATCTTCCCAGAGTAGGAAGATATCTAGTTATGTCAATATCAGTGTTTTTCAAACAGCTGTTCAAAGATTCAGCAGATGGAGTTGGTTTTTTTTTTTTTTTTTAAAATCTGTTCTGAGGGGCCAGCCTGGTGGTTTAATGTTAGGTAAAAGTGCTTTGCTGCCCCCCTGATGACCTGAATTTAATTCAAATACAAAGCCCAAAGGACTTAAAAATCTCTACATCAAAAAAGAACGACAGAGAAAATTCTTCTTGATCTAAAGATGATAAAACAGCTTTTTAATAAGATTACTGCTCATCAAGGGAGAGGAATTCCTGGTTACATACAAGAAATGAGTTAGCAATAGTTAACCTGGCTACATGCTAAATGCTAGGCACTAAGTACTTCATTTCACCTTTATAACACAGTTTACTATTTTTGATTCTAGTTCACTTTTAGGCATCAGAGGAGCTCTCAAATGTTATATGCCCAAGATCATATAGCAATAAGCCTCAGATTTAAGATCTGATGTGAACGTCCCTACTCTGAAAAATTCTTGTGTTACTCTTGTTTTAGGACAGTATAATAGATGAAATATAGTTTCTTTTCTACAGAGAATTTTAAAAGAGGACTTAAAAGTAGAGTTCAGAGTGAGAGGTAATGTAATGGCAAACATCTGTCTGGGAGGCCAGTCTAGTTGGGTTGGCAATTAAGAACTGCAAGCTCTGCTGGGAATGATAGTAGTATTTTAGCCACAAAAATGGGGGAAAGAGCACTGTGTTCTTTGGGCAAACACCCCTTGCCAAATCCTTCAGATCAAAATCACTTCCTAAAGCACGGCATTTGTTAACTGGCAGTTTCTTCTCAGGCAAAGTACATAAAGGAAAAGGTCAACTAAGGGAAGGAAAAAGTACTTAGCTATGCAGACATAGCTTCGAGGAATGTGGTCAGGGGGGTCGCCTCTGACCAAGCAAGAATGTTAAGAAAACAAAACAAAGCAATACACACCTGGTCAAATGATTGAATGTTGGCTGAAATTCTGTTTTATAATGAAACATATACAGAAGGAAATGGATAATTTATGAGAACACGAAAGTTTCAGGAATGGAAAGATGGCTCAGTGGTTAAGGGGCTGCTCTTACAGAGGACTGGGGTTTGGTTCTCAGCACCCACATAACATCTTACAGGCATTTGTAATAGCAGTTCCAGGGGATCTGATGCCCTCTTTTGGCCTCATCAGGCACTAAGCATTCATGTGGTACACATATATAAATGCAGGCAAAATGTTTCCATTTGCATAAAAATAAAAATTGAAAAAAATCTTAAAAGTTTTTTTAAAAAGAAAGTTTCAGTAAGTAGATATAATGTTCTTATTTCAAAATTAGAAAAAGAAAAAAATAGAATTAAATGAAAGGTTATGTTCATATTTTAATGCCAGCCACTTGAATTTGTTTGGTGTTTTTTACTGAGGCCAAATTTACAGGTAAATGATTGTGAAATACTGGCTGTACACACAACATCACTGCACAAAGTTGAATTGGTTGCAGCTATGATAAAGTCAAATACACAGTTCAAGCTTCAGTATTTTTATCTTAAAGAATAATAATTATTTAGGGTTGGTGAATTCCACATGTGTACCATGAAATATGCGTCCCCAAACAAACACATAAATCTTCAAAAATAAGTTATTTAAAAAATATGTAAGAAATACTCATGTAGAGGAAACTTTTACCTACATTCTCCACATTTAATACTTTACTTTCCTCTTCTGATAAGCTGTCCTTGCTTGGTACTTTAAATTTTAGATACAAGGAAGATGCTAGGGCAGCGGCTGTCAATAGTTCATGTCCCTACTAAGAGAAGGGCATTTGCAGCTAGAAGTTTTAAGTATCAGGCCAGAGGCCAAGGGATCATACAGGTATTAATGTCACTGGTTATTGAAAAAACACAGGTACATTAAAAACAGGGTGGAAAAAGACATTATAAAAGACTTCATGACTGCAAGAAACTCAGAAGTGGGCTGGAGAGATGGCTCAGCGGTTGAGAGCACTGACAGCTCTTCCAGAGGTCCTGAGTTCAATTCCCAGCAACCACATGGTGGCGCACAACCATCTGTAATGGGGTCTGGTGCCCTCTTCTGGTGTGTCTGAAGAGAGCGTGGTGGTGTACTTATATGCTTAAAATAAACAAATAAATCTTTTTTTTTTTTTTTTTAAAGAAACTCAGAAGAATATTTCTAAGTAAGGAGAAAAATGTAACATTGTATTCCTAAAGGAATCTAGATTACAATGGGAGAAAACAGAAATCCATGTATCATGCAGTCCCCATTCCTACCACACAGAGCCTAACACTGGACTATACTGGAAATGGCAAATCATATCTGGAAGCTGTCTTCCTGGACATTAATTCCCAGACACAAATCTACGAATACAAGTAGCAAGGTTAATTCTCTCCTTATCAATAAAAGCACAGTAATCCAACTAACAAACAGATGAGCTTAGGCTCCTAGTTCTTACTGATTAATGACAACATCAGGCCATTTGAGTTCTAGCTTATTTTTCATCTAGATCAGTGGTTCTCAACCTTCCTAGTGCTGTGACCTTTTAATATAGTTCCTCACGTTGTGATGACCCCCAGCCATAAAATAATTTTTGTACTTCATAACTATAATTTTGTTCAATCTGTAGGTTGTGAACACTTTGACAAACCTCTATCTCCAAATATATTTACATTACAATTCATTACAGTAGCAAAATTACAGTTATGAAGTAGCAACAAAAATAATTTTATTGTTGGAAGTCAATACAATATGGAGGAAACGTATTAAAGGATTGTTAGGATGGTTGAGAACCACTGATATAGACCTTAATTAGGGAAAGGGAGAGACACAAATTTAAAATATCAGAAAATGCTTTTTAGTTTTGTTCATTTTAAATGTTCATTTCTAAATAAGATTTTATTTTACTGTTGCCTTGATAGATAACATAATCACAGGATGTTTGACAGAAATAATAATTTACTGTTGGTTATACAATTCAGTCCTCTAATTTAACATACCTGGTTTGATGTTTGCTATTTCTGGTTATCTACTAACAGATCTTTCTTTTCCATTTGTTCACTCATTCATTTGGTAGTAAAATCTTGGGTGTTATATATATTATACCAGTGTTCTACCACAGACATATATCCCAAGACTTTTTTTTTTAATGTATGAAAGTATTTGTGTTTGCATGCATGGCATATGAGTGGAGGTCAAAGGACAACTTTTCTGGGTCTGTTCTCTTATTCCACCTTGTCTTTCATTTCTGATGCTATGCTTCCTACTGCAGGTTATCTGGCCTGGGGGTTTCAGAAGATCTTCCATCTCTGCTTCCCATTTCGTGATACGAGTGTAGGGGTTATGAAGAAGCACTTATTTGGGCTTATGAGGCAAATAAGCACTTTCACCCACTGACCCACTTTCCTGGGCCCTCTTTTTACTTTTAGTTTGAGACAGTATCTCAGGGATGCTCACATAGGCATTGAACCCATGCTCCTTTTGCCTCAGACTCCTGATGAGTAGAAATAACAGGTATGTGCCACCACACTTGGCTACTATCTGTTCTTTTGGAAACTCTACCAAATGTGGACTTGGTGGCCTCCAACTCAGTCCCTCTGAGGGGCTGTGAGGTAAGCTGGAATGTGGCTTATGCCTGGCCTGATAGACTCTTTCCTCTGGGGCTAAGAATCTTAAGCATGTAAACCAAAGGAGGAGGTATTGTAGGGTATGGTCTGGTTCACTGTGGGGAGTGGCAAATTCCATACTACTTTGCTTTTCCTCCATGGCTTTCCTACAACATCCTTGAGTTTATCAGTTCTCTGAGCTTGGTTCTTTAGTCCTACACATCTGCTAAATGTACTCTGACATTGTCTAATAAGTATCTGGCTAGGATAGGTTAAAATTTCTGAGTTTTCTACATACTCCCAAGTATCAACTGAAGCCAAAGAATCTAATCATTTGCCAGAAGCAACACAGCTTATTAGCAACAGAGACAAGTTACTAAGGCCCCATGTTACCTGACACTCAGGATGACATTTAAGCTTTTAGATGTTATTATCACAGTATATGTTTCTGTTTTAATGGTTTGAAGCAAGTAGCATTTAGAAACACATCTTGGGTGGAGAGATGGCTCAACGGTTAAGACAGCTTGCTGCCCTTGCAGAGGAATTTGATAGGCGACACATAAGCACCTGTAACTCCAGCTTTGGAGCTTTGATACCCTCTCTGTGACCCAACAGCCATCCACATGCACTTACATGCACACATGTACATACTCACATGTAAATTAAATCTTCTTTAAAAAGTTAAAATATAAACAAGCAAACTACTATAAGCAAAACTAAATGTACATCTGTCAGTTAATTGTGATGGCATGTACCTATCATTGTAGCCCTTAGGCTAAGGATGAGAATAGAAGCCAGCCTGGGTTACAGAGAAAGAACTCTCTTAAACAAGCAAAGACAAATCAACCAACTAAACCAACCAAACAAAACCTCAAGGCCTGGATGTAGCCAATTTTTGTACACAGAACAAAGGTGAGACTTTATAGTAAAGTCTCATTTGCTGTTCTGTTTCTCAAGCATTCTTAGAGCTCAGGTCTGAGTGGGAAAAGACTGAGATGTACTCCCATGAAGTAAACACTTTCACATTACCTAAGCTGCTTCTTTTCTCATCAACACATTTCTTAGGTATTAAAACTGACTTTTAAAAAAATACTAAACCCAAAATTTGTCCTGTCTAAAAGAGATGCAGAGACAAAGACAGAGCAGAGACTGAAGGAATGGCCAACCAATAACCAGCCCAACTTGAGACCCATCCCATAGGCAGGCACCAATCTCTGACACTATTAATGATACTCTGTTATGTTTGCAGACAGGAGCCTAGCATAACTGTCCTCTGAGAGGCTCTACCAAGCAGCTGATTTAAATAGATGGGGATACCCACAGCGAAACATTGGACAGAGGTTGGGGGCTCTTATAGAAGAGTTGTGGGAAGGACTGAAGGTCCTAAAGGGGATAGAAACCCTACAGGAAGACCAACAGAGCCAACTAACCTGGACATCTGTGAGTTCTCAGAGACTAAGCCACCAACTGAGGAGCATCCATGGGCAGGACCAAGGCCCCTGACACATATGTAGCAGATGCACAGTTCAGCCTCCATGTGGATCCCCCAACAACTGGAGCGGGAGCTGTCTGTCCTAAAGCCTGACTGTGGAATCTGTTTTGTGGAAGATTTTACTGTGGAACCAGGCTATCAACTTCTTTTTGACTTTTTTTTTTCCTAACCAATATAATTCCATTCCAACCAAGGAACAGGATTGCCTTGTCTGGCCTTCATGAGAGAGGATGCGCTTAATCCTGCAGAGACAGGATGGGCCAGGGTGGGAGAATACTGGGGAGAAGGCATCCTTTCAGAGGAGAAGGGGCGGGGGATGGGAGAGGAGACTCTAAAAGGGGAGATTGGGAGGGAGTTGCATTTGGTATATAAACAAGCAAGCAAACAAACAAACAAACATAAATTTAAAAAATACTAAAACTAGCTATTAAAAATAAAATGTTGGCAGGATATGGTATCACACACCTTTAATCCCAGTACCAAAGAAGCAGAAGCAGGTGAATCTCTGTGTGTTTGAGGCAAGCCTGGTATACCTACAAGAGTTTCAGGTCAGTTAGGGCTACACAGTGAGACCTTGTCTCAAAACAAAATACAACCAACCAAAAGCCCCAACACACCCCTACCTCAAACCAACATAAAATGTCAGGAAGACCATGAGGGCCTTTAATAATTTATTTTTTTAAAGATTTTTTTTAAAGTTTTTTTTTTTTTTTTTTTTTTTTTTTTTAAGATGTATTTATTATATTTACGAGTACACTGTAGCTGTCTTCAGACACACCAGAAGAGGTCATCAGACCTCATTACAGACAGTTGTAAGCCACCATGTGGTTGCTGGGAACTGAACTTAGGACCTCTGGAAGAGTAGTCAGTGCTTTTAACCAGGCTATCAACTTCTTTTTGACTTTTTTTTTCCTAACCAATATAATTCCATGTTGTATTTCCCAACCATTTTCCCTAGAATTCAATCTCCTTGCTCCTGAGTACTGCAGTTTAAAATTGTACAATTTAATGAATTACTTATTACCTGTCAGAGCAAGTAAGCACCTTGTCTAATGTTATTTTTTCAATGTCGTGTACAGTACATAACACTAGGTGAACATTCAATAAATATTATTATATATATATATAATCTCCAAGAGAAAAGAAGCCTAACACTGAAAGCGATTATAAAGCCATGCTTCTTTCTACACGTCATAACACACTTATGGTTTCAGTTTCATGATGTCAGAGATGACAACAAGAACAGTGAGGGAATTCAGTTGGCACTTAACACCTCGAGACAGCTTCTCTCTCCTTCCTTGTTAACTGAAACCTTCCTGCTCCTGTGTACCCCACTCTCCACTGTTAACCTGCCTCTCACAGAGCTGGAGGAGGGGGAGCTGTTGTGATTTCCTGCCTTTCTTCAATGAGAGAGAACAATATATACTGAATCCTCGATTCTATTTGCACTTCCTAGTTTGTATTTCTAGTGACTGCTTCTTCCTACTCTGGAAGTATGCTTGCCACTGGATTCTTACATTTTTTTTTACCCCAGAGGTACACACCGTAACTTTATTTTCTCTTTTATCTAGCACACACAATAAATGCTAAAATGCACTTAATGTTTGTACTTGTGTATCCAATAAATTCAATAAACAAGTAACCAAATACAAGCATTATAAGGATTTTTTAAAAAGTAAATGTCTGTTTAGAATAAAATGTTGTTACAAAAGCCAGAACTGGATTCTAATAAAACAATGTATCTAACAAGACACAATGTTTAAGGCAAAATTTATGAAGAAAGCATATAAGTTAATATAAGATCATATTTTTTAATATCCTTTAGGGGAAGAGGCATAAGAATTTAAAATAGCTTAAACATTCTTTTTAGAATATTAGCCATAATAAAGAAAAATAAATTT
Organism: Rhabdomys pumilio; assembly: GCA_030674055.1. NCBI lineage: Eukaryota > Metazoa > Chordata > Mammalia > Rodentia > Muridae > Rhabdomys > Rhabdomys pumilio. The sequence continues at coordinate 42,885,354 of JANHMN010000002.1, forward strand.
TATATAATAGGACTATATTTTTTCCAGAAAACAAACTCCACTGTTGAATCATATTTCTGAGTTAAAAAAGTTAGACTAGGCACATAACACAGTGAAGCTGCCGTGTAGGCTTTTAGGCAGCATGACCTTTAGCACATAGTTCTTCTCTACCAATGCATAAAAGAAGTGTTTCTTTAGCCTTCATTAACTGTACATTAGGCATATAATGTAATGTAACATTAACTTAGTAGTGTGCAGTTTTATATTTCAAACATAGTGTGTCCCCCCCCCCCCCCCCCCCCCCCCCCCCCCCCCCCCCCCCCCCCCC
>JANHMN010000002.1:42885760-42940256 GCA_030674055.1 Rhabdomys pumilio
GCCCCCCCCCCCCCCCCCCCCCGCCCCATCCCCCAGATGAGCCTTGAACTCATGGTAATCCTCCTGTTTTAGCCTCCTAAGTGCTCTGATTACAAGGATGGCTCAAGTGGTAAGGAAAGTAAGGCAAAAGGTTCTAGCTTTTTTTTACTTTCCCCTTTCTTTTTCTCCCTCTCGCTCCAGCCCCACTTGCTCCAGCCCCTGCTTGTTCCAGCCCAAAGGCTTTATTTATTTATTATATGTAAGGACACCGCAGCTGTCTTCAGACACCCCATAAGAGGACATCAGATCTCATTATGGATGGTTGTGAGCCATGTGGTTGCTGAGATTTGAACTCAAGACCTCCAGAAGAGCAGTCAGTGCTCTTAACTGCTGAGCCATTTTAGCAGCCCATGTGTTCTTTTAAAGGTATAGTAGGCAGCAATGTCCTTTGTGGGCTGAAAGTGCCTATGTCTTCCATTTTAGCCCTAAGTGTGGGAAAGAAAGTATATTTATATGATAAATTGTTGGCAATAGCTGTGTGATCTGTATTTGACTTGAGGGAGAAAGAATGCTCCTGAGGGATTCTTCCATTCTTAAGACACACACACACACACACACACACACACACACACACACACACACTCACCTCAACAAAAGTATAAAAAAGAAGTCTATAGCTGCTGTGCATTTTCTTCCCCTGCCAGTCATTCATCCTACTCATGCCCTCTTGCTTCTGCCCTATCACTCCTTTGAAACTCTACCTCATCCAACTAAGACAGACCCAAAGGACAGAGAATATGGGCATTCACTTCAACAGTCTTTTCTTTTTATTGAATACCTGAAATGCAAATAATTTCCATCTTCTTGAGAGTCTATTTACAGATAGTTTCTAAAATATGACATCTGCTCTGTACCTCTCTTGAGCATCACAGTTCAGTATTTTGTCAGTAATACTAACCTACCCTGCTCACTGTATTTAAACCATAAAGATGGTATTTAGAAAATAAATTTATCAGCAACTAATTGTTTTTAAAAATCATGGGCTAGCAAGATTGCTTAAGGGTTAAATGTGCTTCCCATACCATGACAACCTGAGTAAGAGCCCTGAGGTCCTACATGGCAGGAAAAACTGCCTGATTCCTGAAAACTGTCCTCAAACCCTTATACGAGTTCCTGGCACCCAAGGAAATTCCCCACCCACACAAATTGAATAAAGTGCTGAAAAAAATAGAATTTCTAGTTTCTTTTAAAAATTAAAATATTTGGACAGAAATACCTAAGTCCCTTCTAATGCCTGGCCAGGGCTAGGCAGCAGTGCTTATGCCTTAGACTCCATGGCATGGAGCAGTGAGGCAGTGGAGAAAAGCTGACAGGGAACACTAATGCAATGTATTTGTGTTATAAGAGCAGAGAAGGAGTCTCCAATAAAGTAACATTTCACTTTCCATAATCTGTACTTGGTGCGTCTGTAGTGAGAAGGGGGTACAGGGAAGAGAAGAGAATAGGCGTAAGAAGCAAGTACAGTCTTCTGAGGCGGACGTGTGGCTGGAAGTACAGCTGGCTGCTTTGGGAGATAGTAAGGTGTTGGTGGAATGCAGTGGTCAGCACTGAGTTTCAAAGAATGACCTCAAACAAGGAGGAAAGAGGGCAGGTGTCTAAAGGTTTCAGTCTCTTGATGACTGTAACTCATCTTCCCATGTGCTAGAACTCAGAAACTTCGGCTTTTTTGTTTTGTTTTGGTTTGAGACAGGGTTTCTCTGTGTAGCCCCAGTTGTCCTGGAAACTTCTCTGTAGACCATACTGGCCTTGAATTCGGAGATCCAACTGCCTCTGCCTCACAAGTGCTGGGATTAAAGGAATGCACCACTTCTGCTTGGTTCAAACTTCTGCTTTTAAAATGCAATGGGCATTTCTTTCTTTCAGTCTTTACTTTGCTCAATCATTTTTGATTAAATCATTTGGAAAAGTCATATTATGGACTTTGTTGTTTGCTTGTTTTGATTTGTTTGAGAGACAGAGTCTCAATGGGTAGTACTGATGGGCCTGGAACTTGCCACCTAGAGTAGGTTGGCTTTGAACTTGAAGTGACACTCCTGCCTTTCCCTCCTCTGTGAGAGACAACAGAGATGTGTCATCATGCTTGGCTCCATTTAATACTGACAATCTTTTTTTTTTCTTTGAAACTCCTTTATTATTCCTTATATTTCAGGTTATTTCTTCATAGTCTCTTTCCTTCATATATCAAAAATACTATTTTCAGTCAACTCTGTAGACTATCATGTCTTCTATGATTTCATTATCAGTTCTTCGTTGTTTTTATACATTCTCTTGAGTGCTCTCATTTAATTATGGTCATCTTCCTATATGCTCATGATTCTGGATTATCTATTCATGCACGAAGCAACTTTAAAGCTCTGAGGCCTAATACAACACAAAAGCATTTATCACTTGCTAAGATTACAGATGTACACAGATGTGTGCTTAGTTTTTATTGAAAAATTATGTTACCTTGGTTAGATTTTCCCCTGAGAACTTTTATTTTATTTACTCATGGCTAGCTACTGCACTCCAATTTCTGAATTTCCTTTTCAGGTAGTTTGTCATGAATGTGAGGAAACATGACTTCTGCATGTTCACCTTATATTCTGCAACTTTTCTGAATCTGTCCAGTGTGTGTGTGTGTGTGTGTGTGTATGTTCTACAGTCTTTAAGGGTCACAATTTTGTGAAGTCTTCAGGTTTTTCTATATGGGAGATCCTGTCATTGATAAACAACAGTCTTACTCCTTTCCATGCTGATGTTCCCCTCTCTTCCTCCCTCCCATTCATCCTTTCACCTAGCTGCTCTGGTTAGGACCAATTAACTTTTGAAAACAGTAATATTAGTGATAATGATGACAAAGAAGGAGAGAAAGAAAGAGAAAATAGTGGAAAATAAAGTTCAAACAGTAAAAGTTTGTTTGCTTGTTTTTGAGACAGCAGCACCTTGTATAGATGAGGCTGACTTTGAAGTCACGGGGATCTGTCTGCCTTTGCCTCCTGAGTGCTGGCATTATTAAAGGCATGGACTACTTACTATACCTGCCTTGAAATTCACTAAAAGTACATTTTAAAATAAATTTATGAAGAAGCAATGATACACAGCAGATCACTTTCCAGGGAAAGAGACTTCACAAAGTTGTATCACATAGCAATGAATTACTTAGGACTTGGAGGAAGAAGAAATCCAAATCAAAGTGATCTAAGAGTAAATGTATCTCTCACTGAGTTTTAAGCAGGTGAGAGGGGGAAACGTTAAAATATGTACCTGTTCCAGTATAGGCATGAATACTACTAGCCTACACCAGCTATGGAGATTGCTTTTCAGTTTGTTTGAGCTAGGCCCAATCACCTACTCCAATGTTAACTCAGGACCCAGGAAAACATAAGGATTAAAGGGGAATGATTTTAAACACTAGTTTTAATACTAAAGGCAGCATTTACAATGATTAACAGGAAAGTTTCACATTGTAACAAACAGCTAAGAAGGTTATATATAATTTCTATACATTTCTTAAGTTAGTAGGGGATTCTACCTACCAAAGGTCTGCTTTTAATCATTTAAGCTGGCTGAAGGTACTCAGTATCTGTTTTATCAAAACAATGGAAGCCAAAGCTGGGCATAGTGCTACTAGAATTTAGGAAGCAGAGCTAGGCAGATCTCTGTCAGTTCAAGCCCAACCTGGTCTACATAGCAAGTCAACTAGGGCTACACAGTGAGACCCTGTCTCATGAACAAAAACAAGATGTGGTACAGCTTCTACTCCTATACTCCTTAAACAAGTAAGGGATAATAAAAAACACAGACATGAAATTTACTCATTATTAAACAGAAGACAAAAGATGAGAAGCATGGTAGCCAAATTATAGGTGAAACAGGATTAGTCAGGTATGGGAGAGTTAATCACAAATACAGCCAAGGATTAAAAACTTAGACTAAAAGAAAAGTAAAACAATATCAACTGTACAAAACATGAGGCTCCACAGCCACATTTGCACAGATGTCATTCATGTGTTGACTGCATGTGCCCACCACCTCCTCATCCACCTTCCTTGCTCCTGCATCCCCTTCCTTTTTCTATCATCTCCCGCCTAATTTATAGATATATTGATACAACTTATTTTTATTTCATTGTTTAAAATATGGCTATCCTGGGATGGGCATAGTAATGTGTCTTCAAAAGGTAATGTGATTTAACAGCAGTTTTAAATGTTAAGAAATTTAAAAATTCTATACATATTATAATTTTTTTTCTGAGACAGGGTTTCTCTGTGTAGCCCTGGTTATTCTGGAACTCACTCTGTAAATCAGGCTGGCCTCAAACTCAGAGATCCACCTGCCTCTGCCTCCTGAGTCCTGGGAGGCGTGCACCATCACCACGCAGCCAGTATCTTATTTTTAAAACTAAAAGTTGGTGGTGGGATGCAGAGATGGCTCAGTGATTAAGAGCACTTACTCTTCCAGAGGACCTGATTTCAGTTCCCAGCACCTATGTCAGGCAGCTTAAAATTGTTTGTAACTATAGCTCTAGGATAGTCCACTTTCTTCTGGACTCTGAGGGTACCTGTACACATGCCCACATACTCATACACATACACATAATTAAACAACAACAAAAATATTTAAAAAATAAGCAAGGCCTTACTGACAGAGTGCTGATAAGATACAATGCCCTTTTGTTAACTCACAACCCCAAACCAAATAATACCAGAACCAGGGAAAAACAGGGAAGTGGTTGTATGACGAAATATTTGAACTTCTGCTCAAGAAAAAATAGGTTAAAAAAATGATGTGTATTAAAAAATGGGAAGAACAAAAATGGTTGTCAGGCAGGCTGTGCTTTTTTCCCCCTCTTTTTATAAAAAATTAATGTTTTAATGTGTTTTCAGTTTTTAAAGAAGGAAAAAGAGAAGGCAAGAGGAAGGAAGGAAGGAAACTAAGCAAGGCTCTGGAGGAAAACAGCACCGTGGGAACAGTCAAGCACACAAACAGATGTTTTGCGTAAGCTACATTTTGGAGACATCTGCCTTTGTGCAAGACTTGAAAAGTGGAGCCCTGGTCAACAAGTTTTTCTCTGCAGTGAGGAGGTGGGGCTTGAGGGAAAGTGAGCTGTGAAGAAACTAACAATTACAACCCACAGGGCAGAGGAATACAAAGTTTTTAGGTTAATGCCTATTTTTATTGCATATCTCTGTCCAAGATACCTTCCATCAGCCATGTCTACTAGTCAAACAAGGAAGTACTACAGATGCCCTTGTTTTTTTCTTTTAAAATTTTTATTTTTATATTTATAATTGTTTTGCCTATATGTATGCATGTATGTATGTATATATGTATGTATGCCTCATGTTTGACGCGAAGTAAAAGAAGCTGTCAGATTCTCTGCAACTAAGGTTACAGATGGCTTATGAGCTGCCATGTGGGTGCTGAGAATTGAACCCAGGGCTTTTACAAGATCAGCCAGTTCTCCTAACTGCCTAAGTTATCTCTCTAGCCCCTGCCCATGTCCTTTTATTTAAGTGACTGAGGTTCTTTGCCAGCGATACTATTTAACTCTTAGGTAGAGCTACCCCATCCTTGTGGGAGAATAGATAAGGCAGAACTTACTGTTTAAAGCTGCCTGCCACCTCCCCACTTCTTGTTCTTACTCTAAATAAAAAGCTTACTATATGCAGAAAAACTCAGGTAAAAATGAAGATGAGAATACAACTGTTGATATGCTACACTACCTTGTGTTTTATGTGTGTTCAATTTCATTTCTGTTTAGTCTGATGAATATTTTAGGTCTATACTTTTCACTTTTGCATGGAGATACTGTAGGAAGGCTGTCATGTTGATTCATAGCGTGCCCAGGGTAATTCATATAGTTAAAGAAACATGATTTGAAAACGGTAAGAGGAATGCCAAAGATTGAGGTACACTTTAAAATCTCCTTCACCTCAAAATATGATCTTTTTTTAAAAAAAGATTTATTTATTTGTTTTATGCATGTAAATGTTCTGTTTTCATGCATACCATAAGAGATATAGATGGTTGCAAGCCACCACATGGTTGCTGGGAATTGAACTCAGGACCTCTGTAAGAACAGCCAGTGCCCTTAGCCACTGAGCTATCTCTCCAGCCCCCACTCAAAATACTTTCAACTGACTTGCAAAGTCCTACATTGTGTTTTTTCTTGAACTTCCTTTTCTGAGAAGCTGGGTATGTTGTATGGGTTACTGCCCTACATTTGTCTTCTGAGCAAGCTGACTACAAAAGACTTAGAAATCTCTTGTTCAGATCCCTAGGCCTTATATATCATTACTTTCTCCCTTCTGTGACAAAGGAATGCCATATATAGGTTTGTATAAATTTGTTAGGTTAAAACTAAACAAACAGCTAACCTAATCACCTGGTTACTTCCACATAGTTCAAAACTACACTTTCCTACTGGTGAAACTATCAAGCAGAGCAGAAAACTACAGCAGAGAAACCAAAGATGATCAACTCTATAGAGACTTTATCTCTAAAGCAACACATTAAAAGGCAGACAGGAAGGGGTTAATTTTTTTGTATTTATATAAACTACTAGTAGTCTTGAAGTGTGGTTGTCAGAACCTATCCCAAAGATCCTAAATCAGCAAAATACACGACAGGGTTTTTTGAAACCAGGTATGTAGCTCTGGCTTGGAACTCACTATATAGACCAGGCTGTTCTCAAACTCACAGATCTGCCTGCCTCTGCCTCCTGAGTAGTGGGATTAAAGGTGTGTGGCACCATGACCAACTATCAATATATATATTTTAAACTGCTACAGCTGACTCTGAAAATGTGGTTTTAAATTACTTTTCAAGAATACATCACTAAAAACAACAGCAGCAAAAACAACACAGGTCTTGGAGAGGTGGCTCAGGGATCAAGAGCACCACGGTTTGATTCCCAGAATCCACATGGTGGCTCACAACCATCTCTAACTCCAATTTAGGGGATCCAATGCTGTCTTCTGGTACCTCTGAGAGCAATAGGCTTGTAAGTGGTACACAGACATAAATGATGGCAAAAATATCCACAGAGATAAAACAAAATAAATGTTAAAAAGAATACATCATATTTTTTGTACTGGTAGTATAACAATAAACGTAACTTCAAATAACTGACAGACTTGTGGGATGGAGGTAGGATGAGACTATGAGTAAAATGTCAGGTGGTGTAAATGTGCTGGGGAAAAAAAAAACACTACTGGTTCAAATGCTAAAAGTGACAAATAACCATGGTCAAGGAAGGGCTCTCTGGCAGAGAGGGTATTAGGGCAAAGGGTTAATTAGTAATAAGTAAAATATATCACTGCCTCTTAGAGAAGAGGACAGGGATAAAACTGTCCTCCAGATCAGCTAGGTGATCTTTCCTGGAGAGACAGAGACCAAATTCAATTCTATTGTTCTAGTTAAAATGTGGAATGGGGCTTCTGTAAACATGGGGGAAGGTAAGCAGTACATGGCTCTTGTACTGTTTGCCAAAGATTTTGGACTTTATCTTGAGCATAGCAGAGAGCCACAGCTTACATTTACAGAAAGACTCTTCTAACTACAGTAGAGGAACAGGCTGGACAATGGGTGAGGCTTTGAAATGGGGGATAGCTATTACTTTGGTATCTTGGGCAAGACAGAAGAGTGGTCTAAAGCTGGAGAATTCAGAGAAGATGGATATAAGGTACTGTCTAGTTCATTTTCTGGTACAATGGAAAATTTATTTCATGAAGAAATTCCAGTCGTAAGAAAAGCCAGACAGAAATGCTTTGATATGCACAAATTCCTTCTACTCATAAAAAATATTTTCTTTGTCCCTCTTGAGTCTCTTGACAGGCCCTTTGGTCTTTAACAAATACCAATGCTTTAAGCCTCTCACACAAGGATTTAAAAAAAAAAAGTCTATTTACATGGCTGTTAACTCTTATGCTACCTGCCTTTGTCCTAACTTTTCTTAAAATAGTTTCCTCCTTCACTATCTCAAGTATTCTCTTAAGTTATGCTTTGTTAAACCTCACATTTGAAATCAAACTTGCCTGTCCTTATCTGCCAGTTGACAAGCTCATCAATTCAGACAAACCACTGGCCTTACAAGTGATTCTTCCTCATGTCACTTTGTATTCACACATGTCTATATCATTTCCTGCCAGGTACCAGACTTCCAGTATCAAGGAAGAACAGCTGAGGAGAATGCTTTTACACAAAGGACTTCCCTCCTTCCTACTCGACTTTAGCAGACATGACAGTACTCTGATGGGCTTTAGTTAAATGAATGGTAATTTAGCTAAGTTCTGTACTAGGGTGTTAGTGTGAACTGACAACAAAGGGACAGAAAACATGTAAACATGAAAGAACCTCGGCTAAACTGCCCAGTGTTAGGAATACTGATAGGAAGACAGTTTTCAGAAAGTTAACTAATGTCTCCATCTCTAGAATGAAGGAGAACTAAGAATTGAAAAACACAACCACAGGCTATCCATAGAAAGAGTGCTATGTATAAGAGAATAAGATTTGATGCAATTTATATACAACTACAGAAAATCTGCCAATATTGTAAAGTTGAGAAAGTTTGCTTCCTGGTCCTCTTCTGTAAATGAGTTTGTGACACTTAAGACGCTACAAGTAAAACAGGATGAAAAAAATAAGGTGGCTGTTCCTTTCAGAACAAATATCTCTTTCTACAAATAAGATTTCCAGTTCTCAGATCACATTTTTATTGACTTACAGGAAGCAGTAAACAGGAGTTACTTAATTAGCCAGTGTTGTTTTGTTTTTGCTTTTTAGAAAAGCCTCACTATGTAATGCAGCCCAGTTTGGCCTTTAACTCTAGACCCTCCTTCCTCGGCCTCTGCAGTGCTAGAGCTACAGGTGTGCTTCCCTAGGCTGGATTCAGGGCTTTCTAATGACAGTGCAGATGGCTATCAGATACCTTTGAGTCAGTTTTGTTGTCTTAGACATTTTCTCTGAAAGATGATGAGTATTTCACTTACTCCAGGGAAACATGTAGTCGTAACAGAAAAACAAACAGAAAAACAAAATAAAACAAAACAAGAACCACAACTTGAGTCCATCAAGACTGCTCAGCAGGCCGAGGTTCTCCCCTCCAAGCCTGAGCTTTATTCCCAGGACCTTATGGTAGAAGGAAAGAAACAACTCCGGGAAAGTTGTCCTCTGACTTCCACATGTCCACTGTGGCATGCACAGAAGCAATTTATAAAAAATATAATACAAACTTAAAAAAAACCTCACAGTTTTAGTGTCATTAGTAAATGACATTATTTACTAAATCATTAATATGGAGTGAGATAATATAGATTTCAGTTTCTTCATGTAACACTATGAAAATGTTCATTAAGTTTGATTTCATGGGATTATTACTGAGAATCTTAAAATTACACCCTCAGGGAATGGCCAATCAATAATCAGCCCAACTTGAGACCCATCCCATGGGCAACATCAATCCTTAACACTACTAATGATATTTTGTTATGCTTGTAGACAGGAGCATGTTGTCTTCTGTGAGGCTCCACCCAGCAGCTGACTCAGACAGATGCAGACGCCCACAGCCAAACAGTGGATGGTGCTTGGGGATTCGTATAGAAGAATAAGAGGAAGGATTGCAGGCCCTGAAGGGAATATGAACAGTACAGGAAGACCAACAGAGTCAAATACCAACCGAAGAACATACATGGGCTGGACCTAGGCCTCCCCACTCATATGTAGCAGATGTGCAGTTTGACCTTCGTGTGGGTCCTGAACAACTGGAGCAGGGGCTATCCCAAAAGCTGTTGCCTGTATGTGGTGTATGTTCTTCTAGCTGTGCTGCCTTGACTAGCCTCAGTGGGAGAGGAAGCACCTAGTCTCTCAGTCTTGAAGTGCCAGGGTAGGGAGGATACTTGGGGGTGGGGGGGGGCAACCACTTAGAGGAGAAGAGGAAGGGGAATGGGAAAGAGATTGTAGGAGGGAGTGACCAGGAGTCCAGCAGTGAGTGAGATGTAAGTAAAAATAAACAAACAAAACAACAAAAGCGTACACCCTCAGTCCAAGATGAGATCATTATATTTCTATGGTAATTAAACATGCAAAAACACCGCTAAGCTTTTCATAGCAGAAGTGTAGCCCGTAAAGAATCCTCTAAAGGTCATGTCAAAATGGGTTAGGCTGCCCTACAAACAAAATTGTTCAGAAGCTATATGAGACTGCATATTGTTTAGACACCAAACAGTTAATGTGCTTACTGGAAATTTTTGCTGTAAATAGAATCCTTTTCTGTTATCAATTAAACAACAGCCATAGGATAAAAGGGAGAATTTCTTTCATAGGAACAATCATTCTAGAAAGGCTGTGTAGGTAGTTTTACACTTAAAAAGAAAGTAAGGGGCTAGAGAGATGGTTCAGCAGTTTAAGAGCAGTGGCTATATTCTTCCAGAGGACCCAGGTTCAAATCCCCAAACCCACATGGTAACTCACAACCCTTTGTAACTTCAGTTCCAAGGGAGCCAATGGCCTCTTCTGGTCTCCTTGGCACCAGGCATGCACTTGGTGCACAGACATATATGTGGACAAAACACTGATTGACATATAATGCAAAAAATACAAATCATTTTAAAAGAAGGTAAAAGAAGGCCATGTAAGCTAAAACAAGGCATTGGGAAATCATCACTGGTTGTAATACTGATTCACTTAGTCTCCTATTAAAGTCAGTTTACCTCTGTGTCTGAGTTTTTTTCTGTTAAATAGGCAGGGTTGGTGATATCTACATATTTCACATGCTTGTGGAAAAAAAACACAAAAAATAGTCTTCTTAGTAAACAAAAGTTTTCTACAAAGCATATTATATTGTAAAGTACAAATCACTACTGTAAAAGAACTAAGGTACATGAAACTTATGCTTTGTCTTTTACATTTTCAATAGTTGTTAACTTTTGGTTAATAAAACAAACAATAAATCGTGCAATAGGCATATTTTCATATAAAAATAGCTCTGGCTTGTTTTTCTTTCTCTCTTTCCTTTTGAAACAAGGGTCTCCCTTGATACCAATACTAGCTTTGAACTTGTGATCTATTTCAACATCCCAAGTAGCTATAAATACTAGTGTATAGCTCCATACCTGGCTTGCCTATCTTCTTTTATAAGTAGACTTATATATTTTATTTTCATCTAGTATACAAGTTTTTACCTTTTGAATCTTGTGTTGTTAGAGTGTTTCTATTTCTTTAAATACAAATGTAACACCAGTGATGAAGACCAGTGAAGGTCATGCTACTGTCTCCCATAGTACTAGCCAAGTCCACCTCACTATATTTAGACAAGATATGCTCACCCTATTATAGAAGGTGATTCAGTCCTAGCTTAGCTCACAGCAGTGGGGTTGGTAATTTTGTCATGGGAAAAGACACCAACGGCAAAACTACCAACTTAGCATTCCTTGACAGCCAACAGAACAACTAATGCTCAATTTTATTCCATCCTGAACAGAGGTACAATCTCTAGCACAGAGCTAAAGATTTCTATCATACATAAATCTGGCAGTCATGCCTAAAGCAATGCTATGAATACCTTGCATGCAACTCACTTGCCAGGACTGCCTGCCACACCTCAGGCAGTGACAAAGAGCTGCCCAGGTTAACAGGGTAAAATGTTCAGCAGTTTTGTCTCCTGGGAACTAGAATAAACAGGTTTTCAACTTGGGAGTCATTAATCTTCAGAAACACCAGGACTAACAGTGGAGCTCTCTGGCAGTCTTCTGGTTGACAGCTTCCTCCATCATGCATCCCACAAAGAAGAGCCAAGTGAGGGCAAAGCTGACTTGTATTCTTTACCTATTCTGTCCCTAGTCCAATATGCTTGTAGAACTTAGATTTTTATTACTGACTCATTGACTGATTTCTTTTTTTAATGACTAGGGAAAACCTCATATTTCTTTTTTTCTCATCCTTACTTTCTTTTTGAGATAGGGTCTCATTATATAGCTCAGAAGAGAAATATTAAGAAAAAAAAAAAGAAAGAAAAGAAAAGCCAGCCATGGTGGTACACACATGTAAGCTAAACATGTGGGAGGCTGGTACAAGAGGATCTCTAATTCAAGCTACTTGAGAGTTTAAGGTCAGCCTGTACCTAAAAGCTAATATGGTATCAGTAAGGTGGCTCAGTGGATTAAAGTTACTTGCCACGAAAGCTTGTCAATCTGAGTTTAATTCTTGGAATCCACAAAAAAAGTGAAGAAAGCCAACTCCACAAATTGTCCCTTAGCCTTTACACTGGTACTGCAGCATGTGTATCTGCCTTTCCCCCCAGTAATAAACTAAACAAAAATAAATAAATAAATAAAATAGGGGTTTGGGAGTATACATAGGGATAAGTAACAGAGCTCTCATTAATTCTATATATTTAAAGCCAGGCCAGTTTCATGGGTTTATACAGTCATAAAAGGTCTGGTACTATAGATAGCTCACATTTGGTTTAATCTTCCTTCTGGTGTTATCTTCAAATTCTGAGTGAGTTATGAATAAGGGGTCCTATGTAGTTAATTTGCAGGAGGTCCCACAATTATGTAGCTATCCAAGTTGAAATCTTTTCAAAAGGTTAGAGGACAAAAACAATAGCTTAGGGTTTTAAGATCAATATATAAGGAGCACTGCTAACTAAAAGGGAGACTTATTTTTGAGGCAAGGTCTTATTATGTAACCAGGATTGGCCTTAAACCACATTTCTCCTGCCCCAGTGGACAGTGTGGACACTGGAATCACAGTTGTGTGCCACCATGCCTGATTTGAAAGGAGATTTTAATTAGGCTGAAGATCGTGTATTTGTAGTACCTGAATTCTGAACTCCAAAGTTTATAAAAATTGTTTAGTAAGAACCCATTTTAATAGCTCTAGTAAGAAATGGAAATATTATTTGCCTTTTCTATTGTTTTGCTCCTATCATGTCAAAGGAAGATCCTAGGAGGCAGGAGGAATGGCTTAGCAGTTAGGAGCACTGGGCACTCTTCCAGAGGACCTGGGTTCTATTCTCAGCCCCCATGTGATGATTCACAAGTTCACAAACAAAATCTGTAATTCCATTTCTAGGAGATCCTTTTTCTGGCCTTTGCTGGCACCAGGCATACAAGTGATACAGAGATAAACACTCAGGAAAAACACCCATACACATAAAATACCATTTAAATAATAAAAAAACCCACATGTCAATGAGTGAACTATACGAAATCTCATCAAACTGATTTTCTGTTCTAAAACTACACTGGTTGTTTTTTATTTGCTGCCTGTTATCACAGTAACCATGAATGTATGTAGCAACATTCCTACATTAACAATCTCTGGAGTCTGAAACTTCTAGTACCTCCCAACTTAATTAAAAAAATCCCACCACTCTTTTAAGAGAAAGATTTTCCTATTTTTATTTTATGTATATGACTGTTTTGTTTGCATGTACTACTCTTAATGGCTGAGCCATTTTCTTTAGCCCCAAGAAACACTCTTGGAAGACATTTTTTTTTCCTTCTGTTCCTGCTGACTGCAGACAGAACCAGTAATTTTTCTCTGGAGCTAAAAGGCTGAAGCTGGGCTGCAATTCAATTTCCCATTCTAACAGGTCAAAACCTGATGACCTTAAAGCAACAGTGACTCTGCACCATTCACTTTGACCTTTAGACTCCTTATCAGGGACTTTCAATTTCTAACAGGAGTTTGACAGGCCAATCACAGAGACCCATTCTGATGAACAAAGGTTTGCTATGTAAAAGAGATGAGCTGTGGGCAGAGATAGGATCGACAAGGTGCTGAACTCACCCTCTGTACAGCAGTGCAGGACTGCTGCCGCTACAAAAGTGAGACTACCTGAAAGGCCTCTCCTGCCCATAAACACACTCCTCTGGATGCAGGCTGATTTAAAAGAAAGATGAGCAACTGGCACTAATGGAGCTTGCATATACCTGGGCCTTGCAATTATCATCCCATATACACCTGTTAACTTTCCGTAGACTGGTCCTTGGGGATACTTAGATCTGCTGGTGAACTTCAAATACAGCTTTAAGAAACATACTTGTCTTTTCTCTTACACAATACTCACATGGTCTCAAAGATAGAAACTATTGGTTCAAGAATTTAAGTGACATTCTCTAAAAAGTTAGTGATATGTATTCATTGTTTACAATAAATAGTTAGGAAATTCTAATTTCATAAGATCACTGGCAATACAAACTAATATTATTCCAAAATTTTTCTATCACTAGTAAGACAGTACCATGGGAAATTTCAGGGCTTAGTCTGCCAATACTTCCATATCACCTTTCATTATCCAAGGAAGTCAGGACAGGAACTCAAGCAGGGCTGGAACTGGAGGCAGAAGTTGATGCAGAGGCCACGGAGGAGTGCTACTTACTGGCTCAGTCTCCATGGCTTGCTCTCTGCTTTCTTATAGAACCCAGGCCCACCAGCCCAAGGATGGTACCATCCACAATGGGCTGGGTCCTCCCACAGTAGTATGTGAAAGTGGAGTGTGGCAGCATATACATCCTTAATCTTTTCCTGGAGGAGAAGACAGGTGGTGAGGGGACTTGCTGGACAACCAAAGAACTCCAGATCCAATGAGGGATCCTATCTCATCAAATGAGGTACAAAGGTTGGGGATTTAGCTCAATAGTAGGGGTTTACCTAACAAGTACAAGGGTTTAGTCCTCAGTACCAGAAAGTACCGAAATAAAATAAAGCTGAAATAAAATAAAGTGACAAAATGGTAAAGGAAGATTGCCCTTTGGCCTCTACACACTGACACACAAGTGAATAAGTATCCACATACATGTATATACACACATATACAATATAACACCCACACAGAAGCATTTGCTGCTCTTTCAGAGGACCTGGATACAATTTCTAGTACCTTCATGGTGGCTTACAACCTTCTGTAACTCCAGAATCTAATGCCTTTTTCTGCCCTGTGTGGGTACCAGGCATGCACAAAGTGCACAGACATACATGAATGTAAAATACTCATATCTATAATCATAAAATTAATTTTGTTTTGCTCTATCCTGTGTTTTGACACAGGGTTTCTCTGTATGGCTCTAGCTGTCCTGAAACTTGCTTTATAGACCAGGCTGGCCTCAAACTCACAAAGATCTGCCTATCTCTTCTAACCGCTGGAATTAAAGATGTGTGCCACTACCACCCGGCTAATCAAAACTATTTTTTTTTTTTAAATAAGATTTTTTTTATTGGATATTTTATTTACAATTCAGATGTTATCCCCTTTTCCTACTCCCCCCCACCCTGTCCAGGAACCCCCTATCCTATCCCCCCTCCTCCTGCTTCAATGAGGATGTGCCCCCACCTACCCCCACACTCCCACCTCCCCACCCTCGAATTCCCCCCTACACAGCGTCCAGCCTTCATGGGACCAAGGATCTCCTCTCACACCTATGCTCAACAGGGCCATCCGCCCCTATATACACAGCTGGAGCCACGGGTCTCTCCCTAAGTGCTCCCAGGCTGGTGGTTTCACCCTGGGAGCTCTGGTTGGTTGGTATTGTTGCTCTCCTCATGGGGCTGAAAACCCTTTCAGCTCCTTCAGTCTCCACTCTAACTCCTCCATTGGGAACCCCTTGATCAGTTCAATGGTTAGCTGTGAGCATCTGCCTCTGAATATGTCAAGCTCTGGCAGACTTCTAAGGAGACAGCTATATCAGGTTCTTGTCAGCGTGCACTTCCTGACATCCACATCAGTGTCTACCTTTGGTGACTGCACATGAGATGGATACCCAGGTGGAATGGTCTCCAGACAGAACCTCCTTCAGTTTCTGTCCCACACTTTGTCTCCATAGCTGCTCCCTTGAGTATTTTGTTACTATTGCTAAGAAGGACTGAAGCACCCACACTTGGTCTTTCTTCTTCATGAGCTTCATGTGGTCTGTTAGTTGAATCTTGAGTATTTCAAGCTTCTGGGCTAATATCCACTTATCGGTGAGTGAATACCAGGTGTGTTCTTTTTTGATTGGGTTACCTCACTCAGGATGATATTTTCTAGTTCCACCCATTTACCTAACAATTTCTCAATTCATTGTTTTTAATGGCTGAATAATACCCCATTGTGTAAATGTACCACATTTTCTGTATCCATTCCTCTGTTGAAGAACATCTGGGTTCTTTCCAGCTTCTGGCTATTATAAAGTTGCTATGAACATAGTGGAACATATGTCCTTGTTATATGTTGGAACATCTTCTTGGTATATGCTCAGAAGTGGTATAGCTGGGTCCTCGGGTAATGCTATGTCCAATTTCCTGAGGAACCGCCAGACTGATTTCCAGAGTGGTTGTACAAGCTTGGAATCCCACTAAAATGGAGGAGTGTTTCTCTTTCTCCACATCCTTGCCAGCATCTGCTATCACCTGAGTTTTTGATCTTAGCAATTCTGACTGGTATGAAGTGGAATCTCAGGGTTGTTTTGATTTGCATTTCCCTGATGATTAAGGATGTTGAATTTTTTTTTTTTTTCTTTTTTTGGTTTTTCGAGACAGGGTTTCTCTGTGTAGTCCTGGCTGTCCTGGAACTCACTCTGTAGACCAGGCTGGCCTCGAACTCAGAAATCTGCCTGCCTCTGCCTCCCAAGTGCTGGGATTAAAGGCGTGCGCCACCACCGCCCGGCTGAACATTTCTTAAGGTGCTTCTTGGCCATTCGAGTTTCCTCAGTTGAGAATTCTTTGTTTAGCTCTGTGCCCCATTTTTTAATAGGGTTATTTGATTGTCTGGAGTCTAATTTCTTGAGTTCTTTGTATATATTGGATATTAGCCCTCTACCAGATGTGGGGTTGGTAAAGATCTTTTCCCAATCTGTTGGTTGCCATTTTTGTCCTATTGACAATGTCCTTTGCCTTACAGAAACTTTGCAATTTTATGAAATCCCATTTGTCAATTCTTTATCTTAGAGCATAAGCCATTGGTGTTCTGTTCAGGAACTTTCCCCCTGTGCCTAGGTATTCGAGGGTCTTCCTCACCTTCTCTTCTATTAGTTTCAGTGTATCTGGTTTTATGTGAAGGTCCTTTATCCACTTGGACTTGAGCTTTGTACAAGGAGATAAGAATGGACTGATTTGCATCCTTCTACATGTTGACGTCCAGTTGAACCAGCACCATTTGTTGAAAATGCTGTCCTTTTTCACTGGACAGTTTTAGCTCCTTTGTCAAAGATCAAGTGACTACAGGTGTGTGGGTCCATTTCTGGGTCTTCAATTCTATTCCATTGATCTTCCTGTCTGTCTCTGTACCAATACCATGCAGTTTTTAATCACTATTGCTCTGTAGTACAGCTTGAAGTCAGGGATGGTGATTCCTCCAGAAGTTCTTTTATTGTTGAGGATAGTTTTCACTATCCTGGGTTTTTTGTTATTCCAAATGAATTTGAGAATTTCTCTTTCTAACTCTGAAGAATTGAGTTGGGATTTTAATGGGGATTGTGTTGAATCTATAGATTGCTTTTGGCAAGATGGCCATTTTTACTATATTAATCCTGACAATCCACAAGCATGGGAGATCTTTCCATCTTCTGAGATCTTTGATTTCTTTCTTCAGAGACTTG
Source organism: Rhabdomys pumilio (assembly GCA_030674055.1). Classification (NCBI taxonomy): domain Eukaryota; kingdom Metazoa; phylum Chordata; class Mammalia; order Rodentia; family Muridae; genus Rhabdomys; species Rhabdomys pumilio. The sequence continues at coordinate 42,903,364 of JANHMN010000002.1, forward strand.
AAGTTCTTGTCATACAGATCTTTCACTTGTTTGATTAGATTCACATCAAGGTATTTTATATTATCTGTGACTATTGTGAAGGGTGTCATTTCCCTAATTTCTTTTTCAGCCTGTTTATCTTTCACGTAGAGGAAGGCTACTGATTTGTTTGTTGATTTTATATCCAGCCACTTTGCTGAAATTATTTATCAGGTTTAAGAATTCTCTGGTGGAGGTTTTAGGGTCACTTAGGAATACTATCATCTGCAAATAGTGAGCTTTTGACTTCTTCCTTTCCTATTTGTATCCCTTTGACTTCCTTTTGTCGTCTAATTGCTCTGGCTAGGACTTCCAGGACTATATTAAATAGGTAGGGTGATAGTGGGCAGCCTTGTCTAGCCCCTGATCTTAGTGGGATTGCTTCCAGTTTCTCTCCATTTAGTTTGATGTTGGCTACTGGTTTGCTGTATATTGCTTTAACTGTGTTTAGGTATGGGCCTTGAATTCTTGATCTCTCCAAGACTTTTACCATGAAGGGATATTGAATTTTGTCAAATGCTTTCTTAGAATCTATTGAGATGATCATGTGTTTTTTTTTTCCTTTGAGTTTGTTTATATAGTGGATTACATTGATGGATTTCCGAATCCATCATGTACTTGATCATGATGGATGATTGTTTTGATGCGTTCTTGGATTTGGTTTGGGAGAATTTTATTGAGTATTTTTGCATCAATATTCATAAGGAAGATTGGTCTGAAGTTCTATTTCTTTGTTGGGTCTTAATTAAAACTATTCTAAAAATAAAAATTACATCAAGAATTCATATCACTCCTGTCTTAGTGTTCTACTGCTGTGAAGATACACCATGACCATGGCAGCTCTTATATAAAAGAAAGCATTTAACTTGGGGCTTAAGTATAGTTTCTTTCAGAGGGTGGTTCATTATCATCATGGCAGGGCACATAGTGACAAGCACATGGTGCTGTAGAAATAGCTGAAAGCTATATCCTGACCCACAGGCAGAGAGAGAGAGAAAGAGAGAGAGAGAGAGAGAGAGAGAGAGAGAGAGAGAGAGAGGAGAGAAACAGAGAGAGAGAGAGAGAGAGAGAGAGAGAGAGAGAGAGAGAGAGAAAACAGACAGACAGACAGACACTGACTGGGCCTGGTGTGGGCTTTTGAAACCTCAAAGCCAACCCCTAGTGACACACTTCGTAATTCTTTTAATCCTTTCAAACACTTCAGGTGACTAAGCCTTCAAACCAGTGGGGCCATTCTCAATCAAATCACAACTCCATCTACAAGTTCCCAGACTAATGGTCCTTAAAAAGAAATAGATGAAATAATAACGGGATTTTAAAAAAATGTTCACAAGAACTAGGTATATTAACACTTAAAGTATAAATAAAAAGGCATGGAATGGAAGAGGGTTTTGAAGAAGTAGTCTCACTCTGTTGCAAGCAATACTTGTTTCAAATCAGTAAAGTCAGAAATAGTCTCATTTATTTGGCCCACATGGATATCAATTGACTTTTATTACATAAAATTCAAAATATAACAGAAATAAGATGCACGAGAAGATTCTGAGCTCATAAGCCCCAACAGTCTTTTTCTGGGGGAACAAAGGATGCTTAAAGATGTATTAAGATAAATGTTTTTTTTATAAAAATTGCTACGAAAGATAGTCAATATAATTATAATCTAAAAGTAAAACATTCAGACATAATGTATACTATTATAGTCTGTAAGTATACATGTGAACCTCGGATCAATAAATATTAAGTGTAGTTTCAAACATTAATATTTGCAAAATTTTAACCTCTTGTGAATCATCTCACTTGAACTCTATAGTCTTATAAAATCAAGCAGCCATTGAATCTAACATATGCAACAAAATGAATCATTTAGCTCACGTAAAAAATAATTCTACATCTAACACTGAGGTTTCTCTTTACTAGAGAATGATTCAAGACTCTGAATTTTGTTACTTTGTCAGATGTAACCAATGTAAATCCCTTTGGTAACTGAAAAAAGGGTCAAATCCCTCTAAAAAACAGATTAACATAAAAAACCAACTTGCTAAATTCATACAACTTTTGAAAAGGGGGTGGACCAAATTTCATGTCTAGTATGTAACACTAATAATCTATTTATAAATTGCTAGTTATATTTATTCCAAATCACAGGAAAGTCTAAAATGTCCTTAATGTTTTTAGCATATTTCTTCAAGTTAAACATAATTGAGTGATGGGTGGTAACATCCTGCCTTATTTAGCAAAAATCAGCTAACTAATTTTATCTGCAAGAAATTGGAATACTAATTATTTTTAGAAATCCAGAAACTATAAGATTTGTCGGGCAGTGGTGGTGCACATCTTTAAGCCTAGCACTTGGGAGGCAGAGGCAGGCGGATTTCTGAGTTCGAGGCTAGACTGGTCTACAAAGTGAGTTCCAGGATGGCCAGAGCTATACAGAGAAACCCTGTCTCGAAAAACAAACAAACAAAACAAAACAAAACAAAACATTAATCACAAATTGTATGACAGTACCTGTATTATTCTCTGTTAGCCCCAATGCAGCTTAACATAAAGTAAATGAATGACATTTTAGACATATATGTATCAGTATATTCACATTTATTAGAGAGACCCAAGAGAAGCATACATGATAATTTATAAAAGAGTATCTTTGTTATTCCCAGGGTCCAGCTCTTGGACATAGAGACTGACATCTTTAATCATTTCAGCTTTGAGAAGTGGTTTCTTAGTATAAGTCTAGAAAAATTGCTCAACTTTAGGAGTGAGAAGAGATTTAAGTAGTAATAATTCAGAAAACTACCTACTCTTTATCAAACAGAAATCTTGAGTACAGCAACCCTCCATTCCAGCTCATCTTTGCTGTGCAAATCTACAGTTCAGTTGTTAACTCGGGCAAGCATAATTCCAAGGCCAAAGTTCAGGGCTCATATCTGCCCTACCTTCTAGACTGATTATTGCTCCACAGACTGCAAACAGAACCAAGTGTAGATAAAGCCACACAAACTTACTATCAATAATAAAAACAGAAATGTACCTTTGAAAGCTCCCAACAGCTCTTTGGTAATTTTTCTTTGTAACATTCAGAAAGACTTACTGAATATAAACTAATTTGATAACTTTAAGCTATTTAAGAATCAGAAATAGTCATAAAATAATATTAATTTGTTAGCTTTAGCCACTCAATGCTACTCTATTACTAATAAAGGGAACATATATCTTATATTCATATATTTAGTAAATAAAAAAATATTCAACAGAGCCGAGGGGTGTGTATGTACATGTCTCTCTCTCTGTGTGTGTGTGTGTGTGTGTGTGTGTGTGTGTGTGTGTGTGTATTGGTGGTTTGAGGGGTGGGGAATATCACAGCTGCCTTTAATCATAGAACATGGAAGGCTGAGGAAGGTGGATCTCTGTGAGTTTAATGCCAGCCTGGTCTACAGAGTGAGTTCCAGAAAAGTCAAGGCTGCACAGAGAAACTGTCTTGAAAACAAAACAATAACAAACCAACAAAAAAAGTATCCAACAAAATTAAACTAAATCATAATAATCTTCGCAAATTAGTTGCAATGAAATATTCTCAACATGTTAAGTGATATATGCAGGAATCTGTAGCATAAAGTATAGATCGTACTTGTATACAAAACATAAGAAGCATTCCATTACATCTACAAGAGGAAAGACAAGCATTGCAATATTTAACTAGCTGCCCTAGTCAAAACAATTTTAAGAATTATTTTTAAAGAGACAGAACTCACTTATAGATAATATAATCATTATCCTATAGAAATTGAGAAAATCAAACTAAAAAATAAAATCTATATTAGAAACAAAGAACATCAAGGAAGTCTGATTTAAAAAAAGGGAGACATGGGTCCTGTCAGACAGCTCAACAGGCTAAGCCACCTGATGACCTCATTCAATACCCAAGCCCCATATGTTAGAAGGACCTTCCCAATATGGTTCACCTACACACACACACACACACACACACACACACACACACACACACACACAGTAATTAAAATGATAAAATATGAAAAGCTTAGTCACATTTGTGAAATACATGTTGTGACTAACCACTCTTGGTGGCACACACCTTTAATCCCAGCACTCAGAAGTCAGAATCAGGCAGATCTCTCTGAGTTCAAGATCATCCTGATCTACATAGTGAGTTTCAGAACAGCCATAGCTACATAGTGACACTTTGTTAAAAATAAAACAAAACAAAACAACATTTCCTGACATCCTGTACCCCTCTTAAAAAAAACTTGGAAAATTAATTAACAATAAAACACAATGAGGTAGGCCCTGCCAAAGCAGATATCAAAACACCAACTAAAAAATCTTTAAGCAAATGCTGTGATGGTAGTGTATGAATATAAAAACATGTCAAAAGACAGGATTATAAAAGCAGACCTTATGGACAAGAGTGGAACAGAGATTAAAGGAAAGGTCATCCAGAGACTGCCTCACCTAGCGGCGATCCATTCCATATGCAGTCACCAAATCCAGACACTATTGCTGATGCCAAGAAGTGCTTGCTGACAGGAGCTTGATACAGCTGTCTCCTGAGAGGCTATGCCAGATCCTGACAAACACAGATGTGGATGCTGGCAGCCAACCACTGGACTGAGCACAGGGATCCCAATGGAGGAGTTAGGGGAAGGACTGAAGGGGCCTTATCTGGCATCAATGGGAGGGTAGGCCCTTGGTCCTGTGAAGGAATCATGCCCCAGTGTAAAGGAATGCTAGGGTGGTAAGGTGGGAATGGGTGGGTGGGTGGGTGGGTGGGGGAGCACCCTCACAGAAGCAGGGTAAGGAGAGGATGAGATAGGGGTTTGCAGAGGGGAAACCTGGAAAGGGGATAACATTTGAAATGTAAATAAAAAAAATTCAAAAAAAAAAAAAAGACCTTACGAACAGGCTTATGTATGGCTTAGCAGTTAAGAGTCCATACTGCCTTTAGGAAATTGGACCTGGGTTCGATTTCCAGCACCCATATTTGATGGTTCACAGCCATCTGTAACTCCAATTTCAGAGGGATCTAAAACTTCTGGTATCTGAGGGTATTTATGTATACATGTCCACACACATGTCCACACACATATACATAATTAAAAATAAGAATAAATCTGTAAAAAGTAGGCCTCAAGAATCTACAAATTTAATACTTATATCTAGCAGTTTAAATCAGTAAAAAAATGTATCATGGTACTAAAAGAGTATTTATTAGTTTGGTGGTAGAATGCTTGACAGAGATGTACAATTGGGATTTAATCCTCAGCACAGCATTAAAAAGTCTGGAGTAAGGTTTTTAAGGAGGATGAGATAATATACATAGCACTCAAAATTGTGTCATCAGGGTAACAGTGCAGTAAAAAAAAATCTGCTATTTAATGTTACTATTAACATAGTATTAATGTTAGTATTAATGTAGCCACACTGAATAGGCTGGGGACTGTTGAGCTGTCTCAGTGGACAGAAGCACTGTTGACAAAGCCTGACAACTTGACTTCAATCTTTGGTGTTTCGAGTCAGGGTTTCTTTGTGTAGTCCTGGCTGTCCTGGAACTCACTCTGTAGACCAGGCTGGCCTCGGACTCAGAAATCTGCCTGCCTCTGCCTCCCAAGTGCTGGGCTTAAAGATGTGCCCCACCACTGCCCGGCGAATCTTTGGAATCCATGTGAAAGACAGACATGGTGGCACACATCTGTAATTCCAGCACCTCCTAAAGCAAGATGGGAGATGAGAGGATTCCTGAAAGCTCAAAGGTTAGCCAGCCTGGTGTATGTAGTAAGACAGAAACGAGTCAGACCCTGACTCGACAAGATGGAAGAGAACCAGTCCTATAGCTTATCATCTGACCTCAATATCTGAGCTGTGGCACATGTACACATATGCATACACACAGGTACACCTATGAGCAGACACATGCACATATGATCACAAACATGCACACATTCATGTACACATACATCCAACCTTTTAAGCACATGCAGCTTCATAAGAGTGTGGATCAGCAAGAGCAAATGCTGTTCTAGGTTTCCTTTCTACCAGAAACACGCCATGTATTTCTGTCCAAATTATGTCACCATTTTTTCTAATTATTTATTACATCAAATTTGGATGATGCTTTTCCTAATCTGCCTCTGAAAAATATAAAGTAGTGGCTGCTAAAGTGTGGCATACACTAAGGTCATGAGCATCATTTAGGAACTTGTTAGAAGTGCAACTCTCTTGCCTACAAGTTTAGAAACCAGCAATCTGTGTTTTAACAAGTGCTCAAGGTGTTTAAGATGAAAACTTAAGCCTGGAAAAGGGCACATGAAATCACCTGGACAACCAAAAAGAGGAACTGAAAAATTAAAACAAAACAAAAAACTCAACATCATCAAATTACAAGAGAAAGATGCAGCTAGAATATGCATTCTAGGTAGCTTGAGCTACGCAGCAAAATCCTGTCTCAAAAACAAAAAAACATAGGGCTGGAGAGCTGGCTCGGCGGTTAAGAGCACCAATTGTTCTTCCACAGGTCCTGAGTTCAATTCCCAGCAGCCACATGGTGGCTCACAACCATCTGTAATGGGATCTGATGCCTTTTTCTGGTGTGTCTGAAGAGAGTGGCAGTGCACTCACATACATTAAATAATAAATAAATAAATAATAAAAGAAACCCACACCTGAAAACAGCCACCTCCCCTGAAAAGAAAAACAAGGTCATGAAAGGTTATATTATATGTTGGATAATTTCAATATGCTTCTCTACTGTTGAGCCTGAACTTTTAGAGAGCATTGATATAAAGTCAGGAAATCAAATCCATACACCTAATCAAGAAAATAAATATACATATTTTAGTTCAAGGATAAAAAAGCCTCATTAGCAAATCAAGAAATGACTTAAATGTCTAAGTTCCCAGACTTTTGAGTAGAGGTTTTCATAATGGGATCCTTTTTAAAAGTAACCTTGGGCTGGAGAGATAGCTCAATGGTTAAGCTCTCTTACTTGCTCCCACAAAGGACCAGAGTTCAATTCTCAGCACCCATAATACTGGCTACCAGACACTTTAATTCCAGCTCCAAGGGATCCAACATCTTTTCCGACCTCTAAGGGCGCCTACATGCATGTGTTCAAACACACACACTAACTAAATATTTTTTAAAAAGCCAGATGTGACACAGCACACCTCTAGTCCCAGTGCTCATCTGCTGGAGGCAGATGGATTGCTTCCATCTTTTTCAGAAGTTTAAGTCTTTGTTTTATTAAAAAGCATATGTAGGCTTTTACAGGGAACAAATGCCTATGTGGGCTTTAACAGGGGACAGAAAATATCACTATCATTTTGATCAGACTGACTGAAGATTCTTCTTATTTAAGACTTACTTTTCTTTATGTGTGAGTGGTGTATACAGGTGAGCATGGAAGCTCACCTATATAAAGAGGGTGTCAGATCTCCTAGAGCTGGCGTCACACTTGGTTGTGAGCTGCCTAACATGGGTGCTGGGAACTAAATTCAGGTCTCTGAAAAAGCAGCAAGTGTTTTTAACCACTGAGCTATCTCTCTAGGTTAGAAATTCTTTAAAAATATTATGTATGTGTTTGTGTGTGTACATGTATGTATATACATGTGGATCCAGAGAGCAACCATGGGGTGTCATTTCCAGGGACACCTCCATTTCTTTTGAAACAGTGTCTCTCACTGACTGGCCTGCATAACCTGAGTTCTAGGGATCTTCCTAGAATCTTTCTAGCACACTGCCAGGCCTGGCCTTTTTATGTAGATTCTGAGGATTCAACTCAGATACTCATGCGCATAAGGCGAATACTTTACTGACTGGGTTATCTTCTCAGCCCTGTCCCAGGACTCTTGAAGTTTAATCAGATGATTCTCTTGGGTTGCTCATACCTCCTGATCCCCAGTAGAATTAATTAATATTTATGATAGTAACTTTTTTTCTTGAGGTAGAATCTTATGTAGCCCAGGCTGGCCTGTAACTCATTATGTAGTGGAGAATGACTTCAAACTCCTGATCTTCCTGTCCTTAGCTCCTAAGTGCTAAGGAAGCAGATATGTCCCACTAGTCCCAGCTTAAATTTGATTACTTAACATTCTTCTGTTAATAGGTCAAAAATAACACATTTAGTGAGTTTTATGCAGTGGTAAGTGTAGACTTTAATGCAACAATAATGGCATAATTATCAGTAAAACTGATACACAAACTATTCTGTGATATATATTTCAAACATAAACATCACAATTGAAACTCACTGAGTCTACAAAATCATCAAAAGCCACACTGTAAAGGCCATGAGTTTTCTCTGATAGGAAGGCTTTGTAATCTCACTGTGGCCTATTTATTCTTTGACTCAAGTCTCCTAAGATTTGTTACTTGGTTTCTAATCATCATCTGAACCAGTGAGTGAAAAAATGAGAACAGGAATCCTCTAAAGGGCAAGTTATAGCCTGACTACTAACTACTTGCCTAAGTGTTCATGAATCCCTTCCTTTAAACTCAAGTTATGCTTGTATCAGTCTTTACTTGGGACTCTTAAATCTGACCCCCACCCTTTATGAGGCAGGAGTCTCACTGCATTGCTGAAGCTGGCCTTAAATTCAAGATTCTCCAGTGTCAACCTCCAGAGTAGCTCTAGCATCTGCAGGCACAGCTACCATCCTGGGCTCCCAGCTGTCAATCTGAACGTTTTTGTTACTCCAGTTAGTCTTTGCTATTTATAGATCTGCTACCACATGAAATGCTCCTATCAGTTAAGGTGCACATAATCAGGTCTTAGAAATAACACTTCCCTTCTAAGATCACGGATTGAGAATCTGATTTCAAAATCTATGTTTATCGACTCCATAGTTTCACATTTTCTTTCAGGGAGTTTATTAATTTTCTGAAGACAAGTCATATTCTCCAAATTGAGAATGTCTGCATTAAGTAGCAACAACAGAAATATTAAGCCCATGGATGTTTCTAATGATGATGAACTACGAAGCACTGTAAATGTTTAATAAATATATCTAAAGCAATACTAGTTAAGTGTAGTTTAGAAGTCACAACAACAGCAAGCCTCTCTTAAGAACACAGTGAGCTGTGTGTGCTATAACCCAGTGATAGAGCGCTTCCCCAGCATGTGTTTAGTCTCCAGCATCACAAGACAGCATCAGAGAGATGAGAAATGAGAGACAAGGGACAGAGAGAAAGGGGGAAAGATCCTAAAACTTAGGGCCAGGCATGGTGACACATCCCTTTAATCCCAGCACTCAGGAGGGAGAGGCAGGAGAATCTTTTGAGTTCAAAGACAGCCTGGTGTAATAACAGTTTCAGGACAAACAAAGCTGTCTCAGAATAAACAAATCCTAAAGTTTGCCTCCCTAGTGGCACCTACTTCCCAGGAGCCTAAGGCACGAAGACTGTGAGTTTGAGCTCAGGTTGGAATATGTAGCTAGATACTCTCTCTTTAAAGAAACAAAATGGGAAGAGATTCCAAAAATTACTTAAAAGTCTATCATACTACCTTAGTATCACTCAGCAAAGATCTTTACTATGGGTCTCAAAAGTGACCCTGAAGTTACTAACACAGAATACCATTTTTATAGTGATTTAAAAAACTGGATGTGGATTTTAAGGATTTTCTGTCACTTATTAGTGTATGGTTTTGAGCTTCAGTCTCATTATTGTAAACACACAAAGTAGTTCACAGGACTCCCATGATAACTAAATGAGATAACACACATTAAACTCAGCATGGTGATAAGAGGTCCATAGATGGCAGCTGTTAGCTATTATTAAATTCAGTTAACTCATTTTTGTTGCAAGGATTTACAGTTTTGCAAAGTGTTAGCGAACTATATGATCTCTTCTGAGCTACTAAGGATCTACTAACACAATACAATTTACCACTGAGACAGGGACAGGGAGAAAGGGAGAAAGACCTGCTGTATTGAATTCTCATTTTACAGTGGAAGAGAAGAAAGTCAAATGATTTGCCGAAGGACATTAATTAGTAGGAAAAGGTACCCAGACCTTTTGATCCCACTAGGATTAAAAATACTCCTCTTTCAAGTTTAACAACATTTAGGTTCTGTGCTGGGCCGTGCAGACAAGATCACAGAGTATTTGTTCTTTGTGGCTTACTTCATTTAGCACAATGTCTTCAAAGTACATCATGTTCTAACATATGTCAAAATTCCCTTTTTAAAAAAAGACAGTATTTTTAAGATTTATTTTTTAATATTTGTATTTATTATTTGAAATTATCTGTCTTTGTGCGGGTATATGCAGATGCTAGAGGCCTTGGGTCTCCTAAAGCTGGAGTTACAGGTGGTAGTGAGCAACCTAAAGTGAGTGTGAGGAACTTGTCTTCTCCCAAAGCCATACTACTCACTGTTGACTGTTGAATCATTGCTCCAGCACCAGGATATTCTTTTAAAAAGTGGAATAACATTGCAGTGTACGTATGTAGGGCATTTTGCTCATCCATTTACTGTCTGTCCATGGATGGATCTTACACTGCCCCCTTTCCTTAAGTACTGATAAAACTATTCAGAGCTTGGTTATTAAATTTCAGATTACTCACTCCTTTCCTCCTCTTTTAGCCCATCCCTCTCACCTCTTTAGGGTTAGGTAATTTAGTGTGCAGACTTTAGCGTACTGGGCAGTAAAGTCATTTTCCCCCTTTGCTAATCTTTCTCAGGTGTTCCACCAGGAATCAACATAAAGGAAAAATATGAACCTCAAATCAGTTTAATTCAATTGGGAGGATAGGACAGTTTATCAATAACTAAATTAGTAAATTAGTTTTGAATGTATCTACAAATCACTGTAAATGATATCCTCTGTGCTTTTAATAAGAGATAATGAAAAGTTTTTGCTGGACAGTAAGTGGAGAGGGACAGTAACAACTCTGGGGCTGGAAATCTCAGCAGCTGATTCCTCTGAAGACAATTTAGAAGGAACTCATACACACTAATTTAAACTACTATCTTAAGTAACCTTAAAGCTCTCCTCTGGATTAAAGATGGAGTTTGAATTGGTGGAATTCCTCTACTTTCGCCTTTATAACTGTGAGGTGAGCTCAACCACAAGCTTCAGCACACAGCTCTCACAAGCAGGCAAACCACAACGGAAAGGAGTAACAGCCTGACTTCAAAAACAATGACGATTTAAAGATGCGTGTGAATCCTACACTTGAGTGATTTAAAGAGTACAGGAAGGCTTGTGTTGTATGCACTAGTCAGGAGGTCATAAAAGAAAACTATTGAAATCCAATTTTCTGAAATAACTTCGGACTACAGCTGCATGAATTTCTTTGTGTGAACCGCAATAGAAACTTATAGTCAAATGCAAACTTAAATAAGACCCATTACCACAGTAAGTTGGCTGCCAGCAGGATCCACAGGACCTTGAAGCGTTTCTGACTCTATTCTGATTCTATCAACTATTCTCCCCAATCTCTCTCGTGTGCTACAAAGTTCAGCTGTCACTCGGTCACCATAGACGTCTAAGAGGTTAATCCATTTTTAGACTCCCTCAAGGTTCACCGAGATTCTTCCAAAAGATTCATCTGTTCACCAGGCTCCGGGACACTCACTGCCTCCACTAATCGCCCAACACCTTCAACCCCACCATCCAAACCAGATGCATCTAGACCTCGCAGCAAGCACGCTGCGCTTTCGCCCTCGCTAGTTCGCGCCCCAGAATGTCCGGAAAAGCCGCTTGGAAAAGCAAACTTTCTGAGCATTTGCAGAGGCGGACTCACAGCTGGTTGATGGCGTTCTGCGAGATGACCGCATTGGCAGAGAAGTAGGGGATCATGTCGGGGGCACCGAGGCTGCAGGTGCTGGCAGGGGGCGCTTTCCTTTCGCCGGCCAAAGTGCTCAGGGTCATGAAGCCGGCTCACGATGAACAGCTCGGCATCCTGGATCGGCGTTGGAATAACCCGGGCCAGAGATGGTGGTTCCCGGCGGCTGACCTGGGTCCGCCCGGGAGCTCCGAGGCAGCCGCCGAAGCCCCGGGGCTCCGCTCTGTAGTCTGGGCAGCCCGGCGCTGCCAGCAGCCCTCCCCCACCCGCGTCCGGGGCGGGGCGCCTGGGCGGGGCGGTCTAGAGCGTCCGGAGGGTGGGCCTCACCGACGCTCCGCCCCGGGGTTCCTAGCGCTCACGCGGATCCCGCAAGGAGTACGGGCCTGCTGGGTAAGGGGGCTGCGGGAGAAGCAGCCTGGGTGAAGGGAGAGTAATGGAGAGAGGAAATTTCTCTACTCCGAATGCTCAACTGAAAAGTACCGTCTCTTAAGCAGCTCTATGCACGGTAGCCTCTTAACCAGCTGTATGCACTGTAGCTTCTTAACCAGCTTTATGCACTGTACTGCAAACAAACTAAGTTTATGAATGGTCTTCAAAGTTTTTGAAGGCCTCACAAGTGTAAGTTAAATATTTATCACTAGTTTTCTTGGAGGTGGAACTAGAGAGATTATAGTGTGTGAGAGAGCTACCTTTACACTGTGGACAAAATCTGCTAACCCTTGTAAATAAATATAGAGGCTTCAACAGCCTTAGTTGTAGGTACATTTTGTGAAGATTAAAATATCCCAATGCCCAACCTATATATTGGACCAATTAAATTTTAATGTTTTTGGAACGAGATCGATAGTTTTTGAGGATCATCTGTGTTTCCATCTAAGGCGTCTCCCACCAAAGGGCATTCTCTGAAGCCTTACAAAGTTTAAGCCCTTCCCATTCTCCTTCCAGTGGGCTGAGCAGTACCCTTCACTTGATCAGGAACTAGCTCTGTAAAAGCAGCCTCTTTCTGTTTCATGTCTTGGTTTTCAGAAGGGCCAGCACACATAAGCACTCTGCAAACATCCTCTAGCTCTCCCTTCCAGTCTTACACCAGAGTAAATATTTTAGGAATTAGTATTTTTTTTGCATTTCTGGGTAACTGACTAAATTGTACACACACACACACACACACACACACACATACACACACACACATTCCACAGGAATCCAAAAGCCAGAAATTAGTAAACTTTAAAAACAACTTTACTAACCAACTAGAAAAGACTTTCAATGTATTAGAATCAAGAAAAACTCAAATCTTTGTTTTATATGGAAGTACAGGGAAGTCTGACAATTTTCAATATGCTAACAATGAAAATGATCTGAACATAAAATTCTATGCCTAAAACTAGAATTACTTTTTTATTAGTTGTCCATAAAACTTCAAGCTATTACCAAGGTAATGAGGGGCTCAGAATACTGTGAAGCATACAGAAGGTGGTTTCTATAGTTTTCCTTGAGATCTGGCAATAGAAAAGACCACGTGGCAAGTGAAGAGTTAAGGGAAAGTCTGGATGTTAAGAGTTTCATCATCTTCATCCATCTCTAGGAAGGAAACGTTTTAAAGATCTGTTCAAGCTGTGTCAGCAGGCACCCGAATGGCAGTGTAAGAAAAAAAATCTGCTGATACACCCCAAAATAAATTGCTTAAAATATCTGGCAAACTTGCCAGTTTGAAACTTCTTTCAGGCTGCAATTTATTACAGTCTCCTACTGTGACAAAAAAAAAAAAAAAAAAAAAAAGGCACTTTAGAATAGCATTAAGGTGAGCCCAGTTCCTTTCATGACACAGCAAGAGATGGGAATTTTTATTGAAGTCACTATTAAATGATGTCATTTAGAAAAGATGATGGCATGGCAGTCATCTTTATCTGGAAACAATTCAGCAGAAAATGTGTATTACTGTATTACTTGATTCTATCATACTCATTACACTAAAATGCTAGGGATAAAGAGTTCATAGATACAGATTTTGTAAATATGTATCCTTATGCCACACAAAAATGTTCTTACAGTGATGCCCCAGAAGTGCACAATCCTTTGGTTTTCCCTTAAAAGACCTTTGTCAGCCATTCAAGTAAGAAGACTGTTAATACCTCTAATATAGTCCTTTTAAATTCTCCCTTTGATAAATCCCTTAATGTCATCTGTAAAATTATATAGTAAGATCTTAAAAAAAATTTTTTTTTCAGCCAGATGGTGGTAATGCAGGCCTTTAATCCCAGCACTTGGGAGGCAGAAGCAGGTGGATCTCTGAGTTCTAGGCCAGCCTGGTCTACAAATCAAGTTCCAGGACAGCCAAATCCCCAAATTTGTTTTGAGAGATGAAAATCTTAGACAGACTCTTCTCATATCAACTAAAGATTCTGAGGAGTGAGGCGTGGTGGTGCATGACTACTGTACTAACACCTGAAAGGCTGAAGCTGCCGGATCACAAATTCAAGGCTAGCTTCCACTACATAGGCAGACTCCTATTAAAAACTAGCAAACAGAGCCAATGAGATGGCTCAGTAAGTAAACGTGCAAGCTTGCTGCTAAGCATGACAACCTGAATTCAGTCTCTGGGACTTACACAGTGGAAGAAGGGAAATGTCTTCCATGGTTATCCTCTAACCTCAATACTGGCATTGTGGGGCTGTGGTGTGCCCACACCTGTATACCCCAACCCCATGAAGCTAACAATAAGTATAAATTTAAAAGAAGCAAGCAAGCAAACAAATAGATTAAAAAACTCTGAAACATGAAATATATTTGGTCCACTTAAGACAGACACCTAGTTCAAATCGACAGTGACCAGCAGTTAAAGACTTTGGTTTTAGAATTAAAAAATGGAGTTGAGTATTAGCTTAATTTATGAAGTTGTTTTGAGGATTAATTAAAAACAGTATATTTAAAAAATACTTTGCATAAAGATCTACTCTTTGGCTTTAATGTTTGCCCTATTAAGATAAGGCTCAATACTGACCTTACTTTTTCACTGAGAAAATATTGGAGATGGATTTCTTTGTTTTTTTCCATAAACATTAAAAAGTGGTAATGACTCTGATATGAGAAGTTCTAGGGTGGAGCATGGTGTCATACATGTTTAATCCTAACACTCAGGAGAGTGTTAACACTAGGCTGAGACAGGAGAATCTCTGGGTTTAAAGTCAGCCTAGTCTACATAGAAAGTTCTAGGCTAGCCAGAGCTACACAGTGAGACCCTGTCTTAAAAAAGAAAGTTCTAGAGCCAGTGAAATGGCTCAGTAGTTAAAGACAGCGGCTGCCAAGGCTAATGACCTGAGTTCAGCCCCACACGGTAGAAGAAGAGAGCTGATTCTTGTAAGTTGTCTCTAATCTCTGTGCATACACACAGACAGGAAAAAATAATGTTTATTCTTTTCAAGATACGTGGGCAAAAGCACTGTTTGGACAGGAGGACAAGTTTTTATTATCATAACTGGTCAGTCAGTTTCCAGTAATAAAAAGCGACTTGTATTTGTTTCATTACCTAGAAGTTGATGAAATGAATGAAAACTGAAAACACATAAAAACATCTCAGTATATCAGCAATTCATTTAGGAAGTTTTACTGTTACTGCTTATAAGTTAGTCACATTAACTCATTATCACAACCTAGAATCACCTGATCTGCAATGTTTACTTGATTTTTCTATTTTTTAAGCTTTCAAATAATAGCATTAACTTATGCAACTGTATTATTTAAGTACTTGATCATGAGAAAAATGATTATACTAAGGTGAGGGCTTCCTTGTGTTTTGATGTTTTCTCTAAGGGTTTGATCTAAAGAAATAAATAGTAAATTAATCCCTTGAGTGTCAAAAAGAAGAAAACTAACACTTTAAATGTTACAAAACAAAAATCTTGTTACCTGGAGTAACACAACCTGCTGTCTCTTGTTAATCTGCAAAATGCCAGGACAAAACCGTCAAGATAATACCCCCAATTTCAGATTTATTGTCCAGACAAGACTAAGAGCTATCTTACTACACTAAGTCAAAGGCATTCTTTAGGCAATATAATACACTAAAATGTTAACAATAGCTCTGTAAAGCAATCGTGTTTTGTGAGTATTTTGTTTTAAATATCTGACAACAGTTTTAAACACTTGAGTTGAACAATGTCACTGAGCTTTTATAATCATTTGCATAGAATTTCCCACACAAGAGCAATGTGGAATACTGAGAAGATCTGCATCTCAACACCAGAGAAAGGATCTCTAAAGCATTCATCCCGCCTGGTCTTAGCCACCATATGCTCCTGCACAAGGACATGCTGCAATCCTGCTTTCTTCAGGTTACAAAAGCCTGACACTTCCATTGTTTAGTAAAAATAATAGGCATTTATGGATCACTTTTCACATTCAACACACTTCACAAAACATTAACTATTTAGTTCCTGCTCTATTTCTTCATTCTGCTTTTTAAACCACTTAAAAGTCATAGTAACATATGGCAGGTGTCACTCCCAGCCCCAAGAATCCAGAAAGGTAAAAGAAAAGTCACTTTTCTCATCTCTGTCATGTCACTTTTAGGTAATTACAACTGTTTTCAGAAAATGTCCTCACATATGCAAACATGAGTGTAGCTGTCTTTTAGGAAGATTGCATGATAAATGCACACACAATGGTATGATGTGTTTTATTTTGCTTCTCATCAACATTTGTCATTATATCTTGGGTATCTTCTTGTGGTTATATAAATCTACTTAATTCTATTTGTTTTAGAGACAGGTTCTCCCTACATAACCCTGGCTGTCCTGGAACTCACTATGTAGATAAGGCTGGCCTCGAACTAAAGAGATCAGCCTGTCTTTGCTTCCTGTACTACGATTAAAGGAATGCACCACCACACTTGGCCTACCTAATTCTTTTAAAGGAACATGTTGTATGATCACATACAATATGTTTAAATGAGTCACTGCTGATAGGTATTTATTTCCAGTTTTTAATCACTGAACATGCTTTTATACTCTGAGGGAGAAGAGTCAGCTCTTGCTAGGGATTAAACCCAGAGCTGCACAAATGGCACGCTTTGTAGTTTTTCAAAATTTTGTGCATACTTATGAACATAATTATTATATGGATACTTAAGGATACATGCAGTTAGTTAAACATATTTTAAATATCTTAAATGTTTAGTCTCTCCTATCTCATGAACTAGTAAGTTAACTTAGGGCCCAAGATGGTCTTCTGTGCAATAGTCTGCCTATTATATTACAAATGAAATATACTGAGTGCTAAGGAGAGAGTTCAGTCAGAAAAGTGTTTGCCTTCCAACCTGAGGATCTAAATTTGATTTTTAGAACTGCACATTAAAAAAAAGTCAGTGTATGTAATTCTGACACTAAGGAAGTGAAGTTAGGGGATCCCTAGTGTTTGCTGGCTGGCTGCCTCATGTGCTGAATTCCAGGCCAGTGACAGACTATGTCTCAAAGATCAGAAAAGAAAAAAAGAGAGAAGAGAAAAAAGGAGAGGAGGGAGGAGAGGAAAAAGGAGGAGGCAGATGGCACCTGAGGAAATGATCCCCTAGGATGTCCTCCAATCGCTATATGTTTATGTAGTAGATAGGGATGCACCCTCTCCCCAACACAGCAGAAGAAAACACTGCAGGATTGTGTGATGTATTAGGAAAGTAAATAGGCTATAAACTGAAACTAGGGAAAAAAATACAAGATTATAAAGTGAAGACACTGGGACTGGGAAGGTGGCTCAGTGGTTAAGAGCACATGTTGCTTTTCTGAGGACTTTCACTCATATCACAACTGCCTGTAACTCCAGAGGAACATGACACCTCTGACCTCTGTGGGTACTTCCATGCATGTGCAAAACTTCCCAATATATAATTAAAATAATAAAAATAAATCTTTAAAGAAAGAAAATATTATAAAGAAGATATCATGGATTATTTATTCCAAAGAATTACTTAACTATAATTCAATATATAATACATTTAATTATAATTTTATTTTTGAGAATTTCATATGTGTATACAATGAAATATAATCATACCCACCCTCAATTTTCCACAGCTCTACTGTATTCCTTCTAGCATGTTCTTCTACACAATTTAAACTACCTTAAAGATAATATAAATTCACACTATATTTTAAAATAGGGCTGGAGAGATGGCTCAGCAGTTAAAAGTACTTGCTACTATTGTAGAATATCCAGGTTCAGTTCCATGCACTCACATGGAGGCTTACAACCATCTGTGAATCCAGTTCCAGGAGCTCTGACACCATCTTCTGCCTTCCTTGGGTACCAGGTACACAAACATGCAAGCAAATACTCATGTACATAAAATAAACATAAATCCTTTTAAAAAAAGATACTTTAAAATACAATCAATGCTATCCCTCATGCTATATAAGATAGGTGAATGAGTCAAGTATGACCTAATACTAAGAGTATAGTAGAATGGAGCGAGACAGAGAGAAACTGGAAGTGAGTTTGAGAGTAACAAAAAGATGGAGAGCTGATACGACCTTGAAAGAGGGAAATAATAACTGACAGGCTGAGACTCATTGAGCTGACATTCAGTTTACCCCACTAAAAATTCACATGCACTGGAGTTGGAGAGATGGCTCAACAGTTTATATCAGCTGTTGCTCTTGAAAAGACCCTGGTTGGGTCTTAGTACCCACGAGGTAGTTCATAACTCTCCAAGCTCTTGTTGCAGGGGATCCTATGCCTTCTGGCTCTATGAGCACTAGGCATATTAAAAATTCAGATGTATTATCTCAATTCTCAAAAGTAACTTACTGAATTATTATCATTATGAGGTTTACAGAGGTTAAATAATGTAAGCATACATATCAGTATTTCATATTTAGTTTATTGTATGTGTATGAGCATTTTGCCTGCATATGTATGTTTGTGCATCACTTGGTGCTTGGTGTCCTTGGACATAAGAAGAAGGTGCTGTTGGATTCCCTAGAACAGTTGTGAGCCACCATGTGAATTCTGGGAATCGAACTTGGGTCCTCAACAAGAGCAACAAGTATTTTAAATTGCTGAGCCATCTCTACAGTCTCCACAGCACAATTTCAAACTCAGCTAGTCATCCTGGCTTCAGAACTTGTTTCTCTCCCTTTCACCCTATTTTTTTTGTTTAATTTTTTTAGGGGGAAGGGGAAGGGTAGATGGTGACATGGACAACACAAAGGAGCAGGTTCTTTCCCTCCACTCGGTGTATCCTAGGGTTTGAACTCAGGTTGTCAGTCTTGGCAACATGCGCCCTTACCTGCCGAGCTATTTTGCTGGTCTGGTTTTGTTTGTTTTTAAAGAGAGGGTCTCTTTATGTAGGCTGGTTTAGACTCAAATTCAGCATTTCCTGTCTCAACTTCCTGAGCCTGTGCCACCATACCCAGCTAGTTCAGTGGTTTTTGTTCTCACCTGTCTTCAAGCCTTACTACTTTCAGTGTTCAAACTGTTTATTATTGATGACCACTTTCATCTAGATCTTCAAGTTTATCATGTAAAATATATGTTTAAGGCCTACTTCATCTCTCAGTTCTCAAATACTTATAAGCCCTCACTGGATTCTCACTCGTGTTTTGAAAGAGTGTTTCATGTAATCCAGGCTAACCTCAAACTTTCTATGTGGCTGAAGATGGCCTTGAACTTCTGATGTTTCTGTCTCTACCTCTTAAGTGCTGGGATTATAGGAGTGTGCCACCATATATGGCATACTAGTTTTTATCACAGGATTTGTATTAGGTAAGGGAAGCTAATTATCACCAGCTTTATTTCAGAGATAGAATGAAAATGCAGGCCTAGAAGGTAAGGACCCAAATTTACACAGTAGCTATCAAAGCTGGGATTTGAAAGTAGGTTTTCCAGTTAGGTCCAATGATCAGTTCGAGGTATACTGGGTGGTATTAGATGGTTCTAATTTAATCTCCTTTAGGATTTAAAACTATGTTATTCAAAATGGGCATGGTGGTTCACACCTGCTGTCCCAGCACTGTAGTGTCTAAGTGGAAAGGTTGTACAGCCAGACTGGCTCAAAAAGCAAAACTGGAGAGCTGGAGGGATGGATCAGTGGTTAAGAGTATTTGTTGCTCTTGCAGAGGACCCAGGTTCAGTTCCCAGCTCACAAACATTCATAACTCTAGTTTCAGGAGGCCCAATACCCCTTTCTGGCCTCCTTGGGTACCAGACATGCACATGGTGCACAGATATATGTGCAGGTAAAACACCCACATTTACACATAAATAATAAAAATAATTAAAAAATTTTAAGACAGCTGTGGTGTTGTGTACTTTTAAAACTATCACTCAGGAGGCAGAGGTAGGCAGATTTCTTTAAGTTAGAGGTCAGCCTGATCTATATATTGAGTTCCAGACCAGCCAAAGCTATGTAGAAAGAACTGGTCTAAAAAAAAAAAAAGCAAAACAAAGACATATGTTGCTCAAGATCTTATTCTTTATCATATTCCACATAATATAAACACATAATTATGTATGATAAGATATGAAATATATATGAATCTTCTAATTGTTGCCTGTGTATCTTACTTATCTACAAAAGCAAATCAAACATGGCCAGTCTCTGGAGGAATATACAGAGTAGCCCAGTGCACATTCTGCCTAGATGACGTCCTTTTATACCACAGCCCACTGTGTCTTTCTGGAGGCTGTCTTTTTACACTTACTCATTAGGCTCTAGAGACAAATATTTCCCAAGGAACCCATACATTAATTACTGAGGTGCTTGTCCTTCAGAGTTCATACTTGGTACCTAAAGTTCCTCTTCACCTCTCCCTACCTCATTCCTCACCTGCTGCTCTTGCCCTGTAGATGGATGACTTTTCATACAGATAATCCCAGAGAAGGCCTGGAATATGACCCAGCAGGCAAGAGCTTGATTTTATTTTTAAGCCTGGCCCAGACTTTCAGGAGCCAAAAGTTCAAATTGCAGCAGGACTGATTCGGCCCTTTCACAAGCAGTTTAGTGCTATGCAGTTTGCTTAGAATGGTCAGGTTTCCTGTCCCTGGCAGAACAGCATCATTATCTCTGAGCTCTCATGTATCAGCTTCCCTGGCAGTATTTCACTTGCTATGTCTTTTACTTTGAAATCAGGTGGACATGCAAAAATCACACACTTATACAACTATGCAGTTTGTTTTTACCAGTCATGTCCCATATGTTCAAAGACTTTAATTAAGCACAATGCTTATCACCATATTACTCTTGAGTCAGGCAAAGCCAAGGAGTATACGAGGTGTGTTCCTTAATTCTTGATTTTATTTTTCATGGATAGAAAGTAGTCACTTTAAAAGTGGTCATTTTTAGCTGGTCCCTCAGTTAACTTGGGCAGAGACATCTTTTGTCAGAGTTTGTCCATCTGCCTCAGCCAGAAGGCCAATGGGACCATGGATCTTAAGTGAAGTAAAAAATACTTTGCAAGGGAAATGAAAACTAAGTAGCAAATCTTTCTTTTCATTTCTAATTGTGAAATATTTCATACATATATCTGTTTGTATACTAGTCAGATGTCAAGAGATATGTTTTAACATTTTACTCTTTGGATTTTAAGAAATGAAACATTTATTTAAAAGCTCTGGTAAGCTTTTCTGAACTCATTAACCTCTCTCTTTTTAAGTAATTACACTTGAGTTTGGTGCTTATCTTTCTCTCCATATTGTATATTATGCATATGGTAATCTTTAATATAAAACTCATTCAGAAAATCATTGCTTATAAAGCATCTAAATGATGTTTTTAGTGTTCTCTAGGTTGACATATAAAATACATATAGAAATGCAAACTGAAGCAAATTTCTTGTTTAAAAACTTTAATCTAGAAGGGGCCAACAAGATGGCTCATTGGGTAAAGGTGCTTGTTGCCCACCTTATGATCTGAGTTTGATTCTCAGGACCCCATGGCTGAAGGAGAAAACTGACTACTGTAAATTGTCCTATGATCTCCACATGCATGCTGTGGCACCTCCATTTCCCATGCCTCCCCCTTCCCAAAAACATGCTACATACACACAATAAAGAAATAAATATACTAAACAAACATGGACAGATGAATAGATATGTAACAAATCAAATACAGCAAAATGTCAGTTATAGAACCTAGAGGTTGTATTTGGGTGTTTACTGTATAACTCATCTCATTTGTTTGCATACTTTAAAAATTTTAAACAATATACTGGTGAAACAAACTGGAAATAAAGGCTAGAGACCTACAATCCCACCACTGGAGAGGCACAGGCAGGAAGATCACCACGAGTTCAAGCCATCTTGTGTTATAGAGGGCCCTCTCTCAAAACAAACAAAAATACTAGGAGAAAAAAAAAACCCTACCTCTATTTCCTATGTTGTCTAAAAGTCTTAAAGAGTATTAGCTGGTTTCATATATTTAAGGAACTAGTCTGCTACAGGAAAGCAATAATTTGGTTTGATAGTTAAATTAGTTTGAGCTCTTGCCTTATGTTATTTAATAAAGAAAAGGGGAAGAGCCTAGTTCCTTCAAGATTTATTTTCATAGTTATGTCTTGGAAAACAGTTATTCATTGTTTATTTTACTAGCCTTTTTTGGAAAAATTCATGATAATGATGAAACCCAATACTGAAAACTGACTTATGAGCATCCTCATAAGTGTTTTGTTTATTTCTTATATAGTACACAGTGTTTTTCATTAATAATGAATGTTTTTTTTTTTTTTTTAAGAAAAATAATGAATGTTTTTGGCCTTTGTAGTGGTTTGAATAGGAATGGCTCCCATACACTAAAGTCTATAAATGCAGGGCCCATAGGGAGTAGCATTATTAGGAGGTTGCCTTGTTGAGGTAGGTGTGGCTTTGTTGGGAGGAAGTGTGTCATTGTGAGGGTGGGCTTTGAGGTCTTCTATGCTCAAGCAATGTCCAGTGACACAGTCCCCTTCTGCTGCCTTAGGATCAAGATGTAGAATAGAACTCTTAGCTCCTTCTCCAGCACCATGTCTCCCTGCATGCCACAATACTTTTCATAATGATAATGGACTAAACCTCTGAAACTGTAAGCCAGCCCCAATTAAATGTTTTCTTTTATAAGAATCGCTGTGGTCATGTTGTCTCTTTACAGCAATGAAGCCCTAACTGAGACAGCCTTGTAATTATTGTCAGTTTGTACCTCAGCACTCAATTGCAATAACTTAAAAGTATTAAAAGGGGTGATAAAACAGGGATTAAAGGCATGTGCCACCACTGTCCGGCGCCTCAATTTTTATAGTATTTATTTTTATTATTTTAAATTATGTATAGGTGTGTGTCTGCGTGTGAGTATGTGCACATAAAGTTAAGTGCCCGCAGAAGCAAAAGGCATTGGATCCTCTGGAACTGAAGTTATGGACCATTGTGGGCCTCTTACTGAGGGTACTGAGAACCAAACTCTGGCCCACTGGTAGAGTAGTAAGCGATCTTAACTGCTGAGACATTTCTCCTCAACACAATTTTTTTTTTATATTTTTAAATTTTTAAATGATTTATTTATTTTTATTTCATGTGCATTGGTGTTTTGTTTGCAAGTATGTCTGTCTAATGATGTCAGATCCCCTGGAACTAGAGTTACAGACAGTTGTGAGTTGCCATGTGGGTACTGAGAATTGAACCTGAGTCCTCTGGCAGAACCATTTCCCTAGCCCCTCACAATTCTCAACAATAACAATGTTTAAATTAGGGGTCTCACTATATTGATCAGGTGGCCTCAACTCCTAGGCTTAAGTAATCCTAGTCTCTTGAGTAATTGGAACTGCAACTGTATGCCAGTGTGCTGAGCTTTAACCAAACTTTTAGAGGAAACTTATTTACCAATTAAAATTGGTGTAACCATGCCCAAGATAATTTTAAAAACTGAACAAAGATGAAGACATGATGGAATAACTCAAAAATCAAGCCCTTGGTGAAATGTGCTGGCCATGGAAAGACATATTATAGTAAATTTCACACCACAGAAAGTAGATTTTAGGCCTTGAATGACAACTGAGTGGAAGGTTTAGCTAGCAGTGAATGAACGACAATTAAATAACATTGTTTTCTGCTTACATGTATTTTAGATATCACTAGGACAGAGGTAGGTGGTTCAGTAGTCAATCAAATTGTAATAAAAACAGTTTGCTACAACTTTTGTGTTGAAGCTCTTTATAGTGTAATGTAATTTAAAGTGTCACTTAAGTACACATTTAACACTTAGTTGCTTTTTTTGAAATAGAGTTTTACTATGCTGCCCTGGCTAGTCTGAAAATCACTTTGTAAAACTGGCTGGTCTCAAACTCACAGAGATACACCTGTATCTGCCTTTTGAATGCTGTGATCAGTGAAGTGCACCTCACAAAAGTTCTTTTAAGAAGAAACTCTATTTCTTGGGGCGGAGGGAAAGGAGCAAAAGCACACAAATATTTTATATTTTGGCTAGAAAATAAGCTTCATTTGTAAACATACAAGCGCTGCCTAAAGGAACCTTAAGGTCGGAGAGAAAATGGCTTCAGCGGTTAAGAGCACATACTGCTCTTGCAGAGGACCCAAGTTTGGTTTCTAGCTTACACAAATTTTCCTAAAACTTATGTGTGTGTGAAAACACACACACACACACACACACACACACACACACACACACACACACACGCACACACACACACTTTACTCTGGTTTCTCTTCAGATTTGTATAAAGGCACCTGGTTCTTCTGTAGCTCCATGACCACCAAAGTTTCTTATTGATAATGGATTATCTTGGGTGTATTACTGCTTTATTTCTCTGATAAAACACCACGACCAACTTATTGAAGGAAAGGTTTGGCTTAATAACTGAATTAATAATATTTGGCTTTATTAAGCCAAGTATTCCAGAGAAATAAGAGTCCATCTGTGATGGTAAGCAACAGTAGCAGCAAGCAGCAGACACTGGGGCTGGAACAGAAGCAGAAGGCTCACCTCTTGAATGACAATCTGGAAGCAGAGAGAATGACCTGGGGATAAAGAAGGCTTTTAACTCTCAAAGCTGGTCTCCAGTGACATACTTCCTTTAGCAAAGCCACACTTCCTAAATCCACAAAACGGTGCCAATATCTTACTAAGGACTCTGAACATATGGAGGACACTCTCAAGCAAACCACACTGGGCAACATTGCCAGGATGATAGGTATACACAGACAGTAAGCTCTTAACTCCACAAGAATTCAAAATTTAAAAACAGACAAATGGAAACAAAGGTTAGTCCTATTTTTCCTAAAGACCTTCTCCTGCTCTTAATCTAAAGGAAGGACAGCTTTAGATTCACAAACTAAAGCATTAACCATATGTATATATAATACCGCTTATATTTTCTGACACGAGAGAATTTACAAAAAAAAAAAAAAAACCTATAGTAATACAAAGAGACATCTAGAACATAGAATATTTAATTTCTTATAATAAACCTTCAAAAACAGGGCTTTCAAAGATTCTTTCAAATATAAATTTGTATTTGGATACATATAGGTAAACAAATAGTATCAAATGAGTGTCAACTCTGTTAGGTAATGTATTATGTAGAGAATATATAATTACATATAAAATATAGCTCATAGTAAAGCAGGGGAGAAAGATGAAGCAGATGAAGAAACAGCCCTCCAGATACTATGTTCTCATAAACAGCATAACGCTCACACATTTGTACTTGCAGGATGTGGCTCCCTTTGTCATCATCACCCCAAGGTGCCTGGATAAAACATTGTTCAAGACCTTTATAAGGAGTGCCAGGGTTCATGGTGGCATGTGCCTAGGATTGCAGTATTTTGGAGATAGAGGCAGGAGTATTATGAGTCAAGAGAAGTTGTTGGAAGATTTATAAACTGTGTAAAGATTTGTTTTTGTGGACATATAGTTATCCTAGTTTTGGAAGAGATCCTTTTATAATTATGAAAAGAGCCGGGCGGTGGTGGCGCATGCCTTTAATCCCAGCACTTGGGAGGAAGAGGCAGGAAGATTTCTGAGTTGAGGCCAGCCTGGTCTACAGAGTGAGTTCCAGGACAGTCAAGACTACACAGAGAAACCCTGTCTCGAAAAAACAAAAAAAAAATTATGAAAAGAAATAATACAGGGCCAGTGAGATACCTAGCAGGTAAAGTACTAGTCACTTAAGGTTGGCAACCTGAGTTCCATCCTTAGAACCCACATAAAAGGTGAAAGGAAAGATGGAGTCCACAAAGTTGTCCTCTGACCTCAATATGTGCACCATGGTATGTGTACACTCACACCCATATTATATACACAATAATAAAAAATTAAGATTTATTTTTATTATGTTTATGTGTATATGTGTGTGTGTGTGTATATGTGTGTGTGTGTGTGTGTGTGTGTGTCTATGTGTCTGTGTGTTTAAGTGAATGTCATGTATGGATGCCTGAGGAAGCCAGAAGGAATCAGATCCCTTGGAGCTGGAGTTGTAATGGTTGTTTGCTAAATGTGGGTGTTGGGAACTGAACTTGGGTCTTCTGGAAGAGTAGTATGCACTCTTAACTGCTGGGCCATCTCTACAGAACCCATAATGCTTTAAAAAATGAGTAGCTGGTCATGGTGGCACATGCCTTTAATTTCAGCAGTAAGCAGAGACAGGCAGTTTCAGTCCAGATCTGGTCTATATAGAGTTCTCGAGGATAACCAGGGCTACATAGAGAGGTCCTGTTTTAAAACAAACAAATGATTAAAAAGGAATGATGTTAGCAACTATTGACTAAAATAACATAAGCACAGGTGCTTTGACTTCATGTCTCTCCTTATAGAATATTTTTATAATGTTGTTGAGGCAAGATGCTCAAAGAAGCTTAAAACCTATTTTTCCAAATAATCATAGCCAAATAATCATGAACCGAACAGAGACTCTCTTTACCCTTACATAATTTTAATGATAAAACCAACAAGAATATATAACAACAGTGTTGGAAGTGCTGTGAAAGTGAAGCAAAGATCTGACAGAGCTTGAGGTGAGAGCTTTCCCACTGAGAAGCAAGAGCTGTTACAAACACAAGTAGGTTGCAAACACTTATGTGTTTCAGAGTTTCTAAATGTTCTGACCTTTTGTTTGGTATATCAACTGAATAGCTGTTTTAAGGCCAGGTGAGGTAATTAGTAACAGGTCCTTTCTCTCTCTCTATCCACATGACTGCTTAGCTAGAGGAAATTTTTAGTGAAAAATTAACTCTAGAGCAGTCTGGCAGTTATGCTTATTAATAAGTTCTTCTGCCTCAGGACTGTGGAAGAGTAGTGAGTAATAGATCAAGTATATGAATATTTTCCTAACAAATATCTGAGTCATGATCAGTTTTTTTTTTTTGAACAAACCTTTCCAAATGGCATTAAATAGCTGTCATTTTTGGTAATAACCCAGTTTAAAAGGAATTTGACCTACTGATCTAGAAATAAGTTTTCATTTCTAATTTAATGCTAGATTTGTATAAAGATTTACTACTTTAGAATCTGAAGTGTCACAATTTGTTTTCTTGCCTTTCCTTAGAAAATGGTCTTAGCATCTTATGAAATAAGAGGTTCAATCATAGCTCAAAGCTACAGAAACTGAGATGTCAGTTTATCGAAGTGGAAAATAATTCAGACACATAGTAAAAGTGCCATCACCTTACATCCAACTTGATGTTTGGTGCTTATTATTTATTAAAGTATCCTATATTTATTTTAACCTCACGGAAATCCTATAAGGATAGATGTGCAGATGTTCTCATTTACAAATGAGGATTATGTGCCTTACATAGTTGAGGTCAGACAGAACTATAATCTGGTCTTTGGTAATTTGTCTTTTATTTACACTGCTTATGACTGTGTAATGATTGCACCACTGGGCATGCAGATTTTGTGATGACTTCTTTGTATGCATAAAACAACAACACTTGTAGGTTTGGAATTCTATCTAATTAGATAGTGCGTTGGCTAATTTTAGGTCAACTTGAAACAGGCTAGAGTCATCTGAGAGGATGGAACTCCAATTAAGAACATGTCTCCATAAAACTGGTCTGTAGGCAGACCTGTAGAGCGTTTTTTTTAGTGATTGATGTGAAAGGGTCTAGTCCGTTGTGAGTATGGTCATCCCTAGGCTGGTGGTCCTGGGCTCCATAGGAACTGAGCTTGCTCGTGTCTCTGCATCAGCCTGTTTTCAGTTTCTCACTCTGTTTGAGTTCCAATCTGAACTTCCTTTAATGATGGATTATAAGTGTGGAACTGTAAACCAAATAAACCCTTTCCTCTCCAACTTTTTTTCGTAGTAGTTTTCATCATAGCAATGGTAACCCAAATTAAGACAGATAGGAAGGGTAAAAGAGAACTAAATTTTCATGCCCTAAATACTACTACAATGGTGATTTTTAAATAAAGTTTATTCCTTATTATATAGTATAAAAGAAAATATCCATAATTTATATTTTTTCTTTTTAATTCTAATTTAAAGAGCAAATGATTGGGGGGGGGGGGGCTGGAAGACCTTTTATTTCTTAGAAATCCTGTTTTCTACAGATCTAGTAAAAATATTTTAAGTATTTTGACTTTTAAAAAAGACCATTATTCAACAAAGAATACTAACATTCTACAGCTTAATTTTATTAAGTGTTATTTAATTTCACTTTGTAAAAATTCTCCATCATTTTACTGGTTTACTCATTATCTTTTAAAATAGTTAAATGTGAATGCTAATAAGATGTGAAAACACTGGTAATTTAAAGTTTTTTTGGATTATAATAAAAGTTTTTCTGAAATGACTAGTTCTTTTGAACATTTAAAAAGCACACATATAAAGGGTATGTGCATGTGTGTATGTATATATACATATTTGTACATATCCTTTTTCTTATTCTGAAATCTGTTTATCTGTGTGTTCATATTTTGTGGTGTAAGAAAGATCATGGATATCAGGTGTTTATAAACCAACAAACTTAAGAATAGAGAACAAAAACTTGACCTTACATTGAACTAAGCAGTGCTGAATTAAATGTTCAGAATAAACCTTTCCTAATAGCCTCTAACTCTTTCATCCAAAGCAAATGGTAAACAACCAGAAAAATATATTAACTTTTTAAAGACCCCCGAGGCTTCTTGCTGGAAGGTGGGATTCTTATTCGGGGTTGTGATATCCTTGGTTCTTATTATATGCCACTTTTGAAAATTACCTTTTATTCAAGTAAAGAAATCCTCTTTAGAGAGGGTGACAGAACTATAGAGAGGTAAACACCTATTTCAGCATGATGGTATAAACCTATAGTCATCTGGAGGCTGGAACTAGAATCACTTGACAAAGAGTTCACGACTAGCCAGGGTAACATAGTGAGCCCTCATCTACAAACAAACCCAAAACAAAATACAAAAGTTAATCATCTAATAGTGAATTACATTTTTAAAAAGTTTCCTCTCATTTTTCTTATTTTTAATTACATGCATGTGTTGTATGTGGGTATGCACATGAATGCAGGTGCCTGGAGTTGGAGGTAGTTGTGCACCACCTGATAGGGTGCTGGGAACTGAACTCTTAACCTCTGAGCCATCTCTCCAGCCCTATATGAATTACCTTTAAAGCTATCAGATATTTAAAAAGCTCTCTAGTTTCTGTGCTAGCTAGTTTTGTTGTTTTGTTTTGTCAACTTGACACAAACTAGAGTCATCTGAGAGAAGGGAACCTCAACTGAGAAAATGCCTGTATAAGATTGGCCTGTAGGCAAGGATATGGAGCATTTTCTTGATGTTTGCTGTGGGATGGCCCAGCCCATGTGGGTGGTACTACCTGTGGTATGTGGCTCTGGGGTGTATAAGAAAGCAAACTGAGCAAGTGAGGGGTAAGACAGTAAGCAGTGTTCCTCCATGATCTCTGTATCAGTTCCAACCACCAGGTTTCTACCTTGAGTGTTCCCACTTTCCTCCCCAAGGTGATTTTGGTCATGGTGTTTTATCACAATGATAGACAATTTCAACTCATAAATTCATCGTTTATCCACTTAAACAATTTAACAATTAAGTACTCTGCCTATTAGTTCCAAGTGTTAGTCTGGACCTTAAAAATGAGAATAAAAAGTAGATCAATGCTGACATCCTAGAATAAAAATGAAGCCTTTGCTGAATGAGAGATGTGAATCAATGGACTTTCACTGCTTGTTCTTTATTATTATTATTATTATTATTATTATTATTATTATTATTATTATTATTTTTAAGACAACCTCTTGCTAGCCTAGGCTGACCTCCAACTTACAATACTTCTGCCTCAGCCTCCAGATTCGACTACATTCATTGCTACTTTTCACCAAATTATTCTATAGGTCTAGAAAAAGCAATAATTTTAGAGAAACATTAATGGCAAATGCACCAAACCTTCTCATTAGTGAGTTGGACTACCCTGTGAATGTGTCTTTTTTTGGAGACATACAATTGTATATATTATGTTTTTATACATTTTTTAAATGATAGAAAAGAAACTCTTCTCCTGCCCTGGATTATACATTCAAATTAAATTTCTGGGTTTCCTTGGCTAATTTTGTCAGTAGGGCAAGGCCTTATTCTAGATAATTTGCTAATTTGATAAAGTCATGGCACTACTAGTCAGTATTAAAAACTTTAAAATAATTCAGCCACTCTGTAAAGGGAAAGACAGAAGGCCCAGTAGAACTTCACATCACAATCAGTTTCCAGAACCCACTCACTGCCCGGATGCCTTCAGGCTCAGCATGGCAGAGTTCCAGTCAGGGTCTTTACAAGGTCTACAGCTCCCTGTCCTTGAGGTTTGAAGGTGGGTTCAGCACTGAAGAAGGTACTATTGGACTCAGCAAAAACCTGTAGCACAAAGCTCAGAGACTCCCCAGAATTGTTAGCTCCTTTCAGGAAGAAAGTAAATAAGGAAGTTTGGAGGATTCTCTTTGAGTGTGCCATAATTTGGTTATCCATCTAAAGCAAAACATCCCCAGAATATGCTTTCTCTGGAGAGATGACTGGATTTTAAGATCTTTTTATAAATAGGATATTTCATCCAGCACTGGGGAGGCAGAGGTAGGGGCAGAGGGGCAGAGGGGCAGAGGGGCAGAGGGGCAGAGGGGCAGAGGCAGAGAGGCAGAGGGGCAGAGGGGCAGAGGGGCAGAGGGGCAGAGGGGCAGAGGGGCAGAGGGGCAGAGGGACAGAGGGACAGAGGGCCAGAGGGCCAGAGGCAGAGAATCTCTGAGTGTGAGGCCATCTTAGTTTATATAGTGAGTTCCAGGAAAGCCAGGGCTACACAGTGAGACCCAGCCCCCAACCATATAAACAAACAAACAAACAAACAACAAACATTCTCCAAAACAGATGGAAAAAACTTATTTTTTTAAGTTACATTTTTATTTTGTGCAATATGGTGGGGGGGGGAGCACAAAACATGGTACACAGGTGGAAGTCAGAGTACAAAGTGGGGGTTGGTTTCCTTTTCCATCATGTGGCCCCAGGGACTGAACTCAGGTTGTGATGCTTGGTAGCAGCACTTTTCCTTACCAAGCCATCTCATTGGCCCCAAGAAAAATATTTTCGCCACTTCTATGAGGCCTACTCCACTATGTAGTATTTAGTTCAAAATATTCATCATTAACCCCAAATGATTCAACAAAGATCATAGCCATAAACAGTCAACCAAAAATGGTTTTTCATTTCCACTACTGTGAGAACACTACAGATGTGTTGTACAGACCCCCATGAAAAGCTTAGCTACTGATAAGTTTATTTTCATTTGGTTTGTTTCAGAAACTCTGAGTCCTAGATTGTGGTCTTTCAATCTAGGTAGGATAAGCAGACACTAAAGTAAGAACCTGTGGCCTATAGAGCTGAAGAAATGCATCTGGATTACTACTTGGATGTCTCAGAGAAACGTGTAGGTGATCAGCAGAACACTGAGTAGGATCTAGCAGGCATGGCTTTACTTTCCTCTTTTTTTTTTTTTCAATTTTTTTTTATTGGATATTTTATTTACATTTCAGATGCCAATCCCTTTCCCCATTTCCCTTTCCCAGAAAACCCCTATCCTGTGCCCCCTCTTTTCCATTTGGCTTTTATACAATTTTTTAAATGTTAATCAAGGGCTTTGTAAGTATGGTAATGCTCAATCAGAAGTGTAACCTAATACCCAACCTAGCTATGTAAACTATCTTTGACTAGTGGAGACACGTGAACTTCTGCCTCCATGCCCCCTCTCTCTTTCTCTCTCTTTTTCTCTCTCATTACCGAGCTTCTCATCTACTTCATCTTCTCCTCTCCTTACTCCATCTTTTCCTCTCGGTGCTCCTTTCCCCTTAGTTCTTCCTACATATTACCCTTCCTGTTAAAATAAAGCTTTTCTCTCAGAATACAATTAGAGCACAATTATTCCTATTTGTACCAGTGAGGTACAAGATAGTCTTAATACCCAGTCCATCCTTTTGTTGACTAGCCAGAACCTCTGTCGTCTCTCTTGACTAGAACACTTAGTTTTGAACCTGGCTTTTTCTTGGCTTTAGAATGAATGTCAGCTGAGAACCCTCCACTCAGATCTTTTCTCTCAAGGTAAATAGCCTGGATTGGCTATGAGTCTATAGGTCTTCAATGCCGTTAGAAATCCAGAATGACTAAATTAACTGAATTTATGGGAAGCAATAAGCATAGCTTCTAAAACTTAGTCAATTTATAGAGACCGCTGAACACCTGGACAACCCCTATACTACCGAACGTTGGAGCATCAAATCTTCAGCCTTCTGGCCCAAACTCATCTGACAGACTTTAGTGCTGCAGAATTATTAAGGGCTGGTTACTCTGTCTAGGCAGATATAATCAGTCGACTATTCTGCAAGTGTGTCCTTTTCTGTAGATGGAGAGAGGCAATTCTTGCCTGGTGGCTGTCTCACCACAACAGGAGTAACTCCAATGATGCTCAATTTCTTCTTAGAATCCAAGACAGGAAGCTGTCAGGAGCAGACAGGTCTCTAATCAAAATGAACATTAATATAGAAATATTTGTGACGTCAATTCTA
Source organism: Rhabdomys pumilio (assembly GCA_030674055.1). Taxonomy (NCBI): domain Eukaryota; kingdom Metazoa; phylum Chordata; class Mammalia; order Rodentia; family Muridae; genus Rhabdomys; species Rhabdomys pumilio. Next base: position 42,936,200 of record JANHMN010000002.1, read on the forward strand.
TGGATTTCTGACGTTTTGAAATCCTACTATCCATGTAAGGTAACCTGGACTGCTGTCTGTTATCTTCTCTCAGCTATTGCTAAATGAAATATAGAAAACACCCTAACAATAAACTCAAAGTCATGAATTTGCTATAGTCCCTTAACTCACAGGCTAGTCATCCCAAGTCAGTTAAAAAAGTTAAAGAAGGACTGGGTCTAAGTCTTGTATTTCTAAATGTGTTATACAAGCACAATGCCCATGAGAGTATCTATATTCATTTCACTTTCTACTTTCCTCTTTTATACCCAGTCTTTTTTAGAGGATTAACGCTGATCTTGTAGCTCAATGACAGAGCATTTATCTAGTATGCACAAGGCCCTGGATTTAATCCCCACTACCACAAAACAAACATCCAGATACATAAACAAGAAGCACAAAACATTCTAGATCCAGGACAGCCAGGGCTATGCAGAGACACTTCGTTTCAAAAACAAAAGGCGCATGGGGGGCGGTGGGGGGTGGGGAGGGGAGAGGAGAGAGAGAGAGAGAGAGAGAGAGAGAGAGAGAGAGAGAAAGAGAAAGAGAAAGAGAGAAACAGAAATAGAGAGGGAGAGAGATACTTTACCTATAAAGTATTACTCAGAGAAAATAAGAAGGGCCAGTGAAATGGCTCAGCAAGTAAAGGCACATGCTACCTGGGACTCATATAATGGAAGGAGAGAAGAGATGTCTCTGACCTCTATATGCACAGTGTGCATTCCCTTCCCCCAGGTTAAGTAAGTAAATTTAGAATCAAACAAATGGAAACTTAATAACTTAATGTGTAGTGGGACAAAATAATGAAATGCTTCCTAGAACATTCTACATAGGTAAGGCTAGAAAGAGAATCATACATTCATCATAGAAAATTTGAATTTTGTAGAAAATTTCAATTTCATTAGAAGTGGTTCTGTCCAGTCAGCTACTGGCTAATTTTACTGCTCGACCTGAAGGGTGTTCCAGGCCCTTCCCTGAAGTTTATCCCTCTTGCAAGGGACAGGAGGTAGTAACCATATTATTTCAATTGTTTGCGAATTTTGTTTTTCCCCTTTAAGCAGATAGGATCTCTCAGCCTCCCTATGCTATTCAGGCTGGCCTTCAACTTCAAGGCTTACATCTTCCTGCTTTAGCCAAGTGCTTGGACCACGGGCACGTACCATTGCACACAGAATCCGCTGTCAGCTGTTTCCCCTTACCCTGACAACAGCCCTTTCCGCTATCACTATACTGTTGCCTGTCCCCATTGTCCCTGCCTCCACTAGAAAAGAAAACAAACTAGCATTAAATCTGAGATCATTTGTTCTATTACTCTTCTGTTCTTCATTGTGAGCTGAATTATGGGGTATACAAATGTTTTGCATTGTGAAAAAGAGTCAAGGCCAATTCTGCTTCTGCCTTCTAGCAAAGGAGGAATTTTATTTCACAGCTTTTTACTTTGTAGTATATGATTCCTACAAACAATGGCCCTGATAATAAGACCGTCCACTTCATGTAGAAAATGCCAGATGATAAAGAGTAGTGAGTACCTTCTGAAACAAAGTCCTTCACTGAAAATTCCTAATGCTAAGTAGTTAAGAAAAGAACCTTTAAAATGATCGGTACACCCAGCTGCTGGATAGAGGCTCTCAGAGAGTTGCTATGCTAGGTTTCTGTCTGCAAGCACAACATAGCATCACTAATAGTTGAGACAGATGCAGATACCACAAACAAACATTAGATGGGGGTCAGTAGCCCCTATGGAAGAGTTAAGGAAAAGACTGAATGCCCTCAAGGAGATGGCAACCCCACAGAAAAACCAAGTGTCAACTAACCTGGACTCCTGGGAGTGCCCAGAGACTGAGCCACCAATCAAAGAGCATACATGGGCTGGTCCAAGGCCCAACCCCCCACACCCACTTCCCCGCAGATAGGTAGCAGAAGGCTGCTGTGTCTGGCCTCAGTAGGAGAGGATGCACCTAACCCTGTAAAGCCTTGTGACACCAGGGTGGAGGAATGCTGGGGGTTGGAGGGGTAGGGGTTGGGGGAAGGGTTGCTCTCTCAGAGATGATAGGATGGGGGTGGGGGTGGGGAAGGAACTCTGGGAGGAGGGAGCAGCATTTGGGATGTAAATGAATACAAACAATGTACACTCTACAGCATCTCAAGTACTTGAGAAGATGAGGGAGACAGCTCATGATACCTCCTAGTGGCCATACCCAAACACTGCTAAAAATGACAGGAGGAGCCCCAGCAAGAGATACCACCAGGTTTCAGAAGGCAAGCAGCAACTTCAATGTCATCAGTCACAGCCAGTTATCAATAATTTAAAAACTCTATTTTTTTTTTTAGCATTTCCCCTAAAAACTGTTTCTTCCTCTTCCAGTTTCTTTCCTTTTTTTTTATTGGATATTATATTTACATTTTAGATGTCATCCCTTTACCCCATTCCCCTGCACTCCGCCCAGAAGAATTGTGCCCCTACCTACCCCCACACTCCCACCTCCCCACCCTCGAATTCTCCCACACTTGGTGTCCAGCTTTCATGGGACCAAGGATCTTCTCTCACACCTATGCCCGACAAGGCCATCCTCCCCTACATATACAGCTGGAGCCATGAGTCACTCCCTAAGTGTTCCCAGGCTGGTGGTTTAGACCCTGGAAGCTCTGGTTGGTTGGTATTGTTGCTCTCCTCATGAGGCCACAAACCCTTTCAGCTCCTTTAGTCTTCTCTCTAACTACTCCATTGGGAACCCCTTGATCAGTTCAATGGTTAGCTGTGAGCATCCGCCTCTGAATATGTCAGGCTCTGGAAGACCTCTAAGGAGTCAGTTATATCAGGCTCCTGTCAGCATGAACTTCCTGACATCCACATCAGCATTTTCCTTTGGTGACTGCACATGAGATGGATACCCAGGTGGAATCGTCTCCAGACAGAACCTCCTTCAGTTTCTGTCCCACACTTTGTCTCCATAGCTGCTCCCTTGAGTATTTTGTTACTCCTGCTAAGAAGGACTGAAGCACCCACACTTGGTCTTTCTTCTTCATGAGCTTCATGTGGTCCGTGAGTTGAATCTTGAGTATTTCAAGCTTCTGGGCTAATATCCACTTATCGGTGAGTGAATACCAGGTGTGTTCTTTTTTGATTAGGTTAACTCACTCAGGATGATATTTTCTAGTTCTATCCATTTACCTAATAATTTCTCAATTCATTGTTTTTAATAGCTGAATAATACTCCATTGTGTAAATGTACCATATTTTCTGTATCCATTCCTCTGTTGAAGGACATCTGGGTTCTTTCTAGCTTCTGGCTATTAAAAATAAAGTTGCTAAGAACATAGTGGAGCATATGTCCTTGTTATATGTTGGAACATCTTCTGGGTATATGCCCAGAAGTGGTATAGCTGGGTCCTCAGGTAATACTATGTCCAATTTTCTGAGGAACCACTTCAGATTGATTTCCAGAGTGGTTGTACCAGCTTGCAATCTCACCAACAATGGAGGAGTGTTCCTCTTTCTTCACATTCTCACCAGCATCTACTATCACCTGAGGTTTTGATCTTAGCCATTCTGTCTGGTGTGAGGTGGAATCTCAGGGTTGTTTTGATTTGCATTTCCCTGATGATTAAGGATGTTGAACATTTCTTAAGGTGCTTCTTGGCCATTTGAGTTTCCTCAGCTGAGAATTCTTTGTTTAGGTCTGTACTCCATTTTTAATAGGGTTATTTGGTTGTCTGGAGTCTAATTTCTTGAGTTCTTTGTATATATTGGATATTAGCCCTCTACCGGATGTGGGATTGGTAAAGATCTTTCCCCAATCTGTTGGTTACCATTTTGTCCTATTGACAGTACCCTTTGCCTTACAGAAGCTTTGCAATTTTGCCAGGCGGAGGTTGCCAGGCGGAGGTTGCGCACGCCTTTAATCCCAGCACTTGGGAGGCAGAGGCAGGCGGATTTCTGAGTTCGAGGCCAGTCTGGTCTACCGAGTGAGTTCCAGGACAGCCAGGGCTACACAGAGAAATCCTGTCTCAAAAAAAAAAAAAAAAAAAAAAAAAGCTT
>JANHMN010000002.1:42940356-42969605 GCA_030674055.1 Rhabdomys pumilio
TAAAAAAAAAAAAAAAAAAAAAAAAAGCTTTGCAATTTTATGAAGTCCTATTTGTCAATTTTTGATCTTAGAGCATAAGCCATTGGTGTTCTGTTCAGGAACTTTTCCCCTGTGCCTAGGTATTCGAGGGTCTTCCCCACCTTCTCTTCTATTAGTTTTAGTGTATCTGGTTTTATGTGAAGGTCCTTTATCCACTTGGACTTGAGCTTTGTACAAGGAGATAAGAATGGACTGATTTGCATTCTTCTACATGTTGACCTCCAGTTGAACCAGCACCATTTGCTGAAAATGCTGTCCTTTTTCCACTGGATGGTTTTAGCTCCTTTGTCAAAGATCAAGTGATCATAGGTGTGTGGGTTCACTTCTGGGTCTTCAATTCTACTCCATTGATCTTCCTGCCTGTCTCTGTACCAATACCATGCAGTTTTTATTACTATTGCCCTGTAGTACAGTTTGAGGTCAGGGATGGTGATTCCCCCAGAAGTTCTTTTATTGTTGAGGATAGTTCTCGCTATCCTGGGTTTTTTGTTATTCCAAATGAATTTGCAAATTGCTCTTTCTATCTCTATGAAGAATTGATTTGGAATTTTGATGGGGATTGCATTGAATCTGTAGATTGCTTTTGGCAAGATGGCCATTTTTACTAAATTAATCCTGCCGATCCACAAGTATGGGAGATCTTTCCATTTTCTAAGATCTTCTTTGATTTCTTTCTTCAGAGACTTGAAGTTCTTGTCATACAGATCTTTCACTTGCTTGGTTAGATTCACTCCAATTATATATTATTGGTGACTATTGTGAAGGGTATCATTTCCCTAATTTCTTTCTCAGCCTGTTTATCCTTTGAGTAGAGGAAGGCTACTGATTTGTTTGAGTTGATTTTATATCCAGCCACTTTGCTGGATTTATCAGCAAAGTGTTTAACAAGTGTTTATCAAGTTGTTTATCAGGTTTAGGAGTTCTCTGGTGGAAGTTTTAGGGCCACTTAAATATACTATCATATCACCTGCAAATAGTGAAATTTTGACTTCTTCCTTTCTTATTTGTATCCCTTTGACTTCCTTTTGTTGCCTAATTGCTCTAGCTAGGACTTCCAGGACTATATTGAATAGGTAGGGAGAGAATGGGCAGCCTTGTCTAGTCCCTGATCTTAGTGGGATTGCTTCAAGTTTCTCTCCATGTAGAAAACTAATTTTTTAAAAGCCCAAATCTTCTTCTCTCTTATATATGTGTTTTACTTCTAATGAAAGATCTATCTATCCCACCAATCTCTATACCATCTCTCCTGTTAGAAGCACAAAAACCATCTGGTTTTCCTTTGAAAAGTTAACATCATCACTGTTTCCTAAAGCAGAAGAGAGGTGGATAAAGCATCTCAAAATTAGGGAGAAGCACCTTTATAATTTTTTTCTAATTAGGATATTATTTCAAATTAAAAAATTAAAAGATTGGGATTAAAGTGCCAGCTCGTATTTATAATGCATTCTCCTTTGTCCTTTCTCTTTTTAAATTTAAATATAATACCCACTCTTTAGAGTAATATATCTTTAACTGGAACCATATGCCGACAAAAATGCATCTATAGTCTCTATAGATGAAAGATGGGCAGTGTTGTGCATTTATTGTCATAATGTTTAAATCCATAGAAAAGTCATATCTCCCAATGGGCTGGTATTAAATGAAGCTGTATCCCAAAAGTAAAAAGAAAATAAGAAGCAAATACAAGATAAGAAAAGCCTGGCGAAGTACAGAGCAGAGGTCTTAAGGAAAGACTTGGCCTCAAAGTGAAGGAATTAGTAACAAAGCCTCATTGTGATACTATCTTGTGTACAAGGACATGAGGAGGATCTGACTGAAACAAGGCCTTGTGTATATTAGGCAAGGCTGCTGTCATTAGCTAGACTACATGTTCTAGTTGTCATCAGGCTCTTTCTACCTAAATGTTTCCCTCTGTTTTACTTTTTGGTGTATCTTCTCATAAAAATTCTCTTTCTTATGTGTATTATTTACAGAAAAGATATCAACATTCTTACTCATTCAGTAATCATTTACTGAGTGGCAACTGCTCATTGTTGTGGGCACTAAAACAGGTCCTATCGTCATGCAGCTCTCAGATGAGGACTAACCATTTGCTTAAATTGCTTCAATAGATTCCTGAATAGTTTTTCTTCCATCACTTCACACCTTATGACATTGCCAGACTCTCCCATGATCTTATTTTGTAATGTTTTATGCACTGAGTTGAGATGGAGACTGAGGAGATAGCTCATTGGGAGTGCATACCCAGCATGCATGATTTTGTATTTCTAGCCCAGCACTGTATATTCAAGGCATAGTGGTGCATGTGTGTAATCTCAGCTTTTGAGAGGTAGAGGCAGGGGTCCAAAAGTCCAGGACCATCTTCTGCTACCTAGCAAGTATGAGAACAAGATGGTCTACATGAACCCCTCAAAACCAACAGAACAAAACATAGGGCACACCTAATAAAACCTGTTCTCAATGAGATAAGCTTCACTGATTTTTTTTTTTTTTTTTTTTTACCTTTCCTTTTTTTCCTTTTTGACAAGGTCTTGCTATATAGTCATGGCTGGCTCAGGCCTCAAATTCATAGAACTTTACCTGCCTCTCCTCTGCCTCATGAATGCTGGGATTAAAGGCATACACTACTATATACAGCTTCATTTTTTAAAAGGACAATTTCTCTCGCTTTTAAGATGGTATTAATGTAAAGTAGTGACTCCAAGACAATTTCTTTAAGGTTGTCCTTTACTTCATATAATTCTTATTTTGGAACTGTTAAATAGAGGGATATAAGAATTTAACTACAATCAAAATATTTATTTCCTAAATTAAGTTTTTTTTCCTTTATTGTTATTTGACTTTTAAAAAAGGGCGCATATCTTTAATCCCAGCACTTGGGAGGTAGAAGCAGGTGGACCTCTGAATTCAAGGCCAATTTGGTCTACAAAGCAAATTCCCAGGGTGCTACACGGAGAAACCCTGTCATGAAAAAAAATGTGTTTCAAGCCTGGCATGGTACTTCATGCCTCTAATCCCAGTACCCAGGAGCTAGAGACGGGAGGATCTCTGAGAGTTTGAGGCTATTGTGGTCTACATATGGAATTCCAGTACAGCAAGAACTACACAGAGAAGCCATGTTTCAAAAGGGGGCTGGGGCTAGAGAGATAATTTAGCATTTAAGAGCACTGGCTACTTTTCCAGAGGACCAGAGTCTGATTCTCAGAATCCACATATTGGCTCACAAATTTTGGTAACTCCAGTTCCAAAGCATCCAAGGGCAACAGGTATCCATGTGGTGCACAGATATACATACAGACAAAACACTCATACACATAAAAGAAATAAATAAGATAAAATAAATCTTAAACACAAACTGTCTCAAGCTTGTAAAGGATTATTTTAATAATGTATTGTTATTTTTATTTATCTTATAATTTTATTAGGTGGACACACATAAAACAGCTATTTATAGGCTAAGTGGCTGAAAGTTATCACTGTATATAGTTTAGTTTTATAGTTATGTTTCTGGCTATTCTCCAGTCAGAGGACCATTAGTAACAATAAAGAAAAAAATGGTACTTATTATCAAGTGGCAAAGAAACCTGGCTCAAAGAATTATATTCTAGTGTTTTATGGAATGTGGGACTTGTAATTGGATATTGAGCTAATTTCTCTGGGGAATGGAGGAAGCCCTGAGTGACTGTGTAAGGAGAAGATGAAGTCTGGGTTAATGAGTGTTGGTGACATGAGCACAGCCATGTCAAGGACCTCAGTGTCTACAACAAAGACAAATAATGGCAAAGGTTTCCTCTGGTGGTCTGAGTGCAAATGGTGACAGCACATGCAGAATCTGTCAACAGCAGTTTACTCCTCAAGGATGACTGTATCACAAGACTGCGCCTCTACAGAGACCTCCTGCTGACATTAGCTATACCTGCCTACTTGTTCAGCTGTATACAATAAACCCGCTCCTCGATTTAGATACATGAAATAAACATTCTGAGTTTCCAGATGGCTGCCACAGTTGCCACCATCCATCAGAGAAAGAGCACTGACCACTTGATGCCCCCTAGGTTTTCTGTATGTGTGTCTGCCCTTTTTTCATTCCTTCATCGCCCCAGTTAGGCCAACCCTCGAAGCTGTGAAGAGTGTAGCAGATTTCTAAGCAAAATATTGAAGATGTGGTTTGGGTGATCTTGACTGATTACAGTAAAATGCAAAAAGGAAATATAACTTAAAGATTAACTCTTTCGAAGAGAAGATATTTTAAATTATGTGCATATGTGTATATCTATGTGTTGGTATGCGCAGTGTGTAGGTGCTCATGGTCCAGAAGAGGGCACTGAACTGGATCTGGAGTTAGGGGTGGTTGTGTGCTGCCTTACATAGGTTCTGGGATCTAACTTGGATGCTCTGGAAGAGCAGTCTAAACTTTTAACCACTGAGCCATTCCATTATTTCTAGCCCTTAAAGATAAGTTCTTATCCTGCACATATATATGATATGTATAAATACATGCACACACATATGCATATATAAATTACATATAAATAACAATGTTTAGAAGACACTACTAGGGGTGTGGCGGTCATACTAATTTGAAGGTTAATATGCTTGTGGACTTCCACAGGAGCCAAGATAGAGAAGAGATTTATTTGCAAGCAGAAATACTTACATCTGGGACTAAAGCCACCAGAAACTGGAACGTAATAAATGGCATATATAGTTTAAATGAAGTTATGCTATTTAGGGTGATAATGCCCCCTCCAAGAGCCACACACTATCTTAAAAAAAAAACAAAAACCCTAATATCAGGCATGAGAAATTTCATTTCAAGGTGCTGGTTAGGAGAGTTCAAGAGCCACCCCCCCCCAATAAGCTATTGCTGTTGCTCTTGCTTGCCCCCCAGAAGTTAAAGGTAAGTCCCAATACATGACTTGGAGGAATTGAGCTGGATGTAACACAAAATCCACTTCCCTAAGGACTAGCTGTCATAGTACTGGAAGTGCTATGGGAGATGCCAAGCAAGTGAAGCAGTCAGGAATCCTATCCAGCTATAACACTATCAACCATAACAATGACTAGCACAGTAAGCTATTCCTAACAGTGACACTTATACCTTGGTAGTAACCAAAAAGTGTCTAAATATGCCCACTCAACAGTAGGAAAATCTTGCTTGGTACTAGAAACACAGCCTACTGCCCATGGCTAGTGAGGTCCTGGACCTTAGAGAATTTACTACTGCCATTTTCTTAAACCAGTATAATTCCTAACTACATTCCAAAAATCCTTATGCCCACAGATAAATGTAGCGCTCACCCCTCATCAAAGAAGCTTCTTTATGAAGCAGACAGAGACTATTATAGAAAGCTACAGCTGATCAAAATGCAAAGAACAAGGCCATGAAGTACCCAACCTCTAAGGCTCAGGGACCATCTCAGAAGAGGAGGTAGAAAGACTATCAGAGCCAGAGGACGAGGAAGTCTCCTGTGAGACTGTGTTTTCTACATACGACAAGGGAAACTATATGCAATCTCAACAATATGGCTGCCTAAACAAGACTTGAACAATGACAACATCAGTTGACTTGCTAGTGTGGTTAGAGGAAACCTTACTGGACCTCACCACTAAATAAAGAGCCATAGGCAGCTAATGATGCTGAAACAGGGAGAATTAATCTTCCCCAGAGATGAGCCCCAACTGGTTATTCAATACTAAGTGGTTAGCCAAAAACCACATACATATAAGCAACACTACATGGCTTCAGTAGGTTGTATTTATGTATTTTTCTATAAATATGTAAGAATAATCATGAAAAAGAGGCCATGAATTTGAGAGGGAGGAAGAGAGGGAAGGAAAAAGGGAGAAAAGGGAAGGGGCAGAGAGGAGGAGCATGATGTAAACACAATACACATATATGACATTAAAAAAATAAATTTAAAGCACCCTGGAAGGCAGATACAGGCAGCTCTTTGTGAGTTCAAGGCTAGCTTGGTCTACCAAGGGAGTTCCAGGTCAGCTAGGGCTACACAGTAAGTAGCAAAAAACAACAACACCCCCCCTCCCAAACCCAAAAACAACAACAAAAAAGAAAAGAAAAGAAAGATCTAGCCAGGTCTTGTGGTGTACACCTTTAGTCCTAGAGCCCAAGAGGAAGAAGCAGGTAGATTTAGAGCAGCCAGGACTACACAGTAAGACCCGTGTAGGAAAACAACAACAAACCCAAAACAAAACAGATCTAATGGAATTATTCTTGCTGTTCCGGCTATTCCTGGGCCTTGCCACTCCTAACCCTCCTGACTGTCCTTGAGAAATATATCTGTCTATGTATAGTCTGCTGCTGCCACTGTATTCTCCAACTCTATAGCTTATCTTGTTTTAGACAATCACTGATAGAGATGAGTTTGGATTAAAAATGAATCATACTTTTTCTCACTCACATCTAATTTTGATGCTACTTAGATGTTCTTTTACATCCACTAACTAAATTTACAGCACTTTGGTATGCAGAGGCAGGCAGATCTCTGTGAGTTTAAGGCCATACAAATTGAGTTTCAGGTCTATATAGTGAGACTGTCTAACAAAAAAGAGAAAAGAATGAAAAAACATCTATTCAGAAATGGCAGTGCATTCCTTTAATCCCAGCATCTGGGAGGCAGAGAAGGTGAATCTACATGAGTTCCAGAACAATCAGGTCTACATATAAGACCTTGTTAAAAATAAAAGTGAGTGAGTTCCCGTGCTGGGAATGCAGGAGTGTGCCACCATGCCCAGTTTTTGTGATGGGATCAAACTCAAAGCTTTGTGTATACTAGACAAGCACTGTACTAACTAAGTACCAACTGAGCCAGATTCCTGGCCTGACCGCAGTGTTTTATAGGCAACTAATTTGTATAATCACATTGAAAGATTACATTTTAACTCATGTCTTTCATAACACATACATTTGGTTGAAATAGATTATTAATGCACCAAAAATAATTTGGGGCTGGAGAAGTGAAGCAGTGGTTAAGAGCACTTGTTCTGGCAAAGGACCAGGGTTCAGCTCCCAGCACCCACATAGTGGTTTATAACCACATGTAATTCTAGTTTCAGTTGATCCAATGGCCTCATCTGATTCCACGGGATACCAGCCACACACTTGGTACACCTGCACACATGCAGGAAAAAAAATCTAAACACATAAAATAAATCTTTTTTGTTGTTGTTTTTGTTTTTTAAGACAGGGCTTCTCTGTGTAGCCTTGGCTATCTTGGAACTCACTCTGTAGACCCAGCTGGCCTAAACTCACAGAGTTATACCTGCCTCTGCCTCCCAAGTGCTATGATTAAAGGTGTGTGCCCCACTACCTGGCTGAATAAAATAAATCTTAAAAAATTAAAAATAAAACAAATGGTTTGGGACTGCCTAGCTAACTAGGGTATTTACTATCTGGTTTCCTTTTCTAACCCACATTTGAGCCCACAGACTGAATAACTGAGGCATGTCAAATGAAAACATCCAATGTTGGTTTATCTTATGGTAATTGATGATGAATGTCAGAATCATCTTCGGTAGCCAAAGACACAAAACTTAACCTTTACAAAGAATAATTAATTGTAAGGAAGAAAGTTTCTTTGTTTCTTTACTTTGAGTCAGATGAAGCCTGGCAAGGACTGCTGCATTTTAAATGGGGACTACTAGGTTCTTCTTTAATTTCATATTTGTCCAAGTGATCTTTTTCATGTAAACTGAAGTTTGTGGCCATATTAACAAATTATTACTAGTGACTTTAAGGCAGGTCATTATGATTTTTCATAACTTGACAGTTCAGTGATGTAAATAAAACATGAAAGTTTTATTGTCTCATAATTATGTAATTCTTTTGGAAGAAAAAGTATTCCAGTGAATACCAAGACAGTATGTAAAACCTGAGATTAATTCAGAGATACTTAGATTGAATCTATAAGGAAATGTAAGGATGTTTTGGACTCTTTTTTAATTCTAATGAGAGTAGTGTTTACAATGCTTCTAGTAAAATGTCTATTCAATTTGTATCTCTTAGCCATATGCAAAATAAGATTTTTCTGTCATATCTTCTCTAAGAAAGTGAGAAATTAAGCTTTATGCCAAAATGCATATGATAGTTACAAGAAAAATCTTGCCAATAACCTCAGTTATTAAAGAAAAGGAACTACACTTTTATTATAAGTTACAGTATGTAAGAAGTAACAAATACCTATTAAATGTTCTTTCCTTTTCTTTGTTTTAGCATACACTAATTATACAAGACAATTGGTTTCATTTTTATAGTTGATACATGTGAATTACATTCTTGGATCATATTTCTTCCTCTTGTCCCTGTTCCACCCTCCTCTCCTGTTTGTTCCCTGCCTCAGACACTCTTCCTTCTACTTTAATGCTTTATTTTTAAAATATTTATTTATTTATTTATTTATTTATTTATTTATTTATTTAATATGGATACACTGTAGCTGTCTTCAAACACACCAGAAGAGGGCATCAGATCCTGTTACAGATGACTGTGAACCATCATGTAGTTGCTGGGAATTGAACTCAGGACCTCTGGAAGAGCAGTCAGTGCTCTTAACTGCTGAGCCATCTCACCAGCCTTTAATGATTTATTTTTGAAATCTAGATTCTATATATACAGAACATGAGTCAGTCTTTCTGCATCTAGCTTATTTGACTTAACACAAAGATTTCTAGTTCATGCATTTTTTCTATGTGACATAATTTTATTCTTTTTTAAAAAAATTATTTATTTAAAGTATGAGTACTAAATCTGCATGTATACCTGCATGCCAGAAGAGGGCATCAGATCCCTTTATGGATGGTTGTGAGCAACCTTGTGGTTTCTGGGAACTGAATTCAGGGCCTCTGGAAGAAGTCAGTGCTCTTAATTGCTGAGCCATTTCACTATCCCCTTACTCTTTATAGCTGGATAAAACTCTCTTTAGCAGGTTAATGTCTCTACAATAAGCATGCTTATTATAGCCATTGTATATATCACTTATGATCTCTCATCATTAGTTGACTTCAGAGAATATAAGTTTAGTTAACACTTCAATGACTAGAACTTCCCGGACAGGGGTTTCTTATGTGGCATAGGCTAGCCTCATACTAGCTATTTACCCAAGAATAACCTTGAGCTTCTGATCACCCTACTTCCTAAGGCTTCAATTATAGGTGTAGACTGCCAATGCCTGTTTATGCAGTGTTAGGGAGTCAAAGCCAGGATTCTGAGCATGCTAGGCAAGCACTCTATCTCTAGCCCCCAAGAGACCTGGTGAAAACTGAGCTCAAACTAGCCTTCCATATCATTTAAAAACAATCTATCATTTGAAATCTTTCTGAATTAGCAACTGGATTCTTAAAGGAGTTCTATGTATTTATTTTAAAAATAGTATTTATCTAGTTTTAAAAATAAAAAATTAAATCATTTAAAATTGTGTATGGGTTTTTATCTGCATGTATGTCTGTGCAACATGTGAATGGCTACTGGTAGCCTCAGAGGCCAGGAGAGGGTGTCGGATCCCCTGGGATTGAGTTAGAGACAGTTGTGACCTGTCATGTGGGTGCTGAGAATTGGATTGGATCCCCTGCAAGAGCAGACCATGATCTTAACCACTGAGTCATCATGTGTCACATGTGTATGAGTGTCCACAGAGGACAGAAAAGCCTTAGACACTCTGGAGCTGAAATTGCAGGTGGTTGTGAGCTGCCCCATGTGGGTGCTAGAATCTGAACTTGGGTCCTCTAGAAGAGCAACAAGCACTCTTTTAAGTGCTGGGCCAGCTTTCCATCCCTGTTTGTTTGCTTTGAGACAGGGTTTGTTTCAGCAGATTTACAGGTAGGGGACACTATACCGGGCAGCAGCTCCTTTTCTTAGTATTAATAGAGGATCTTGTAAAACAGAAACATACTAATCCAGCAAGACTAAAAAAGATTTAGAAAAAAACATAACTACATAGATGCCATAAGACAAAATGAACAAACATACCTTCTGGGTTGTGACCGGCATTCCTCCTCCCCACTGTCGGCCTCCTGTAAAAACAGAAATTGAAAAAAATTAAAATGGTTTCCTAACCAATGGAATTTTACTAATAAGTCTTTTAGTCAGGAATAAGTCATTCATATTGATCTGTGTTTAAACTAAATTTTCTTCATACAAGATTATTTATACTAAATAAGATTGATAACACTAAAATTTATTTCTGGAAGAAATATCTGCAATAGTTTACAAACAAATTTCACTGAAAAGAAAGTGCTACTCATTAAAACAATTACCCCTGGAAACCAATCAAATATGTTCTGTATTGTTATGCTACTTTAAAATTAGTTCTCATTACCACCAAAAAATATCACCAAAATGACCTATGACTCTGATCCACAAAGAACAACCTAAGTAATTAACTACCCTTCCAGGTGCTCACGGAAATCACCAATGCCATTATGAGTGCCTACTTCCTGAGCATGTGCAATTGCCAGGCACTATGTATGACGCATTAAGTACATTTCCCTTTTGTTGTTTTTACTTTGCTTTGTTTTCTTGAGACAGGGTTTCTCTATGTAGCCCTGGCTGTCCTGGAACTTGCTCTGTAGACCAGGCTAGCCTTGAACTCACAGAAATCTGCCTGCCTCTGCATCCCGAGTGCTGGAATTAAAGGTGCACTCCACCATGCCTGGTCTTACTAATTTCTTAAGGGGGATGGAGAAGACCAAAGAATCAAGGCATTTTAAATACAAGGCTGGAAAACTCATAAAGAGTGAGGCAGTTTGCATAGGGCCTGCTAGGGTCTGCACCAGATGAGGTCCTAGATTTAGACACATGCCTCCATCCCTAACATAGAAATAATGTCCAATTGATAATCTACTCAGAAATAAAAATTAATTTTCTCCAAGGGAGTCTCACTGAGAAGCAAATTACTCTTACTTGTAGGCCTTAGTCTAGCAGTAGATGACCAACACAAAAACAAACTCAACCACATCTTTGGAGGTTCTATGGATCATAATGTTAAGTAAGGGGTTTTTAGTTTTGCAGGTTCTTTGCATATATACTATGGCTTCTTATTTTGGGTATAGTATGGGATTCCTATGTGTGCAAATGTGTATATCTCTGCAACAATAACTGTTCCTTAATATCTCTTAATATCAATGGACTCAATTCCTCAATTAAAAGACATAGGCTAATTGACTGGACACTTAAACAGGACCCAGCATTTTGCTGCATACAGGAAACCCACCTCAGTGACAAAGACAGACTTTACCTTAGAGTAAAAGGCTGGAAAACAATTTTCAAGCAAATGGTCTTAAGAAACAAGCTGGAATAGCCATTCTAAAATCTCTAGCCCAAGAACACAAAGGGAGGGACTCATGGCTCCACCTGTATAGGTAGTAGAGGGTGGCCTTGCCAGGCATCAGTGGAAGTAGCCGGACTTGGGTGCCTGAAAGTTTAGATTCCCTAATGTTGGGGAATTTTGAGAGCAGGGAGGTGGGAATGGGAGGATGGTGGGAGCACACCCTCAGAGAAACTTCTAGAATTATATACATTAGACATGACAGAGGCAGGCCACAACATTACCAAACTTATAAAGCCTTTGATTAACATTAAAAAAATTGTATAAAAGCAAAAAGGAGAAGGGGGGATGGGATAGGGGTTTTCTAGGGAGGGGAAATGGGGAAAGGGGCTGGCATTTGAAATGTAAATAAAGTATCCAATAAAAAATTTAAAAAAAATTAAAAAAAAGAAAAACATATGTAATCTTACCAACCTGTTTAATACTTGCACATAAAAATAGGTCATTGTAATGATTGATTTCTATTGTTTACTTGACTGGATTTAGAATAATCCAGGAGACATATCTTTGGGTATGTCTGTGACAGCATTTATAGAGATACTTAATTAATGAGGAAAGGCCCAACCTAGATGGGGTATCACCCTCCCACAGGGTGGGATCTAAGACTGAATAAAAGGAAAGAGGAGAAATCCTGATAAGCATCAGCATTTGTCTCTCTTTACATCCTGACTACAGATAACATAAGCAGCTGTTATAAGCTCCTGCTGCTAAAGAGCCCCCACACCCTCCCCACCATGATGGACAGTATCCCCTTTAAAAATGCGAGTTGCTTCCTGTCAGGTTTTGGTTTAAAGCAATGAAAAAGGTAACCAATACAGTCTGGAAAAAGTGTAAGCACTCAAGCCTTATTTGCAAAGACGCAGTCTGTGAAAAACAATGGGTGGTTTCAAGTGTAAGTAATAGTTTTCCCCGATTCCTTATAGTTTCCATATGCTCCAATATTGTGCATTCATTTACCACTCTCCTGACTTGTTCTTGTTCTTATATCACCATGGATGGTCCTTCTCACCTGTTGTATATTCTTCACCAGTGTTGTGGTACTCTGTATTGTGTCTCTGTCCTTCACCTACCTAAAGCATTCTCTAACTGGCTTTAATAAAAATCTGATGGTCAACTAATTGGGTAGGAAGTGGAATGTAGAACTTCCTGGGGACAGGAACTCTGGGAGGAAGAAGGAGGAAAGCCTTTATGCTGGGACATGGGAGGAGACAGATGTATAAAAGGTATAGCTCATCACCTGGCTGGATGGAGCTAAGTGGTCAGTTTAACTTAGATGAGCTAGTTGAGAGTGTACCCAGCTGAGGCCTAAGGCTTTGAAATATTAAAAGGTGTGGTTATTTGGGAAAAGGCTTGTTAAGGAATAATTGCCACTGAATTAATTTCCAGCATTAATCAATATATACAAAACATAATAATTATTTAATCTACACACCAGTCTTCAAAGCTGGTTCCAAATGTCAGACATTAATGCTATTTCTCCTATCACCTGGCAATATCTGTCTCCCTCCAGTTCTATCAATTAACTGTGTATCTTTTTTGTGGCACCACCCAGGTCTGTTTCTAGGTTATGAGTGAATTCTTCATTTATCTCTCATCATTAAACTGTAATTTTTTTTTTAAGGTCAAGAACCATGCCTAATTACACCTGTTTCACACAATGCCCTAGGCAGGAGATGGGACTAGAGGAAGAGGCAAAATCAAGTGGCTGGAGTGATTAACTAGTTAGATTTGTTATAGATGAACACTTGAAACCAACTGGTTAAGCATTTCTAGCAAGTGAGGACTATGTGTTAGTAACATTTTAGCTTTACCAAGTTCAGAATTTTGTCATGTTGCTTGGTTTTTCAGGAGACCTGAGCCCTAAGGCTTTCCTTTTTGGCTAAGCAAACAATTTACTTGTTCTCATTTCTGTATGCATGCATTCAATATCAACTCACCAATGTCTTGTGTTCTAGCCAGTTTTTTTAAAAAAAGATTGATCCTTATCCTTGGATATTTCACATTGTAACTCAGGGAGAAAGTTCCACTAAAAATGTAAATTGCCTCATTTGGACCAAAGCAAAGTTATATACAGTATAGCATAGAAGCATCAGAGGAAGAAATAACGATTGGAAAATGCTTTACCTAAGTTAACTTTTAGGTTGGGCTTGAACTAGTGGGTTTTTGTCAAGTGGTAAAAGCAGACTTATTTCAGGAAGAGGCACAAAGAAAAGAAAATGTTACAGGATATTGGATCACACTGTGAACCTCAAGATTGTTTATTTACTAAAAAAATAAAACAAAACAAACAACAAAAAACCTGTTTCTCGTCATGTTATGGCTCAGCCTTAGCACACAACTTCAATCTCTCTGGCAGGAACACAAACACACCCTTAGTACATACCTTTAATCCCAAACAATAAAGGTAAATTTAGTTTGTAGAAGGAAGCACCCATGTTTGAAAGTGATATCTAATTGAGTGGCAGACAAAGTGATGAACCAGAAACATTTGACAGAACAGGATATGGCAAACTCTCACAAGGAGAGAGGAAAGAGAAGCTACTTAAGGGAGCAGTGCAGAGAGAGAGGAAGGAGAAAGGAGGCAGTTTTACCAGGACAGTTATAAAGACAGGTTGCAGAAAGGAAACACACTAGATACAGGTGAAGACAGATGAACCAGAGAATAAGGAGCCCAAAGATTAGAATATATTGCCAAAGTTTGTATGATACAAAAACAGAGAAATTTAGGAGAAGCTGAGAGAAGCCAGATTGAATTAGTTAGCATGAAGCAAAATTTTGAGCCAGGAACAGCTGAGTTGACTAGCCAGCCAGAGTTCAGAAAGACTTAGAAAGGGTGAGCTTATTTAGCAGTAAGTCTCAGAGGCTGACAACATTCTAGGCTTAGATAATAAGATTGTATGGAGGCAAGGCTTCCAGGACTGAGCCTAGGTTAGCAGACAAAGGCAGTAAAAATCAGAGATGACAATTATTACAGGAGAATAAAAGTTTCTTTTACAAGAAAAACTGAAAACAGTTTAGTAAGTTTGGGGAGCACTGAGCAGCTGTGGATTGCTAGGACAAAGGTAGATACTGGGGGTTAAAGCCATCAAGTAGTCTTGCTGTTATGGCTCTATAATGCTAGGTATCTTAACATGACAGCTATATAGCCAGGAAAATGCGGATTATACATCAACTAGATATGATAGATATTATTTATCAGTTGTCTCTGCCATTGGCAATAAACTAATAATGTATGAGGTGTCAGGAAAAAACAATAGTAGTCTTTTAAGAGGAAGTGTGCCCTTTGGAACTAATGATAGTGCTGTGCTTCTGGTCTGTGAAAGCAGGAGGATGTAAAGGCATTGTGACAGCTGTGATGGTTGTCACATTGGCTGGATTTAAAGGTTTCTAGAACTGGCAAAAGGCATCTGTGTGTATGTGGAGATGTTTTCTGAGAGGACTAACATGTGGGAGCAAGTGGGGAGTTGAGAGATCCACTCTGAGTGTGGACAATACCTTCCAAATGGCATCCCAATTGAAGAAGGAAGAAGCCAGAGGAAAGCAGCAAATGCTTGCCTGCAAGCTCGTTTCTATTTGAGTGATGCATCTATATTTGCTGCCATCTACTGACAAAAAACTCCATCATCCTTAGTCATTCCTTATAGACCAGTGGCTCTCCAGGGAGCACTGGATAGGAACTGCTAACATGTCCCATTTACTGTTTTGAGAACTTGGTCCTGTGTTGCTCCAAAGAATATGTATCTGTGAACATGCTTTTGTGTGTGTGTGTGTGTGTGTGTGTGTGTGTGTGTGTGTGTGAATTTTGTTGGTTCTGTATCTCTAGAAAACTCTGCTTAATACAGGCACCATTCCTAGTATTTGGTTTACTTGTTAAAAGAAAGCTTAGCCCATTTCTTAGGAGCAAAGAAAATGGGGATGGAAATAGTTGTATAGGTTATTAATTGGTTTGTAACAAATGAATTCCAGGAGTACTTAGCTGGGTGTTCACTCAGTACTGTTCACTAAGTGCTGTTGTATAGCAGATGGGCTACAAATGAAGATTCAAGCAGCTTCACTCACACATTTGACCTGGATGGCTGTAAAACTGAAGGTCCACTGGACTGCCTACTGTGAGCTCTAACATGGCTTGGCCCCCTCAAAGGAGAGTAGTTTCAGGGTTGGCTTCTAGCATAGCAGCCCAGGGCTCTAAAAGGATGCCAGGCCTGGAGCTGGCAGTGTAATGACACTACGTTACATTTTCTTGATGCATTAAAGGACAACTCAGATTCCAGGAGAGGAACTGGATTCCTCTTCTGGGGAAGCAGCAGCAAAGAACCTGCAGTCATCTTTAAGCACCTCTCCCCATTCTGGTGATAACTAGTTGTCAAAAGCAATAGGACAGAACACCAAGAAAGAATGTATAATGCTACCTGGAATCAGGAGCCAAACCAGAAATTCAACCTAGTCATACTTTATAAAAATATAACATGTAGTAAAAATAAGTTAGATAAAGTATGCAACAATTGCAAATGAAGTAAAAGTCATACCTTACTTTTTTTTTTTTTTTTTTTGGTTCTTAGAGACAGGGTTTCTCTGTGTAGCCCTGGCTGTCCTGGAACTCACTCTGTAGGTCAGGCTGGCCTCGAACTCAGAAATCCACCTGCCTCTGCCTCTCAAGTGCTGGGATTAAAGGCTCCACCACCGCCCGACATACCTTACTCTTATTATGACAGGGTTAAAAGAAAATCTAAATAAAGCTTTCTTGCCTATCATTTCTGTGGTACCCACTATTTCTCAAGTATTTTGTTTTTTAGATCATGTGTGAGATGCAAGTGCAGGTATCAGTGGAAGCTAGAAGAAGGGATTAATATCCTGGCATTAACAGAAGGTTGTGAGCTGCAGATGTGGGAGCTGAGAACCAAGCTCAGGTCTTTTGCAAAAGCAGTATTTGCTTTTAACTGCTGAAATCTGTTTAGCCTTAGTATTTTCCTTAAACTACTACAAAATATAAACTAGTACATTGACGCATGCCTATAATTCCGGTACCCTGGAGGCAGAGACAAGAGGATACTAATTTCTAGGCTAGCCTGTGCTACAACAGAGTTCCAGCCCAGTCTAATCTACAAAGAAAGAACCTGTCTAAAAGGGGGTAACTGGAGGGAGGCTGGGGATACACCAGTGACAGTATGCTTGTCCAATATGCCCAACACTGGAACTGCAAAGCCAAAACAACTAAGCCAGCTGCTTCCTCAGAGACAAAAAAGCTTGATTCAAATTTTGTTAAAACAACTGCAATTCTGAAATAAAATGTCCTCAGTCAGCAGCTTTTGAAGAAACATAGTCCAGTCAGTGCTCAGAGGAAACCCTGAGTTGCTGTGGGGAGCTTTCACTGGGTGTCTCACTGGGTGTCTTCTGCCTGTAATCCTTATTCTGCTTAAGATTGCTCTCTCTCTCTCTCTCTCTCTCTCTCTCTCTCTCTCTTGCTCTCTCTCTTCTCTCTCTCTCTCTACATATACATATGATATAGATATAGATATAGATATAGATATAGATATAGATATAGATATAGATATAGATATAGATATAGATGCTTCACCCATTTATGGTACCTATTGTTTACTTCTAATATTGTTTTTGCTAATGACAGATTCAGTTCCTTGGATTTTTTTAAATTAAATGTATTATTATGGGGATGAAACATGCATATCATAGCTTGAGTATGGGTATGGGGGTCAGAGGACAACTTGGTGAAGTTAGTTATTTCCTTCCACCATTATGAGTACTGCTAAATTTCCTTCATCGGAGAAGACTGTTTATGTCTATATAAGTGTAGATAATATAAAATATTATGGCTATATAAATATGTAAGTATATAAATACAGACAACATAAAATACATATAAAAAAGTCTACCCTGTCCTCCTACAATCCCAACCTGAGGCATAGCTCTACCAAAGTTCTTGTAAGGAACCAATGGTTTATTAAGCTTCCTTACAGCAATGGATGAGGGGGTGCTACACTGGAAGGTCTGCACCCAGCACGGATGATGAGCATCCCATGGTTGTGTTGATAGAGACCCCTGGTCCTTTTCACCTGACAGTCACTGAGACCTTGAGACTATTTAGGACAGAACTGGATACAACTGGCTGGGAAGGGTGTCTGAATACTCAGGTGAGAATCCCACAACCCTCCATGTTCCTCCTATGAGGGAATTTCAGCAGTCAACCAACACAGTTGTGATCTTTTTGAGCCAGTCCAACAGAACACCTGAAGATGGCAGCAAGTGTGTGGCTCAGATAGTCCCATGCAACACTGTGGCTTCCACAGATCTAACCCAGAGTCAGGCTGGCCTAGCAAATGTTTTAACCATTTCACAGCTGAGTTCCTTGTTACATCTTTAAGATGTAACAAGTCAGCCTTGTGGTGGTGCATGACTTTAATCCAAGCACTCTGGGTAGGGATTCGGGGGTCGGGGGGCAGAGGCAGGTAGATCTCTGAGTTCAAGGCCAGCCTGGTCTACGGATCGAGTTCCAGGAATGCCAGGCTACACAGAGAGACTGTTACTGGTTTTTCCTGCTGGATTCCTTTTAGAACAGCATTAGCAACAACACAGTTTCCATACCTCCTTCCTGCCTGCAGTTTTTATTCTTTAGTTCTAGGGTAGAACCAGTGATGTGCCATAGCTGATTTGTTAGGTTTAACAGTTATCAAATTTTTTAGGAACTTTGTGAGACTCACACTGGTGGTCTGAAATTGGCCACAGTGGGAATGTTTATCAGAGAAATCAACAAATGCTATATATACATCAGTTGCCACTCTGACACTGGCTTTTTAAAAAATTGACCAGCATCTTGCAAAGTATGAGGCCAGGAAGTGTGTACTTTTAAAAGTCTTTATAAAGCTAGGCATGGTAGTACATGGCTGTAATCTCAGTGCTCTGGAGGCTGAGGCAGGAGGATAATGAGTTTAAGATCAGTCTGGGCTATAAAGAGAAGACTGTCTAAAAATATTGAGAAAAAATAAGTTTAGAAGGCTTCATCTTAAAGGCATGAAAAGACTGTTAAAAAGTACAAGGTATACACAGTCTACTCTGTCAAGGTTATGGTGCAAAGTGTGAGGGGATCGGGGTGTTCATGAAAACTTGGCTTTCTAAAGATATACTATTTCTCTTTGCAGACTGTGGGCCCTGAAATGAAAGGGCAGGAATATGTCAGCAGTGTCTGGCTTATATAAGATTGTTCAGATAATACTAGAAATACAGTAAATACAGTCCAGAGCATTATAACCAGGAAATGATAAAGAATAAACCTTAGACTCTTTTCACTATGTCATGTACTTTATTCCTATTGAATTATTAGTCATGTGCTTGATTTATCAATATATGAGGAATGTTTAAGTGCGGGATAGAGAACAATCAGCTGGTTTATAAGAGAGAATCCTGCTTTAGTCCCACTATCTGGTTCTCAGTCTTTTGTAGGTTTGATCAGAACCTCATTTTTCAGATGCTGAAACTGCCTCATGGAAGTGAGAGACTTTGTTCAACATAACTAAAGAATAATTGGCAGAGTTAAGTTTTCTGTCTGGGAAGGCATTTTTGCCAGAACAAGCCGTTCCTTTTGCATTAAAAGTATGTTCCAGGTATGGTGCTAGGAAAGATCATAAGACTCTGTCCAGATTCTGCTTCCCTTTTACTTAAGTGAAATGCTAGATACCATTCCTTGGACATCCCACCCCACATTGCTCAAGCTCTCAATATGGTCTTCCCATTTGTTCTTCAGCCATAACGAGTACAGATGAACTAATTGTTAAATGCTCAGATATTTCTGTGTGGTGAACAGTAGCTTGTTAAAGCTCCTCCGAATGTTTAAAATCCAACAGGTAGGTTAATGTCTGGGACCTCCAGATCCTGTTCTAGCCTAGTCAAAATGGTTGACTGTGCCATATAAGTTATCTTTTTTTTTTAAAATAAGTTATCTTTTTCTGTACCAATAACCACATTTTTTCCAGCTTTCTATGCTCTGTTTATTTTGGTTTTGGTGTGGGAGATTTAGCCCAGAGCCTCACACATGCTAAGCACATGCTCTATCATTGAGCCAAATCCCCATCTGTTCTCTAAACTTTAATTTAAAACTTAACTCTGACCTTACATTCATCCCCGGACAGTGCCTGTGTGTTCCTGCTGTCTCTATCACCTGGTCTCTTACCTGTAGCTAGTTCTTTGCCTATAACCACGCTCCAATTGCTGACTCTGAGTCTGGCTTGAGTGCTGCTACATGATTTTTCCATGCTTCCATAAGGATTTAAATTATAAAAGAAACTGAAAACAGACCTTTCTTTTAATATTAATAAGTATGCTAATATTTATGGATCTGGAGAATTAGATTAGGATTAAATGGGATTATAAATTGAAACATTACTTAAAAGAATAGGAACACCTGCAAAGGAAATGTTTTTTTTTTTTAAACCAATTCTTTCTAAACTAACAAAATGACTTTTTCAAACTTTCTAAAGTTGTTTTCAAATTATGGAGTAAACAAACGCAGTTAATGGCTCTGGCCGGAAAGAAATGAAAATATTTCAGATGTAAGCATTTAACTATGACAGTTTTTACTAGTCGGAAATGAATTGCTATCACAATATTCATACTTAAACTGTTATATCACTACATAGCAGAAGATGAATGACCTTTAACTTCTGATCCTCTTTGTCTCTACCTCCGTAGTGCTAAGGTTACAGGTATGAGCTACTATGCCTGATTTTAAGAGGTGCTAGGGCTTGAACCCTTGACTTAGTGCATGCTACACAATCACTGCAAATCAAGCTACATTCTTAGCTCATGTATAGATCTTTAAATAGGAAATAATATATTTATTGAGAGACACTGGAGTCTATAGAAGACAAAGGAAAATGTGAGACAATACCATATTCACAAAGGTCATCTGCCTGCAGAGGTAAGATTATATTTTGAAAGTTGATACAATTTTTTAAACTCTTTATTAATTCTTTGTGAATTTTATATCATGCACCCCAATCCCACTCATCTTCCTATCCCTCCATATCCACCCTCTGCCGTTGCAACCTTCCTTAGCCCCCTAAACCCCTCAAAATATAAATAAGTCTTGCCTAAGATGGCAGGGGTAAAGATGGAGCAGAAACTGAGGGAATAGACAACCAATGATGGGTCCAGTTTGAGACCCCTGCCATGAGAAAGCCCATCTCTGACACTGTTAATAATATTCTGCTGTACCTGCAGACAGGAGTCTAGCATACTCATCTGAGAGGTTTCACCTAGCAACTGTTGAAAATAAATTAACAGACCCATAGCCAAACATTAGATGGAGCTTGGGGAATTCTATGGATGACGGGGAGGAAGGACTGAAGGAGCCAGAGGGGTCAAGGACACCACAAGGAAACCTACAGAATCAACTAACCTGGGCCCATAGGGGCCCACAGAGACTTAACCACCAGAGATTATGCATGGAATGGACCTAGGCCCTCTGCACATATCTAACAGTTGGGCAGCATGGTCTTTATGTGAGACTCCTAACAGCAGGAGCAGAGCCTATCTCTGACTCCATTGCCGGCCTTTGGACTCCTCCTTTCCCCTAACTGGGCTCTTCTGTCTAGCCTTAATAGGAGAAGACAGGCTTAGTTCTACTGCAGCTTGATATGCCAAGGTGGTTGCTATCCACAGAAGGCTTCCCCTTTTCTGAGGAGAAAGGGAAGACTGGAGGATGGAGGGGAGGAGAGGTGAGAGGAGTGGGAGAACTGGGAGAGAGTGAAAGCTTTGATAGGGATGTAAATCAATTACTAAAAAAATGAAAAAAAATATGGCTTTTGGCAATACTGTAGGGCATTTTCTCAATTAGCGATTGATGTGTGAGGGCCTGGCACATTGTGAATGAGGCCACCCCTAGACTGTTAAAAAATAAATTAATTAAAAAATAAGAAAAAATATCTTGTCACGGAAACTGTGGTGTATCCGTGTATCACACAGTATGCTTGCAAATGTTCATCACGATGAGTCACTGGCATGGTTTGAGGCCTCTGGCTTCTATTACACTACCAATATTGGATCCTCACAGGACTTCTATGGAATATCCTATTGTTGCCCTGTGTCACGGAGATCCTGTAGCTTCGGCTCTGCAGGACCAGCCCCTTCAAATGCTCCAGCAGTTCATAGACGGGGTAGATGTTGGTGTGTGTCAACTTAAAGTCCTGGATGCAGATAATCAACTCTATAAAATTGTTTTCTGACCTTCACACACATGCCATAGCATAGACACACACACACACACACACACACACTAATTAATAGTAGTAGTAATTTTTCATATTTGGCTTGGTAGTAATGGTGCATGCTTTTAATCTCAGCACTCAGGAGGCAGAGGCAGGTGAGTCTCCTGGTCCACAGGTCTACAGAGGGAGTTCCTGGACAACCAGGGCTACACAAAGAAAGCCTCTCTCAGAAAAGAGAGAGAGAGAGAAGGAGAGAGAGAGAAAGAGAGAGAAAGAGAGAATTTTTAACTCTTAAAATTTATTTTTATATGCACTAGTGTTTTGTCTGCCTGTATGTCTGTGAGGGTGTTGATCCTGGAATTACAGTTATTAGTTGCCATGTTGGGAATTGAACCCATGTCCTCTGGAAGATGTCACTTATGTGTCCCTGGTTGACCTTGAAAATTCTATGCAGACCAGACTAACCTTGAATTCTTTTTTTTTTTTTAGTTGTAAAAGTTTGTATTCCATTATCATAATTTATTTTTACATATTAATATTAATCTGCAAATTTATTAATGTCTTTTCCTTTAAGTAAGATTTGGTAGTCTTCTATACAAAATTTTCCATTACATATAAATTGTCAGATTTATTCAGATAACAATGTTACCTTAATATTATTTTCATAATCATTTTTTAAAAATATTAACTCAAAACTTTAATTCCTAGTTCTACTAACAATTATAGATGAATCTAATTAAAGTATTAGTAAATGATTTTTTCTTTCTTTTTTTTATTGGATATTTTATTTATTTACAATACAGATGTCATCCCCTTTCCCCATTTCCCCTTCCTAGAACCCCCATCCTATACCCCCTCTTCCTTTATGCTTTTATACCATTTTGATTACATGCATGTATTAAGGTCAGTTCTAGGTTGAGGGTCTAGCAATACAATAGATGCAAATAGTCGAGGAACAAGCAAGACAATAAACACAAATAGTCAAAGAAAAAGCCTTGAACTTTCATCTATATGCCTATCTCTTCTTGACTGCTGGCATTAAAGGTGTGCACCACTACACCAAGCCGATCCCAAATTTCCCACACTGTAAATGTGCGGCAAAAGAAGGACAAGTCATAGGAATTCAGAAGAACCATCACCATGGGAATGCTGTTAACAAGACAAGTGGGCTTTGAACCCAGTTGTAAAGATCTCGAAGGGACAGAGAGTAACTTTGGTATTTAAGACACAAGAAAAAGGAAGAACAGCAGAAATATAGTTAGGGACTGTGATGAGTTAACTGGTCAATTGAAACCAGAGCTTGTTTTGAGGTAGGCTCCAAATGATAAATTGCAGAGACCTGGGCTCTGAGTGTGGGGACCTTGGGGAGGTATTTATCATAATTTTAAAAACCTGAGTAAAATTATAAATATATTGACTCAATAGCAATGAGTCTAAAGGAAAACATTTTTTCCCCTAAAGCCAGAGGACATTGGTTAATATAACCACAGATCTCCAGTAGAGGGCAGTCAAGTCAAAGCATACACTGCTGTGTGACCAGAAAATGCTAAGAGAAAGTATACATCGTCTTTACTTAAAGGCCTTTATCAGTGCCTTAAATTTTAGGACAAACATTAGCAGATCACAGAAATCTGGAGTATAAAATGTTTCTCAAAGAATGTGCAAAACAAATATGCACACACAGGGCAGGCATATGAAGGCAACACTCATTATTGGCTATCTTACCTCTGTCTCCCCTACCCATCTCAGGCAGGTCCTAAGGCCTGATGCCACCCAAATAAATGCCAAACTACATATATATCTGGGCCAGGATTCCAACCTTTGTTCTCCATTTCTTTTTGGTCAACTAGGGAAGTGCTTATTCCTATGGCCTTTAAAGTCAGAGGTGAGGTCCGGTTACCAGAGAGAAATTCTGATGTATGCATTGCTTCAGCAGGCTTAAGAGTTGTCATATAGAAAGGTAGATAGGGAGTCTTAAGTCTTACTAACTTAATATTCATCCATGAATATTTAAGACCTACATAAAATGATTGAGAGTTTCAACAAACCCTTTAACACTATAGAGTTTGCAATCATAAACTCATTTTTTTTTAAATGAGTCTTTTAAAAATATAAGAGCAATCCTATTTAGTAGACTGACTTTCTGTCATTTGCTGAAAATTTTCCTTCATGCTTTTATGGGTTTTTCTGTTTTCTTTTCTTCCTTTCTCCTTTTCTTCTTTCCTTTTTCTTTTAGAGAGAAAGTCTTGCTATGTTGTTCAGGCTTCAAATGTGCTATTTTCTTGTCTTTAAAACATTAATGACTCCCTCCCACCCCTGCATATCAAGTAAAAGCTTTTAAAAATTGAGAAGTGTTATCTCTTTTTCATATAATCCTTTTTATCTGCTGTCTTCATAAGGTAATTAGAATTCAGATAATGAAATAAACATAGGAAGTCTACAATGACATAACCAGATTATTCTAATTATTTTATTTTTGCAAAATATTCTTTAATTAGAGTGCCTGCCAAACTGAACTGAACTAAAGGGAAAAGGGAGGCAAACAAAACCTGTGGAACATGGGTACACCTCATGGGACGTCTCCTCCCCTTCGCAAATTCTAATACCGATGAGAATTCATTTCAAAACATCCATCTGGTAGTCCTCATCACTGAAGGCACTCATAGCTCCAATACATGCTCCAGTTATAAGCATAAATTCAAAGAACCAGCTACTCCATAAAACTGTGCTTTATGGAAACAAAGAAATGTCAAAAGGGATTCCCCAGATGGTATCTTAGTCAATAAACCCGTCTCCAAGCAACCACTAGGAGTAAGCAGGGAAACACTTATTACTTACTTTCCAGAAAACCCTAACTTTCCCAACTCTACCTCAACAACTCATGAAAAGAATAACCAAGCCTACTGAGTGTTGATGTGAGATAAAACATTACGTGATACCTGAGATGACAGGAAAGACTGTGCTACAAGACTAACTAGCAAGTATGTTGCATTGAAAAACAAACAAAACCAACTAAACACATAGACACAAACGCACACGCACGTGTACACGCACACTGGTTGTTAGTCACCAAATGTGGGTGCTAGGAATTGACCTCAGGTTTCCTGGGAGAACAGTACACATTCTTGACTGCTGAGCCATTTCTCTAGATCCTAGGTTTTAAATGACAAAGAAGTGTATTGAAAAGCTAGTTAGGAAAAATGAAAAAGGCACAGATCAGTTTGAATTTAGCTCCTTTCTGTTTTTCTGGACTGTGCAGTGGTTTCTTCCTGTGCTCTGCAGAACTGTCAAACAAGAGTTCCTCCAATACCTAATTTGCGTTCCTAAATACTGTCTACACATATTTAAAAGAGCCCATTCAGAATTCCAAACCATCTCAAGTTGTTCTTCGTCTTGCATCCTAGGGAAGGAAACACCTCAGTGAAAGACGGTTAGCTTGTTCCTTTCATCAAGGTATTGCCTGGTTGCCAGGAAGAAAATTTTGCAAAAATAAATTCTCTGATTGTCTTCAATTGAACATAAGCTTTCCTTTCTGAAGGTCATGTTCTTTTGTCTCAGATATATTTTCTTGTGTTTTGTGTGTTTACATTTTACTCCGAATAGTTATGCTACAAATTTTGAATGAGTCACTGGAGCAAATAAATTATGACAAAATTTCTGAAATTAGGCTTTTAATATCATAAAAAACAATCCCACTGATAAAGGGAAACTTCTGGAAAATTCTCTAATAGGAAACATCACATAGTTTTTAAAGATTTAAATGCATATGAAAGGTTGAAAGTAGATTAGTGAAGTACTTGTCTAGCATGCCTAAGTACCTAGTTATGATTTTCAGAGCCAAAGGAAAACTAGTTGTGCATGGTGGTGCACATCTTTAATCCCAGCATTCAAGAGGCAGAGGCCAATAGATGTCTGTGAGTTCAAGGCCAGTCTGGTCTACACAGAGAGCTCTAGGTCAGCCAGCGTTACATGGCAAAATCCTTTACCAAACCAAACCAAACCAAACCAAACCAAACCAAACCAAACCAAACCAAACCAAACCAAACCAAACCAAACCAAACCAAGGCAAACCTAGGCAAACCAAGGCAAATAAAAGAGCAAAACAACAAAAACCAACCAAGTCAATACTGAAGAACAAAAGAATAACTAAATATAACAATGTATGTCTGATCTACAAGTAATGCCAAGAGTGATATACTGTCTGATAATGTGATTTGTACAAATGAGGATCACAGAAAACTAGGCCCAGAAGAAAGGAAATAAAACAGTGTTTGCCTCATATAAAATATTTTTCTCTAATAATTTGGTATTATTTAACAAAAATATTCTATATCTAGAAATATATAGCACTGTTGCTAAGGATGAAAGCCATGCCTAATATAGTCACAGATAAACTATATGTAATAGATATTTATTGTTTTTACCTGTCCAATTAATACCCTTTTCATTATTGATACCCTGAATTTCTTGCAGGAATCCTGTTCTATTCTCTTGCAAGAACTACTGAAAAAAGGGTATATTTCCATTTGGGTGGTCAAACTGATTTTTTCAAATAGAGTATATGTATCATTATTAATGGCTGCTTTCCTTGCTTCATAGATGGAGCATCTACAAAAATAAAGCAACATAGAAAAAAGAGTGGAGGTGAGCAGTGAAGGAAGATGTCTTGATGAGAAACTTTGAGGCTCTGAATCCAATTATACCTTAAATTCATTCCTTATACTTCCAAATTAATCTTTATTTTCCTGCCTGGACAGTTTCTATTATTCTCAATCAAGGTTCACATCACACTTTCTCATGTACACAATCAATCAAGGAGAGGTATGAGATAAAGAAAAATGCTTCTTTACGTATAAAAAGGAAAGCGCTCAAAGGTTAAATGACAGATTACTGGTGTACTCCCTGCAAAATTATCCCTCAACTAAACTGGGAGAAGCCAACAGAGATAAAGATCATTATAAGCATAATGTATGAATTTAGTTATTTTTAAATATTTAATTTTATATGTATAAGGGTTTGTCAGTATGTATGTATGTCTGTGCACCATTTGCCAGTCAGTGCTTGTCAAGGCCAGAAGAGTTGGATGCCCTAGTGACAGGATGTTATAAGCCATCATTTGAGTACAGGAATATGAACTAGGGTCCTCTGCAAGAGAGGCTAGTGTTTTAACTTAATCACTGAGCTATCTCTTTGGCCCTACATATACTTTTAAAATGGTCTCTAAATTTCAGTGAAAAAATTTATGCACTAATTTTGCAACTAGGCTTGAGTAGAGATGAAGATGGGGGAACTTTGTGTGGTGCTATGGACTGAACCTGGGGCCTTGAACATGCTGGAGAAACATCCTTCTCAATCATATCCCAAGACCAAGATAATGTCTCTTACATCCACACAGTCAAAACTGCCTATACCACACACAAAGTTTGCAGGCTCCATGCATGTTCCTTGGGAGTGACCCACCAAAGACTCTGTTAATTTTTTGGATTCTACAGAGATACTATATGACTGCAAATCAGGCTTTTGTTGAATCTGTCCTTGGACTACTTCCTCCTATGTGTTTAGTGTTGTTATTTTCAGATAGCTACACCTATATAAAAAGACAACATCATTGCCTTGCCCATATAAGAGAAACCATCATGGTCAAGGTTAAAGTGGTGACATACTAACTGAATTTTAAGTACTTGTCATTATAGACTTTGTCCTGCCACATAATATAAAACAAACTAGAATTCGATCAGAGGTCATAGTCCCTAGCAGGCTAGTATCTGTACAGTAAACCAGGAAATACTACTATTTACCTCTAGTCTATAACTTATGACTAAATCAGAACAACATAAACTAAATATTTTTATAATCTTGTTGTATAGACATTAGTGTTTTAGATGCCATTAAATATTTTCACCCAAAATATTCAGAAAAATTTAATTAAAAATATATACATGTGTCAAAGATGGCCTCTATTATATTTCTTCAAAATATTATTGGCTTGAAGTAATACTTGTTATTTATGCTACATGTTTACTAGCTGCTTTTTCATCATTTGTGACAAAATGGATGACAAAAACAACTTAGAAGAAAAGTTCATTTGGTTCATGGTTTTAGAAGATTTCATTCCAATGTAGCAGGGCAGGCAGGGCAGGCAGGGCAGGCAGGGCAGGCAGAAGAACTCAGGCCATTGAGAGAGCATGAGCCTATAAAGGACACTTCAGATTCAAACTCAGCACCTATCTGGATATCCAAGTTTGATACACATTTAGCTCCATGTTGTCCTCCCTTCTCTGATTGGTTAATATGGCAGGAAGAATAGAATCTAGTCAGTTCCTTCGTCAGCTCTTAAGGCTCAAAGGCTTCTAATAGAGCTGACAAAAACTGCCCAGGCCTGATGGCACAAGCCTGTAATCCCAGCTACTTTGGAGGGTGAGGCAAAAAAGATCTCAAATTCAAGGCTTGCAGAGGCTACATGGAGAACAAATTCAAGCCAGCTTGAACAATTTAGTGAAACTCTGCATCAAAATTAAACAAACAGATAATTTCCTTGGATGTGGTGGCACACACACATTAAATGCCAGCACTACGGAGGTAGAAGCAGCAGAGGGTGGTCTATGAGTTTGAGGACAGTGTGGTCTACATGAGGCAGAGACAGGAGGGTAGTCTATGAGTTTGAGGACAACCTGGTTTACATAGCTACATTATGAATGAGATATTGTTTCAAACATAAAACAAAAACAAAAACAAAAAAACCCAAAACCAACCTTCCAAATACCAAAACAAAAACAGAACAACAAAAACAAACTTTAAAAAATGGTTTAGGTTGGTAAGGCTCTGTGTCAGAATGACCTAAGACAGGCTCAATCTTGTTTATGAAAGAAAAAAAGGGGGAGAGGAGGAGAGTTTTTGGGGCTGCTTAGCAAGAAACTGACATGGGCCAGGGACAAGGAAATGGGCTGAAGACAGGAATCTGACATTAAGCTAGAACAAAGAAGTAATTTCAGGCAGGAATCTAAATCTTAGGCTAGAACAAAGAAGTAGGCTTTAGGCATGAAAATTACTTTGGGCTAGGTCAGGGAAGTAGGCTCAGATATTTTGATCATCCTGTTAAGCCCTTATAAACAGTGATCATGGGAGTGATCACAGAACTTTGTTAATTGTCTTGCTTGTTTCTTGACTATTTGCATCTATTGTATTGCTAGTTCTTCAACCTAGAACTGACCTTAATACTTGCATGTAATTAAAATGGTATAAAAGCAAAAAGGAGAAGAAGAAAGGATGGGATAGGGGGTTTCTGGAGGGGGCTGGGGAAATGGGGAAAGGGGATGACATCTGAAATGTAAACAAATAAACTATCCAATAAAAATGGTTTAGGGATATAGTTCAGTGGTAGAGCCAAACATGTGTGAGTCCCTAGGTTCAATTCCCAGTACTGAGAGCGATAAAACAAAAGTGATATGAGTGTGTCCAATTCTCAAAGAAGTATAATCCCACCAGTATGTTAGAACCAGAAACACTAGCAAATACAATGAGATGACTAGAATAAGCATAGACAAGAGTACTACATAAAAATGGTTAACATTACATAGACTGAGCAGGTTGTATTTAGGAGTGAGTGTGTGTGTGTGTGTGTGTGTGTGTGTGTGTGTGTGTGTGTGTGTGT
>JANHMN010000002.1:42969615-43008935 GCA_030674055.1 Rhabdomys pumilio
TGTGTGTGTGTGTGTGTGTGTGTGTGTGTGTGTGTGTGTGTGTGTGTAACAACAATTAAAGAAAAAGAGACCAAGAACTGAGTGAGAGCAAGTGGGGATACATGGTGGAGGTTGGAGGGAATACAGGGAAGGGGAAAATTATGTAATTATAATTTCAAAAATTAAAAAAGTTTATAAATAAGAGTGATTTTAGTTAAAGAATCATACTTTAAAAATATGTAAGGTTCACACAATTAAATCCAAGGGAAATTTAAAAATAATTATATTTTACATTAAAACTACTTTTTAAAAAAAAGAGACATGGAGAAGAGGGGAGAATAAAAACAATAAAATGCTGTTATGTTTGACTGATCCAGGCTTAGATCCAGGGGGCTGAGTTGTCCCCCTCAACATCTACCTCATCTACAAGCTGCTGGAGTGTGTGAAGGGGCCAGTCCTGCAGATCTAAAGCTGCAGGGTCTCCGTGACACAGGGCAACAACAGGAGATGCAGGGAGTCCCAGTGAGGATCCAGTACTGATGGTGTAGCAGAAGCCAATATTGGAAAGTCAAGCTGTCTGGGCAAACAGGCATTCTATACGACACACTGTGACACACTGCAGTTTTCATTGCCAGATTTTTTTTTTATTTTTATTTTTTTGCTTTACTAAGTTTTTTGGTAGGGGTTGGGGTAGTTTTCAAAGGCAGATATGGAGGAATGGGGAGATGAATGAGATTGGGGTGCATGATATGAAATTCACAGAGTCAATTAAAATATTTTCAAAATGTTGTCATGTATATGGTGACTCACACTTCCCAGCACTTAAAGGGCTAAGGTAGGAGAATTATGAGTTCAGGGCTAGTCTGGTCTACATAGGGATTTCCATGACACCCTAGACTATACTATGAGGTGCTGTTTCAACAAAACAAAATAAACAGAAAAAGAGAAATGCAATGTCTTCAAATCTCTGTTTTCTACTTTCTTTTGATTCTTCTTATTCCTAGATTATCAATGCAAACCATGTCAAACATCTATTATCATCTTAATCAGAGAGTCTAGAAAAAAAATAATTTGTTTTACTCCTAAGATTTGTATAAACTTCTCATAATGATACTGTTGGGGCCTGTTTAAGTCACGTTGCTACCAAAGTATTTGTTTCAGTTTGCTTTTTGTGGCTGTGATAAACATTAGGACCAAATGCAAGCTGAGGAGGAAAATTTATTTCATCTTAAACGTTACAGTCCATCGTCGAGGAAAGCCAAGGATAGAGGTCAAGGTAGGAACACAGAACAGAAACAATGGAGGAACATGGCTTCCTGGCTCCATCTCTGTCTCCGATACCTTTCTTAAACAGCCCAGGCGCAGCTGTCCAGGGATGGCATTACCCACGGAGAACTTGGCCTGTCTACATCAATTACCAGTTAACAAAGTGACCCCACAGGACATGCCCATAGCCCAGTCTGATAGAAATAATTCTTCAACTTAGATTCCTTCTTCCTAAATTGGAACCAAGATTAGCTATTGTAGTACCCTCCGAAAACAACAGACCAGCTCAAATGAGCCTATGGTAATATGAATATTTGGTGGTTACAAAAAAAAAAAAAAGGGAAGTCAACTAATATTCAACACTATCAGAACTCTACAGAGTAAGGTAAATACAACTTCCCAAGGGAAAGACTATAGAAGATACCAAAAAATTAGCAAATATCTTCCCAAACGCTAGTTTTTAAAAAATTTTCAATAATCATCCCCTTGCCTCTCTAACTACAAATATAATATAATCCTTATAAAAGTGAACAATGTGGTCTTGGCTTTCATACTACAAATTGCTACTGACATTATATCAGATCAGTTGTAAAAAACAAATGCTTAGGAATATTCTTAAGTTATTTTACAAACCAAGCACCTTATGAGGAATTTTCCTCTTATAGCAAATTCAATGGATGACTTTTGAGATACCTATGTGAATGATAACATGATTACAAAATAAGAGTAGTAACTTCTGAAAACCATAGACAAGCATGTAGGAGTACTATCATCTGAATATAGGTCTTATTGTTTCTGGGAAAAGGCAGAGAGCATAAAATGGTACCAGGTATCCAATTCCTAGCTTACAGGGGCAGTGGCTTTCCTTTTGTTCATATCTTAAGCAGCAAGAACAGTTCTTAAAATCCAAGGATTAGGTTTCTTTTGTTATTATAAGATAAACCAACAGCAAAAATGTTTGTATTTCCCATTGTTATTATCCCAAAATTTAGATAAACATATTTCCACAGGAATAAAACAATTTCCAAGAAGTCCCGGGTAGTAAACATGAGTTGACATAATTCTCTGGATACCTTTTTGTAGCTGGGCAAGACTAACACAAAAGTATGAAATAAAGAATCTACATTTAAGGCAGTTGGGAAAGCTGCCCACAGGGTCATAAGAGCAGGAGAGCTATCCCCGCCCATTCACTGGCTGCAGCTCTCAAGCAGGTCCTGCACCTTAACTAGGCAACAGAGTAGAGCTGTTCCTGATGGTGAAGGCACAGGTGAACTAGCCCCCAAGGTTGTGAGAGCAGGAGAGCTAGCCCAGACCCTCATGGGCTGCAGCACTTTGGAAAATGAGCCCTGTGCCTTGACTAGGCAGCACAGTGGAGCTGCTTCTGCAGGTGTGGGTGCAGGTGACCCTGTCCTGAGGAAGGGCATGAGAGCAGGAGAGCAGACCCTGCCTCCTGTTGATGGTGGCATGGGGTGGCCTAGCTGGAGCAGAGCTGGAAAGCTGCCCTGGAGGTGCAGATAAGGAGAGCTGGCACACTGACCAGTACAGCTGCCACCCAGGCCCAGATCCAGGGCACTGAGCTGGCTCACCCCCAAATTATATCATCTTCAAATGGTTGGGACATGTGAAAGGGCCAGTGCTGCTGACACAAAGCTACAGGATCTTCATGATACAGGGTAACCAGGAGGAGGCCTGGTGTGGATCCAATATTGATGTCGTCACAGAACTACTATTCTATACCACAGAGGTGGCCGGCTTTTAGAGGACTATGTAAATCCTCCAGAAAATTGTTAGATTGTAGCTGTATCTAACTTTTGTTAAAGGCTCACATTGCTAGGACTTAGTTTCCTGCCTTATTTAAAT
This sequence comes from Rhabdomys pumilio, assembly GCA_030674055.1. Classification (NCBI taxonomy): domain Eukaryota; kingdom Metazoa; phylum Chordata; class Mammalia; order Rodentia; family Muridae; genus Rhabdomys; species Rhabdomys pumilio. The sequence continues at coordinate 42,972,721 of JANHMN010000002.1, forward strand.
TTCACAGTAATTCCACAAGGCAGGTATGTTGTTTCTTATTTTTACTCTTAGCATAGGCATGTGCAGACTTAGAGAAAGAAAAAATATTGAGAGTAAAACACTCTTTAATCACACACTACATATTGCCTTTCAACATGTCACCTTCCCTTTCATTAAGAGCTCTACCTCTTGACTAGTAAAGCCAAACCAAACCAAACCTAGTCTTAGGAATACAAAGCTCCCACCTGTCTCTGACATATATACATGTCATATAATATAATAATATAAGCCTATTCCTCACAGTAAAGCTAGGTAGGTGTTTTTTAAAAAATATCAACCTCATCTGGAAACTCTTCAATGGCTTCTTCTTTGTTGTTGTTGTTGGAATCTGGACTTTAATTATGTACATAAATAGTGATATAAGAATGAGGAGTTCTAAGACTTGTACATTATTTCCATGTGAAAGATTGATTAGTTGGCCTGTGGTATGGTATCACCCAAAACAACAAAAAGGTTTAGTATTGTTTTTCCTGAAGAAAGCCAGCTTACTATATCCAATACTGATTCTGCCATTTGTCTGTAGAAAATACTGATTTACTGTCTGGAGTTTCCAGTGTTTACCTATAACTGATTAAAATGGGCAGAGCATGGAGCTTTCTATTTATTTCCTGTTGGGAGCCAACTCCTAGCAGAAAGTGGCTATCATCTTTGCAGCCATCTTGAGCCATATACCCTGACAAGACACTTATTTTCAACAGCCTACAACAGCTGAGCACACTCTGTTAAACATCTTTTTTTTCCCCACACTATCTTGTTTTGTTGTTTAGTGCCCCCAGATGCAAGGCATACGTGGTAAAGAGTCTTCAGCTGTGTTCCCCTGCTTGTGCTTATATACACCCAGGATTTCCTTTCGGTAAATGAGACTTGATCACACATCCTGTCTTGTCTCTATTCTTCACGTCTCTTGCCCCTCCATCCCCACTCTCTCTCTTGCTAGACCCTGACCCGCAGACCGGAAGCAGCAGCTCGGGCCGGGACAATTTCCAGGTTAATTCTTCACATTTCCTGGCTTCTGAAAATTTTGCTTCCACAAATCTTCTACAACTATGTGCACTCGTAATCCCTAGTCATATACCTTCTCCCCAGTGATCTAGGCAATGGTGATGGCTTGTTGTGAGTAATAGACAGAGATACCTAATCCCATGAAAAAAGGAGGATTCACCAGCTTCTTTATTTTTGAACCTCTAGCAAAAAGGAGTCCAACAAAACCAGCAAAACCAATAACATTGAGTCTTGGGAAAAATCCAGGAGGTGCATTTTGAAGATAGTTATAGTTGTCTACTCCCCACCTTGGGTTTAGTATGGGAGTATATTTCCTGATACAAACTTGTATATGGCTCACAATGATGTTGGAGTTGTGAGATGTTTTCTTCAAGCTGAGTCCTTGGCTTGTTGACAAATTTGGATTAATTCTCAGGAACTGAGTAGAGTGAATCTCATCGATCCTCATGTAACTTTTGTGAGACGAGACCTTTTTTGGTGCTGCATAGACTCTGAAGGTGAGCAGACTCAGGTTGGTTGTCCCCACAAATCTCTAAATTACCTTGAACATGTCTCTGGCAGCCATGGCTCTGGCAGGGTCCCTTCAATGGCTTCTTGTCAGAGAGCTAAACATGAGGGTCTTGATTTTGCACCACCTGGCCTTTGCTGACTTCACCATGCCATTGTGAATTATCTTCCTCTCCTTTCTTTGCTCTAGCCTCATTAGCCTTCTTTCTATTCCTTGGTGTGCTGGTTTCCTGACTGTTAAGTTTCCCCTTACCCATTCTTTCCACCCACTTTCCCCCTGGTTGATTTACACTAGCAACTTAAAACACTAGTTCCTCCTTTAGTAACTTCCATATCTTATCCTGCTCCAAACTAAGTTAGATGTTTCATGCATTCCCATAGGGTTGGTACTTTCTACTTTGAAGAAATTTAACTTTTTTTCTGCATAATTGTCTGTTTGATGCCATTTTCTCCAGCAGTAAAGTTACAAAAGGAAGCACCATATTTGCCAAATACACCACTATATCCCTAGCAACCCACACAGTATCTGGCACACAGATACTTTATACACATTTGTTAAAAGAACAATTGAGTGAAAGGTAACCGGATATACAAGAAATGGAAGGTCATGCCCTGAAGACATAGAGGCCAGGCAAGAAACTGTGAATATAGCCAGTAAAGGAAGTGCCCGGGCCAGTTTTGCCTCTATGTTTGGTATTGTGCTGGTGCAGCTGCTCCAGATTAAGCCAGTTTAATTAGCTCAAGGTAGAGCTATAGAACCAGACCAGTGGAAAACATGACTGGGGAAGGAAATGAAGCAGTGGTGCCTAAACACTCTAGTAAATTTTAATTGATATTTGTTTATTATATAAAATTCACAACAGGAAGAACAATACATTCTCTGAATGCCAGGACTGCTGAATATAGTCTGGGCTAAATTAGGCATGGTGGTGTACACCTATAATCCCAGCTACTTGGGAAGCTAAGGCAGGAGGATACTAAATTTGAGGCCAACTGAGTAACTTAGCAAGACCCTGTCTCAAAATAGAACTTAACAAAGGGAGTGAGGTGCTGGGGATGGAGTTCAGCTGCAGAGCCACCTAGCATGTGTCCCATGTTCCATCCCCAGCGCTGATGGAACCCAGGGAAAAGATTTGGCTGCTCTGTTGCTTGTTTTTTCTTTCTTTAAAAAAAAGTTTTTTTATTTACATGTATACCTATAGGTATTTATTTACATATAGGTATACATGTCTTTGCAAATGCATGCCATGTTTGTACTTGAGTCACCTTGAAGGTCAGAAAGGAATGTCGGATCACCTGAAACTAAACTTCTAGGCAGTTGTGAGCTGTCCAGTTTAGGTGCTGAGAACTGAACTTGTGCTTTCTGCAAGGGCAGCAGCATTTTTATTTTATTTTTATTTTTTGGTCGAGGCAGGGTTTCTCTGTGCAGCTCTGACTGTCCTGGAACTCACTCTGTAGGTCAGGCTGGCTTTGAACTCAGAGATCCACCTGCTTCTGCTTCCTGAGTGCTGGAATTAAAGCTGTGCACCAGCAGCAAGCACTCTTAGCCATCTCTTTAGCCACCTGCTACTAATTCTTAAGGTACCTAAAAAGAAACCAGGTAAGGGACTACTAGTGTCAAAACTGAAAACCCTCCACAAAAACAAAACAAAACAAAACAACAACAACAAAAAAAACAACAAAAAAAACCTCCTTAAGAAGGAAGTAGTTATACAAACCAAGTTTACAAAGATGTCTCTTGTAAAGCAAACTGAACACTTCTACAAATATAACCTGTATGGTAATCAATTCCAAGACTTCAGAGTAGCCTGTGGAGATTTAGGCTCAACTGGTAGCGAGAGGTAGAGGAGCATGCTCAGTAAGGGCTTTCTTCTCACTGTATTAACTTGGGCAAAATACAGACCTTCCTCTTCAAGGCTGTTAATAAATCATTCCAATATCAAGCTATCACAACGTTGAATCTAGATTGATTTGCTATTAGAAATCTAAAGTGAGAACTGCAGCCTAGCCTAAGCTACATAATGAGACATCGTCTTAAAACAAAAATCTTAAGTAAATTTTAAAAATTTATAAAGATGACTTTATACTCCAAAGCCCTTCATTTCTTTATCGTCAGGTGTGTGCGTGTGTATGCTCATTGTTCTATTATATGACAGTATCTTGCCTGGTAACCCAGGCTGGGTGAGCACTTGCTCTATATATAGCCCACGATGACCAAAACTCATTGTTGAGTCTCCTGTCTCACCATCCAAAGGACTGGTATTTCAGGAGCATCCAGCTCCACTTCTTTACTTAAAAAAAAAAAATTATCTTTTGTGTATGCTGTTTTGCCTACATGTGTGTTTGCATACTACATGCATGTCTGATGCCCTCAGAAGCCAGAAACAGGTGTCAGATTCCATGGAACTGGAGTTACAAATGGTTGTGAGCCATCATGTGAGTGCTAGGAATTGAACCTGTGTCCTCTGGAAGAGCAGCTAGTGCTCTTTACTGCCAAGTCGCCTCTCCACTCCATTCCCTACACCTCCCCGTTTGGATGCCTCTGAAGCTGACTTACAAGTGGTTGTTGAGTTCTGATCTATCTGTAACTCACTGTTTTTAGAGCAGTGAGATAAAGAAACAAATGTACTTTTCCTATTTACTTTTTCACTTAAGATTTCTTATAGTTCTTAGTTCTAGTTCTTTATAGTTTTAGTTCTTTTAATGTTAATGCCTTCAATGAATGAATAGTAATAATATCATAGTTTATTTGCCATCACTGGAAGCGTCACATAACCTTCCATTACTGAAAATATTCACTACTTTAATATATATGCTACTTTCTTTTAAAATAACTTATTCAGAGGAAAATTTTTTAAGAATTAGATCTCTGGGTCTAAACTATTATATTGCCAAGATCAAACAATTTAAAACCTCAACCAGTATATTCACCAAGTAAGATGTTTATATGAATGATATATTATTGCTTTCTGAACAGGAATTTACACCAGACATTATTCACATCTAAACAGTATCATAATCTAGAGTCAGATTACATTTCTACTGCATCTGGCCAGCTTAAGAATTGTTATGATTTCCTTGGAAGAAAGAGAACTTAGACAGATTCCTCTGGAGCAAAAGGTAATTGGAGATATTCTGGTGAAAAACTCTTTAAAAGTAACTGAGCTAAACAAGCACTGTACTGGAATCAGGAGAGCATAGCATTCAAATTCAGGGAGTACTTCAATGTTCTCTTCCCAAGGGCAGATTTTTCTTTTTTATCACATTCTTTCCAAATACCTGGAGATTCTAGCCATCTCCCAATGCCTCCCAGTTAGCTTCTTCCCTCAGCACACTTTGGCTCCCAGGTCAGGCCTTGTGAGGAAAGTTCAAGTAAGGCCAGGAAATGAGATGCTGATCCAAGTGGAACTTCCAGTCCCAGCTCGTGCATGCCAGGGCACTTCCTCATGCAAATGTACCCAGTGCAGCCACAGCAGAGTTGGACTACTTCCGTACTTTCTATCAGTTATTGAATTCATATAGTATATATGGCCTCTCCTGCTTTCTCTTTAAAGAAACATCTTAGGAGACTGAGCTCTTTTTAAAGAATTACTTTATTGTTAATAAATTTTGTAATGTCCCTTCTGAAAATCTGGTATAGTGTCATGGTATGAAGACTGATATGACACAGAGGAAAGTCACAGCCTGCAGTGGATTCTAATCACATGTCTGACAAGCAGAATAGCATGGTGAGCACAGCCTTGAGGATCTGACTTGAAGTCACTACTTACTAGGATATGTGACTCTAAACCAATCCCTCAACTGTTCTGAATTAAAATATTACCATGCTGGGGAGGTCTTTCTTGAAAATTCTTTATCTAAATGGCTATTATGTCTTGCTATTTTTAATACCTCCTTCCCCTTTTGCATTTTCATAATATCATCATATTTTATAACTAGTTATGTATTTTTTTATTATCTATCTTCCCCATGGATGATAAATTCTATAAGTACAGGTTTTGCTTTGGCCATCACTGGACACTCATTACTTAGCATAGTACCAACCACAGAATAGCACAGATAATTGTAGAATTAATGAGCTCATCCTTGTCATTTTAAAAACAGAGATAAGTAAGACTATTGACATAAAATGCAGTGTTAGGTAACACACATAAAAAAAAATCTAGTATGGGATCAGTCATATGGTTAGTATTTACAAATGTAATGTTATTAATATTAACTCAGCATCTTCAGTCTTTCTTCTAACTCTTTGGGACTAGACCACCAACCAAAGAGTATACTTGGATGGGACCATGGCTCCAGCTACATATGTAGCAAAGGACTGAAGGCAGTAATTTGGCATCAATGGGAGGGGAGGCCCTTGGTCCTGTGGACGCTAGAGCAGTGAGGGAGGAGTGGGTGGGTGGACAGAAGAGCACCCTCATAGAAGCAAAGGGGAGGGGAAATGTGATGGGGGTTTTGCAGAGGGGAGACCGGAAGGAAAGGGGGACAACACTTGAAATGTAAATAAATAAAATAATCAATAAAAAACAAATTCTAAAAAAATAAATTTAATTTAATTTAAATTAAAAAAAAAACAGTCCTCAATAAGTTAGTGCCTTGTAAAACTCAACTTTCAAATTATTCAGTGAGATGAAGAATAACTACTGCTTCTCCATTGCAGAAGCATGTTGTGAAGAAAATGTACGAAAGACACTTGGGGATAACTCAGAAGACTCACTAAGATTAAGCGTCTGCTAAAATTACCAACTGTTTGGCATAATCAGAGCCATCCACTGTTTTCTCTAGCTTTTCTGCCTAGTGACTGAACCAGCAGCTTCATCAGGAATCTACCTGTAGCACTACACCCAAGAAAAAGTTTATACTTGAGTGCATGGTGACAACACTAGAGAAATTAATAGAACAAATAGAAAATCTGGCTATAAATACCCCAGTGATCATCTAATTACCAGTGAAGTATCCCATCCTGGCTCTGGACACATGATGCTGAACATTAAGATACCTCGAGCTTCCTATGCTTTCACCATCAGTCTTTACATATTCCAAATTCAGCCTTCAGATATTCCCAAATCTACAATCATATAATCCTTTCCTAGTGAATTTTTTGAGAATCATGATCCTCAACTGTGGCTGTATCATCACTTATAAACTTTATAAAGATCTTTATTAAGTTCCACTCAAGACTTACTTAGTAAAAAAAACAAAACACAGATTAGTCTTTTACAAAACCAGAGCTAAAAATTATTTCATTTGTCTCTTGACTTCCTAGCACCAAAATGGAATGTAGATTCCATTAAGAGCAAATGCAGTTCAGAGGGTCACAGAGAAGGCTTTAAGCCATTAAGAGTTCATACTGTTCTTGCAGATACAAACAAGGAGACTCAAGATAAGTCAATCAGAGCTATTATTTGCTTGATTCTGCAAATTAGGTCAAATTTCTGGGGTTTGTGTACAATCATTTTATTACTATATCCTGCGTTCTCCATGCCACATGTTTAAAAGATGGCTCCAGTCTTAAAAGAGAGATTGGATACAAATCCAGCACAGGAAAGCATGGTGTCCTTGGAGCATCAATTTTAGATTTTGCTAGATACGGTATTAATTATATTCAATTTGCAAATCATTGCACGAGCTATGGGGAATAAAAAGATACATAAGAAAATTTCTGGACTTGTTTTGTCTTGAAATTTTTTTGAGATAGTATCTTACTATGGAATCCTGGCTGGTTCTGACTTCATAATCCTCCTTCCTCAGCCTTTCAGGTACTGGGAACACAGGTCTGCGCCTTCAATAGTCATTTTGTAACTCTAAGGACCATATTGGAAGTTGCCATATTAATTGTAACACAATAATGGATGGTGAAAAAAAGGACAAATAGCCAAGATGTCTATTGTTTTTAACTCCAGAACAGAAGTATAAACTGAATTGTAGCCACATTTGATCGTGATGATTTTGGTTCTGTTGAAAACTTGGTGATTGATACACGAGGACCCTGTATTTGCCCCTCTTGCCTTATATACTAGCCTTCTAGCTCTTTTTACATCTTTAATTTCATTTTTATTTACATTTGTGTGTGGGGGCAATGTGGATATGTCTCAGCACACATGTGGAAGTCAGAAGGACAAGTTGCCATTCTTTCCCTCCACCATTTGAGTCCCAAGTATTGTATTCTGGTTATTGGGCGTGTGGCAAGAACTCTTACATATTGAGCCATCTTGCTAGCCTTGGTCCTCTAGCTCTTAACTTAAAATTACCTCACTTACTTCTAACAATTCCACACAATAGATATCTATCCTTATTTAATCTTGTTTTTAACAATTCCACGGGACAGATATCTATCCTTATTTTATGGATTGGGGATGTGGAGTCACACAGCCAGTAAGAAGTAAAGCTTAGACTCTGACCCAATCTGGATCTTGAGCCTGAGTTCTTTATTTTTATGATTCTTTTGAACTGTAATTACATGATCACACGTGTTTGTGATCTACCTGATGTGGGTGCTGGGAATTGAACCCAGGTCCTCTGCAAGAGCAGCAAGTGTTCTTAACTGCTGAGCCATCTCTCCATCCTCTCCAAATTAACATAAAATTTAGCCTTGATTCTAAAAACAAAAAAGCTAAAAATATAAGCTAATACATCAAAATCATGTGGCCAAGGGGCACTGCACACACACACACACACACACACACACACACACTCACAACCATACACGCACACACTTGTACATGCAAATGCTCATACCTGTGCAAGGCATGCAAACACATACATCTACACATATACAAACATACATACATACATACATACATACATACACACAAGCACACTCTTAAAAATGTTTTAAATAAAACCTTTTTAAAAATCATAGTCAATTAATGGTGATAATGGCTGTTCCTGGAGGATGCTGGCTGGTGACTATGGTCAGAAGAGACTGAAAGAGGGATGGGAGGAGGAGTGGGTGATCAGATCCCATTTCTTGGTGTATGGACTTGCTCATCAGCTGGTGCTGCAATCAGGGAAAGTTGTGAACCATTAGGGAATGGAGCCTTGCTGGAGGAAGCTGGTCACCGGTGGCAGACTGTGGCTGCAATGTGACTTGCTGGCTTCCTGCTCCTGTCATAACTGAATTGTAAGCCAAACCCTTACTCATTTACTTCTTCTCAGGCATTTGTCACAACAATGAGAAAAGTAGCTAATACAGTCACTTAGAATAATTCACTAGGTTATACATAAAAGTGAAAATAGTTGTATTTTTTCTCTGTGTACATTTTAGTTCAATAAAGGTAAAGAATATTATATAACTGTATAGAAAGGCCATAATAAAAATCACTGCTGAATATAATTAGCATATGCCAATAAAATATTTTAAAAGTACAAAGAAAAACTGTCCTCTAGTTTTTCCTGTGATTCCAAAAGTGTTGATATAGGAAGTTTAAATCTTTGTAGTCTTCCATAAAGTTTGGAAATTCCATCCTTTGTTAGGTAGATTTGGATCACTAACTTTAGTCTGCCGTCCACTTTCAGAGAAGACCAGCCAAGGACTGCCCAAGTACAAGTTCAACGTGTTGTAGTTACATAACCACATGTTTACAGCCAACTCTCCAGATTCAAGTCCATCTCAAATAGTATCTGCTTTTCAAGAAAACAGAGGTCACAAATGCTCCCCACTCAATCTCTGCTTTCATGATGCAAAACTTAGCATAGAGTTAAAAAACTGGTGGTTTGAACTCTTGACTAATGTTAGAATAATCCTGGGAGCATTTCAAAAGTACAAATTCTTAGGTTTCACTCAGATAGAAATCACTTAGATTCCAATTTAGCTTTACTTGGGTAAGTACTGTTATTAAATTATTTTAAAAGGTCACTAGGTTATTCTAATGTGTATCTTACTGAGCTAAATAATTCTAAGTTCATAAAAAGACTTTGTATTTAAAATTATTATAAATTCTACTTTCTCAAACGTGCCACTTAAGAAACTGTAAAAAGAAAACAAAATTATTTCTCAGAATTATTAATTTTTTTTGGCTAAATTAACTGAGCTACTCCATCTTACAACTTATACTGAAATGAATTCAAATATTTGCAACAGCAGAGGTAGTTTCCTATCATTATAGTCATTTGGGTCATAACCCATACAAAGGAGACAGTAGGAATATAGTTCATGATCAAACTGTTTTAGCTGTGACACTTTTGTTTTGCTTTGTTTTGTTTTGCTTTGTTTTGTTTTGTTTTGTTTTGTTTTTCGAGACAGGGTTTCTCTGTATAGCCCTGGCTGTCCTGAAACTCAGAAATCCACCTGCCTCTGTCTCCCAAACGCTGGGATTGAAGGCATGCTCCACCACTGCCTGGCAGCTTCACACTTTTTATCTCTAGTCTGATCATATGTCCTAATGAGTGATTGCCTGTTCACTGGAAGTGAAGCAGAAACCATCCAAATAACCCTGAATGCTGATAGGCCAGCTCTTCCATTTGAAACTCATTGTAAAAATGTTCTTTATAAATTAATTTTTCTTTTTCCCCTTTTCATATTTATATATGTTGGCTAATGAAATTGTTTCTACAAAAAAAGTCTAAAACAGAAATAAAAGTACATATATGCCTTAGTCAGTGTCCTATTGCTTTGAAAAGATGCTTAGTACCAGGGACTGGGGTACTGCTTTGATAGGACCGACTGTGATTTTATTTGAAGAAATTTGGAACTTTGGATTAGGAAAGCAGTTGAATGCTTCATACATACCAATCATATTCTGTATCATCACAGCCTCTTTTACATTTAGTTTTACATTCTCTTCTAGGGCAAAAAAGAGTCTTAGGGTCCCAGACTGGAGGTAGTGATGACATGTAGGCCTATAGCAAGCAATAGATTTTTAGATGTTACCTTCTATGGCACATGGAGTCACTTTGTGGGATAAAAGAATAGATTTGGAAAGAAAGAATATTTAAACTAATATTAAATTCAAGACAAAATTAAAACTATTAGCATTATAGTAAGCCCTAATTGGTAAGACATTTGTGATATCTGTCTCTCTCTCTCTCTCTCTCTCTCTCTCTCTCTCTCTCTCTCTCTCTACCCCATTGGTAAAGATCAAGCCTAGAACGTGTGCTAGGCAAGAACTCTTCCACTGAGCTAAATTCCAAGTGTAAGATGGAAGGGACTTTAATCTTCAGAGTTTTCTGATGTACCTTGTTCTTGTATGTTTCAAGAAACCATATATGGGATTATCAAACCCAAGGATATTGAACTTAGAGAGGTTCAATGGTTACTACATTTCCAGTTATAAGTTTATAAAAGTTGTAAGCTTATACACTTTAGATTTTCCTTTTTTGTTGTTTTTGTTTTTTAGTAATACAAAAGGCCAACATCTCTTTTTTTCACTGGGCTATACAAAATTTTGATTTTACAGAAGTAAAATGCATTCTCTATAAGAATATAACAAATCAAACAAAAGAATAAAGCAGACCATAAAATAACAATCATTTACTGTGTTCCCTTTCCTAGCTGTGTAGGGATGGGGTCAGAAGAGCAAGAAAGTGAAAGAAATAAAGAGATTCTTTCTTGAGAAATAAAACAAATAAGTAAGTATTTTCCTGACCACCTGCCTGAAGAAGAAATTGTCATACAATGGCTACACACAATGGACCTTGTTGTTCGTAGCTGAGCCCCTCTAAGTCCAGTAACTGGAATTAAAGCTTCTCTACAATCTTTTCTCCTTTTAGGCTTGATGGCAGCAGGTAAGGTGGTAAGAATAAAAAGAGAATCCTCAGGACCCTCAGTATTCTCAGTGGCGCCTGCAGCCATAGTAGTACTCCAGCCAGCAAACAGGGCCTTGAGCATGCTAGTCAAGTACCCGTGACATTCTTATCTAGAGCCAAGGTGAAACTCCTGCAGTTAGGGCTAGTATTTTCCTGTGATCTCTTCTATGCACATTCACCTGCTCTAGGACTCAGTCTCTCTAACAACAGCACAGAGAGCAAGTAGCTGCTTCTAACCATTATCTGAATGGAACCAAAAAAGGGCAGGGACCTCCATTTTCTTTTAGGAAGGCCCCATAAGATCTAAGGCAACTAGTCCTCTAGCAAATCTAGAAAAAAATTCATTTATCTAAGTTTCTTTTCTTCTTATATGTAACATTTAATTTTTTCTTTTTTCCTCTTCTTTTCATATCCTTTCATAAAATTAACTTGTTGATTATACATCCTTTAAACACAGATTCTATATTTTATGTCCAATCCACATAGCCCTTTACCCAGTACTCTTATACATAAGAGTCAGCCAACGATTGTTGAATGAATGAGTACATCTAGTCAAAGTTCACACTATCATTACTCCAAGATTACAGACAGGTTTTCAGTGATTGGCCTTAATCATTTATTCTTTCTCTCTACATGGGTATTTCCACTTCAAATACTTATCAAGATCCCATATCACTTCCTTTGAAGAAAGTTAAATAATGGGGATTTCAATGTTTGCTCTACAAATAACACCACCTCCCCGCTAAATCTTCAGATTGCTGTTATTCTGTATGCTTGAATGTGCAGTACTTGGAACTGAACCACAACTTGGTGCTCACTAGATAAGCACATTGCCACTGAGCTAGCTCCCCAGTCCAAGCCTTTATGTTAGGAAGGACTTCTTCAAATTTCCTTTGATATTGCAGTAGTAATGAAGGCAGAAAGAGGGAGAGGGTTGAAAATACTCTCTGAGTGAGCAAAACGGACTGAATACCTTTAAACAAAGATAAAGAGGCATGACCTCAGCTAGTCCATGGGTGGGGTTGTGACTTAGTGGGAGACTGCTTGTCTAGCATGCATGAAGCCCTAGATTTGATCTCCAGCAGGGCACAAAGCAAGTATTGCCTGTGAATAAAAATACCTAAACAATTGTTTGCAAGATAAAAAACTACTAAAGTCACCCTTTTCCAACATGCTTAAATATTTTTGGACAGATTCCCATATACTAATCTCTTTGGGAGTAGTTAGCCCAAACAATAAGGCAGTGTAAGTCCAGAGGCTTTCATTTTTTTTTTTATTGGATATTTTACTTACATTTCAGATGCCATCCCCTTTTCCCTTTCCCCCTCCCTAAAAAACCCCTATCCCGTGCCCCCCTTTCCTTTTTGCTTTTATACAAATTTTTTAACTGTTAATCAAAGGCTTTATAAGTTTGGTAATGCTCAATCAGAAGTGTAACCCAATACCCAACCTGGATATATAATCTATCTTTGACTGGTGGAGACACGTAAACATCTGTTTCCATTCTCCCCCCTCTCTTTCTTACTCTTCCTCTCTCTCTCATCACCTAGCTTCTCCTCTCCTTCTTCTTCTCTCTCCTTACTCCTTCTCTTCTTCTCGGTACTTCTTCCTCCTTAGCTCCTCCTACATATCACCCTTCCTGTTAAAAAAAAATCTTTTCTCGCATAATACAATAAGAGCATAATTATGCCTATTTGTACCAGTGAGGTGCAAGATAGTCCTAATACCCAGTCCATCATTTTGTTGACTAACCAGAACCTCTATCATCTCTCCTAACTAGAACCAACATCTTTAAAAAAAAATGTCAGCCCTCTAGAAAAAAATTTATCTTGATACTAAAACTTGTTCTGAGAATTGTATATTGCAGAATACACAGTCTTGGTGTATCTACTCATCAAGCAAACTGAGCAGACCTGCTCAAACCTCCAATGTCCTGGAATTCCATCTGGATGCAGTGAAGACACAGTGTCAGAGGCTTATCAATTTACTCTTCCCCTCACCCCTCTTCTAATATCTCGACACCCATAATCAGCTTGAAGTTAAAGAAGAGTCAGTGCCCCTATTCCCTGGGCTTGGGGACTAAGATGTTTAATATTGGACTGCCTTTCTAGGGAAAAGTAGTGGTTTTGTTGGAACAGGGAGGATTAGCTAGGATTTATTGCATAGCCATAACCTATTGGTAGAAATGTATATAATTATTATCAAGATGAAGTTATAATTTCTTAAATGGTACAAAATTTACTTTGATTTCAAATTTAAGGCTTTCATTGGTACGAGCTTCTTATTGATATAAAAGTGAGATGAATATTGATACTCTCGTGGGCACTGTGCCTGTATAACACAGTTAGGAATACAAGGCTTAGACTCAGTTCTTCTTAAACATTTTTTAACTGATTTGAGATGGTTAGCCTGTGAGTTAAGGGACTATAGCAAATTCATGGCTTGGAGTTTATTGTTAGGGTGTTCTCTATGTTTTATTTAGAAATAGCTGAGAGGAGTTAACAGACAACAGTCCAGGTTACCTTACATAGATTGTTGGTTTTCAAAATGTCAGAAGTCCATAGAACTGATGTTACAAACATTTCTATATTAATGCTCATTTTGATTAGAGACCTGTCTGCTCCTGACAGCTTCCTGTCTTGGATTCTAAGAAGAAGAAATTGAGCATCTTTGGAGTTACTCCACTGGCAGGGAGACAGCTACTAGGCAAGAATTGCCTCTTTCCATCTACAGACAAATTACTGTCCAGAAAAGGACACACTTGCAGATTAGTCGACTAATTATATCTGCCTAGACAGAGTAATCAGCCCTTAATAATTCTGCACCACTAAGGTCTGTCAGATGATTCTGGGCCAGAAGGCTGAAGATTTGATGCTCCAACATTCGGTAGTATAGGGGCTGTCCAGGTGTTAAGTGGTCTCTATAAATTGGCTAAGTTTTAGAAGCTATGCTTAATGCTTCCCATAATTTCAGTTAACTAAGTCAGTCTGGATTTCTGACGGAGTTGAAAACCTATAGTCTTATAGCCAATTCTGACTATTTACTTTGAGAGAAAAGATCTGAGTGGATGTTTTTTAGCTGACAATCATTCTAAAGCCAAGGGAGGCGGGGAAGCCAGGTTCAGAGGCTTTCATTATACACTGAACAAAATCTTGTAGGATACTATATAGGAGCCTGGTACATAATCTATCAATGACTCTGCTCTCTGGTAATGAGCTCACTGATAGCTGTCAGCTGAAATGTGATGTCAGTGCTGTCCCTGCTTATCACAAAACACTAAACAATCTTATAACCTTTCCATACTCAGTCTGGCATCTGCAAAATGTTGGTGATAAAAGAGTCTTTATGTAGATTCATCAGTTAATGTCTGTAAGCATTAGGGAAATGAGCACCACTCTAGCTATTTATGAGTCACAATAATTGACTCTGTGGCATTCCAGACTCTTCATCAAGATGGAATGAGGTCCAACCAGGTGAGGCAATACAATTAGGTCCTAAAAGTGTTTCATGAAGAAAAGGGGTAAGGAGGCTAAAGTACATACCTGAGAAGCCACACCAAGACATGTCTCCATGAGTGCTATGACAATAATAAGCCGCTGAGACATGTACAACTTAGTGATGTGGCCTAGTTTTAGCCACAGATATGTGTTAGAAAAAACAAAACTTAATGAAAGGGGGCTATCAGTCAAAATCAATTCAAAGAATGCTGTAATTAGCACGTTACACTAACTATAATTTTGAAAAATTTATTAAGTAGGACTCACTGCAGAGCCTAGACACAGAACAAATCTCTCACTTGGAAAAATGTTTCTAAGCTTCAATTTGATACCAAGTTATCTTGGGTCACCCATAAAATGGTAGTTGGAGTTGGTTTGACAAGAGCAGCCCAGTCTCCTATAAATGTGATGTCACAAATATGCCTATATAAAATATTTTTTCCCAGCACCTTTCCAAATCTTCACAAGCTTCAAGTCAAAGACAAGCATAACTAAAAGCACTAAGACTTAGAGAGGAGAGGAAAAGTATTACAGGAGAAGCAGAGAGCAGAGACTAAGGATTTTTCTTTTTAAGATAGATACTCAATGGACAGTTCATTCATCTACCCTAGTCACAGCTCTTGTATTCTATTCCTTCCCTTCAGGATAATTCCAGAGCCCATTCAAGGGATAATATGTATGAGCATATGTAGGTGCTATTGGGAAAGAGGAACAACTGGCCTTTACAACTACATGAAAGAGGGACGGGAGAGATTGGTACAAAGGAGCTCTGGGTTCAGTTCCCAGCATTGACACAGCAGCTCACAACCATATGTAACTCTAGTTCCAGGGATCTGATATCCTCTTCTGACCTTTGCAGCTGCCAGGCATGCCCACAGTGCAAATACATATATTTTTTTGTTTTGTTTTTTCAAGACAAAGTTTCTTGGTGTAGCCCAGACTATCCTGGAACTCTCTCTTTGTAGACCAGGCTGTCCTCAAACTCAGAGCTCTGCCTGCCTCTGCCTCCTGAATGCTGGGATTAAAGGTGTGTGTAACCACAGCCTAGCTAAAACATGTTTTTTTAAATAGACAAAAATGTATGAATGAACATAGTATCAAACTTTTCTCTAAATTCTTATCTTTCTACTGGTAGATTAATACAGCTCTCAAGCCTCATCAGAGTAGTTTCTTTGTGCAATGGATAGTGGTTAGCATAGAAACTCACAACTGGTTAAAGTTCAGAGAATTAGTCACTATGGCATGGTTAGCCACAAATAGACATCTGTATCACAGCCCCTCTCCAAGGCTAGGGACATTTTGGAAGGGGGTAGTGTAAGAGCCAGAGGTAGGAGAAAACCAGAGCAAAACTGTCTTCTGGACATTGCAGGACCACTGCATGCATAAACTCACAGCACAGCAGCTGCAGTCGCCTATTCAAGACCTGTACAAGTTCCAGCCAGTCAATACTCTAAGGGGTTGGGAAGGGTTCAAAAGCCCCTTTCCAGAACAGTTGATGACCTCTGCAGGAGAGTTTTCTTTAAGGACGTGACTCCTGGTAGCTTCAGTGGCTGGCAGCACATCCAGAAGTAGATGGGCAGCACAAATTTGAGCTCCTGTGTTACTAAATTAAAAGAACAACTTACAGGACCTACTGTCCCTGCCAACAGTGTAATAAAGCTCCCTATAAACAACAAAAATCTATGAGGAGAGAAAAACTAAAATCAATTATACCTTATAAACAATTATAGAAGGAGATACACTCAAAGTTCCAGGATGTAGCATTTTTCTACTTTGATAGGTATGCTTTCAGTAAAGATTACCATGTATGCAAATATAACACAGTGGTTAAAGATTATAAATACACTATAGTAGTTATATATACACACGCATTCTGAGTCACCTACTGTCTTCTGAGTGAGGCCAAATAAATGATATAATGGCTTCTACATTTGTTTTATCAGGATCCAATTTCATCACCTCCCAAAGATTTTAATTACCAAAGGCTGCATGTTATTTGTGTGTGTAAAAAATATATACCTACGTACATTGAAATCACTAAAGATTTCTGATTCTCCACATTCACAGCAAAGTAATGCTGCTGACTCACTGTCTTCCAAATAAGAGCTCTGTAATACAAACAAGATCATCATTTCAAAGAACCAGAAAAATGAGCCCATACACATGAGAAAATATGCCAACCAAAATCAGTGAATAAAGTTTAGCTCAGGTGAGAAAGCGAAATTTTGATTAGTGGTGGCTGTTTTAAATAGAACATAGCTAGTGACTAGTTGCATGAATAGACTGGTTAAGTGACTAGAAAATTGATTAAGGAATGTTTGGTTAGCTCAAGCATTTTCTGTGGCTTCCCAATTTTGGCAACGGATGTTTTTGTTTCTTTCTGTAAGAATGGTGCTATTAACTTTTCATATTCAGAACTCCGCCCAAACTGAGGACAGACCTCTAATTCACTTATCCTCCCATCCAAAGATAAGACACTTGGTGCTGTTGTTTACAGATAGGATTTAGAAACTAAGACAGGGTAAGATAGAGCCTGATTAGAGGATAAAACCACTAGCCTAGCCTCATTAGATGTCTGCTTACAAGTGTTTATCGGAGCCAAAGGCATCCTCTACTCAAGTCCTTTGCCAGATGCCAGAAAACAATTTAAAACCTTTTCTTCCATTCTCCAGTCTCTTTTTCAGAATCTGTCTAGAAGATAAGTACAAGGAGACAAAGGAGTGAACCAACTAGCTGGTAACATAGGAAGGCTTTCCGCGTGACTAACGACACAAAACGAGGACAGAAAAGCTCTAGTTCTGACACACTAGATGCCACTTACATGTCTGCTCTTAGGGTAACAAGGATGGAAACTGAGTTAGCCTCACATTGAGCAATGATGTATATTTACCCTTATGTCATCAAGACTTCTTATGAGCAGTGGTTGAAACCCAGTCATATGTGGTATTTATTTTATAGCTGTCTTAGCTAACACTTTGTTTTTTTCCAAGCAAAGATGTGTTTTGACCTGCAGAATACCTGAGAGATTGAGTTTTAAAATACAAAACACTTGGATGAGAGAATGTAAAGCAGGGAGATACTATGTCTATTAACTATTTTGTTCCTGGTTTCCTCTTTCACTTTTTTCCTACCCTGAAATTTTGTCTACATTTGGTTTTATGATCAAGTCTTACCAGCCATTATCCCCTTCTCTTCTTTTAGAAAATAATCAGAAATAATTACATATTAAAAATTTGTATCTGACAATCATAGTCTCTTTATTTCTTCCTTTTGCTGGGAGAAAAATAATACCTGTTCTTCTGGCATCTTTCTTTTTTATATCAATGTAAAAAAATACTCAAAAAACTTCTAGGAATTCTACTGCAAAAGCTAAAGACTTAATAATATGATTAAAGGAAGTAATAAGGTGGAGATTGGACCAGCTTCCAATTCCTCTAAACTCTCATGCTGTAACAAATCTGAGTAATACTAAGCATATCAAAAATGGCCTGTCACTGTTACAAACTGAAGAGCCAAACATATAAGTCGATTAATCCAAGTCATACTCACTAGGAACCTTCAGTTTTCATCTTATACTCTTTGAATATTTACACTAACACTCTCAAGTGATCCTGTAACTACATCTATCTGCATTGCTAAGTTATTTCAGGACTTAACTATATCCTTATAATTAAAACAATTCATTGAGATACCTATCCATTTAGATGTGCTGATAGAATTACAACCTAATTGGTTCCGGGAACATGCATTTACTTGTGACCAACATATTTAGCTCTAAATTATAGTCTAAGAACCCTAAGGGAAACAAAAGACATTTTAAGTTTCTTTCCCTCTGCCTTCTGAAGTAACTTGACAATTCTGATTGTTGAGCTGTTCCTAGCTACTATGCAACTTACTTCAAAGAATTCAGGAATAAATGAATGAATTTAAAAAGAGCTTAAAGGCATGTACTTCTAATTTCAAATATTTTCAGCAAATTGGAAAGAAAACTTGCTTCCTTAATTTACTTCCTTCATGAGGTTTTATATATAATATTAACTCAAGTATTAACTCAAGATAGCAGGCTCTTATCTCAACTGATCTTATCTAAGACTGACATTACAGAACGTCTCCTGTTTCCTGCCCATTACCTTCCACTTAGTCACCACTGAGCTTCACATCCAGTCCTCAAATGCCTTTTCTACCATAAAGAAGAAACCTCCCCTTCCTTTTTCTTTCTCTCTCCCCCTTTCCTCCCTCCTCTCCCATTCTTCTCCTTTGATTTCCTTCCCTTTTCCCTCCCTTTCTTTGTAGAATCAGGAAGGAGTACTTCCTCCTTCTCTTCTTCAATAGAAATTGAGGATAGTAAGATATATATCCCTTGCTACTGTTAAGTCTCTTTTATTCTATATCTTATCCTTATTATAGGTCATATGGTTTAAGAAGAAGAAAACTATTCTCAACAATAAAAGAACTTCTGGGGGAATCACCATCCCTGACCTCAAGCTGTACTACAGAGCAATAGTGATAAAAACTGCATGGTATTGGTACAGAGACAGGCAGAAAGATCAATGGAATAGAACTGAAGATCCAGAAGTGTGAGTGCGTCAGTCCTTCTTAGTAGGAGTAACAAAATACTCAAGGGAGCAAATATGGAGACAAAGTGTGGGACAGAAACTGAAGGAGGGGCCGTCTGGAGACCATTCCACTTAGGTATCCATCTCATGTGCAGTCACCAAAGGTAAATGCTGATGTGCATGTCAGGAAGTGCATGCTGACAGGAGCCTGATATAGCTGTCTCCTTAGAGGTCTGCCAGAGTTTGACATATTCAGAGGCAGATGCTCACAGCTAACCACTGAACTGATCAAGGGGTTCCCAATGGAGGAGTTAGAGAGAAGACTGAAGGAGCTGAAAATGTTTGCGGCCCAATGAGGAGAGCAACAATACCAACCAACCAGAGCTCCCCAGGGTCTAAACCACCAGCCTGGGAGCACATAGGGAGGGACCCATGACTCCAGCTGTATATGTAGGGGAGGATGGCCTTGTCGGGCATAGGTATGAGAGGAGATCTTAGGTCCTGTGAAGGCTGAACGCCCAGTGTCGGGGAATTCGAGGTTGGGGAGGTGAGAGTGGTGGGTGGTAGGTGGGGGCACATCCTCATAGAAGCAGGAGGAGGGGGGATGGGATAGGGGGTTCCTGGGCAGGGGAGGGGGAGAAATGGGGTAAGGGGATAACATCTGAAATGTAAATAAAATATCCAATAAAAAATAAAAATTAAAAAATCAATTAATTAAATATATATTCCATATTAAAAAAAAAGAAGCAAAAAATATTTGACTATTTCTTTTCTTCTCTCTTTATCAATCTTTCTTTCTTCCTTCCTTTTTTTCTGGTTGCTGTTTTAAATGACTATATTGCTGCTGTACTCAAAGGAAACTAAGATTTTTATTTATGTTTTTAGAGACAAGGTCTTAGTACTGACTGGCCTGGAACTCTGTGTAAAACAGGCTAGCCTTGAACTTGGAACAGTTTTTCTGCTTCTGCCTCCCAAGTGCTGGAATTACAGGTATGTACCACCATATTTGAGTGAAAACTATGAAAAAATATATATGAATATATATATAGTGTCTGTGATGGTAATTTTTGTGTGTCAACTTGACTACATCTGGAATTAACTAAAACCCCAAAGTGGAGTGCACACCTGTGAGTTATTCCTGCTTAATTTGGAGTGGGAAAATCTACTTCTGGTCCAGATCTGTCAGGTAGAAGACACACTTTTGATCCCGATCTTGAGGCAGGAAGAGACATTTTTACTCCAGATGTTAAGGCAGATCTAATAGGCTTCCAGCAGAAACCTATATAAGGACATGGAAGAAGGAAGCTTTTGCTCTTTGCCTGCTTGCTCTCACCTTGCTACAAGTCCATTCCTTCACTGGTATTAGAAACTACTTCTTTGGGATTCCAGATATTCTGAAGACTTAGTTGAGACATCCAGCATTATGGATTGAAAAACTCCTGGATTCTTGGACCTTCCATTCATAGGGAGCCATTGTTGGATTAGCTGAACTGCGACTTATAAATATAATAAATCCCATATATATTGATATATGCATATTAATATATATTCATTCATTCTATAAGCTCTGTTACTCTAAAGAACCTTGACTAATACACTATCAGTATCGAAACAATAAACTGTATCTTTATCTAGGACTGAAATGCCAAGACATATCCATACACAAGCACAACTGGATTGACAAAGTAATTATAGTCTGAGGATAATCCAATTGAGAAAACCATCTCTGATGTATCTACCCCCAAGTCATAAATTCAAAAACAATTATGTCAGTATGTAATGCAAGCACTAGTGAACAAAATTCAGAACGTGTCAAAGAGTTTTTAAATATTCCTTCCATTCTTATCCTCTCACCTCTCAGCCCTCTATAAGCCCATTCCCAGAAGTAATTACCATGCCAGTATCTTAGCTACTGCCCAGGGGTGGTTTGCATATGCACAAGCTTTATGGGTTTAGATGTCCATTCTCTAAAGACACAGATGAAAACAATTTCACCTACTTATCTTTATTTCAATATTTAGAATATCTTTCTTGAACCTTTCCACCCAGCCAGATCCTGTACTTCTTTCTCCAGAGTCTAGCCAGGCAAATGGATGGAACTAGAAAAGTTTATTGAGTAAGGTAACCCAGACCTGGAAGGACTAATGCCTCATGTTCTCTTTCATCCATGGTTCCTAGTTTCAAATCTTCAGATGTAAGTGTAAGTAAGGAGGAGGGAGGTAAATACACAAGAAAGAAGATAAAATAACTGAGGATATATGGAAACGCCTTAAAGAAACATTCTATTATCTACTTAAAAATACCGCGAGCGAATACCTGTGAGTATATATATAGATATAAATAGTTTAAATGAAAGTTTCACATCTGGGCTGAGAGTGTTCTCCCCAGAGCCATAAGCTATATAACAAACCCCAATACAATGCACGAGAAGCCCTCTTTTGAGTTGTTGGTCAGGATTAGTCAAATAGGCCACTGCTATTGCCCTTGGTTGTCTTCCAGAAGTGGAAGGAAGTACTTTATTTCTGAAGACACTATATATTTCAGATACAGGGCCAAAAGAACTTGATATGATCTGAAAGTCTCCTCCCTGAAGGAGCCATGTAAGCTCCCAAAGGAAGGAAGAACCAATAGCCCTACCCAGCTATGACACCTCTGAAACACAGCAACAGTCAATATGGCACAACAACCCTAAGGGTACGATAGTGGTATATATACCATGGCAGTAACCAACAACTCTCTAATTGAGACCTCTTGAGCTTTGATGGACTTGCGTCTACCAAACAAAAGGGAAGTAATGTCTAGTATTGGGAACCTAGCTAACAACCCAGGGCTAGTGAAGTCATGTATCTTAGAGGGAAATCTATAGCCACTACTTTACTGAACTAACATAATACCTAACTAAATTCTAAGTATTTATCCTTACATTCACAGAAAAGTGTAGTCCTTACCCCTTATCAAGGAAACTTCTCTCTGCAACAGAGACCATTACAGAAAACCACAATCAATCAAAATGCAGTTGTGGAGCCCAGACCCAGCTGACATATCTACAAAACAACTCTTATACTAAAGGCTCAGGGATCACACTGCAAAATAGGGGACAGAAGGATTATAAGAGCCAGAGAACAGGGAGTTTGCTCTGAGAGAGTATCTAGAAATGTCAGAAGTTACACTTAAGTTTCACCAACATGGCTACCTAAATAAAAATGACCTGAACAAAGATGATACTAACTAGACATGTTAATATGTAAAAGGATGCTTCAATCCTAGATAAAGCACTATAGGCAACTATAGATTATTCAGGGTGGGAGAAACACTCTTCCCTAGGGAAGATCACACCAATTGACTATCCAATGCCTAATGGTCAGCCCTGGAAACAGATAGACAAGTAACATTGACTGAGCAGGTTGTTTTTTTTAATATATTTAAGAATATTCAAATAAATATTCACGTGTGTGTGTATGTGTGTGTAATAGCAATTAAGAAGAGAGGCAATGAATTTGAAAGAGATCAAGGAGGGGGTATATGAGAGGGTTTGGAGGGAGAGAAGAGAAGGGGGGAAAGATATATTATAATCTCAAAATATTATTTATTTATGGAATGCTGAGGATTCAGTTTAGAGTGTTAGCCATGCCAGAAAAGCACCTTACTACTGAGCGATCCCTTAGATCTCTGTTTATTTTTTTAAAAGTTTTGAGACAGGGTCTCATTATGTTACTCAGGCTAACCTTGAATTCAGTCTATAGCCCAGGTGTACTTTGAACCTGTGAGCCCTCTGTCTCACCCTCTGAAGAACCTGGGATTATATATGTGTATACCACCAGGTCAAGCTTCAGTTCTTTTTTTTTTTTCTTTTTCTTTTTTTTTTTTTTTTTTTTGGTTTTTCGAGACAGGGTTTCTCTGTGTAGTCCTGGCTGTCCTGGAACTCACTCTGTAGACCAGGCTGGCCTGGAACTCAGAAATCCGCCTGCCTCTGCCTCCCAAGTGCTGGGATTAAAGGCGTGCGCCACCACACCGCCCAGCCAGGTCAAGCTTCAAAAACATTTTATGAAATTATGTTAAAATAATATAACATTAAATTTACTATCTCAAATATGCTTAGTGCAATTTGCATGTGCATGCATGCATGCATGTGTATGTGTGAGTGGGTGCATGCATAATCAGATGCCTGTGTGCATGGGTAGGCCAAAGGGTAACCACAGGTATCATCAGGAACATTGATCACCTCCTTTGAGATATGATCTCTCATTAGCCTGGAGCTCATCAATTAAACTAGACTCAATGGCCGCTGAGCCCTAGGGATTCTCTTGTCTCCATCTTCCCAGTAATAGGATTACAAGTGTATACCACTAAATCTGGTATCTCTACATGGGTTCTGGGAACTAAGTTCAAATACCCACATAATGGACCAAGCCTCCCCACCATACCCCTGGCCAGGTCTTGTCTCAACCATTTTAAAGTTACAGTTCAGAAAAGTCACATTGTTGGGTGGCCAATCTCAACAGTTTTTCATTTTATACACCTGAAACTATATACATTGTAAATAAATAAATTTATTTCTTTCCTGAGCCTGACAACATCATTCACTTTTGCTTCAATGAATTTGACTACTCCAGATACCTTATGTAAATGCAATAATAGTTACACCTGGTGGCACAAACCTATATCCCCAGCTACTGGGAAGGTTAAGTCAAAAAGATTCCAAGTTCAAGGCCTAGCTGGGCTTAGAGAGTAAGCTCAAAGAAAACTTAGTCAACTTTAGTGAGATCATGACTCAAAATTAAAAGTTTTATAAAAGGGAAAAAGATTCAATCTAGAAGGAGAAGAAAAAGAGGAATAAGAGGAGTAAGAGGAGAAGCTCTTTAGGACATAAACATACAATGAGAAGACCATGTGAAGACAGAAGACATACATCTACAAACTAAAAAGATACCTCAGAAGACATCAACTCTGCCAACGCTTACACCTAACAACAGACAGCACACCTTCAGAAGAGTAAATACATTTCTGTCGTTTCTTGGCATGGAAGCCTCAAAAATTATTACAGAGAGAGCTGTTCTCATGTCCTTTTCTAGGCCCAATAGGAAGCTACTCAAATTCTTCAAACTTACCAGAGCTGGGTTAGCTTCCATATTACATTAGTTTGAGTCAAAGACAGGGTCTTTATACGTAGTCCAAATTAGGCTCTGGCTTGCTATAGTTTCACATTCAATTCACAGACTTCCTGCCTCAGTCTAAAAAGTGCTTAGATTTATACACATGTATACCATACTTGTTTTCTCGTCTACTTTTAACAATCCCTGTGATTGATTATATTGATTTCTACTCTAATAATCCAGGATAATCTCTCTATCTTAAAGCTACATTATTAATTCCTTTATTCAAACTGCAAATTGAATTCCTCCTTTACTATGTAACATAAAAGGATAAGGATGAAATTCTCTTTGGAAAGCTATTATTGTACCCACCACAGTAATCTTTTCTGAAGGGGAAAACAATTATGCTCCAGAACCTTATTTTTATACTAATACAACAGGAAGTAAAAAATCAAGTGCAAACAATAAGAAACACTATAAGTTTGCATAGGTAGAGATCTAGCTTAAATGTTCAGCAGCAGAATGTTTGAAGTTATCTTTTGTAGAGAGACAATGTTTACCTTATGATCCAAGGAAAGTATTTAAAGGCATCTTTACGATCAATAGCACAGGTCATCAAGAGAATTATCTGATATTAAGGATACAATCTATGACTATTGAAGGATAATAATAATTAGACTAAGCAAACATGAAAAAATTGAAAATTTAAGAATGGATTGTATTGTTCTTTTTTCTATATAGCTATAATTTCTTGCAAATATATCTTCTAACTCTTATCTTACTCTACTGTAGTTATTTCTATAGATTCTCTTTCCACTTCTAGATTGTTAACTTCTCATATTCTGTCTCTGGGGCTGGAATAAAACAGGCGTTCAGTAAATGTTCAACGAGTAAGCAGTTTAGCATATGAGTTATTACTATTTTTCTTATTGTCTAAAACCTTCAATTGAAGACGAGACAAGATCTTATATAGGTATAGTTAAGAGACAGTCTCCACTAAATATATGGCTTTTATCTTTCCATTAGAAGAGCAAACTATATGAAATGCTGTTTCTTGTGGGCTTCAAGTCAGTATGGAAGTTTGAAGCCAAAGGAGCACTTTCATTTCTCAGAGACACTTAGCAACTTGGCTTGCCAGTGGGGGAAGCAGTCAGAGTGCTTATGCCAAAAGACTCTAATTCTGGCCTGCAATTTGTCCATTTCATTTGTGAAGACGTTGCTACTCACTGCTCTACACATAATACAGATCTATGTCATGGTGACTTCTTTGCTGCACCTTTCAGAAGGAACACATCTTCCAATCTAAAGTTTACAAGTCTTTCAAAGCACTACCTAATATCCCAGAATCTCAGGACACTTCAAAAATGATAACTTCATTTTCATTAAAGAGGGATCTCCTCTCTAAGTCTTCACTGTTAAGATGGTTTGACAAAATATGGCCTGTGGTCAAACATGGCCTGGTTTAATACAACCAGCAAGCTAAGAAGGGTTTTCACGCAATTAAAGGATTATTTTTCCCTTTTAAAGCAAAGAAGAATATAAGAGATTCACTATCTGATCCCCTCAGAAAAAGATTGCTCATAAATCTTGAGCACATAATTCAGGCCAATAATAAATTATCTTTGTGTTCACTAACCTATTCCTATTCTACCGTCCTCTGTGGCAGATCCTCTTCTTTACCTCAAAGTTATTTCTCCACTACTAGTTAACTCAGGCTGATAATGCTAGATACCTCCTTCCCTTGTCCCCAACATAAGTCAGTCACATATCAGTGGAAGCCTGAGAGCAAGTCTCTCATGTCCTTACAGGAAAGGCTTTCCACCATGACATAAGAGACTTCAGAAAATGACCTTTCCATGCATCTGAATAGATGCTTTCAAATGTAGTGATGTCTACATCTGTGTGGCATCCATTTCATGATCTCAGAAAATGGTAGAGCAGAGAAAGGGAAAGAATCCAGAACCTTGAAAATCGCATTAGCCACTAAACCAGTGATTCTCAACTTGTGGGTCTCGACCCCTTTCAGGGTCGAAAGTCCCTCTCACAGGGGTTGCCTAATACCATCAAAAACAGATATTTACACTACAATTCATAACAGTCCCAAATTACAGTTATGAAATAACAATGGAAATAATTTAATGGTTGGGGGTCACCATAAGATAAGAAACTGCCTGTATTAAAGGGTTATAGCATTAAGAAAGTTGAGAACCACTGCATTATACCCAAACTCTGCCTCTGAGATACTTATATTAAAAATATGTTCACCCTACCTTTAAAAGGGTATTCTGGTACTTTCAACTAAAGGAATCTTAACTACCTAATCAGACTCTGTGTACTTCAAGAACAGAGTCCATATGTTATATGTCTGATTTCTATAGTATGTACATTGATGACTATTGGAATTCAATTATTTTACTAATAATAACTCTGGATAATTTATTACTTTTAGAGTTTGAAAGATTTCTTAGTGAACAGAAACAGTATGGAGATAAACTTGTGGGAAAATAACTTTGTCAGGGACTGGAAAAATGGTTCAGAGCACTGGCTGTTTCTCTAGAGTACCCAGGTTCAATTATCAGCACCCACATGGTAGCTCACAATTGTCTGTAATTACAATTCCCAATGCCCTCTTTTGTCTCTGAGGGTACCAGACATACATGTGTTGCACAGACATACACACAGGCAAAACATCCATATACAATAAATAATAAAATAAGAGAACTTAAAAAAAAAAGAAAGTAACTTTATTAGCTGGGCATGGGAGTACAGTACTCAGTACTCAGAAAGCTGGGGTAAGGAGATTAGAAGTTCAAGAATATATGAGACCTGTCTCAAAGATAAAATAACTTCATCAGACAGATACTAGAGCAAAACATTTCTCATTTAATATTCTAAATTTCACATTCCAAATTCATTAAGTGTCAGAAATGAGAGTTTTGTTGTTTTTTTTTTTAAACAGGGATTTAGTTTCATTTTGGGGAGATGCATCATTCATACTCTTCTCTTTCTCTTTTAAATCTTTTATTGTAATTAACATTGATAAGATTTAGATGTGGGGTGGCAAGATGGCTCAGCTGGTATAGGTACTTGCTGTGCAAGCTTGAAAACCCGTGTTCAATCTCTGGGAGGACTGGGCAAAAGAAAGAGAAACGACTCCACAAAATTGTCTTCTGACTATCACATGCACACCATAGCACACACACACACCTATCTCTCTGTCTCTCTCTCTCTGTCTCTGTCTCTCTCCTCTCTCTCTCTCTCTCTCTCTCTCTCTCTCTCTCTCTCTCTCGCGCGCGCGCGCGCGCGCACACACACACACACACGTTTTATAATTAACATGTCAGCTTCCTGCATTTCATTCTCTGAATGTTCACTATGATAGTATCTCACCCTACACTGACAGACATCATATAACTGAAGAAAATCTTCATACTATCATGTGGATTTTTTTAAAAAGTCCATTAAATTCTGAAAAGTTTTTGCTGTTTTTCCCCTTTCCTTTTTCTAATATAACCATCTGACTCAAAAGAAGTGGTTATCAGATATAGAAGAAAGTAATTCTTAGTTTGCTTCTCAAACTCCCACCAGTGGCAGAAACCACAGCAGTATTTAAGAATTTGTCAGAAATACACGTTCTTATCTCATCCCAACCTCAAAAATAAAATAAAGTCAATCTATAAGGCCTAGACGAATATTTTTAACAAGTCTTTCAAGTGATTTAGACATGCACTGATGTTAGAGCCTCCGGTACAAAGTATTTGCTTCTGCAGATAGCATTTAAACCCCTGCATTAAAGTTAGGCTGGGGAACCACATCACTCTCCTGAAAACAGTTAAGCAGCAGGATTCTAAATTCCAATGGCCTTTCCAGACACTGGGTGAAAACCCTGTGTGACTAAATTGAAGTGAAAGATAAACGTCTTTTCTATACTGAGAATATATATTCGACTCAGATATAGAAAGACTTAAAAAATTAATTCTATAAGTAAAAGATGTGTAAAATATTTCCTGCGACTTAAGAATGATACCAATACCACAATTAAATTACTGCTGCTGGGCCAAGAGATAACCACATGGATTATTTTGTCCTCCAATCCTGGAGGGAAGAAAAAAAATCAGCAATTTAACCTTACTCGGAAACCCAAAATAGAAATGCTTTACCCACTTCCATATTCAGTCTTTAAGATAATAAAGTATTGGGGTAGAGACACTGGGATTCTGCTTCTCCTAGTTAGATGATTCTGTGGATGTTAAAACATATGGCACTATTTATTTGAGCTCTTGAGAGCTTTTATCCCTAATTTAAGAAAGAACTGTAGATGCCAAAAAGAAATCAGAATTACTCAAAAAATACAATTTCCTGAAGGGGAACAAGAGACTTTGAAAACCTTAGTTCCTGTCACTTATTTTTTACTGAACTCAAATGAAATTTGTTTTTCATTTTAGTTCAGAGTACAAAAGACAGAAACAGTTGAAGCTGATAAAAAAAAGAAGAGATCTGGAACTAAAACTTATTTGTCACTTAGTAAAAATTAGTGTCTTTGGGCTGGTGAGATGGCCAGTAGGGAAAGGTGACTGCTGGTAAATCTGACAACCTGAGTTTCATACCAGGAACTTATACCGTTCAAAGAGAGACCCGATCTTCTCAAATTGTCCTTTGACCTCCACAAGGCACGCGCATCTACACACACACTAAATTTAAAAAAATCAAGAGCATTGAAACTCTACTTTTTAAAAAAAAATGCCTCTATACATAAAGAATAAGAAAGTATGAAAACAATAAATTTACAAAAGTCAAAAGTAAAGAAGCAAACAAAACTATGCTGGAAGAGTTTGGGACCAGGGAAGAAAAAAATCCGTTAGTTGGAAATAAGCAATTTGTAGTTTATATAAAGATTATTCAGAAATGTATGTGTAT
Source organism: Rhabdomys pumilio (assembly GCA_030674055.1). Classification (NCBI taxonomy): domain Eukaryota; kingdom Metazoa; phylum Chordata; class Mammalia; order Rodentia; family Muridae; genus Rhabdomys; species Rhabdomys pumilio. The sequence goes on from JANHMN010000002.1 coordinate 43,002,082, forward strand.
CCTCACAGAAACATCCCTAAAACATTCTTAGATTCCTAAACTTGTAATCATAGCAAAGCCATAAAACAAAAAGGAAAATAGGGTATTTCTGGTGGGATGTAAAGGCAGCCGTTCATATGCACAGGTTCATAAGTTTTAGTAAAGAAATTATATGAGCACAGAGAAGGGGGAGGGAGGAAGTGTGAGAGAGAGATGGGAGACAGACAGACAGACAGACAGAAGAGTTTACACTTAGTGTACCATGGTAGATTCTGAAAAATAATCATTCACAAAAGCAGTAACAAATAATAAACAAATTAATCAAGATAAGGAAAAGCAAAGTCAATGCTAAATATTTAATCCAGATTGATGAGGAAAAAATAGCAGCAGCACTTCACAATTTCTGGACCTAGACTCTCAATCTACAAGTGACAAACATACTGTGTTGACTGCAAATGCCTTTCTTTAATCCCCTTATTTGGGAGGCAGAGGCAGGCAGATCTCTGAGTCTGAGTCCAGCCTAGACTACACAGCAAATTCCAACAAGAAGTACATGTTGTAAACATATACAGAATATAAGGCTGTATACAGTGTCTTGCGCTAGTCAGAGCTACATATAGAAATCCTGTGTCAGTAAGTAGAGAAGTAAATAAATGAATGGGGCACGGGTTTGGATTCAAGTCTTGAATTGCTAATTATGTGGTTTACAAATGAAATCTAATCTTGGCAAAGACTGGCTTGTGTCTACTTAGGCATATAAAAATGCTTTACTATTTTTACTTTTTTTTTTTTTTAATTAGGCTTCTGCTATTGAGTTAGCAGCTTGGTTCCTTCCTGTTCTTTGTGAGAATTAAAAAACAAACAAACAAACCCACAAACAAAAACACAAAACAAAAAATAAACCACCAGCAATTCACTTTTGTCAACTTCATGGGAACACCTGGCTAGCACAAGACACTATATATAACCTTATAATCTATGTATGTTTATAGCATATAATTCTTGTTAGACCCCATTTATTTGGCAAATCTCCTTAATGTTATCATTATGGTTCTAAAAAACCTTAGCATTCTAGCTTCTTATTTCCCAACTCAGACCCATATATGGGAAGTATTCATGATTTTAAACACATCTACCAACTACCCCAACTTCTGTCATATAAACAGAAAGAAAAACATATGTAGCTTGATTTGGAAGCTGGACTGTAGAAGCCAATTGGGCTTTAGAGAAGTTAATGCGTGTACCCATAATCTGACAACTGTGCTTCTACAGTGTTAAAGAGCTGAAGCTCTTTGGGAGAATGGCATTTAGAACCAAAAAAAAAAAAAAAAAAAAAAAAAAAAAAAAAAAAGTGAGGGGGATAGGGAAAACTATTTTATAGAAACCAGGGAACTTCAAAAGCAATAAGATACTGAGAAAGAAGAGCAAGACAAACCTCTTTGGACATCTGTCTAGGGATGTGTGCCAGGAAAGAAAGACAAGTGTGGAAAGATCAGTGTTACTGAGAAAGAATCCCAAGACACAAGACACTCCCAAGTCAGGTTTCAGATGATCATGAAAAGAACAGTGTTTACTCAGAACCCAGAATTAGACCTATTTCCCTGCAAGTAAAGAGCCTGATTCATTAACAAATGATAATTGAAAATGTTTATAGCACTAGAAAAGAAATCTGGGTTGATTAGCAAGGAATGTGACACATACCTAAAATTAAAGACCAACAGGCTGAAATGGACTTAAGTGAGTGGTGATTTCTTTATAATTTCTTTAACTGCTTTCAGACTATGACATCTCATACTGTAGCAAAATTATTTCTGTATTATAGTTAATTACTAGACTATGGTAAAAGAAGGAACTGAATAGAAGAGTATGAACCACAAGTATCCATTTTCAAAGGGACTGATCCCTGAAACTTTGAATAAATATTTACACAGCCATCAAAATCACTTGAATGCCAGGACCAAACCCAGTGATCACAGTCAGCATCAGACGCAGCACTGGGAGGAGTCCTCACAGTGAATCCAGAAAACTCTTTTAGGAGGAGAGAAGCTCACTTACAGATTCTGCTTTACTCTGTCACTTTCTTACACATACAGACTTCAGGGGCAGATACCACAGCAAGGCTGCCAAGGAGGATATTCTTATGCACAAAAGAGACAGGATGACATCATGACAACCTACAAGAGAATTCTGAAAAAGGTCTCTATGAAAGATTGGTCATAGGCCTATGGGATCCTTCCTTATCCTCTGAATTGGAAGAAAAACTTTTCAATTGCTTTCATCAAGCATCATAAAAAATCATCTGGGAAAGTGAGACCTTATATGGATGGTTAACAGAAGAAGAGAGCAGAGCTAACCATAAGTAGAGCAATGTCATGAAATAACCAAAAGGATGAGAGAATCGTTAAAAAAAATTTCTAGCTATAAGTAGCAATGGCCCATAAGTAGAGATCAGCGGAGCAATACAGTCTAGAGAGGATGAACTCATAAAAGACCAGGCATTTCTTACCAGGAATGGTGGCACATGCTTTAATCTCAGTGTTGGAAAACTGAAGCAGAAAGATTTGTCTCAAAACCAAGGGAGGTGTAATCAGGAGGATCAACAAGAGTTCAAGGCCAGTCATGGGCACATAGAAAGTTGAGGACGGTATGGGCTACATAAGACTCTGTCTCAAGAATAAAATAAATAACTAAAAAGGAAAGATAAGATAGGGCATTTTCTTAGTTTACACTTGAGGAAAAGGAATTTGGAGACAAATTCAGAAAATACTTCAAAGGCAAGAGATTTTATGACGAAAGTCAATAGCCAGGGATATTATCTTCTAAATCATAATTAGGATTTATTAAGACTGCCATTGTGGTGAGAAATGCTAAATGGGATCTTAGTTTGGGGGCTCCAATGATCAAAGAGTATCTCATCCTTTTGGTTGTGAGCTAGCCTTTAACAGCTGAGCCATCAAGTAACCTACATTATTAGATGCCCCATATCTAAGACAGGCATGCTGTGAAGACAGCTTTCTGGTAGTAAAGCTTAGATTTGAGGCAGGACTTCAGAGCTTGCCACAAAGCTGTTCTGACTCAATCAGCCCGGCCTTTCAGTTCCCAGTGGCACCACTGAAGTTTTTTAAAACTTGTATTGTTATAGAGGCCACAAGGAAAACATCCTGGATCCCTAAGACAAGACTGTAACTCCAACCAATAAGTACAAGGAGACTAGAGACCCAAACCAGGAGAGTCCTAAGGAGAGTGTAAAGGGTCAGGAACGCAGCCGTGGGTCAGAGGGTTAGCGTGGATCCATCTGATGATCTATTTGATTACTACCGCAGAAGAGATTCCTCTGAAGAGAAATCTTCAGAAAAAGACAAGTTGATTTGTGGGTGGGTTGCTTTTTCTCAGGGATAGAGAGCAAACACAGGAAAGCTCAAGGTCTGTGCCAATCTCTGTACATAGTTCAGACCCAACTGAAATTAAGACCACACAGGTAGTAGAAATAAATACTAACACATATGAGTCTATGTTGTTTATTGATCCAATTCTGAGAAAATCCTGAAGCTTAGTCATGGGCTCCTTGTATAGGACATTAGCCTGATCAAGAAAGAAGCTAAGTCTAGGCAAAGTAGAAAGGTGCTACATCGTAGAGAACCAGATATTGTCAGTCAGGTTCTGAGATCGAGAGTTGCCTGAGCCTGGGCAGGACTGTTAGAAACCAGGATGCTCAAAGAGAAACTGCCATTCTCAGAGGATGTCTCTGACAGAAAATGTTAATCTACTCCAAAATCTATTAGTTGTCATATTAGCATGCATCTAAAGAGAGTGGTCTCTATTTCTCACAAATAAGAAAAAACTCAGGATGGGGTGGTACCCAAGAGGAGGGGATAATGGGGGAGAGATTTGTAAGACTGGGACTGGGAGGAGAGGAGAGATAGGTGGGGCAAGATCAAAATGTAAGGTGAATAAGTAAACACATTTTTTTAAAAAAAGAAAATTCTTTCAAAATATATTATTCTTGTCAACTTGAAAACCCTTCCATTTCATAGTTGTCCCAAGACTATTTCATTGTTCTCACTGGATGGAAAACAAGTACTGGTATGAAAACAATATTGGGAATTTGGACTAGTACATGGCTAGCAAGTTAGACATATAGTTTAATTATGATGATCTACTGTCTTCCATTTGCTATAACAACTCTAATAAAAAGGGTACCAGCCTAACAAGAAATGAAACTTAACCCTATTTTCTAGAAACACAAGACCACATTTTGAAAGTCAATATTATTGTTGTGTGAATTTATCAAGGGAAGGAGTGTGGCTAGAAGAGGGAGTCTCATAGGACTTGAGAAATAAACTAGCAGGGCTCAAGAAGTTCCTGCAGCTAAGAAGGCATAGGGCTCAGCTCAGGAGTTATAGAAGTAAACAACCTCCAGGAAAAGGACACTTACAGCTGAGCTGCCTGGAGGAGACATCCTGACTCCTTTAAGCTGTCTATGTCGTGAAGAGAGCTTCATTGGTGCAGCTTTCATGAGATATAATCCATGCTGAAGTGGGATTTTTGGTGATGCAACTGCCTTTGGTTCACTCCCAGATCATATATGGTGCATGAATTAAATTGATTAAGAGTAATGGTCCTAAGCCGGGCAATGGTGGCTCACGCCTTTAATCTCAGCACTTGGGAGGCAGAGGCAAGTGGATTTCTGAGTTCGAGTCCAGCTTGGTCTACAGAGTGAGTTCCAGGACAGCCAGGACTACACAGAGAAACCCTGTTTCAAAAAACAAAAGGCTATAAACAGCCTGCTATCCCCTCTGGACCTGCATTCTCCCACCACCTGTCCACCCACCTTCATACACACCTGTGGATCCTTAACCACACAGACCTGCAGACCCTGAACCATACAGCCCAAGGATACCCATCAGAAGCCTGCCACACATCTTTTATTATTTTCTTTTATTGGATATTTTCTTTATTTACATTTCAAATGTTATCCCTTTTCCCGGTAACCCCCTATCCCACTCCCCTTCTCCCTGCTTTTATGAGGGTGTTCCCCTACCCACACTTACCCACTCCCATCTCCCTGCCCTCACAGTCTCCTACACTGGGGCATCGAGCCTTCATAGGACCAAGGGCCTCTTCTCCCATTGATGCCAGATAAGGCCACCCTCTGCTACATATGCAGCTGAAGCCATGGTTCCCTCCATGTGTATTCTTTGGTTGGTGGTTTAGTCCCTGGGAGCTCTGAGGGGGGGGGTCTGGTTGGTTGATACTGTTGTTCTTCCTATGAGGTTGCAAACCCCTTCAGCTCCTTCAGTCCTTTCTCTGACTCCTCCATTGGGGACCCTGTACTCAGTCCAATGGTTGACTGCGAGCATCTGCCTCTGTATTTGTCAGACTCTGGCAGAGCCTCTCAGGAGACAGCTATATCAGGCTCCTGTCAGCATGCACTTCTTGGCATCCACAGTAGTGTCTGTGTTTAGTGACTGTATATGGGATGGATCCCGTGAAATCAGCCTGGCAGTTCCTCAGAAAATTGGACATAGTATTACCTGAGGACCCAGCTATATCACTTCTAGGCATATACCCAAAAGATATTCCAACATATAACAAGGACACATGCTCCACTAAGTTCATAGCAGCCTTATTTATAATAGCCAGAAGCTGGAAAGAACCCAGATGTCCTTCAGCCAAGGAATGGCTACAAAAAATGTGGTACATTTATACATAGAGTACTACTCAGCTATTAAAAACAATGACTTCCTGAAATTCTTAGGCCAATGAATGGAACTAGAAAATATTATCTTGAGTGAGGTAAACCAATCACAAAAGAACACACATGGTATGCACTCGTTGATAAATGGATATTAACCCAAAAGTTCGGAATACCCAAGATACAATTCACAGACATGAAGCTCAAGAAGAAGGAAGACCAAAATGTGGATGCTTTGGTCCTTCCTAGAAGGAGGAACAAAATACTCACGGGAGAAAATACAAAGTGTGGAGCAGAGACTGAATGAAGGAAAGGCCATCCATCCAGAGACTGTCTGCCACACATCTTACCAAAAGTAATTTACAGATTCAATGCAGTTTCCATCAAAATTCCAAAATAATTGCCTGTCTATGGGATATGTTACTCTAGCTAGACTGCCTTGTCTGGCCTCAGTAGGAGAGGAAATACCTAGTCTCACAGAGGCTTGATGTGCCAAGGTGAGTGGATACCTAGAGGAGCCCCGACCTGCTCAGAGGAGAAGCGCAGGGGAAATGAGGGAAAAGGGTTGTGGAAGAGGGTGACCAGGGGTGGGGCAGTGAGTGGGATGTAAAGTGAATAAATCAAAAATAAATTAATTAAATTAAATTTTAAAAAAGAAATATTTATGGTCAGACCAGCAAGATGGCTCATCTGGTAAAGGCACTTGTCACCAAGCTTGATGATATGAGTTTGATCCTCAGAACCCCCACGGATTCCTACAAGCTGTCCTCTGATGTCCCAACATGTGTACTATGGCACATGTGTATACATATATACACAATAAATATAAAGATTAGAATTCCAATAGTAATTTAAAAAAAAACAAAAAAAAATTCATTTCTAACCTTTAGGTTTAATTATAGTAGTATGATAGATATTCTTGATTGTCAACTTGACCATCTCTGGAATTAATTAAAACCTAAATGGCTGGGTTTACCTGTGAGGGAATTTTTTTCTTAATTAAATCATTAGAAGTTGGAAGACTCATTTTTAATTTAGAGGCAAGAAAATACATCTTTAATCTAGTTCTTTTGAGGAAGGGAAGCTCTATCTTTAATCTGGGCCACACTTCTGTTGGTGTGAGCACACGTGAACACACACACACACACACACACACACACACACACACACACACACACAC
>JANHMN010000002.1:43014770-43033254 GCA_030674055.1 Rhabdomys pumilio
AAAGAAAGAAAGAAAGAAAGAAAGAAAGAAAGAAAGAAAGAAAGAAAGCTACTCAAACTCTTACTCTGTCTCAAACTGTATGCATCTTAGTGAACTCCTATACAGTTAAAATAGCCATTCTGAAGCCATGGAACTTCCTTTGGGGTACATTTTTATGCACTTACACACTCCAGAAAAGAAAAAAAAAACTAACAGAGTTGAAAAAAGAACAATTGGCTTTATAAACCTCTTTCATGACTTGCGGGTCTTTTTGACAGCACTCCATCCTTCCTTATCACCTAATATTACTCTTTCTTAGCCTCATTTCTAAAAGTTATAACATAGCTACACAGCTGTTTACATATATACATGTAGGATCCACAAATGTGGGAGAAAGTGAAGTTTTCCTCTTTTTAAGGTTGGGTGACCTTACATAATATTATACATAACAAACCCACCCATTTTCCTGCAAATTTTGTGATTTTGGTTTTCTTCAGGGCTAAACAATATTTAATCTCTCTCTCTCTCTCTCCTTCTCTCCCCCCCCCCCCCCTCTCTCTCTCTCTCTCTCACACACACACACACACACACACAAACGGTTTTGACTATCTACTGACAGACATCTTGGCTATTTGGTTCTATTCCCTTGCTCTTAAACAGAACAGCAATAAATGTGTTTAAATATATCTATGGTAAGACAGGGAATTTGTTAGGTATATGGCAGGAGTGGAACAGCTGGGTCATATGGTAGTTCTATTTTTAATTTTTGATGAACCTCCAAACTGATTTTTCCAAGTATTAATTTGTACTCCCATCAACACTGAGTGGGGTTCCTAACTCCCATGGCCTTTCCAACATTTGTTGTCAGATTTCTGGATGACAGCCATTCTCACTGGGCTAAAGCTGTATCTCAAGCAGAGCATACAACTCACAGAATGGAAGAGAATCTTTACCAAGAAGCTTTACTTCTGACAAGGGACTAATATCCAGAATTTACAAAGACCAGAAGTTAATTAGCAAGAAAATAAAACTACCAATAAACAAATAGGCTAATAAATTAGACAGTTTTCAAAAGAAAAAACCAATTGTCCAATAACTATTTTTTAAAATATTCAATATCACTAAGTCATCAAGGAAATGCAAATTAAAATTACTTTGAAGCAGTCAGATCTCTTAATAAGACTAAAGCCAGGCATAGTGGTCCACACCTTTAATCCCAGCACTCAGCAGCAGGGGCAAGTGGATCCCTGTGAGTGTGAGGCTAGCCTGACTACATAGGAAGTTCCAGGACAGCTATGACTATATAGTGAGATGAGAGAGGGGTGGGGGATGGAAGGAGGAGGAGGAGAAGGAGAAGGAGGAAGAAGAGGAAGAAGAAGAAGAGGAAGAAGAAGAGGAGGAAGAAGAAGGGGAGGAGGAAGAGGAGAGAGGAGGGAAAAAAGAAGAGGGTAGAGAAGGGAGGGGAGAGAAGAGAGGAGAGGAGATGGATGAGATGCAGGGTTTGGTGGAACAGGCCTATAAACCTCAACTACTTAGGAGTCTGAAGCATGAAGATCACAAGTTCTAGATCAGCTTTAGATAACTGTGTGAGTTACCATCTCAAAATAGAAAAATACAAAGAAGGCTGAGCGTACAGCTGAATGACACAGACTCTGCCTAGCATGTATAAGCTCTAGGTTCAAACACCAACACTGAAAAAAAAACCCAAACAATAACAACAACAAACCAATGAATTTTAAGTTTGGGAACTACAGGGTTTAATGGAACAAGCCAGAAAGGTAACATGCAAGTAAAGTAAAATATATACAATTGTGGATTATCTTAACAAAAGATGAACAGGTGCAGTGATTTTTAAATATAACTTTTAAAATAAAAGTTTTAAAATGTACAACAACAAACATCAAAGAAACAAATAGAAATAACAGATGGGAAAAGGGAGGATGGGGATGGCACAAGTCTGTAAGTCCAGTACTTAGGAGGCTGTAGCAGAATTTTATGAGTTCAAAGCTGGTGCCTGGTCTACATGAGTATAAGAATATAAGGCTCCTTTTAACATGTAAAACACACACACACACAGACGAGACAGGGGAGGTGTATCTGAAAAGAAAGAGATTGATAAAGAGAGGGAGACAGAGAGAGAAACATACCTAGAATGAGTTGAACTTTATAGGCCAATGCAAATAGTCTAGAACATGTGACCTTGCTAGAGCAAATTTAAATGAACTGGTAACAGCAATCCAGAAGCTAAGTTCCCTTCCCCTTTCTATTAGATTCTAGAAGAGGTTATGGCCAAGAACATTAAAAAAAAAAAAAAAAATCAGTGACAGCTGATTAGATGACCAAGTAGGTTTCAGTGGAAACTTCTTAGAAAATTTGACACTTGGTCCAGTTTTCTTCACTTTCTAGATATACTTCATAGTCACTTAACTCAGGGCTATACTGGCTGAATGAAACCATGTCGCATAAAATATGCTTGCTCATTCCTGTAATCCCATGCAAATGAAAGAGTTAAGACAGCAACTGTGAAGCACTAAGATGGAAATTCTTGTTTGCTGTCACAAGAATATACGCCAATTCTTAAGATGAAAATAACTTCCAGAAATAGGAAGGAACATTAGAAATAAATTTGGGGGGGGGGGGGGGGTTGCTGGAAAGATGGCTTAATGGTTAAGAACACTAGCTGCTCTTCCAGAGGTCCTGAGTTCAATTCCCTGCTACAACATGGTGGCTCACAACCATCTGTAATGGGATCCAATGCCCTTTTCTGGCGTGTTTCAAGATAGCAACAGTGTCTTTAAAAGAAAGAGAGAAAGAGAAAAAGAGAGGAAGAGAGAAAGAGAGAAAGAGAAAGAGAGGAAGAGAAAGAAAGAAAAAAAATGGATTTGGTTTAACTGGCAAGATGAGAGGAACTGAGGCTAGGAGAAAAAGAGTGATTTCCTAAAACTTCCTGGCTAGTCAATGGCAGACTTGGGACTTCCATTTCTTTAAACCAGAGGTTGCAAATTGTCAGAAGCTCCTAGGAAGAATCCTGCCTGTAGAACTGCTCTTCATAGCTGTCAAAGTGTGTTTGGTACAATTCTGAAATGTTCAAGTAATAGATGCAGAGAGATTTACTCAGGTACCAATAATTCCTTAGATCTTACATAGGTCTAATCCATGTATTCAAGCTATCTGACTGGTTCTGGCAGGCCAACAAGTTATGACTTGCTTATACTGTACTGCCTTCTTTAATAGTAGGTACTGATTTTATTTTTTAACTAATTATGTGTATGTGTATAGGTATGTGTATATAAATACAAGAGTTTATAGAAGCCAGAGGCATCAGAGCAAGGCCCTAGAGCTGGAGTTACAGGCAGTTGTAAGCTTTGTAAGCTGGCTAATGTGACAACTTGGAATTAAACTTGGGCCATCTACAAAAGCAGTATATGCTCTTAACCTCTGAGCCATCTCTCCAGCCTAGGTACTGAATTTAAATAGAGGAAATTATTTCTCTACTGTCCCAATTGCTAAAATTTTTCTTTTCCCCCCAAAATATTATCTCATACCTGAGTAAAACTTTGATATAGATTATATTATTTATGCTGGACATTTATTAAAAACAGAGACATAGTGATTTATTCAATGTTACAAATCTAACTAGTGACAGTGGTAGGACCAGATCCCAGGATTCCTCCCTTAAAGGTACTTTTATTAAACACTCCAGTCAAAGAATCATGCAATGTATCCCATAACAAATAATTTATAGCCCAATTGACTATTTTCACAACAATAATAATAACAAACTAGAAATGAGTATGCTAAATTCTGAATAATTCACAAGTTAAAAGAATTGAAAAGGAACAAAGACGTATCCTCATGATCAATGTGCACTGTAATGTCTTCAGATAGAAACTCTTAATGCAAATAGATATAAAAAGAACAAAGAATTACATGATTACTTTTTAAAGAAATAAGACTAAAAATCAGAATTTGATATACTGGTGTTTTGGTTTCCTTTCCTATTGTTGTGATAAAAATCTCTGATCCAATAACTTCTGGGAAAGTGGGCTTATTTGGTCTAGGTTACTGTCACTAGTTTGTCACTGTGGGGAAGTCAAGGCAGCAGAACCTTGTAGCAGATAGTCTCATTACATCTACAGTCAAGAGCAGAGGACAATGAGTTAATGAATGAATGCCAGTGCTCAGCTCATCTTCTCCATTCATAGTTCAGGGTCCTCTCCCTCAGAAAAAGTGCCACAGTGGGTGGGTCTTCTCACCTTGGTGAATGTAATCAAGAATATGCTCTTCCCCCTCCCAATACTGTCAGAGGCCTGACTCCCAGGTGGTTTTAAACTATGTCATTGGCAATTAAAACATAACTTGCCAGTATCTATACATATGTGAAGTACTGAAGATTTCCCAAATTTCAGTTATACTAGCTAAAAAGTAAGTTTATCAGCCAGTCACCAAATAAAATAAATAAAAATAAAATCCTCATACTATGGGTAGTATCCATTTCTCCCAAATATTTTATTAACAATGTAGTAATTATAAACATATGAAAGATAACAGATCTTGAAAATTTCTTAAAAACTGTAAAGTGAATCAATTTTTTCCCATATAACATTCTTATTAACTCTCTGGGAGAGTCACATCACACTCCCTTTCCAGTCCTTCCATACCCACCACCCCCTTTTGTCTTCCTCTGCAAAAGAGGCAAAAGATAAAAATAATATATATTTTAAAGAAGAAAAGAAAAAAGAAAGTCTACTTTGATTATCTATATACTTGCTGGAACACGATCAAATTCTTAGTGGCCTTCCCCTAGAAATAGACTTGAGTCCTTCTCCTCCCATACCACTGTCAGAAGCCATCAGTGGAGAGCTACTTTTCAGCACCTCTGTCACACCTTTGAGTTCTCTTCCATGGACTCCTGTCTCGGCTATTATTTTGGAGGGGGAGAGGGGAGTTAGAAGGGTAGGAGTTGTTATAGAAGCCTTCCATGTCTCTCCTCAACTGTGCATCTGTGGTCATCGATTGATATCATGGCAAAAGTAGCCTCCTTGCTCTTCACAGCAGAACCACGGACATTGACAGGGCTTCAGGTGGCAGCACAGACTGCCTGAAAATCCACATGGCTTTTGGTGGTAACCCAGATCATGGACTTCAACACAGACCCCAGCTTCATGAAGGCCTCAGACCTAGATGTGGCCCTCAGCAGCACCACGGCCCCAGGTGGCAATGCAGGCCACTCCCATCAATATAGCTCCCTGGTGGCAGCACAGCCTACAGGCATCCTCCTGCTTCAGGTGGCAGCACAGACCACAGACTTCTGCATGGCCCCTGGTAGCACCCTGGACAAGGGATATCAACACAAACCCTCTGTACAGCAGGGCCTCAGACCCAGGTCTCATGTAGCAGCCTAGGCCACCCTCATCAATGTGGCTCTCAGCAGCAGCCTGCCCCACAGAAACACATTTTCAAAGACTTCAAGGAGAAAAAAAATGTACTTTAAGAAACAGACTGCTCTTAAGGTTTGCAGAGGTAGTGCTGTTGCAGAATTCAATGCCTGGAGGCCTCAGGGCAACACAGACATTGTATTTATAGCTGCCAACCTTGCCTGCCACAGAACAGCCACACAATGTTAGTTTCTCCTAAAATGAGAATTAATTTTAAATATTGGGAAAGTGATGTTTGGAGTGCTATAACTGCTGATACCGATGCAAGTGTAATACAACTTTTCTTGAAAGCTATTTGATAACAACAACAACAACAACAACAACAAAAAAAAAACAAATAAAAACCAGTCTATTTTCTGGTAAATTGATCTGATATGTGTATTTCTTTCTCTCATAGCCATCAAATAAAACAGATCATGGCAGATTGGCAGCTGGGTATGATGGCTAATCTTGGTTGTAAATTGAGTAATCTGGAATCAATAAAAACCCAAGCAGTTCATAATGCCTGTGAGGAATTTTCTTGATCAGATCCTTTGAGGTGGAAAACCTCAGTCCAAATCTGGGCCACACCTTATAGTGGCAGTTCATATAAAAGGACACAGAAAAAAGGAGTTTTTCCTTTTGCCTGATTGCCCTCACTCTCCCTGGCAAGTTCATCTATACTGCTGCTGAGGTATTCCTTGGACAGTATTAGAACTTACCTCTTCTGGAGTCCAATGTACACTTAGACCAGCTAAAAAATCCAGCCTTGTGGACTGAATAACTATTAGATTATTAGCTTTTTCATGGAGAAACAACCATTGAGCCATTGTTGGACTAGCCAGACCTAAACTATAAACATGCAACATGCAACACACACACACACACACACACACACACACACACATATACACACACACTTCTCTTCCTCTGGAGAACCCTGACTAATATACTGGTCCTTAGATTTCTTTTTCCTCATTATATAATAAGGATAGTATTCACTTTCCACACAGAACTTTATATGTATTATAAAATTTATAATACATGTTTTTAAACTTTTTAAAGAAAGTTTTAAAGGTATAACTCAAGGCCTTGTGCATGGCTGACAAGTGTCCTACCATTCATTTATAGTCCCAGATACATTATAATAAATGTACTATAATTTTCAAGTTAGAAATCTACCAAGTCATTATCAAAGACTGGCCAAGTTATATCCTTATGCTTACTAACAAATAGGATTCTGATATAAGAAAAAGAAATCTATTAAGAAATAAATTTGGTAATAAATTATAAAGTTAGTAGTTCAAAGAATATAAATCCTGAATATGGATACCTTTTATATTTTGGACTAATCTTTATAATTTAGATATTCCCAAATCCTATGTGAGCTACCATCTTATTGAGAGATGGTTAAAAAAAAAAAAAAGACAGGAAGAATACAAATGAAGAGAAGGCATCTTCCTATTATGTTTCAAAAGGGACTTTCTCATCTTTATTACAATAAGGGCAATAGTGATAACCTAATCATACATGACAAATGACAATGTCCAGATATTAGTTATATATAGGGACCTTCATACAGACAGACAGCTAATAGTCTACACTGAATATGTTTAGATTCTCCTGAGAATTAAGGCAAATGCCATCCTGTACAGTAGGAGTTAACTATTATAGGAAATGCACAATGAACCACAGAGAATGCATAAATTCTTTTCCTGTCCCAAGCTAACTCCTTCAAGTCCAGGCTAACTCCATCCTCATCTTTCCAAACCACCCACTCCCACTGGGACCTGGTCCCATTAGTTATCCCTCTCCACTTATCTTCTGTCTCTCCACCAACCCCTACCACCTTGGCTTAATTCCCTTAGTATATATTTTCTAATCTATTGCATACTTTATAAAACAAGACAAATAATTTCTTCCATCTACATACAATTCTTTTTCTTCTTCAACTCACATTAACACTTCTGAAAGCGAATTTTCTATATTCAGTGTTCCAACTTGGTTGGTTTCTGTAATGTACTGTAATCAAGCTCCCTGCTCTACTCTCCACTGAAACTACCCCAGCCAAAATTCAGAGAGAGCTCCTATAATTCCAGTTCACAGCCCTGATCTTACAGGGCATCTTAGCTACACTAGGTAGACCATTTGCTAAGTAAAACTTCACTTCACTAGTCTCTGTCAAGCTTCTACAAACCGTTCACTGTTGCTCTGCTTCAGTTTTGTTACATATTTTCAATGTACTTTTACCTCTTAAACATGGGTTCTCCGTGTTCCATCACTAACTTCTATCTCAATGGGAATTTATTCAGTATTTTAAATTTTCTTAGTTTCTACCCCAGTCTACACATTTATTACTTCTAAAATTTCACCTACAGCCTTCTGGATGCCCTTCTGTCTCACAGATATTTTACATACCTTTGAACTAGCACCTATATGGATTCACAACCATTTGTGACTTCAGTTCCAGAGGGTCTGACACTCTCTTCTTGCCTCCCCAGGTACTACATGCATGTGGTGCCTATACATACGAGTGGGCAAAATATTCATACATATAAAATAAAATCAATTTTAAAATAGCAATGGACTGGGAAAGTGTCTCATGCTGCACATGGAAGGGCTTCAGAACCCAGCACCCATGTGAACAGAAATATGGGGCTGATGTGGATGTTGAATGATCTCCAAAGATCTGTGAATTAAAGAATTGGTTCCAGCTGGGCATGGTGGCACACACCTTTCATCCCAGAACTCAGGAAGCACAGGCAAGAGAATCTCTTATGAGTTTGAGGCCATCCTGGTCTACATAATGAATTCCAAGTCAGCCAGAGTTACACAGTGAAACTTTGTGTAAAAAAGAAATAGAATTGGTCTCTATATAGCACTACAAAAAGCCATGAAGCTTTTAGGAGGGACGGTCTGTGTATGCTATGGTTTGTGATGAACTTTTCCTCTTCTAGGTGTACTACACAGATATGGGGGAAACAGCATGCACAATGAAGGCTAAATTATTTAGCAGAAAAGCTAAAGAGAAGATTACGGGTTTTGGGGGTGCCTGAATTCCTGGTGTCTTGAAGTCACACAGGGGTGCTCATTAAATGCTAAATTCTCTAAAAAGAGGTATGGTCTTCTAGGAGATCTTTAGGTCTCAGAATATGCCCTTCAAGGATCTTATTCTTTGTTCCCTGGATTCTGATGAGTACTGAACCAGCTTCTACCCTGATCTGGAACCTTCCTACAAGCTCAAAACAACAGAACCAAAGATACTAGATTAAAATCTTGGAAATTGTAAGCCAAAATTAACCCATTCTCTTTTTAGGTTGATTGACTCACATTTTGTAGTCACAGAGAACTGACTAAAAACAACTCCTTTACTTGCCACTTATGTATCTTATGGACCTGACCCTTTAAACATGTGGAATCTAATGCTAACTCTGGGTAACTAGTGTCAGAATTCAGTTGAATTGTAGCACATTCATCTGGTGATCACAGAGAACTGGAAAATTTATACCAGGAGGGTAAAAAGTATATTTGCCTGTAGAAGTACATTCATCCTCTCAAGAAGATATACAAGGATGAAAAAAATAAGCAAATTCATTTTTTAAATAATCTTCAAACCAATCAAAGGCATTTTATTTCACACTCTAGTACAACCACAAACAGCAAAGGAATGAAGAGAGGTAATTCCTTTCTTTCTTTTTTTTTTTTTTTTTTTTTTGGAGTTATTCTGGGGTGGGGGAAAGTTTCACTATGAAGCCCTGAGTGGCTTGGAATTCACTATGTAGAGCAGACTAGACTTGAACTCACAGAGATTTACTTGTCTCTGTCTCTGAGTGCTGGGATTAAAAGCACATGCCATCACACGGGGGCCCTATTACTTAAACTTTAACTAATTTATTTATTTTTGTTCTTGAGATGGGGCCACGCTATATTGCCCAGGCTGATTTCAAGTCCTGAACTCAAGCAATCCTCCTAGCTCCTGACTTCTTAAGTAGCTGGGGCTATAGGCATATGCATCAGGTCAACTAAAATTTTATTTTAAACAAATGATTTAATATATCATTATATAAAGTCTCAACTGCACTAATAAATCTAATAGTCTCTTTAATTACTACTCCATGCTCAGTCTCCTCCCTAGAAGTAACTGCACCTATGAATCAGATCTTTAAATATGTATATGCTATGCAATTACAGAAATAGCTTATTTAATATAAATAGAATTACTAAATATATAAAATACATATGCCCTATTATAATTTGCTTTTTTTATCAGTATATTTTGGAGATTTCTCTGTTGATAAATACAGATTTGTTCCATTCCTCTTAAATAATGCATAATACTTCTGATTAATAGATATTTAAGTCATTTAAAGTATTTTGTTCTGTACTATTTTGATCTCTCAAACAATAACACAATTACCATCCTTGTAACATATGCTGTGCCACATATAAAATGTTTTTCAAGGGTGTATACCAAGAAAAGGAGCTGCTGAATCAGAAGATATAAGCATCCCCCTCCAGGATGCCACACCAATTTATGTGCCCACAAAGAGTCTATGACAGTGCTTCTTTCCTTATCTCCTTATACCACAAAGAATCATATCACTTATTTTTCCTAACCCAATAAGTGAAAAACTGTTTTTTTTTTAAGTTCTTCTAATCGTTAACAAGGATGAAAATGTTTTATTATGGGCCATTTTTATTACTTTTTGTGAGCTTATTTAATTGTTTTATTAGGTATAGTTCTTATTATGTGTAGATATTTTTGTTTGTTTTAATATTATTTTTATTTTATATGTATGGGTCTTTGCTTTCCTATATGTAAGTACACTGCATGTGTACCTGGTGCCTATGGACATCAGAAGAGGGAACTGGATCCTTGGGAACTGGAGTTACAGTGGGTGTTGAGAATCGAACCATGGTCCTCTGTAAGAGCGACAAGTGCACTTAACTACTGAGCCACTGCTCCAGCCCCTTGTAGTTCTTTACATATTCTAAATCCTATTTGGCTGGATTTAGAATCATCTAGGATACTGGTGAGGTGCATTTATAAGAGCGTTTCCAGAAGATTACCTGAGGTGGGGAGACCCACTCAGAATGTGGTACCAGATACAACTCTAGTGCTTGGGACAGGACAGAATAAAAAGTGGAAAAAGAAGAAAGGCAGCATGGAATTTTTAAAAATGCTTACATATATAACTTACCTAGCACTTATTTTTTATATAAGTCTAATGTGGGTTTTTTGTTTTGTTTTTTAAGTCTTGTGTGGTTTGTGGATGTGGGTGTTTGACATGCATGTCTTCTGCCTGTGGAGGACAGAAGAGGACATCAGCTCCCCTAGAACTGTAGTGACAAATGTTGTGAGTTGCTGTGTGAGTTCTATGAATAGAGCCTGATTCCTCTGGGAGAAGCATTAACCATAAACCATCTCTCCAACCCCTACTGTAAGGTTTTATGTTAGTCAACTTACTTTCCATTATTGTAACAAAATACCTGCAATAACAGACTTATTAAAAAAAAAGTTAATTTTGATTCATAGTTTCGAACATTCCATTATGACTGACTGGGTGACTATTAATTTGGACCCATCTTTACAATACTGTCTTTGTTTTCAGGAACATGCTTCAATTTGTGTTTGCTCAGGGCTTCTTTTTTCATTCTTCAATCAGCTTCATGCATGTCATTTATCAGTAAAATACCTGAACAGGGGAGTTTTAATCAGTTCCTCTATACAAACATTATTACTTGCTTGATGCATGCTTTAAAGATTTTTTTGTCAAAATTCTGTCATGCACAATAATTTACTTTTATTATTAGATAGATTATTTACATAAAACTGATAATAAAGCAGGAAGGAAATATTAGAAAATACTGTGTTTCCAAAATCAAAACTAAGCCTGGTTCCCAAATTGTCCTATAATATTTACCTCCTCTTTTATATTTTTTAGTTAAAGGTTTGTTTAAAGGTTTGTTTTTAGTAATTATTTTAAACCAAATTTCTAAAAAAAAAAAATCTAGTTTTAGTTATAAATGTTTTAAACTCATTAGAGAATTTATTTAAGCCTTGAACAGCCTCTGGGAAGATCTTTAATAAAAAAAAAAAAACTATGAATATCTAAAAATACATTTCCAAGACAGAATACATAAACCTCATTTCCTGTGGGGGGAAGGGAAGGAAGGCACTAAGGTTTCTCAACTCCATGGATCCAGAGGTCAGCTAACTGCATTATCTCAGCCTGTTCCTTATGCTTGCCAATAATTACAAGATCTACAGCTTCTACTCCATAATTCTAAAGACACTTAACTAAGACTATATAATACTTTTAAATGCTGAAGCTGACAGAAACTCAAGACACTCAACTCTTAAATCTTAGACAGGAAAAGTAAGTACGAAGATGAGAATGATGAGAGGTAAATGATAGTGAAGCCAAATGAATGGCTGTCCTATCAGGCCAATCTTATTTTCCATTAATATTATGCAGCTTCTATCATCTCTGGAGATATGCGTGCGCATGTGCACACACGCGCGCACGCGCGCACACACACACACACACACACACACACACGCCCTTTCATACATATATGTGATCAGCAACTAACATTATAAAAGCAAGCTAGTATTGTTACAGAATATATTTAAATAATACAGAGGAGAATACTGAAGTATGAGTAGATTTTGTGAAAATTGGATCTTAATACTATAGAACTGTCGAGTAAGGATTACTACAGTATAAGCTAGAGCCTCAGTAGTAAAACATTAAACCCAAATGTTATTTCCTAGCTTCTCTTCCTGAGACCCACCAAAAATGATGTGGAACTCAGGATCAGAGTCTAAGACTAGAAGGTTAAGGCAGGCTGTTCTCTGGCTGGTGCTCAGACGGAAGAGGGCTTTGAAGTCAGGTTGTCTGGACTTCAATCCTATTGTATCTGTTTCCTCTCCCTCCATGTAGCCATCTGTAAAATGGAATACAGTAGTACATATCCACACAGAGCTGTTCTGAGGACTCACTCAGGACATACACCAATAGCTCAGAATAGTGCCTGGCACAAAGTGGTGTGTTCTCAATAAATGATGCAGTTCTTATATCTTTATCTTTGAGGAAGATTTTAGTCATTATAAGAAAGAGAACAAAGCCAATTTATTTTTAGACATTTTTTATTATTTTTTCTATAGGTTGCTTTTTAAAAAAAATTTTATTGGGACTGGAGAGATGGCTCAGTGGTTAAGAGGACCAGTGTTCAAATCCCAGCACCAATAGGATGGCTTACAACCATGTATAACTCTAATTCAGGAGCATTCAGCACCTTCTTCTGGCCTCCATGGATACTGGCTGTATGTGGTGCACATACATACATGCCAGCAAACAAGCCCAAGCATGAGGTCATCCACCGAGACAAGGCCAGCTCACCACCATCCATGCCATTGAAGAAAACTGACTCTTCCCCCCAAAGCCAATGATTTTCCTATCTACTTTTAAATTATCTTATTCAAATGGATGCTATTATTAAATATCATATTAACCTTAGTTTTTCAGCCCCGAATTTTACTGGTAGGAAAAAAATTTTCTTCCTTATCTTTGATAAAAACTGAGATAATTATACAAAACACAGACTGATTTTACAACCAGCATATGTAAAGATGATGAAATAAAGTGCACCAGAGATTACAACTGACCTTGCCATGAAAAGGAAAACCCATAATGGGGGGAGGGGGAAAGACTAAAATAGATAAATTCAAAGCCTTATGTTCTGTCCATGCAATTAATTTTCTAGATTCTAAGGAAAATCTACCTTCAAAATCTAATGATATTTTGTATGGACACCGTACATAAGTGTTTTTAAACAAGATAAGTAATTAAAAACAAAAACAAAAAACCAAAAAAAACTTCTGAAAGTTTCCAAAATAACTCTTCCCTTACCACTATTACCTAGAAAAGGGGACTGTACATACAGAAAAATCCTATAAACCTCCGTTTGAGACGGTATTTTTGGTTTTGCTTTCACTGTTTTTGAAATAAGTATCTCTATACAGCCCAGAATAACCTCAAACTTTCTGTTTTTCCAGCTCAGTCTCCATCACTAGAATGTGACACCACCTCCACAGCCTGGATGACAAGTACTTTTCTAGACTTGAGTTTATTAACCATTAATTCCTGAAGAGCTTGATTTTCTGCTAGAAACAGATATAAAGCAATAGATTTGTAAAGGCAATGATCTATTTGAGGAAGAAAGGATAAACAGTAGCAAGAATGATTTAGGAAAAGAGGCCCAGACACAAACACTGAAGCCACAGCTATGGGCACATTAGAGCGTCTCTCTGGCTCCTGAAACTGTGTCTGTGGAACTACCCCTTTTGCAGTGGAAACTTTTAGTTTCGTTGAAGGTCAATTATGTCACATGATGTTTTGCTGGGGCACACAGGTGAGAGAAAAATTTAGTATTGCTAAAGCAGATACAGGAAAAAATGTTTCCTGAAGCAGTCTTAAGGGAAAGGATGGTTGGATATAGCAAACATGTAAAAGGACACTTGATGAAGGAGTATAAATATGACCCTACAGACAATGGGAGACAAGCACTGAGCATTGGTTTGGTTTGCTCCGCCTCCCTATTCTTCGTTAAAGACATGCATGTATTGGTTCTCCTTACATAGCATTGGTGAGCTCAACTTGTGGTAAGGATGCCATAGAGAGAAACTTGCCAAAGAATTGCTCATGAGATTCCTGCAGAAGCTTGCTACTTCCTTGGCCTCACCTCAGGCCAGTTGGCGAGCCTTGCAGTTTCCTCAGGATTGAAATACCGTTGCTGGTTCATGCCTGGTGTCTGCTTGCTGAAAGGACTGGACTGTGGCTTACAGTGCATGTGTGGTGTCTGCCTGCCTAGAGGACTGGTCTGCAGCTGCTGAGTTGTACTTGGTGTTGCTAAGGGACTAAATTGCCAAAGAAGACAGAGCTCGCCCCACAAAGAACTATTGCTGAACAGGTCCACTTCCCCCATTCTAATAACTTTTCTCTTCCACTGCGTCTGCTAGGTGGTGGGTTAGAGGAGAGGTTGAATTCTATTAAAAGTAGGTTGCAAAAAAATATATATGCCTACACCCTTTATTCCTTATTGCATTTTGACCTTTTCTTTCCTGATGAACACTTCCCTCCAGCAGAAAAATATTCTGAAGATTCTTCTAAATAAGCCAGAAGAATCCTTCTCTTTCCTAAATTCTCCTCTAATTTCTTTCATCATCTTTCATTTCAGAAAAAAAGAGGGTCTCTTCTTGCTCCTTCTCCAGCACTAACTTCTCTCTACCTATGTCACAGTGTCAGCACACAAGCTCAGTGTCCTGACTGCCTATGTCACTTGCCTTCTACCCTTGCTTCCCCTGACCTCCCCAGGAGATCTGAGTTAACAGTGACCACTTCCTTCCTCTTTTGTTTAGAGCTTGTGGTGCCATACTCATCTGGAATGTCAGCAGAATTCACACAAAAGGGGGTAGTTCATATGGTCTAATGGCTATCCCAAAATTAATATGCTGGAACCTATCGACCACTGAATGGAATGGTATTAAGATGTGAAGCATCAGGAAGATAAAACCTTCACAAGTAGAATTAATGGCTTATAAAAGAGGTCATTAGATATTCTTTATCCCTTATTTGTCCCTTCACTATGAAAAAGTTACAAAAAACCACAGTCTTTGTCATTTCTACTATGTAGCAATAACCCAAATCTATTGGGACCTTGTGTGGACTTCTCAGAGTCCAAAGCTGTATAAATGTATGTTATATATAAATGATTTAGTCTGAGATCTTCTGAGTATCAGAAATGGAGTAAGAAAGCATTCTTGTCACAGATGGAACACACACTGTACTCAGGAGAATAAGCAGAAGAATATTGAGATTGAGGTCAGCCTGGGCTACACAGAAAGTCAGAGTTCCCCTCCCTGCAGCAAATATTTATGATTAAATAGGTTTGATATTAAAGTTGAGCAAGTTAATTACTATAAAGCTTTTCAGATCTTTTAAAATTATTTATTTATTATTTGTGTATATATGTATGTCTGCCAGAGTTTATGTATACCAAATAAAGGTAGGTGCCCCAAGGCAAGAGGGCCTAAGATTCCCCGGAATAAAAGCTACAGGAAGTGTGAGCTGCCTAATGTGGGTGCTAGAAATAGAACCTCAGTCCTCTAAAAGAACTGCAAGAGCCATATCTCTGGGTCCCAATCTTCTTCTGTTTTTTTAATTAATCGTTTTCCTTTTTTACATTTCAAAAGTTATCTCCCTTCCCAGTCTCCTCTCCACAACCCCCTCTCTCTCCACCCCTCTCCCCTTTGCCTCTAAGAGAATGCTCACCCACCCACCCTCCCACCCACTCCCACTTCACCTCTCTAGCATCCCCCTTCTCTGGGGCATCAAGCCTCCACAGGACCAAACGCCTCCCCTCCCACTGATGCCAGATGAAGCAGTCCTCTGCTACATAGGTAGTGGGAGACATTGACTGGCCCATGTATACTCTTTGGTTGATGGTTTAGTCCCTGGGAGCTCTGAGTCTAGTGAATTGTTTGCATATAAGTCTGTGCATGCATACCTGGTGCCCACTCAGGTTGAAAGAAGGCATTAGATTCCCTGGAGCTGGAGTTATGAATGGTTGTGAGCTACCATGTAGGTGCTGGGAATCAGATCTTTAATATACTAATGTACACTGTGACTCTCTAAGATAGGATTCTACAATGATTTCCCAAATGTCTCACACAATAAAACTTCTCCATTTGAAAGAACTATTTTATATTATAAATGATCCAGGGGACACTGCCCTTGGTGTTCTTTTTAGTTTTTGTTTTTAGATTTATTTTATTCATGCAAGTGCTTTGCCTTTACGTATACCTGTGAACCACCTGCATACCTGGCACCTAAGGAAGTGATAAGCCTCCATGTAGGTCGTGGTAATCAAACCTGGGTCCTTTGAAAGAACAAGTGCTCTTAACCACTAGGCCAACTCTCCAGCACCTTCTTTTTAGTTTCTTTCTCCATTTGGCTCCCATATGCACAATTCACCAACAGTCCATCTTCAGTCCACTCCTATCTCTCATCCCTCAGTTACCTAATAGCTCTCCACATGCTTCCTCCTATAAGTTCTCTATAAGTGACTATATTTCTATCAGCATGGCTTCAACATGGCCTGAGGCTATAATTACCTGAACTCTTAAATCTTACTTCCGGATGTATGAAATAGGAAGAGTAACAATTCATGAGGAGTAAGTGGCGTGACATACAGAAAGTATCTGCCTTAGTGTCTGACACAGTTAAGTGAAAGGCCAATGAGTGATCACTATAAATTTCTTTCTCTAGACTGCACGAGTTTTGCTGATCAACATGTGTATCTATCTTCCCAAGGTAGAACTATCATATCAATCTCAAAATCAGAATGTCAGCACTCTACCATCTAAGTTGGCCCAAGTGACTCTGTCTTGGTAAACAGCATACTCGCACATGCCCAAGTCTGGAACAATGAAGCCAGGATCTATATCCCTCCTTATTAATCCTGTATCCTAAGCCCCTTGTCCCCCAATTCAGCACCTAAGTGTAAATTACCTAAGTCACCATCTATGCATTTTTAAATGCCCCTTCTGAATAGTAAATCTGATCATATTACTTGTCTACTTAAAATTTTCAATATTTGTTCATGGAGTTTGTTGTTGTTGTTGTTGTTGCTGTTGTTTTCTAATTCAATCTCCTAATAGATCACACCTCCTTTTGATCTGGCTCTTTTAGTGACATTTGTCATGACGCCACAACATTGAAATGGTGCACATATTGAGCAGAGAAATACCTTCCCATTACTAACCTACTACATCACTATGAGTCACCTTAAAACAAGATTTTCCTCCCTTGTTTAAAGACAATCTTATTATACTAAGCAACAAAAAATAAGGCACAAGTTTAGACATCATTCTTTCAAGAAAATACATCATAGCACTTGAAGAAAAGCATATTGTTGCCCTGAAGAATCTGTCATTAATGTTATTTATATTTTTAAGTTTTAGATCTTCAAAAACATTCAGAGGGTACATCTCTGCCCTTGCAACATGCAAAATAAACATTTGCTCTAAGAAAAAGAGAACCCCACCTATTTTCTATAGGGTAATAATAGAGATATTTACATTCTCAAATTACACCTTTCTGTATTATGAACCATTTAGCTGAGTGGCACAATCTGGTCCCAAAGTATTTTAAGTAACAAAATATGAATTTGTTACAAGATAAACCGAAAATATTCTTATAGCTTAAACTTGGTCTTCTGTTTCTGGCAGCCAACTTTTTCTA
Source organism: Rhabdomys pumilio (assembly GCA_030674055.1). Taxonomy (NCBI): domain Eukaryota; kingdom Metazoa; phylum Chordata; class Mammalia; order Rodentia; family Muridae; genus Rhabdomys; species Rhabdomys pumilio. The sequence continues at coordinate 43,032,475 of JANHMN010000002.1, forward strand.
GACAATTCAGTTCCTGATTTGAAAACGTCAGAAGATTCCTTCATCTTCACTATCAGCATTTTTCTAAATATGAAACATTTCTAGCAACACTAGATATACTAATTCACAGCCGCAGCCCTTCAACATAGGGCATATAGTCCCTAATTTACCACAGTCCAGTCCCCATTTTGTAAGCTTCACTAATTTAGGTCATCTGCCTAAGCTCACAATCCTATTTAAATTCATGACCTCCTGTGTTATACTGAAATCTAAGCCTGGTCTAGAATCCAGGTAGTTATTTGAATGCATAACAAATGTCCAGCCCTTTACTATCAAAGATATAGCACACAGTTTTTACTGTAACATAAAACCTCCTGAAGCTACTCAAGATATAAATATTCTGAACTTCACCCTTGGAATCAGAATCTGGAAACCATTTAACTAAAACAAAGAGCTAGGCAACTTCCCACTGCTAAAATTCTATGAGTCCATATGAAGCAATATTTATAAAATAACTCTAATATTCTGATAGTAATAAAAAGTCCAAGATACTTTTAGATGTATTACATAAGTGACAAGGAAAGGACAGGGATATCGCTCAATGATAAGAGTACTTCTTCACACACACAAGGCCCTGTGTTGACCCCAGGTTCCATTAGAAATGATAAAGTGGTAGGAAAAATACATTCAAAACTACAGCACCAGCCAGGTTTGGTGGCCTATAATCTTAGCTACTTAGGATGCTTGAGGCAGGAAGTCACAAATCCAAGATTTACCTGGACTATGAGCAAGTTCAAGGCC
>JANHMN010000002.1:43033264-43093938 GCA_030674055.1 Rhabdomys pumilio
CACTAATCAGGCTCCCTTCGAATACAAAAATTTTAAGACAAAAAAGTTAATGAGAAACTAAACTCTCAAATAAGCTATTTGAGTTATATTTTTTAAAAGCAAATATCTTGCTCAGAAAATGTTATAATAAAAAGATTAATAATTAGTTAATAATGAAAAACTAAGTCACTATTATGACTAATACTTGATAAGCAAGTACATATTTATTGATGTCAGGTATATTACTAAAACACTTTTTATTTAATTCTCACAAATACTTCTGCAAAAGAAGTACTATCATTACCCCCAAAGTATCCCGTTCAAGACTAGTAGATTATAAAGCAAGATTCAGTCAGATTCAGGGCAACAGTTTCCACACCCCACATCTAAACATTATACACTTTTAGAGATGGTCTGTTCTCATATGGCCTGTATTAGAACTGGCAGTTAAAATTTTATTCTAAATGAGGAACACCTTCTCAAACCCCAAAACATCATCATTAAATGATTAACTTTAAATGCTACAGTTTTAATAGGCAGATGTAGAAGACAAATCAAGCCAGGTATGGTGGTTTCTATTGGTAATCCTAGCACATGAGATGCTGAGGCAGATCACCATGGGTTCAAAGCCAACCTGTACTACATACTAAGTTCTAGGACAACCTGGGCTACAGAGTGAGCTTGATCTTCAAACCTTGAAATAAACAAGATTAATTAAAATTTTTATTATTGAGATGCTAACATATAGAACATATTTTTAAAAGATTTAAAAAAAATTTGTAGTGTGTGTGTGTGTGTGTGTGTGTGTGTGTGTGTGTGTGTGTTCTGCCTGAATACACATCTATGCACCACATGCATGTAGTGTTCCTGGAAGGCAGAATAGGGCATAGAATGCCTGGGACTAGAGTTGCACACAGTTGTGAGCCACCTTGTGGCTGCTAGGGATTGAACCCTGGTCCTCTGGAAGAGCAGTCAATGCTCTTAACCACTAAGCCATCCCTCCAGCCCAGAAAATAATATCTTAGTTGAAAAAAATAAACACTCCAAAATTCTTGATTTTTCTTGTTTAATTTTTTATTAGAGGTATGAGGGGGGGTGCATAAGAAGATGGATTCCCTGGTACTGGAGTTACAGATGATTGTTAGCAGCCTAATATAAGTGCTGGAAACCTAACTCAAGTCCTCTGGAATAGCACCATGTGCTCTTAACTGCTGAACCATCTCTCCAGCCACTTTAATGTTTCTTCATGTTTCTGCAGCAACAACAGAATTATTGTTTCAATAAGTTCCATGGAGATATCTTCTTTTAACTTCAATAAACATAACATCATGCTAATCTATATATCTGCAGCATTAAAAGACATACTACCATGACTTTTCTTATTTTCTTTACGTGAAGGACAGAGACAAAAGGGAGAAGTGAGGGGAAGAATAAACACACGTTTCCCAAAGATAGAAGCTTTGGTGTCTGTGGCTACTGTGTGTCTTAGATGCTAGTATCTTTGATGATTACCTGGTAGGAAAAAAAAAACCTGGCTTCTAATTGTGAAAGCAGCTGGCAGAAAGTAAAACCTAAAAGTATACACACATATTTGTGTACACAATGTACACACACATGCACAGACATTTGCTAACTGCAGGCATTTCACTCCTTTATCTTTTGTGTCTGTTCCGAACTCCCCGAAGTCTTTTTCTTACATCCACACCTAGTTTGTGACTCTCCTACTCAGTATGTACAGGTTTTGATCACACATGTCTGTACTGGACTTGTAAATTCCAATGATCTCTTATATCATCCCACAATCTATGAGAAGTCTCTTCTACAAGAAACCTCTGCTGGGCTGGGTGTGGCAGCATACCTTTAATCCTAGTGCCTGGGGGCAAAGGCAGGTGGATCTCTATGAATTTCAGGCCAGTCTAGTCTACATAGTGAGTTCCAAGACAGCCAGAACTATATAATGAGACTCTATCTCAAAAAGGAAGGAAGGAAGGAAGGAAGGAAGGAAGGAAGGAAGGGAGGGAGGGAGGGAGGGAGGGAGGGAGGGAGGGAGAGAGAGGAAGGAAGGTCTACATAGTGAGTTCCAAGACAGCCAGAACTATATAATGAGACTCTATCTCAAAAAAAAAAGGAAGGAAGGAGGGAAGGAAGGAAGAAAGGAAGGAGAAAGAAAGGGAAAGGGAAAGGAGAAAAAGAAAAGAAATAAAACCTCTGATTGAACCAAGTCTCTAGGCATCAGGAGGAAAATGACACAAACTATAGCAGGGCCTTTGCTAAAACTAAAATGATTAAAGCTGTTATAAATGGTGCTGGACAGATGGCTCAGAGGTTAAAAGCACTTATTGTTCTTCGAGAGGACACAGGTTCAATTCCCAGTACCCACATAGCAGCTCAAAATCATCTTTAACTCCAGTGCCAGGGGATCACCCTCTTCTAGCCTCAAAAGGCATCAGGCACATGAATGATACAGAAACATATAAGCAAATCACTCACACAGATCAAATAAAAAAATAAATAAATAATTTAAGATTAAAAAATAGTAAGTAAAAGTGGAAGAAACCAAATACCACCTAAACTCAGAAACCAGTTCTAATGTGGAAAAGGTAACCTAGTAGTCTAGTAGTTTCTCTCTGTGACAACAAAAATCTAAATCCCACTCTGCCACTTCAGCCAATTGTATTACTACTCTTGACATCTTTCTGAGAATCAATTTTTATCTGTAAAATGGGAACAGTCGTAATGTAATGCTCCATAAAATGACTGTTTGTGATGTTTGTTTAAACCCAGTGTCTATTGCACAGCAAATACCTACAATATGCTGCTATCATGAAGACTTTTTATTTCCCTTTTGATTTTAGTGCTCGGGGTTGACCTTTGTGTATTCTAGTCAAGTCCCTTCCACTGACCACTGAGCTATATTCCTAGCTCAACAGTTATATTTCAGGGTGTCTTGCTCATAAGCATAAAATTTTAACCATCACTTTAAGCATGACATGGTAACATGCACTAGTAATTCCAGTACTTGGGAGTTAGAGGAGATCAGAAATTCAAGGCCAATCTCAGTTATATATCAAGTTCAATGCTAGAGTTAGCTAAATAAATAAATAAATTAAAAACAATGGCACTTAAAGGAGATGCAAGAACCACATATATACACCAAATTCAAGGTAAAAGCAAGGCTACAAATGTTAAATAAGCAAGAAATTGTCTTTATTTCTCCACCCCCATTTTGTACAGGTTGTGTGGCACTAAGCACTGTCCTATTTACACTGTTAGCACACATATTACCATTTCTAGCCCGCTGGCTTAAGTTCATGCTTCCCTCCTCCTGCTACTCATTCCTAACCCTTTATTTGCTGATTAGCTCACTCTTTTTTAAATGTAATTTTCTCATTTAAGGTTCAACTAAGAAGTACCTGTTCCTGACCTCTTTCCATCTTCAAGGTTATATATTTGCAATTACTATTGTAATTTAATTATTTATTTAACATAAGTCCCTATACTCATACTCTGTTTCCTGAGGTCGGGGACCAACTAACTGCTGGATCACCAGAAACAACAAAACTGAGCAAGCAGATCCCCTCTGACTCACGGAAATGCAGGACATCAAAAGGTGCTAGGTTTGTTTTTTGTAACTTGAATCAAGCAGCTCTATAAACATAGGTTAAGACATAGCACTGCTGTCCCACTCAATAAGTGAAATATTCTCTCAAACTCTCAAGGAGCTTATCAATACCTTTCAGAGCCAAGAGCATTTCACCAGAATGTCCCTGGACAAACAAAAGTGATGAGTGTGACTTGGACTTGTGCTTCAAGAGCAATTGGTAAAAGTGTCTAAAGATAGTTTAGTACTGAGAACCTGAGAAAAAGACTAGCTGGGATTACCTAGAAAACCAACAGTTATTATATATTTGCTGAATAACAAAAGTTTTTAAGTCTCATGTATGCCCAACCTCTTGCATATTTCAGGTTGAGCATAAGGCCCAATAAACTGCCTATTATATCTAGATTGCTGAGGAGATAAAATAAATAAATTAAAAAATATGAAGCTGGTAAGATAGCTCAGCTGGTAAAGACCTTTACTGTCATGCTACCTACATTTGGTCCTTGGAACCTATATGGTTGAAGGAGAAAACTAACCTCCATAAACTGTCCTGTAACTTCCACACCTGTGGCAATGCCCTACACCTCCATAAATAAATAAATAAATGTAAAAAGCACCCAAACACTGAAAAATGTACAAATCAGACATACTTTTTGTCAGCAGGCATTTAGTGAAAGTGTAGTGGAGTCCTGAGCTTCTGGGACCAGGAGTGATATCTATTCATGCTACCTAAGAAACAATGATGCACAATGTGATTTCCAGACTGCACATAATCTAGAAGTTGCATCTTCTCACTTGGAAAAAGAATGAAAAACCTAAGAAAACTTCTGAGTATGAAAGGCAGGTTTTCTTTTCCTCTGAATTTCCCAGTCATTTGAGTCAAGTTTGTATGTGTTCATGTGCACACGTGTGGGAATACATAAAGAGGGCAGAGTCAATCACTCTCCACGTTACTTTTTGAGACAAGGTCTCACTGAGCCTCTAACCCTGGAGCTCAAGGACCTAGCTAGAGTGGCTGGCCAGCAAGTCCCTGGGAACAGCCTGTTTCAACCTTCCCAGTGCTGGGATTGCAAGGACCACATCACAGTACCAAATCTCCTCCGTGCCTAACATAGGTGCCGTGAAAATCAAATAGAAACACGGGTAAGATACTCACCACAGAAGGTTAGACAGCAGCTCAGTGGCAGAAGAAGGTGTCAAGACACTAAGTATTGGAAGTGTTCGATAAACAGTAGTTATTTTATAATGGATAAAAATGGATGACAAAGAGGCTTCTTAGAGATGATGAAGGTACAGTAAAATATTTTTTATACAGTGGCTGTAAACAAGAGTCGACCTTTCTAAGAGACAACTTGGAAACAAGTATCTAAAGACTTGAAAGTAATCATATCCAATGGGCTTCTGGAACATCTTTCTATTCTTAAAAAAAAAAAAAAATAGAACTCAAAATGAAACAAAATGCTATAGTGCAACTATAGTAATAGATCTATTCACTGCTCTCCGTGTCAAATGCTCTGTGCCCTGAAATATAAAAATAAGCAAATAGATCCAGTCCCTGGCTTAAAAGTTAGGTAAACAACTAAACAATGAAACACAGTGAACTGATAAGAGCCACCATGATTAAGTTCAGGGTGCTAGGGTGTGCATAGAAGGAACACCTACCATTCTCTGGGAGTGGAGTCAGGGAAGCTTCCCAGAAGTGACATTTAAGCTGAGACCTGAAGGATGAGTAGGAATTAGTTAGGTAAAGAGTGAAGGAAAAGTGTTCCAGGTAAAGCATCTGCCAAAGCCTAAAGACCAAAGGGATCACAGCATGTGAGCTTAACTCAAAGCAGTGTGCAATGCAGGAAGTGGGAGAGAGACGAGGCTCACAGGCTAGCGGGACTGACTCATTCAGGATCTCACAGCCAAACTTTCAATTGTAGACTTTATTCTAAGAAAAATGAAAACTGGATTAAAAAGCAAATACTTCATAATAAATAGAATTAATCATCAATAGTCCTAATATAGCAAGAGAGTACAGAAATTTAAAAGAATGAAAAATAGTTTAAGAAAAACAGAAAATACAGGATTAAAGTGAGGGTTGTACAATTCTGTAACTTTACTAAAAAAAAAATCACTGAATTATTAAGGGTTTTTTTTTTTTTTTTTTTTTTTGGTTTTTCGAGACAGGGTTTCTCTGTGTAGCCCTGGCTGTCCTAGAACTCACTCTGTAGACCAGGCTGACCTCGAACTCAGAAATCCGCCTGCCTCTGCCTCCCAAGTGCTGGGATTAAAGGCGTGCACCACCAATGACCAGCGAATTATTAAGTTATTTAAGCAGATATATTTCAGGATTTGTAAATTATACTTCAATAAATATTTCATTCATTATTTGAGGATTTGAGGGAGGGGTAAGAGTCTCATGTAGCCCAGCCTAACCTAGAACTTGAATTTCCCTTTTTCCTACCAAGTGCTATGATTACAGACTTATGCCACCATGCCTGATTTAATGTGGTGCTGGGAACCGAACCCAGGGCTTTTTGTATACTAGGTAAGCCCTCAATTACCTGAGCTATAACCTCAGCTCTAAATTTGTCTCGTTAAAAAGTTAATATAAATGCCTACTATATATCTGAAAAATGCTTAACCTACCTAATAACAATATATAATATCAAGCCAACTACTAGGGTAGATACTACTCCTTTCTCCCCAAATTAGTAATTATTAAAATTGAAATGAGATTATCCAGATTTAATTAGGTCACGAGAAATGAGTATTCTTAAATGATGCTGGTTGGAATAAATGTTAATTGGAATAACCTTTTCACAAAGCATAAATATGCAACAGTGGTCTGAAGAGTATTTATATCCTATGTTCCAAGAATTGCATGCCTTGAAATCTTAAATGTTTCAAATGTATTCAAATATCTATGCCAATAATATTCACTGCAACTTAGTTCACTGTAGAGATAAAAGATGGGGAAAGCTAGATGCCCACCAACAAGAGTAAGAATGAGTGATAATATAGCTACTTTTGACAGGACAATATGTGAAATAAGCCACACTAGAAAAATAATAAGACAAGTTTATATAGACTAAGCAGACTTCCAGCTTATAAAATATAATGATGGCAATCCCAGCACTGGAGAAACTAAATTAAGGACACAAATTTGAGGGTAGAGGAGGTCATACAGCTCTGAGAGACAGATAGAGAGAGAGAAAGAGAGAGGGGGGAGAATAAGTGAGAGAAAGAGAGAACAATGATGATACATGCTTTTATTTTCTCTCTATACTTTTTTACATTTCTATATTTTACATAATGTCATGTGCTGTTTCTTGAGTATGCAAGTTTCTAAGGCTGCCTTCAATACCTTCAACAGTATCATTTTAAGTATATACACTTCACAGAAATCAATTTTATATTTGTCTTGGCTTAGTTTCCTCTGTTGAAGGAAAGTGTGGCCATATCTGAATGTTCAATTCAGCGTATCTCTTTTATCTAGCATTATTAAGACATAAGATATGGGGCCAGCAAGACCGCTCAGCCAGTAAAGATACTTGCTATCAGGTCTAGTGACATGAGTTCAATCTTCATAAACCACATGCTAGAAGGAGAGGACTGACTCTCCTAAGCTGTCCTCTGACCTTCATGTATATCCCATGGCACATGGGTATACACATGCATACGTACACACAGCAAATAAATAAAGTAAAATTTTAATAAATTATCTCCTTTATGTGTATTGGTGTTCTCTCTGCATGTATGCCTGTGTGAAGTGTCAGATCCTGGAGTTACAGACAGTTGTGAGCTGCCATGTGGGTACTGAGAATCAAATCCAGGTCCTCTGGAAGAACAGTCAGTGCTCTTAACTGCTGAGCCATCTCTCCAGCCCCTAAAGTAAATATTTTTAAAGAAATAAAATTGGAATCACCATTGGACCAGAGTGAAAGGTGGATAAGGGGGCTCATGAGCATGCATAACAGAAGATGGAGGTGTTGGAATCCATCTTCATCCCACCACTCCACCCATGTTGGTACAATGAGCCTTGCATGTGTCTTGAAGGAAAAAGTGGTTCTTTAGTAAGACTGTCAGTCCCCACCTGAAACATCAGCCTTAAGAACCAGCTAGTCTCAACATGTCTCTTGTTTGAACATCTGGAACAAGGTCGAAAGTGCAGCCACAGTTAGCTGCAAATCAGGGTCTTGTAGCAGGGACACTCTAGCCCTGTTCCAGGATCTAAAGGTGCTCCAGGCTATTCCCAGGAATATGCTATAGTGCACTGCTTCTTTCAGAAACAGCATGGTCAGCAGCCTCGGGCAGAAAGAAGTGATAGGGGCAGCTACAGTCTACTAGCAAACATTTATGGCCAACAGGATAATGTTCACACAGAACACTGAGTTAAAAACCAAAATCTCTGTTTCAGTGATTGTCTCAGAACCCTTAATTGCTTACTTCATTTGATGTAAACAGTCACTTGTTTAAAAGAATGGTCATTGTAATGTTGTAACTGAGTTATTTATCATGCTGATGTTATATAGTAAATTCATAAGAAAAGAGGAAATATGTTTGTGAATGAATTATGAATTCCCCAATCATGTGTCTTCTTTTCTCTTGATAATAGCCTTCTATGCTTACCATGCCATCTTTAAACACACAATACTTCTCCCTGGGCCTGTTGAGTAACTGCAATTACAAATGCACACCACCATGCAATGCTGAAGTATACATCTTAAACATGAAAACTTTGGTAAAACTTGGGATAGGCAACTATCTAAAAACATATCACACTCAATTTTTATTGTTTAAATCAAGACCAAATAAGATTAAGCCCTGTTAGGCGATTTAGGGTCATAATTATGAACTATGAATTATAAGGTAGTAGAGGGTTTGAGAAGGATACAGTAAGTACAAAAGTGCTAAATTCTTTCCTCTCCTACCTCCCTCTTTCTGAAATGTCTCCTTATGTGGCTCAGGATGGCCAGGCACTCACTATTCATTTAAACTAGTCTCAAACTCACAATCTTTCTGCCATTTCCTTCTAAGTGCTGGGATTACAGATATACAACACCCAGCCTACTCCAGTCCATTACCCTTTGCCAGTTACTTATTTTGGCTTCTCTTGCCATGAAATCACCAGTTTTAATTTCCCAGCCTTATGGGAGTGTGTGTGTGTGTGTGTGTGTGTGTGTGTGTGCAGTACCTGCAAGTTCCCATTTCTATTTTGCTGTTAGTGATCTTCAAAAAGGAAGAAAATTAAATATCTAAGTTCATAAGAAATATGTGTAAATTAGGAGCTAATATGCTTCAAATAAGAGCATCACATAAAACCAATTCGTACTGACTTGGATGATTCTGTTCTAGGCTTTAAAACGTTGAAGTACAAATGAACTCCAAAGAGAATGTACTTACTTTTCTTGATTATATCTCAAGTCTTGTTCCTTTACTCAATTAGCAATTAAGACCCCAGATCACAAGCTACATGTGCTGTTTCTCTTAACATATCATGAAAAGAGATGTGGAGCAGGAACTGAGAGGCTTAGGCTAGTTTAGGTTCTTAGATCAGCTTTGTAACCGTTAGTATATTTTAACCATAGTACCTGCCTTTTTTGAAGCTGCTCTAAAATTAAATTAGATCACAAAAACAGAAACACTGTATCTCTGTTACCTGGTATTAATGCCAATATTAAATCAGAAATATATCCTACCAGTTTAGAGGTTGGGGGATTGAAAGGTGTTCTCATGGTATCAAATTTGTTTACAAGTAATTTGTTTACAAGGTACAGTTACTACAGTTAATAATATTGCAGACTTGAAAACTGCTAAAAGACTTTAAATGTTTATTATAAAATATGTGAGGTAAGAGATATATTAACTTCACTTAATCATTCTTCAATATACACATCAAGATACCATGCTATATACCACAAATATATATGTAATTTGTGTCAATATGCATAAACTTATCCCTTCACTTAATGCATTGTACTTTTCTGACTTTAAGTGTTACAGCACACAGCTTTTCTTTACCTTGCTCTTCCTATCTTCAGTCCTGGACTACAGAAACTCAAACTTCAAACACTAGCTTGAGAGACACCTACTGTAATACACACCTTCATCACCATCACCTTAATATTCCCTTCAAAGGCTAGGCACATTTTGATTTGAATTACAACTCCAATCACTTACTTGCTGAGTGACACAGGACACATTCCTTAAATATCTCTTGCCTCAGTTTCTTCATCTATAAGACAGGAATACAAGCAACTTTCCAACTTTCCTTTGGCACATTTTAAGGAATAACTGAATTAAGTCATGTATGTAAAGTAGTTAGCATGATGCCTGGAACAGATGAGAACCCAAGAGAAATAAATTGTTGGTATTCTAATAACTACTATTAGTGAACGTATATTAATCTGAACCCAGACAATACTTATGACCATTATAAACTGGTTCATGTATACACAGTATTATTGCTCTCACTGTCTCTATGGTATCTACATTTGTCTTCTACAGGCCCTGTTACCAAAATTACATCATCTGATAGATAGGTTAATATCTTATGTAACTTAGTACTGTGATGGTCATTCATACCTAGTAGGTAATTGCATTAGATTGTTTTTCTTGATCCTGTGACAAAACACCTAAAATTAAGCAGCTTAAGAGAGGAAGCACTTATTTTGGTTCACAGTTTACAGGTACAGTCCATCATGGAAGGAAAGGCACAGTACCAGGAGTTTGCTGACATGTGGGTAGATGAGGAAACAGAGAAAGAGAGTGCTGGCCTCTGCTGGACTTTTCCTTCTTCTTCAGTCTAGTACCCACCCCATGGGACAGTGCCACATTTAGGACGGGTCTTCCCTCCTCAGGTAAACGTCTCTGGAAATATTTTCACAGTAAAATTGACATTGAAGATTAAGTACTACAGTGATCAAGTTCTTTATGCTTACTGGAAAAATGCTGAAGAGCTGCTAGCATTAAAATGCCCAACATACTCAGTGAAAAAAAGTACTAAAGAATTCTTTAAAGTAATTAAAAGATTAAATCTTCAGCCTCACAAAATGAAGTCCTTTTATGGTTCTTACTTCCTTTTGCACTCTTCCTCACCTTTAAAACCAACCAACCAAGCAACCAACCAACCTATTCATATAGCAAGAGATAAAACAGCAAAATATATGCAGGTCAGACAGCCATCAAATACTGTAGTACAAGGACCACAAGACAAGTGAACTGACACAGGTCTGGATGGAGTCAAACAGGAAGACAATTTAAAAGGAAAGAGAACCGGCTTGTCAGTCACACTAACAATGCTGATTGTTACTCAAACACATCAGTGCCAGGATTTCTTTACACACAGGGCCAAGTATAAACAACTGTAATCATCAGACCAGGGGATATAGAAATATCTGTCATTTAGCTTAATAACTGAGTTTACTACTCAGTATTTACTACAGTAAATACTACAGTGTTTACATGACCAATTTTAATTGCCTATGCCAGAAATGACTATTAACATTCCTTGAGATTCTAAAGTATTCCAAGTTTTGACTAATAAAGCCACGTCAAATATTTAAGGCTTTACCATATATTAATCATTTACTTCAAGATAATTGATATGACAATGGCTTAATAAATGCTATTGTAACATAAGATGTTTTCAGCAATGCCCAGGGAAAATAATTTTACAATACTGGGTTCTACTTCATATGTATGTATCTACTAACCCCTGATTGTTTTCACAGCCAAAACTAGCCCTGGAAACCACAAAAATCAGAAGATTTACTATTGGAGTGAGTTACGATGATCTGAAGATATGGTATCGGTTCTGAAAAATCTACCATGAAGTGAAAAAGTCCACTCATGAAAATACTACATATTTCTACCCCTCTGATATTTGTCTCAAGCAGACCCTAAAATGTTTCATCAGTTCTGAAGTACAATTATTCTCAAATCTCAGAATCATAAAGCTTTAGAAACTTTAACAAATCCCCCCCACTGCAGGGATTCTTTATATAACCTGTCTAGCAAAAGCTTCCCCAGCTTCTGCTTGATAATGTGTGCTAGCTATTTTGCAAAACAGTGTACTCTATGTTCACAAATGTCTTCCCTAAACCAATGGAAATGTGCCTCTTTAAACTTCTGTCCACAGATTTCAGTTTTGTATCTTGGACCATCACAAGGTAAATAGAATAATTTCTTGAGTTAGGGTAGTCATACAAAAACTCACAAGAAAACTCACAAAGGGAGACACTACTACTATATGCAATAGAATTTTGAAATTCAGGAAACTATATTGAAATCACAAGGTACATGCTTTCAAAATACCAAACCTCACATCTCAATTAACAAATATGAATAACCCAACTTTCTTTCATACAGTGGAAGGCCATGGTGTTCACTGAATGCCTCTTTGCAACTTGGCACTACTAAATCTAATGTTAAAACTACAATTCTATAGAAAATAGAATTGCTCATATTTTCATCTAGATGCCTGTTTTTTTAAGACCCATTTGACCACACTGGTGCAATTCTAACACATGCTAGCAGGTATTCAAAAAAAAAAAAAAAAAAAAAAAAAAAAACCACGAAGCCTGAGAATAGAGCTGTAAAGGAGTCAGGGTGGGGGTGAAGGCATAGAGAAGCCCAGAAAAGAAATGCTGGTTGATGGGTGTTTTCCTTCTGGAAACACGCTTTAGCGACACAAGCATTTGAAGTCATGAACCATCCAAGCACAACCCATGAACAAGAGCGATCATGAGCAATGAGTGTGAGACATAAATGCCTGTAAGATGGAAATGATTTGGCACTGGTTATCGAGAAGCACCAGAAGCTTTGGTGAGAAAGGTAAAAGTCCAAGAAGCAGAGGAGATCACTGCCATCTTTTAAGGGAGGGAAGAAACAGGGAGTAACTACCACTGAGCAGTCCAGTGAAGCCTAAACTGTACGGAGCCCAGGAGAGATGCCAGAGACTAGAGAAAGGCACACACAGGGCGAGACGGAAGAAGGATGCGCAGTGCACTGACTGGGTCCCTGAAACGGTTTGAGTAAAGGATATGGGTGTGGGTCGGGGGTAACCTAGGAGCCCACCCTTCCCCTCCCGGCAACAGAGCAACAGAGGGTAAAAGAAGGGGGGAGGGTGAAAAGCAAGAATGACTCATAGCCGAAAGGAAGTGCTCAAGCCATGGGAAGCATGCTACGGGAGATTTCTGAGCCAGCGCTGTGAGGGACTGGGTGCTCCGGGTGATGAGGGGTGGGGGGGTGGGGGGAAACCAACGTCTGCAGTCGCTGCTGCTCGCCGGTAGGATGAGGGTGTGGGGGGTTCGCAGCAGCCAGAGTGCCAAGGCCTGGGAAGAGGCGCGGCGCGTGCGCAGTGGCGTTCGGCGGGACCCGCTGAGGCAAAGCGGAGCCGCAGTGACAGAAGCGAACTGCCGCCTGGAGGGACTCACCGAGGCGCAGGGGCTGGAGGTGGTGCTGGGGGTAGGCGACCGCTGGACCGTGACCAAAGCCATCTAGGTGCTGCTGGGTTGTTCCGGGCAGGGCATTCTCGTCCTGAGTGTGGGGGGCGGGAGGGTGACGGAGCCGGGATGGGGCGAAGGGTGAGGGGTAGGGACGAGGGAAACCAGGAGGAAGATGAAGCCGCGGGAACGACCTCGGGCTCCGCACCCACCGCCGGACTCTCTCGCCGACTGACGCGCCGAGCGGGCGGCGGGCGGGCAGGCGGGCGGTTCGGCAGCTGCGGGGCACAATGAGCGCTCCCAGTGCGCAGGCGCCACCTGTCAGCAACCGCCTCTCCCCTCGGCGCGCGCCGCCGCGGCGGCGTAACCCTTGAGTTGCCGGAAGCGGGCAGGCTGCGTGCGCCGCGCCTCGGGCCGCCGCCCCCTCCCGGGTCAGCTCTCGGGGCCTGCTACCGCTCGGTCTATTCACGCTGAGCCGCGTGAGGGGAGATGGAAAAGGAACCCGGGAAGCCAGCCAGCTGAGGGTGCTGAGCTGAGGGGGGCGGGGGAGGGGGAACGGTGGGACAGCCGCTAGTCGTCACTCCAGAAAGACAACCATTTTATGAGTGGGGCGCGCAACCTAAACCACCTTAGAGAAAAACTGAGGTGAAAATCCTGAGGCAAATGTGTTTTCTAGTGGAAAGGGGCTCCGCGGGTGCTAGACGTTTTCTCTGGGCTAGACCCGGGAGACCAGCCCACCTGCTTTGACCTAGCCCTCAAGAGAGCTCTGTCTTAATGAGCTTCCCCACCCTCCTCATCATAAAGGGCCTCAGGGTTAACGACCAAGACATTTCATAAGAAAGATTTTTCCGGTGGTAAACACTGAAAACTTCGTGGTACCCTCAAGCTTCCTCTACTACCTGCCTAAAGTCAATCTTTGTACCTGAGATGTTGAGGAAAAGGGGCGGGCACAGAGAGCTGGACCTTGAATTGGAAAGCTCCAACCTGCTGGGTTTTTTACCTCTCATTTGCTTCCCACTGTGAAGATCTCCACTAAACAAAGATTTTGGTCATTGAGGTTTTTTTTTTTTTCTTTTCCCTCATAAATTTCACTATTTCATAGATGTAAGTGAAAATGTAGAATTAAAATATTTTAAAGGAATACATTTCTACATGGTAAATGGTAAACTGTCAACGTCAACCAAGAGTGTAATGGAAAATCAAGACTAAAAAGAAAAAAAATCACACAGTGCGATCCGTTGATATTTACACAGAGTTGAATGGATGAACTGGTAAATACCACCATCCATACCAAAGCTGTAGAAAACACACACTTAGGACTCTGCAGTTTCTAAAGCCCACCTCTTTCTGTTTGTCACTCAAACAATCTTGGATCTCATTGCTCCTTTTAAACTGATAGGGCTGTCATGAGCTCTTTCTGGTTGCTGTGTGGTTAAGTGACACAAGAGCCCTCTATGCTGAGTCTTTGTTCTCTCCCTGGGGCCCTGTGGTTGAAATAATTAGCTGGGAGGTTCCATCAAGAATCACTGAGGGTCCCTGTACTGTACAGTCCTCTGTAGAGTGTAGTGCAGAAAAACCAGTTGGTAGGCTTTTGCCCCCTGGTGGTGATCAAGAGTGCCTATGAGACAAGAATTAAAGATCTGTTGGTTCACAGATGAAACAATGTTATCCCCAGAGCTCCAGAGTAAACAGGAAAGAGAAGGCAAGGTTCAGAAGTAAGAACTTTGAACCAATACTTAAGAGACCAAACAAAAAAAACTGTGTAGAGAGTAAAGAAGAAAGCTAAATGACCCCAAATAAATGTGTTTATAAACAAAAAGAGTATTGTCCAAATCAGTAATTCTCCGTATGCTGATTCTCTTATGATATGTGGTTGACAACTTGGATTATCTTCTATGTAGTAACATACTCTAAAGGACTTCATATGGAAGAGGAGATATTTAATTCCATTAACCTTCCAATGAGAGCAAGCACTGCTGTGAGTCAGACCTTGCTTCTAGTTCCAGCTGTGTAAAACCTTATGCAAATGATTTGAACTTTTTGAACTGTAGTTCCTTATTCTCTATGATGAAACCCTAACTCACAGGACTTTCATAATCAAATGAGATGATGTATGTAAATTAAAAGATCCTACATGCAGTCAAGATAATTTTCTATTCTCTGTAGTGTATTTTGAGTTCAGCAAGGCCTTGTTGAATGTATCCTATGTGCAGGAAATATCTTCAATCAAAAGAAAAAAAGACATGATTTATGCTTTTTCTAAACTGGAGGTTAGTGGTCACAATATATATCATCTGTAGTTAAGTATAGAACATTTTTGTTCAGTATGTCTAAGGTGATGAAATTGGGTTATAAAGTACTCATTTTGTACTGTTTCTATCAAGAAATTGATTTATTACCATGTAAAAGATATGTATCTTAGTGGTATATTAGAAATTGATATTTGATAATTATTGCTGCATATTTATTAACTTATCAATTGAGAGAAAGAGAATGTTGAATGTATGTTATATACTAGGTATTCTTTTTTTAAAATTTATGCATTTTATGTGTGTGAGTGTAATGATGTATGTGCCTGTGAATAGATGTGTAGAGGAAAGAGGTCAATATTAGGCATCACTTCTTTTTCAGAGTCAGGGTCTCTTACAGAACCTGGAACTAATCATTTGAGCTACACTGGCTAGCTAGTAAGCCTCCGGGATGACTTGTCTAATGCACAAGGTTTACAGATGTGTGTCAACACTGTCTTTTTTCTTTATTTTTTAAGACTCTAATTTGTTTTTTACACTATCTGTGAAATGAGGAACATGAACATGTTATGGTTCACCTGTGGAGGTCAGAGGACAACCCATGGGATAATAGTTCCACAGTGAGGATCCTCAGGCTTCATGGCAGGTACCTTTACCCCCTGAACCATCCTCACTGGTCCCCTGTGGCTATATTAAGGACAAAATAAAATAAGTGTCTCAAGGGGCTCATAGCCTATGGTCAAAGATATCTATATATCTATATCTATATCCTTAATTTAGCCATGGAGAACCGGTTAGGATGGTATATCTACATATATATGTCAGAGGACAACAATATATATATATGTATATATATAAACAAATAATTGAAGTATAGTTTAATGGTACTATGGACTCAGTCACCTTTTCTAGGCTCTAAGGAAAGTATTGTAGACATAGGAAAAGGAAAAGTCTAGATTAAAATATAAAGTTACTTGGCCTGGATTATAGAGAAAAAAATCTATTTTCACTGTGCCATATGTTACCTGTTCTTCTCTGAGATCCAGTTTCGTGCTGGGTCTCTAGTGATCTGAGAGGTGGTATCTACTTTGAAAATCCAAAACACCCTGACTATACCAACTTAATGTAATTCAGGTGTCCCTATCTGAGGCTTGGTCTCCTGTGCCTAGGCTGACCTCAACTGGCTCTATAGCAGAGATCAACCTTGAACTGCCAATCCTCTTTCCTCTCCCTCACAAGTGCTAGGTATAGCTATGCATCACCAGACTTGACAGTGGTAGATTAATTTGGAAAAGAAAATCCAAAAGTAGGATTCTCAACAGGGCCAAAAAGATGAACGAATGTCCCAGTTCTGCTTACAGCTCCTCACTCTTCCCATTTGTGCTACCAGAGGCCTGATCATGTCAGTGGAGTCCATCTCTCCAAGGGTAAAATTATAAGGCGACTTGAAATTCCTGAAGTCAACTGGTTCTTAAGCTTTGAAAGCTATTGACCTTTTCTACAGAAAGCTACTTCTCCGTATTTTACATAGTCACTACATTTCAAGAAGGACCTCAGGTTAAGAAGCAATGGTTCTCAGCCTTTTCTTCTCCACATTCTGACAGCCATAAAAATAATATTTGCGTGACACACTGGGTAAGTTTTTAAAAAAAGTTAAAGACATGGTATTTGGGGGAAAATTAATTTTCTTTCAATTACATACTTTTAAAAACAACAGCAGTAACAAAACCATCAAAACAAAGTCTGCAGTAGCCCAGGCTGGTCTTGTACTTACTTAGTGGCTGATACCTACAACACCTGATCCTCCTACCTTAGCCTTCCAAATATTACAATTATGGCTCAATGATGTATACTGTTAGTAAAAAAAAAAAAATGAATGTAATATTACAGATATTAAATATTTGTATCTTTTAAAATAAAATCTTTTTAAAATTTTGAAGTTTTTTAATATACTGTTTTATGACTAAAATGACAGTGTTCATTATCTGTGAAAAACTGTAAAGGTGAACTCTTCAAATTACTGGTAGTCATTATTGGTAAGAATTTAGTTCATACATGTAATTAATAAAAACTTAAAATAATTCTCATTTCAACATTTACAAGTACCAATATTTGTCTCTTGTAACTCATTCTTTCCTTTGTCCAACTAGAAGATATAATGTGAAAATCTCTTGTGAAAATGTGACTGCATTCGAATTCATTTAAACTTTATTATCAAGTGTATATTGCAAAATAAATACAAATCTCTAATTTGCAGAGTATGCTGTGTTATTGGAACAATAATTATGCAGCAAACTTAGACATAATGAAAACAACACCTCAAACATAAGGGGAAATAAATGTAGAATTCATATAGAAGAGAAGAGGTTGGGATCTGAATCCATTTAGGAGTATCTGTCAGCCTCCTATTCCATGGGTACCTGGCATATGTTGTCCTCTGGTAGATCTGAAGCTTACTCGTCATGACAGGCAGCAATATGCACCACATCCGGCTTCTGAAAATGATGTCCTGGTAGTAGCATATTCCTTAGCTTTGTTTAACAAGACCTTCATCATGCTTGCTACCCAGTGGAACATTAGGCCATACTAGAAGAGCTCATCTCTCCCTAGTCTATCTGAGAACTGACAAAAATCTTCATATAATGGTTCTATGGCTCCAGGCAAACCACTCTGATTCAAATAGATTAAAACTCCATCTCGTACTTGGTCACTTTCAGATTCCACTTAAATTGGTAGACTGCAACAATGTTTGGTGTCTCTCAAAGCAACATTAATTTACAATTTTCTGAAATCCCTAAAAAATTGGAAATTCCCTTTTCCTGGCACATAAATGTCTTAGGATATGACCACCAGTCTCTATGGAAAGAATTTTCAGATTTTCAGTGTATGGCAGAGGCAGTGGTGCAGCAAGTGAGTGTTCTAAAAACGGGATCTGACTCTTCCTTATTTTCAGGTAAGAGGGAATGAGGACTGAAGAGAGATGGCACAGAAGTTATGAGCACTTGTTACTGAATACCTGGCTTTGGTTCCCAACACCTACATGATAGCTTACAACCATCTGTAACTCCATTTCCAGGGGATCTCACACTCTTTTCTGATGTCCATGGGTGCCAGACTTTCATGTGGTGTACAAACATGCAGGTAGAACACTCATACACAAAGTAAGTCTAAAGAAAAGAGAGTGGATAAGAGGTTGTAATATTATTCTGGATAAAATGTCATATTTCTGGCACACACAAATAATGCAGGCACTCCTACTTGCCGATGCAGGAACTGTGTACCTATTTCCTTCAAATTGAAAGATTCTCTCCTGCAGAAAGGAGACAGTCGTAAGAGTTAAGAAGAAAAGAAAATACAGGGCCCAGGAATAATTGAACTTAAAAGTCTCAGGAACCCCTTGAATGTTACACAATTCAGAAGGCTCCTCCTCAGGGTTATATATGCTGGGGAAAAGAAAGTCTCTGGTCAGTTGAACTTCCTATAAGTTGTGCAGGAAATTCCGGAGATGCATCTTTTGTGAGTCAACACTCATGGAACAGTGTGCTTCTCACTATATAGATTGCTTTGGGTCACTCGTATGTAGTCCCTCACCCATCTTCTGAACATAACCCTAGCATGCTTATTGGTTCACTGATCCTGACCTGTGAAATAGTTTCTGTGGTTTATTATTAGTGCCCCATCTGGGATGAATAGACATTTGTTCATGTCTCCCTCAAAAAAGTCACACAACACAATTGACACTTAAGCAGGGATGTCAGGCACAAAGATGAGTTGGAGAGGAGTGGCTGCATGGCCCCTGCAATAGGTGGTGACACAAGCAACTGAGGCTTGTCTGTGTGGGGGTAGAGTATCTTCAGTACGGTCACTTTCCCCATGTGTTATGGGATGGTTTGCTCCTTGCTATAGAAATGCTGTCATGCTCTCTACAATAGGTGATAGAACTCACAACCAGGCCAAGCCATCTGAGAGTCTTTGTGGGGAATCCCAGGGAGGCTGTCTTCCTCTGTTTGACCTCAGCGTAGGCATGTCTCTTTGATGAGTGAGGTCCATTACATGAGAATGCAGATGTCCCCAGAAACAACCAGTGGACTAGAGAATACACTGCACGAAAGTAACACATATAGGATGGGATCATAAGCAGGCTGTGTCATCAATTGTGTGGCCATTGCTGTGGTGGGAAATATGCTATTGGGGCACAGCTATCTTCCAGGAAAGAACTTACCTACCTTAGGAGGAATTGCAATGGGAAAAAGTGAGGAATGCTATTAGCTGTATTAGCCTCTGCTCTACAAAGTTTGGGTGAAATAGAGGTGAAATAGAGGTGATGGTTTGTTAATTCTCACAGCTGGCTAGATGCAAAGGAGAGAGGGGTCAAACTAGATCTTTGCTAAACAACTCTTCCTGGGATCCAAAACCTTAGAACCCGTTGGCACACTCTTTCAGTGAAGGGGGAGAAAATGAGAAAGAAGTGATAGAAGGTGTTTCTGACGTTCAATCTTCAATACAGAGGAAGGGAAGTCCATGATTCAGCATGCAGAGACTCTAACACAGACCCAGAACCAGAGACTATAATACAAAGGGAATACTCAATATCTCATCTACTTAAATGGGAAAAATTTATTAAATGAGCAATGAAAGAGTCTGTTTAAGCAGAGAAATGAGCAAAATACCAATTTCTCTTTAAGACAAAGGCTGTCTAACCTAAGGCAATATGAGGTAAACAGTCCCTGGTCGATACTAGCTATTGTAGACACTTGCTGTTGCCAAGTGAAGTCCCCATAATTATCAAGGACCAGATAAAAAAAAAGGAAGGATAGTTACTGCTAAGGGAACTCAGCATGAGGGATGTGTGATCTCAAGCTCACTAGGCATGATAGCAAGGGCCTTGGGACTGGTGTGGGCCTTTAGTGACTGTATTGAGTGTCAGAGTGAGACATGATCTTTATGAGGAAGAGGAAGCTGGGGGAGATTTGAATGACTTTAACCAACTATAAATTGAGTTTGTTGAGTTTGTCAAGTACAAAAGCAATCAAAATGGGATTTAGGGGAGGGTATAAAACAGGCAAAAGGATATGTTCCCATCCCTCGAACGCAAATTTGTGTCAAGCTGAAGTTTCTAGGGAAAAAATTAATAGTAAAATCCTTGCTGGTGAGCTCTTGGAAGACTTTAAAGCCCAAGCAATAATTTATGGAAAAATAATTAAGCTTATTCTTGAGATGGAAAGTTGTTGCCAGAGAATATGTGGTGTAAAGTACAGTTTGGATGGAGATTGTTTTCCCAGCCTCAGATCCTTTTGACATCCTGTGGCTAATGGGAAATCAAGGAACATGGTGTCAGCATGAAGCCTATCAGAACCAGGGAGCCAGCTCAAGTATCAGGCATGGAAGCCTACAGCACAGACAAGCTCCTTGCGGGGCTGAACTAGACCTGAACAGCATAAATTGGTCCTATCAAGACTGTTGGGGATAAAGAGATAATCCCTAATCAGCAACAGCATCCCAGGATCTAGAGGTCAGAAGAATCTTGGGAATCTTGGGAAATGGCTATGGATTACAAAGGACTAAATGAGGTAACATCTCCCACAAATGCTAGCATCTCCCATGCATGCTAGCCTCTCCCACTCATGTTGTTTGTTCTAGTTTATTTCCTCTTGTGATAAATACCATGACCAATAGCAACTTTGGAAGTTTATTTACTTGACTTAAACATCTTCATCTCGGTCCTTTATTAAGGGAAGACAGGGCAGGAACAGAAGCAGAAGCTATAGAGAAGCACTACTTATTGGCTTGTTAGTTGTGGCTTGCTCAGTCTTTTTTGTTATTGTTGTTCTTGTTGTTGTTTATAGCACTCAGAACCACCAACCCAGAAGTGGCAACACCCACAGTGAGCTGGGCCTTCCCACATCAGTCATCAATCAAGAATATGTACCACAGGCCGATCTGGTGGGGGGCATTTTCTCAATTGAGGTTCCCTCTTCCAAAATGACTCTAGCTTTGTGTTTTCAACTGGAAAAAGAATTTCAGGCTGAATCAGGGGCTTTGGATTCTTTCTTAAATTGCTCTAATGCCCTCATTCTAAATTCAGGGTCCTTTACAGCCAGTGCCATATATCTTAGCTATCAATTCAATTAACGTTATAATTCTGTAGTCCAAATAATTTTAACATTTATGTCACGTTTTATTAATATAATTACTGTTATTTTACCAGTGTTGATTCGGCTGTTGTTTTACCAGTGTTGGTTCTGTGTCTACTAGAAATAAAATGTTTTGCAGCTGCTGTCTGACAATATTCCGACTTCTGAAATCGATGTTCGCCTGGAAGCTCTCTGATAATATTCTGACTTCTGAAATCCATGATGTCTTTTTTATTTATTTTTTTTTTGATGGAAAATTTACTGCAGTTCTCCAACCACAAATTACTTTTTCTTCTCAACATCTTGCTCTGCAGCTTCCTTCGCCCTTTTTCCTCAGATGCCAAAGAGCCTGGCATTGGCACAGGCCATGTAGAGGTTGGCAAAAGCCTTAAAGTTCTTCTCTTCTTCTGTAATGACTTTTCCTTTTCCTTTTTGGACACATTTCGGATAGGCATCACAGGTCCTGTCATCTGGGTGGCCAATTTAAGTTCTTCAGCAGAACTTTCTCCCTTCTTTGGAGCAGAAGGCTTCCTGAGGAAAAGTATGAGCTTGGAGCAGTACTCCTTCTGGCACTGCGTGGTGGCCTGCAGAGATTACGTGGATTTGTTTCATCTCCTTGGGTCCACAGAGATGCCGATGGTACAAGCCATTTTCTTGTGGATACCAGCCACCCTGAGTACCTCCAGGGTGAAGCCCCTGCCAGCCCGCACCTTGATGTGGTATCTAACTGTAGGGCACCTCACGATGGGCCTGATGGGACCGGACCGGACACGGGACGAGGGGCAACGCGGCATGCTTTCTCCTGCCGGGCCTTGCTCCTGCGAATCTTGCCTGCCGGCTGGTTGAACCAAACATCCACTCGCTGCTGCCAATCCTTACAGAAGTGGGGCTTCAGGATCATGCCATTCTGGCTGGGCGCCACGGCTGCCTTCTTTACAGAACAGCCAAGCAGAAAGGTCGATGATGTCTTAATATGTTCATTCCTCCTTTCCTTTGATTCAAAGTTTGCATCGTGGTATAATTATCCATTTAACCTATTTTAATGTGTGTGTGTGTGTGTGTGTGTGTGTGTGTGTACGTACATACATACACACACATTACATTTATTTATTTGTGTGGGGAAGGTGGGAGTGGGTAGACAGGTACTTTCATGCCACAGTATGCATTTGTAGGTCAAAGGACAACTGGTAGGACTTAGTTCAATACCATGTGGGTTCAGGTAATGAACTCTGATCTTTAGGTTTGGCAACAAGTAGCTTTACCTATCAAGCCATCCTGCCATCCTGCCATCCCTGAAGCATATTTTTATATAAAAATTATTTTAAATCTCTTTCTATATCTCTATCTTGATCTCAATTTCTTTCTTTCTTTTCTCTTCCTCCTCCTCTTCCTCCTCCTCCTCTTCCTCCTCCTCCTCTTCCTCCTCCTCCTCTTCCTCCTCCTCTTCCTCTTCCTCCTCTTCCTCTTCCTCCTCTTCCTCCTCTTCCTCTTCTTCTTCCTCCTCCTCTTCTTCTTCTTCTTCTTTTGTGGTTTTTTTGAGACAAGGTTTCTCTGTGTCGTTCTGGCTGTCCTGGAACTCACTCTGTAGACCAGGCTGGCCTTGAACTCAGAAATCTGCCTGCCTCTGCCTCCCAAGTGATTGATCTCAATTTCTATCTCTTTATTTCTGACAGAATCTTAACCTGTTGCCCTGTCTAGCCTCAAATAGCTGTGTTAAAAGGACCCTCTTGTATGAAGCCTCCTCTTGGATATCCTGCTGTTGTTCTGTGGCCTAGAGACTCAGGCACTCTAGCCCTTTATAGAGGGGTAGATGTCAGGCTGGGCCAATTCAGGGCCCTGGATGTGAGCCTGGGTTGTAGCTGAGTTGGACAGCCCACCAACTCTGCGGTGCTTACACTGGGGCCAGCTCTTCAGCATTACCCTGACAGGGGTAGGGTCAGCTCTCACCAGCAGCAGCAGATGACATGATTGTGTTTGTTTGTTTTGGCATATGTGGTTTCTGATTAGACGTTAGTCAGACTTACTATAATGTTTCTTATTTCTTTACCCATCTTCAAGATTTGGGGGGAGGGTTATTTGTATTTTGGCATCTACTTATCTCTATCTATCTATCTATCTATCTATCTATCTATCTATCTATCTCTATCTCTATCTCTACTGAAACAGGATCTCACTGTGTAGCCCTGGCTGTTCTGTAACTCACTGTGTAGATCAGGCTGGGCCTCTAACTCAGCAGAGATCTGCCTACCTCTGCCTTCTGAGTCCTAGGATTAAAGATGTACACCAACATACTTGGCAAGAGACAGTTTCTTTATTCGTGGCTAGATACGATTTCCTTTGTACTTATTCATCTTAGATTTTCTAAAGCTTCTTGAATCTATAAAATATCATAATTCATAAAAATTGGAAAATTATCAGCAAATTTATTCTTCAGATTTCTTCTACTTCACTCTTACTTTCTGAAGTTCTAATTCCATATAAATCAAACCACTTAGCACTATCCCACAGCTGTTGAATGCTCTGGTTTTTTCTCATTCCCACACTTGCAAGTTACAGATAGCTAAGTTCAATTGACCCGCCTTTGTGGACACTGATTGATTCTTCTGCTGAATCCATGTCAGTAATAAACCTATCAAAGACATTGCTCATATCTGACACTATAATTTTTTAAATTATCTGTTCTCCTCTCACACATTACATCCCAAAATCAGTTTCCTTTCACTCCACTCCACTATTTTCATTCAGAAAAGAGCAGGCCTCCCAGTGCTATCAGCCAAACACCATATAACATGTCACAATCTCAGTTTGGCTTTTCTTTATGGTTTTCATGTCTTTGCTCTAAACACCTAACTATGAATCTTCTCTCTCTTTTCCATTATGTTTGTCTGTTTGTCGTAATTAACTTCAGCTATCAACTTGACATCGTCTAGAATCATCAGAAGGATTGTCTAAATCAGATGTGACCTGTGGCCATGCGTGTGAGAGAGTGTCTTGCTTAATGATGAATGTGAGAAGTCCCAACCCACAGTGGGCAGCACCATCCCTAGGCATGTGGGCCTGAATATATGAGAAGGCTAGCTGAGTATAAGCCAGTGAGCAAATCAGAGATTGAGCCAGCGAGCATTATACTTTCATGGCTTCTACTTGAGTCCCTGTCTTCATTTCCCATGATGGTGGCTAAGGTGCTTTTAGTCAAAGTGTTTTATCACAGCAACAGAAAAGCAAACTTGGCTTTTCACTGGTAATTATTTTATCAATTATATTAACATTAGGATTAGTAATTGTATTTTATAATTGTAATGGTTTATTTGGAATATGTAATTGGTTTATCTATTAACCATAACTATAAACCATAGTAATTTAAAGTCTTAAATATTCTGATATTTTAGCTCTACATCTGGTTCTAATGAATACTTTATATTTGAAAATTTTTTTCTCTTGCTTTTTAATGACTCTGTTACTTTTGTTGGAATGTTGTACATCATATGTAAGCAAATAATAGGAGATAAGCAGCCTTATTCTGAGAAATGAGACTATTCTGTCAGACTATTAGCGTGTAGGGTTTAGTTAGTCTAGACAGTAAAGCCTAAGTTTTGTTGTTATAGTTACCTTTGGTTCACCACACATTTCTAACCAAAGTTTTTTCTTCACTCTTAAATTCAACATGAGCAATGTGTTATTAGATGAGTTGAGGGTTTTTTTTTTTTTTTCCTCCTCAAACAATTCTCCAGCAGACACCAGCTGGAGAATTCGGTTCAGTCCTGACTGACACTATCCTCTCATAGCTCACAGGTGCAGGATTTGATCCTTCAAGACTACCTCCTCTTCATTCCACTTATAACTAATATACTTAAACCAGCTACAAACCAGAGTTTCTGTTCCTACCAGTCCCACCTTTGATATGATTAATTTGCTTGTGCAACTCACAGAGATAGTTACATTTACTAGTTTAATATAAAGGACACTCAAAAGGACAGATGACTAGGCAGACGGAGACATGATTAAGGCAAGGTATGTTCAGTAACCCAGAAGTTCTACAAACTCTTGTATGGTTTTCCATGAGAGCTTAATTATGAAGCCGTCATTGATTTTATCATTGGCCATCAGCATCAGCGCAACCGTTTCTTCTTCTTTTCTACTTGACATTGGAGGTGCAAGTAAAAGTTTCAACCTATAATAACAAAGTGGGTTCATTTAGCACAATCATCCCCTATCCTAAGGTAACCCAAAAGCCCAGCAAATCACCTTGTTAGAAAATCACCTCAAAATGAAAGATACCCCCTTACCCAAGAAAGAACCAGATGTTCTAATCACTCAGGAAACTCCGAGGGTCTTAGGAGGTCTGTGTAGGAAATACATATATTATATATGTACATATATGTGTATATGTATTTGCTATATGTGATTTTGTACATAGCCAATACAGTATATGTTTTGCTCAATGTAATAATTCAACAAATTATAAAAATATATTTGGAGAGCATGGTCCCAACTTTTAGAGCATTTTACATTAATGCTATCACTTCAACCTTCATAAATGTCTAAACTCAATGTTTCTGGCAGAATTAACTTTTTAAAACAATAATTTATTAACTTGTATCTCTGTTTTAAAAGTACATAATAAAGTCTAAATGACTCAGTTTATTATGATCCTTTACATTTTGGCTGTAAATACTATATTCTTAATGGCTTATTTTTGTATATAATTGTTTTGCCCATAAGTATGTATGTGCACCATTTTCATATCTTGTGCCCAGGTAAGTTAGAAGAAAGAGTCAGCCCCCTGGAACTGAAGTTACAGATGGTGGGGAGCCATCATATACATACTAGGGACCTAACCAAGGTCTTCTGCAAGAACAACCAATGCTCTTAATTGCTGAGCCATCTCTTCAGCCCACGACTGAACAGGCACTTTTTTTTTTTTCAAGACAGGGTTTCTCTGTATAGCCCTGGCTGTCCTGGAACTCACTCTTTAGACCAGGCTGGCCTCAAACGCAGAAATCCGCCTGCCTCTGCCTCCCAAGTGCTGGGATTAAAGGCGTGTGCCACCACTGCTCGCTTATCTTCTTTATTCTTGAACTTACGTTTCTTCTGCTACAAATACCCTCCCCTCTCCTTTGTATACTTAAAAAATAGTCCTTTAAAATTTGTATACTTGATTTCCAAATGTTAATCTGTAAGTTTACTGTTGAACATGAACTTTTATTTTAACTGAAGTGTGTGCGTGTTTTCATTTATCTTGGCAAATTGAATAAACTTCTTTTATAGTCTGGTTTTCACAGAGAAAAAAAAAATCAATCTTTGAATTCTGTGTCTTTGCCACAAGAGAAATACCTACTTATCCCCTAACGTGCTGTGCAAACCGCCACCTTTACGGTTTGCAGATTGAATTGCACTCTCCTCCCCTCGATAAACTAGAAACTCACTCCTCATTTTAAACCCCAGGAAACACTCACAGAGCAGAAGGTTCTCAATGTAGCTATGAGAGTTGATTTTTCTGAGTATACCTAAATAAAGTAGATTTTAACAAGAAATAAAAAGAACTTCTTATCAGTTTCAAGAGATAGACAACTACAAGCAAGCAATATACAGTGAGGACTTAACACAGAATTTGGTTTCCTATTATTTATGAGTTATTTTTAAAGGCTTCGAGGCAGCTTTTTAGTGTTGTAATCTATTCTCTCCAATGGCAGTACTTTTAGTTTATTCCACTGGAATTCATGTTATATTGATAAAAGGAAAATGAATACTCCAGAGCAGAGTATAATACGCATATTATACAAAAATCATAGAGTACCTAGATTGTCACTTTCCTGGAGGCAGAGATCACATGCATATAATTTCTTCTTTTTGAGACAAGATCTCACAATGTAGCCTCTGCTGGTCTGGCACTAGTGATCCTCTTGTTTCAGCCTATTGAGTACAGGAGTACAGGGGTCACCTAGGGGTCATCCTAGTCCACTGCCACACCCAGCAAGAATTTACTTTTTTGCACAGAACCTCACCCATATGCAATCAAACTATGACACAATATTTGGCATGGCAATGATTTTATAATTTATCACTGGGGATGCAGTAATTTTCTGTGAAGTGAAAATCGTTTTAATTCCCCAGTATGAATAAATAAGCCAGATAAATCATATTCCTCATAGAACTCTCCCCTTACCAACAGTTTAAAAGGCTTTTTAGGGAGTTTATTATACTCTTATTTATCTTTCTCATGTTAATTAGGGAGACATGGAAGGTCTTCTATGCCTTACCTTAATTACTATTTTAAAAAAATTAATGAAGTTGGGGATGGCACAACATGGCTCTAATCCCAGCACTTGGGAGGCTGAGGCAGTAGGGTCAAATGTTAGAAGTCTGCCTGTGCTGCATAGTAAGACCTTGTCTCAAAAAATAAAGTAATGAAGATGACAATGTTTTAAAAGTTAGTTGCATTATTGTTGTTATTATTGTTGTTATTATTATTATTGTTATTTCAGATAGTGGCGGTGACTGTGATGGTGGCTTTGTCTCCCTGGCTTCAGTCAGTAACAGTAATAACAGCTGTGCCACTTGGACAGTTCAGCAGTTTAGAATGTATGAGCCTTCAGTAGAATGCTGGGGTGTTGGAGGCAGGAGATGACGGAGATTTTTGTCATTCAGAGCATTTCTACTGCTTGTTAACATTTTATTTTTCTCTTTTGGTTATTAGTATTGTATGGTTTACTTCTCAATATCATTTGGTGGCCTTTTTTAAGTGGTAAAATGAGTGAATCAACGTCTCAAGAGCAGTCCAAGCCTGACCAGGTTCCTGTCTTATGCTTATTCTTAACCATTTATGCTTGGGCTTGAAATTCAATTCTTCAGAAGACTGAGATACAGTATCTTACTGCAACACTTAATATTTTTTTTCCTTAAAATATTGTCTAGCAAGCTTTGATAGGAACTTGGGATCTGAAAACTGTAGAGTACAAAGTAACAGTTGGATCATAGTGACCTGCTTCTACTTAGCTGTGCTTCTTAACTATAACCCTGTTTGGGTATTATTATTGTTTTGTTTTATTTGAGACAATATTTTGCTATGTAGCCCAGGCTGGCTTAGAACTTAGCTTGAGCCTACTGCCTGAAGTCTCCCAAGTGCTAGGATTAAATAGGCATATACCACCCTACCCGGCTAACAGATCTTTATGACTGTTCAAAATTTTAAATACAGCTACTTTCTATCATTTTACTGAGGATTAAATTTACTCATGTGAATTATATTATATTAAAATAAATTATATATTATGTTACATAATCTATTATATATATAATATATATAATATATAATAATATATATAATATATATATATACTAAATTAAAAATATAAAACATTTAATACATTAAAACATACAGTATTAGCTGGGTCCCTAGGCCCCCTCTTGGTAACATTTATGGATGCTGTTCCAATTTCAGGACAATGGAAAAGAAGACAAGGAACAGCAGCAGGACTCCTCAAAGGACAAAAAGGAAGAAAAGGACTCAAAGAATAAAAAAGATGAAAAGGACTTAAAGGACAAAAAGGAGGAAACGGAGGAAAAGGAAGAAAAGGGGAAAAAGGAGGAAAAAGACAAAAAGGAGGAAACGGAAGAAACGGGAAACGAGGAGGAAAAAGACAAAAAGGAGGAAAAGGAAGAAAAGGGAAAAAAGGAGAAAAAGGACAAAAAGGAGGAAGAGGGAAAAAAGGACAAAAAGGAGGAAAAGGACAAAAAGGAGAAAAAGGAAGAAGAGGACGAAAAGGAGAAAGAGGATGAAAAGGACGAATTGGACGAAAAGGAGGTAGAGCCGCCCTGAGTATTCAGATAACAGTGTGACAGAGTTAGCTGGCTGCATTGACTTCCTTATGAGGAAGGAAAAGTGTGGATGGTCAGGAGTAAAGGGCAAATTCAGGTTGATTATTAAGCTGATGATTTTTCAGTTACAGGAAACTCTCACAGGCAGGTAAATTATCTGTGAAGAGCTGTTTGTTACACTTTACCACAATCAACGGCTGCTCTCTAACCTCAGAGCAGTGGCTCCCCTTATAGATGCATGGAGCCTTTAGGTGACCTTGTTACCATGCTAAAAATATAATCTCCATATTAATCACTTAGCTTTTTACTAGACAAAAAAAAAAATACTTTTTAAAAAGGAGGCAATTGAGATTAGTTACAGGGATTCACACTTAAGTTGACTAATGCAAATTTTTTAAAGATCCTATTATATACAGGAGCAAAAGTATTAAATCCCACAATGCCACCATTAATCATACAGTTAATCTTTAATTTGCTTTAACCAGGTGCAGAAGATGATTCTAGTACTTTTTGGAAGGTGGCATTTTTAAAGGTCAAATATAATTATGAGATGGCCTAAATTATGTTCATAAAAAGTATTGTATAATTCAGGAATCAACGTACAACTGGAATGGTATTGCAAGTGAATCATTTCATTGGCAATAAGAAGATATGTTTAGTTAATATATTTGATAATGTGAATGCAGGAAACTGACATGTGGTTTACCATCTAGAAAAGGTACAAAGAAATGTTTAGTAGCTCTACACAGTAACTCTCCTTTAATTGAAGGAAAGCCAATATAGCTTAAAGAAAAAGCAATTCATTTTGAAACTGTTTCTTTTCTCCTTTCTTAGACATCAACAAATCCAAGCGGTGTTGCATCATCAGAGATTAGCAACCAAGTGACAGGAAACGGAAAGGCTGATACGAAACTCCAAGGTACAGAAGTAGCCTTTCTCCTGACACAACTTAATCTTAAAGTAACAGGAATTCATTCTTCAAGATTTTTTATTTATTATTCATTTTATTTGTTTACGTTTCAAATGTTATCTCCCTTCCCGGTCTCCCTTCCATGAACCCCCCTACCCCATCCCATCACCTTTGCCTCCAAGAGGGTACTCCCCTACCCACCCACACACTCCCAGCCTCACCCCTCTAGCATACCCCTTCTCTGGGGAATCAAGCCTCCACAGGACCAAGCACCTCCCCTCCCACTGATGCCAGATGAGGCAGTCCTCTGCTAATATATATATATTAGATCCTGAGAGGATCTTTTGATCTAATTTAAGCACTAGGTAAAGATGATTTCCTCACCGTCTACAAATACTTTTGCAGTGACTTCATGACTATTCTGTGCTAATTAATTAGAAATTTTAACTAAATGCTAAAAAGTTTTTTAGCAGGCAACCTATTTAGCATAAAAAATGAAAAATTTTATGATCTGGTTTGCTTATTGTTTTTGATCCTGTTTATGCTTGCTGATACATTTATTCTTCATAACCCAAAGCCACTCACAGCCCTATCTCTCACCAGCATTCCACAGAATTATGCAGATTGGAAGTTTACAAGATCAAAAAGGCAGCAAAGTATACAAGACAATTATCTCTTCCACTATAGCCATTTCTAAATCCACATATTTAGTGAAATTCTGTACCAACAGAAATATTTTACAATATTTAAAATTTAGAAATTTCTTTATAAATTCCACCAATTCCAATTCTACCCAAACACTTGGCTATTTAAGTGTGTTTAGCTGATTTCAGTTTAGTTAAAATAATTATAAAAAGCAATTTTAAACTGTAAAATTGTGTAGGTGACAGTCATAACTTCCAAATGCTCTTCTGAATTATGTTTCTGTTAGAGGAATTGGGAGAAATTATTATTTGTTCTTATTAATATACAGTATAATATGTATAGTTTAAGAATTAAAACCTTGCAATCTTCAGTTTGTCTTTCTATTTTATATTTACTTTAATTTATGTGCATTTGCATGATTGAGTTATGCCTCTGTGTGTAGGAGCTCATGCAAGCAGGTACCAAGAAGGTGTGGGATCCTCTGCAGCTGGAGGGACAGGTGGCTGTGAGCCTCCCAGTGTGGGTGGATATGGGTGGAGGGAACCGAGTCTGGCGCTCTGTAGGAGCAGCAAGCTTTAGTCACCACTGGGCACTTTCTCCAGTCCCTTCCTCTCTTTTTTTTAATGTCTTATAATTTTTATTAAACAACACATATATTCTGGGAGCAACATTATCTACCCAGGCAGGGCAATGTCATTCAAACAAAACTTTTTTAAAGTTATATTTTGAAGTTAGCTTGCTAACAGGCAGATTTTCCTAAAGCTTTTTCACACATCCTTGGTTTTGATTAATTCACCTATTAATCTCCCTTCTTCTCCATTCCCACGGCCCCATCTGTTCTCAATCCTTTAATCTCAATATTCTTTCTTCTTTTTTATTAAAATTTTAATTAATGTAATTTTTTTTTCTTTTTGGTTTTTCGAGACAGGGTTTCTCTGTGTAGCCCTGGCTGTCCTGGAACTCACTCTGTAGACCAGGCTGGCCTCGAACTCAGAAATCTGCCTGCCTCTGCCTCCCAAGTGCTGGGATTAAAGGCGTGCACCACCACCGCCCGGCGATCATACTTTTCATACACAGATTCTATCCACCCACACAACCCACACAACTTTATGTTCTCTCTCTCTCTTTCTCTCTCTCTTTTTTTCTCTCTCTCAAAACAAAACAAAACCAAAAACAAAAGAAAACAGAAAAAGAAGAAACAAAAACAGAACAAAACACACACAAACAAACATACACACTGAAAATCAAAATAAACAAAAAGCTTAAGACAAAAAAAAAATGCCAAACAAAAAGTCCACCAAAACACCATCAAGTTCGTGTTGTGTTGGCTACTGATCCTGGGCACAGGGCTGCCCTGCAGTGTGGGTGATGTGCCCAGTGACTGTCCACTGGAGGAAACTGACTTCCTTTTTGCCAGTGGGTATCACTTGCAGTTACTTCTTCTTTATGGGTGGAACCCCATGTCCACTTCCCCCTCTCAATATTGCAACCTTCTCATTTGGCTTGAACCTGTGCTGGCCCTGTGCACGCTGCCACTGCCTCTGTGAGTTCACATGGGCATCCGTCAGCCCTGTTGTGTCTGAAAGATACTGCTTCCTTGGAGTCACCCCTCACCTCCACACTTGCTTTTCTCGCTGTTATTTTTACAGTTTCCAGCTTTATTTGTTACTTATTTATTTAGTGTGTGCTGATGATACACATGGGGAGGTCAGAGGACAACTTGCAAGAGTTCATTGTGTCCTCTCACCATGTGGGCTCCAGGGATAGAACTCAGGCTGGCAGGCTTGCCTGCAAGTGCTTTTGCTCACCGAACTGTCTTAGCAGTCCCTCTATTTAGTTTAAGTTTGAGAACCTCTGGCAAGTCTTTACCTGTCCTTCTTCACCTGACCACACTCCCTCACTGCCTGACTTTAACTCCCTCCTCATTTCTTCAACCAGCAAAAACCCGGAAGTACACTTTGTATTTTTCTAAATTCCTTGAGCCAGCTTTAAACATTAACTTTTCATTTAAAACATGCCAGACAGGATTGTGATCAAGGAACTTGATTATAAATTCAATGAAGTGTTTAATTAGTTTGTGGACAAATTGGACCTGCATGACTTCATACATGTAGTCTGCCAAGAAATTTATTGCTTCCTACCCGCTCCCAAAATATATAAATTGAGCCTTTGTGTACTTTCCTGTTCTGGAACTTTCTATTTCTGAGCTATGTGTAGTGGAGGGAAGTGTGTTCCATTTGTTGCTCTGTTCCTCTAAGCATATATGTATGGAAAACATCATGGTTGCTCTGTATGATATCAAATGAGACATGGTGTTCTTATTTACTCGATAATCAGTTATATTAAACCTTATATCTAGAATCTTAACATATATATATATATATATATATATATATATATATATATATATAAAACAAAATACACACACACATGTGTTATTACAGCTTCAACATGTCTGAGGAAGTGTCACAATCCTTGTTATATACTTGTCAAAATTATACCATCTTGCCAACCAGCTACCAAAGTGCATTCAAACTCATCTCTGTATAGAAAATACTGTGGTTGAATGTACCATGTCAATTCTTTATACCAGCTATTGTCTTTTTCGAGCTATGAGATTAATTTTCATTTTAGAAATTCTTAAACAAACAAAACCTATCATTTGCCCTGCTCTGTTCTTATTCCACAAGCTCAAAGATTAACAAAGCAAGCTCAGCAGGAAACTCCAAGTTCCTGCATCTACTGACTTCCGGTTCCAGTGCTGCTTGCTAGGACTGCTGGTCCTTTTTTAAGTAATTACATCACGTTGAGAAATACTGGTAGTAAGACCTGGGCAGATGGTTTTCAGAAGGGCCTGTGTTTGAAGAACAGCATATAGCCTGTCAAACAACTGCCAGGCCAGTTTCAGCAAACCAGTAGCCAGTCCCAAGGATGTTAAGTTACCAAAAGAATTTGTTGAGGCTTATGACAATAGAGATTATTTAATTCCCACTTATATCCTTAATTCATAGATTCCATATGAACGATGCCTAGCAATGGGCCATGCATTAAGTGCAGGAAATTCAACACGTCATGTTTGAAGTCTGGCCATTTCAAATTATGAACAAAGTATTCTTCCGTGTGCCTTCCTAGAGTTGAAAGCATTTGTGCCTCAGTAAGATATGAGCAAAACTTAATGCTAATCCACTCATCTAACAACTTGGCCTTCACGCTGTCATTGTGGTAGCTTTACTCTTTTTTCTTCTAGTTTTGCCTATTTTGCAGTCATTCCCTTTTCTATATTTCTCTTGGTCATCCCCCCTTCCTTCCCTATTTCTTAGTTCTTCCACTCCTTCCCTGGTGCTTTCTTTTACAGGGCAGGACACCAATAGTATCATAATACTGAATTAAACAGTGTCGCTCAATTTGTATTTATTTGTTTGTTTTTGAGGCAAGATCGTACTACTTAGCCCTGGCTGGCCTGGAACTTACTGTAGACTGAGCTAGCTTGGAACACAGAGGTCTGCCTGCCTCTGCCTCACAATGAGATGCTTAGATTAAAGAAAGACACGTGCTACTACACCCAGAGATTTTTTTTTTACCTTAAACAAGTTAGTATATGACTTTTGCAAATTATAAAGAATAATGTAAGTGTAGTGTAATAGCTACATATAAGATAGAAATATACTTCATTTTCAAAAAGTAATAAAAAAATTAAAATTGCTTTAAAAAGAAGGTGACTAGTGGTTAGAAAGATGAAGGTTTGCACATTGGGGTAAGAGCCCAAAGGGTTCCTAGTTCTAGGAAGAGTTTTGAAAATTGATCCTGAAAAACAACTCTAATGCTTCAAATAATACCCGGGACATAGTGAGAAATCAATCATTATTTATTGGGTGACATGTAAGTGAAGCAGTCTTTCCAGAAAGGTTTAGGAGTGTCTAAGCGCAGACTACTGAAAAACCCATTTAAACTATATTCAATTAAGCTTCTAAACTAACTTGCTCTTGGGGCACTTCCACAACTTGTGATCCTTGAATTCCAAAGTCATCCAGGGAAAAAGGCAGCTTCTGATAAATTCCTGATTTATTGCCCCTCCCACTGCTGTGCCTCCCTTCCTTTCCTTGATTTTTATGGCTCCAAAGGAGAAGTGTTTAACTAGGAGTATTGCCTAGCAACCTAGAATGGCCTGCCACACTAGCAAGCTGCAATGAACAGAGAGAACGTTCTAGTTTATTTGTGGGTTTATTAATGAGCCATTGTAGATGGGTAGGCATTAAGTTGCTGCATATCTATAACACTACCCTTAAATCAAGCAAGCACATATATGCCTTGGTTTATGCTGGACGGATTAAGAGAAAAGCAAGAACATTAAAGCCTGCAGACATAACAATACTTGAAATAGTAAAGATAAAAGGATTATGTGCGAATAAGTATTGTGAGTGTCTTAGTTTTGTTTTCTGTTGCTGTGATAAGAATACCCTTATGAAGGAAGGGGGAAAGAGTTCTGTGGCTCACTCTTCCAAGTCTGCAGAAATGTCCAGGTGGCAGGAACTTGAAGCAGCCGGTCACTTCGGTCACTTCATATCTACAGTGAAGAGCAGAGAGCAATGCAATTATTGCATGAGCTCCAGGGCTCAGCTGGCCTTCTCCAGCCACACAGTCTTGGATCATCATCAGGAATGTGCCACCCACAGTGAAGAGGTCTTCCCTCCTCGTTATACAATCAAGATAACCCCCCACAGGCATGCCCAGGGGTTAGAGTAGTTCTAGATTTTATCTGGTTGGCAGTCAACACTGACCAGGACAAAACATAGTGGAGGTGCACCCAGGCCTCTCCCCCTTCCAATTGACCACTTCATTTGCAAATTCAACTGACAGATGAGAAAGCCATATGCTACCCCTCTGCAATGTTCTCTGATTGAAATAGATGATTTGGCCACAGAGGAACTAAAAGCCTGAATAAGGTTCATAAATACCATCCACCACTGGACCCAATAGATGAGCCTTCCTGGGCTTCCTTGCAGACTATTTCATTTTTCCCTTGGGAAAATAAGATAAAATTTATTTTTCTCAGTACTGACTTTTCTGCAGTGTTTTTAAAAAGCAGCAAAGCCTTTTTCTAATGAAATCTTATAATGCTCTCCAATTATGTGATAAATTGAAGCTTAGTTGCTCTGGCCACAATAAATAAATAAATAAATAAATAAATAAATAAATAAATAAATAATAAAAAAAATAAATAAAAATCTTAGAGTCCTGTGGATCCTGAAGCTCCTTCTCAGGATCTCGAGCACTACAACTCAGAAGCCACTGTCCCACAGTGGGGACTCCATTTTTTTAAGGTATTTTATTTTTATTATCTTTTTAAGTATATGTATATTCATGTGTCTGTGGGTGTGTGCGAGTGACTTTAGGAGGCCAGGGGCATCAGATCTCCTAGAACTGGAGGTATAGGTGATTGTGAGCCACTCAACATGGAAGCTGGGAACTGAACTCAGGTCCTCTGGAAGAGCAGTACGTGTTCTTAACCACTGAGTCATCTCTCTAGTCCCCACAACAGAAACTCTTACTCTTGTGATGGTGATTGGAATCAGTACTTTGGCCAAGGAGGAAACAAAAACCCAAAGGAAGGTTTACAACTCCCATTCACCATTGGACCCAAGATGTTCTAAAGATGAGTACTCAAGAGTTTCTATAAATTTATACCAACCACTAGTTTAACAATATTTCTAGCAAGTGGAACGCTTGTACTAATGATCTTATGTTTTGGGTATGTCCTGTTACTATAAAAAATAAACACAGGCTAGGGTGACTTATAAACAGCATAAACTTAACTTATATAAAATAAACTTATAAATAGCATAAATGTATTATTTACAATTATGGAGGCTGGAAAGTCTTACGATCAAGCAAGCACAGATTTGATGTCTACTTGAGGCCTCAGTCTTTGCTTCCAACACAGTACCTTAAATGCAGAATCCTCCGCAGGAGATGAACACTCTGGGTCCTCAAGTGACAGAGGTGGTAGGGACAACAAATGTGGCCTAGCTAGCTTTCTCTAGACCTTGTTATATATTTTTTTAAAAATGTATGTGTCTGTGTGTTTGTGTCTGTGTGAGTCTGAATGTACCATGCATGTAGAGTTGCCCAGGGAGACTAGAAAAGAGCACTGGGTACCCTGGAACTGGAGTTACAGGTAGTGTGAGCTCTCTAATATGGATGCTGGGAACTGGATCCTTTGCAAGAATGATAAATGCTTAACTACTGAGCCAACTCTTCAGCCCCACTCTAGCCCTTTTGTAGGATACTAACTCATCTTTGAAGGCAAAGTCTTCGCTAGAAGACTTCCCAGAGACCCTACCTCATAATACTGTCATATTAAGTTCCAATATATAGACTTTGCAGGGACACAAGCATTCATACTAAAGCATCCTAGAATAACAATATCTGTAATAGAGGCTTGGTGAGAAACCTCACAGGATAAAGTCACTTGTCATTAAGCCTGATAACCTGAATTACTTCACTAGAATCCAAGCAGTAGAAAGAAAGAACTGAAAGTTGATCTCTGACCTCCCTTTCCATACCACAACCATAAACATAATACACAAAATAAACAAGTAGAAGTAAAAAAATAATCTTGGTGATTTCCCTTAAAGAAACATGTGTAGAAAGGGAGATACATGCAATAATTTTTGTAATAGAATTACTTGTCACAAGAAAAAAAAACTGGAAACATCCCAATATCTAGCAAAATGAGAATGGATAAATATACTGTGATACAATCATATAATAAATTGTTGTCCCACAGTGAAAATCAAATGAAGTAGCTATACCTATTAATGTAGACAACTCTTCTAATTATAACATCAAGCATAAGAAGGCTCAATATGAGATGATATTGAATAATTACATATGAGAATATAAATTAAAAATGAGAACAATACATATCAGTTCTATAAAATAAAATGCATTAAAATACGTGGAGATGATAAACATAAAATTTAGAATAGTATTTCTCTCAAAGTAAAAAGTATGAGAAATCATACTACATAGGTAATTTTTTCTTAAGCTAAGACTAGGAACATATCTATTTAGTAAATCATCATTGTCTTTGCAGGCCTGAATATTTCATAATAAAAAAATAAGCTTTTAAAATAGTCATTACTAGGAAATTGTAGAGGCTCTGTATCTTGTTCTTTTGTCTCAGCAATAGTATTTATTGAAAGTTATTAATAATTAAAACATGTCAATAGCTACTTTTCAATCATATTAGAAATTAATATAGAGAAAATTTTTGATATGATTCTACTTTTATCTATATTCACAAAATAACAGAAGCAAAATGAAGTAGCAGAGAAATATGTACACACAATCCTATTCTGCTCACCTATATTATTCTTCAGTGGATATTATCTGAAGAGATCTCAAAGTACTTTATCTGCATGGCTATGTCAGGAAAAGCAAAGCAAAATACACCGTACTATTCCTATTAATTCTCCCAATCCAGTCAGCTCAGCAATCATAGGAACAGAAGAAAGTATCTGGTAGTTTATTGTTCAGAGTGTGAGCCAGCCACGTCCTGGGCCCCCAGGGTCAAGGCAATTCCACCAAAATAAAAACTTTACGAATCTCTGTACTGTTGTAAAATAGGTTGCTTTCACTCTCAGTTAGACTTTCAAAATTGTTTGGAAAACTAGTTATATGTGTATCCAGTCCCATCCTTGTGGCAGTTATTTTATATTTTTTAATCTTTCACATCAATTCTCTGATCTCATCAGTCCTTCATTCTGGCAGTATTTATTTTTTTTTCCCCCATGGATGATGGAGGCCGTTAGATGAAATATCTCCCATTACTGTGTCCTCTGAAATATCTTAGCTCATTCTACCTCCTCTGACTCATAGGACCTCATCTCCCTCCTGTGTCTTCTATTTTTCTTTCAACTTTACCTTCTGTTTCTCATCTCTAATATAGTCATGTGAAGGAAGGAAAGAAGGAAGCGGGAGGAGAGAGTGAGGTAGGAAGGCGGATGGGAGAAAGGCACCGGAGCTGGATGGAGGTCAACCTTGTCTCAGAGATAAAGAGTGCACAGAGTAGCAACAAGTGAAGTATTTAATAAAGGCTCTGGGTTGCTCAACTGACTTCTGATCATGTCAATAGCAGGTGCTTTTATGGTTCAAGTGATTGTCCTCCGGCTTTTGATTTGATGGTGTTCAGGTAAACCACGTAAAAGGATGTGAAACCATTTGAGATTTTTTATTGTCGTTAACTGTATTCTAAAGTCACCAATTAAATTCTATTTTGAGTATTTCTTACATTTTTTAATTAAAAATTATGTGTATGTGTATCTGTCTGTGGGCATGTGCACACAAGTGTAGGTGCCCGCGGGTGCCTAAGACATCTGATCTCTCTGGAGCAGTAGTTACAGGTCCCTGGGAACTTTGTCCTGGGAACCCACCAGGGTCCTCTGCTAGAGCGGTATGAATGCTCACCTACCAAACCATCATCTCTGCAGCACGGCACTTCTAGTACTTCTCACATTTATTTATTTACTTTATTCTTCTCAGTGAGTTCGACAAAACGCTCCGCAGTTTCCAAGAATGTTGTGCTTAAAAAACCTGCAAAAGTGATTCTTGGTATAGATGAAAGTGATCTGAGGACCAAAGTACAACTGCCGTGGAAGAAAAATCTTAATTTGAGGATAGAGGAAAGAGCCCAGGCCAAGCATCAGAAAATATTGCAGAAGGATAGCCTGAAGAAGGACAAGGAAAAGAAGATTATAAAAAAGCTCCCTAGGGATGACTTGGCTAAAGAGTGGTTCAATACTGAAAGCATGACACTGACTACCCGGGCATACTTGCTGGACAAGCTTCTACCCACCTTGATTCCGGGAGTGGAACAAATGCTGATGCAGGTGGAGAAGAAGAAGCTTTTGAGCCAAGCTGACATCCCAACCAAGTTTGACCCAATTAATTATTTGGGGGAATATTTAATGAGACACAATACTCATTATGTCAAAGACCCAGGAATGTCTGGCTACCAGAGGGTGCTGAAAGAGGTCACAGACGAACTGAAGGTACACGTTCCTGATACGATCAGCAACAGGTACGGCTTGCTGTGGGCTCCATTGGTGATCTTTCTCCTTACACTGAAAAGCTCGTAGAACAACAATGTGAACACAGACAGGACTTGAAAGAAATGATTTTATAGTTAGACAAGAAGCACTTGTTGACTGGGATGGGGTGGGGAAGATGTGGCTCGCACTGGTGATCCTGGCACTTGAGAACTGAGGCTAATTCAGTTTCTCTTTAATAATTCTCATAAGTGGAAAAATTATTTTATATGATACACATCTTTCTTTTTTGTAAATAGTATGTAGGGGGGGAGGTGCACATACCTGTGGCATATGTTGGAGGTCAGAGGACAACTTTTGGGAGTCAGTTCACACTCACCCTTCACCTTTTTGAAGCAGGGTATCTTTTGTTTCTGTTGCTAAGCTATGTGTTCCAAGCAAATTCAAGGTTACATAGTGAGGTTCTGTATTTTTTGAGTTTCTGCTATGATTTATAATTTTTCAAAGCACTACAAAGACTAACAAATTAAAATGAGTTTGTTTTATTGAGACTGAGTTTTGCTTTGCACTTCGAACTGGGGTTAAATTCACTGTGTAGTCCAGGTTGGCCTCAAACTCATGGGAATCCTCCTGCCTCTGCCTCCCAAGTATTGGGATTATAGCCTACACCATCACACCTAGCTAGTTACTTGGATGTGATTGTCATATCAGGATTTCAAATGTATATTTATCTAAAGACTCTGTACTAGAGAGTAACTGAACTCAAAAGTTAAAGTATATATTTTAAAAGCTGTATAGTAAGCCAGGCACAGTGCACGTGCCTTTAGTCCTAGCACTTAGGAGGCAGACATAAGTGGATCTCTGTGAGTTCAATGCCAGTCTGATCTACATAACGAGTTCCAGGACAGCCAGGGCTACATACTGAGACCCTGTCTCAAAAAACAAAGCAGAAGTTACACAGTAGAAAGCTTTCTTTCTCTTGTCCCTCTGTTTACCCAGCAGCTATCTCTGCTGCAGACGACTGCTATTCTAGGAATCCTTACAGAGATTATTTTAATGTAAACATTAGCAAGTACAAATATGAATTTTCATCTTTTTCTATTACAAAAACATATGAATTGGAAATAGCCCCACATTTTCACTTATCTTTTGTTATGCAGCTAGATTTAACTTTTATGGCCTCCCACTTTGAGACAGTTACCTATTA
Source organism: Rhabdomys pumilio (assembly GCA_030674055.1). NCBI lineage: Eukaryota > Metazoa > Chordata > Mammalia > Rodentia > Muridae > Rhabdomys > Rhabdomys pumilio. The sequence goes on from JANHMN010000002.1 coordinate 43,074,292, forward strand.
AAATATTACAATTACATATTCTTCTGGTACTATGATTTTTTTTTTTGAGACAGAGTCTCACTATGCAGTCCTGTTTGGCCTGGGACTTGCCAAGTAGACCAAGCTGGCCTTGAACTCACAGATATCCACCTGCCTCTGCCTCCAAAGGCTGGAGTTGAAGGCGTGTGCACCATCACACCAATTGTGATCTTTTTTTTTTTTTTTTTTTTTTGGTTTTTCGAGACAGGGTTTCTCTGTGTAGTCCTGGCTGTCCTGGGACTCACTCTGTAGACCAGGCTGGCCTGGAACTCAGAAATCCGCCTGCCTCTGCCTCCCAAGTGCTGGGATTAAAGGCGTGCGCCACCACTGCCCGGCGATTGTGATCATTTTTATTTTAAATATTGATCCATTTATAATTTATGTTAGTGTAATATGCAAGATGCAGATCCAACTTTATTCTTTTATTAACGGCTTCTTAACCATCCCACTAAGACCTATTGAGACAATCCCATGCCCAGAGAGATGTCTTCAACAAGGACAAGCATTTCTGCATGTGCTTGCTTTCTTCCGTATCCATCTCTGTTGCCTTAAAGTTTTTATGTGTACATAACTTTGATTTGCTACAGGTTATCTTATAGATTTTATTCCTATTACAAATGGTATTCTTCTTTCATTACATTTTAGGGGGGTCTGGAAGTAGTCTGAAGAAATGAAAACCATTAATCTCTATATACTTTTGTTCTCTGTTACCTTACTAAGTTCTCTCATAGTAAAATCAAATCGCTGTATTGGAATTTTTAGGGAAACAACTCTGCCATTTTCAAACACTATTCTTCCTTTTTCATTGTCAATTTTTCTGCCTCTGACATCTTTCTCTTACCTACTTGCATTGACCATTACATCTAACTCAGAGGCGCGCGGCGACTCAGAGGCGCGCGGCGGTGGATGTCGGCACCTTCTTGTCTTTCTTGCTTTCGTGCCTCTATAATACCGCTTTACTCGCTTCGCCATCAGCATCTAACTTTACACGTTCATTCTATTTAGATCGGAAATCAAATACTGTCTTACAACAAAATATGCAGGACCCTAGTTGAGGAGCTCTTGACAGTTGGTGACTTCTCAGGAAAGGAGAGATAGTTTTCTTTTTCTATTTATTTACCTTTATTTTATGTGACTGGTGTTTTGCCTGCACGTATGTCTATGTGAGTAGCAGATCTTAGCGTGACGGACAGTTAGGAGCTGTCATGAGGGTGCTGGGATTTGAACTGGGTCCTCTAGAAGAACAGTCAGTGCTTTTAACTGCTGAGCCATCATCGTTCCAGCCCCTGAGAAAGTTTTCTTAAGGCTATGGCCCCTGGCAGGTTAGCCATGGGTTGGACGCACACCTGCAAGTATATGGGCAGCACAAACTGAACTCAATGTGTCAGATTAAAAAATATGAATAAATAAAGAACACAAAATTGGTGAGGTGAGGTTAAATGTGACTAAAATACATCTTATACATGTATACAATTCTTTTTTTTTTCGTGTATACAATTCTTGAAGAATTAATGAAAGTAGTATATTAATAATAATGTGAGAGCTGGAGATTAGCTCTGGAGTAGAACATTTGTCTACTATGGACACCCTGGCCTCAACCTCCTGGGTATTGGGATTATAGGTATGCATCACAGTGCCAGCTTTTGGAGTTTATTTTAAGGCTGAAAGTTTGGGCTCCCAATAACATTGACACAGTTATTGATTTGCTTTATCCTATTATTGATATAACATAGGCTCAAAATAATAGTGACAGAAACTTATGACAATAAAAACTAGATCAGTTTTTAAATTTATCCAAAGCCATTTATATAATTAGAGGAAGTCATACTAAGACAGAAGAAAGCTGGGCATGGTAACGCATATTTACAATCACAGTATTTGAGAAAGTAAGACAGTAAGATTTTATTACTGCAAGTCTGAGACTAGCCTGAGGTACATAGCTTGTTTCAGGAAGGACAGCCTGGGTTACAGAGTGAATCTTTGTTTCAAACAAAACAACAAAAACAATCTCTGAAGAAACAAAGGTATGTTTGTTTGTTTTATGAGTATGAGTGTTTTGCCAGGGCATTACATGTATTCCTGGTGTCTACCAAGGCTTTTTTTGCCACATAAAGCCAACCTGTGAGTGAGTTGGGTTTGGTTTACTGAGCTATAATATAAATAATATTTATAAGGTCTCTCCAAAACAAAAATCAAATGTACCTCAAAGTTCATAACCTTCTTCCAAATCTCCATATTTTTCTCTGAATGTCTTCTGGTATGTAAACCTACACAAAATTGATTAAGAAACATAAAATTCTTTGTGTTTTATTCAGTGTCTTCTCTATAGGGTAAACAACTAATTATATATATATATATATATATATATATATATATATATATATATATGAAATTTTATTATTTTTATTTATTGGTAGTGCTAAAGTTGGAACCCTGGACCTTAAGGATGCTGGTCAAGCTACTGCCATTAAGCTATATATCTAAGCACTAATAATTCTTTTAAGATTATATATAAATCAACTTAGTGGAAAAAAGGGTTTCTTTGGCTTTTATTGCTGGATCACAGTCTCTGAATAAAGTCAGAGCAGGAACGCAAACAGAAAGCAAAAGTACACACTGTGGAGGAATGAGGCTTGCTATCAGAAACAACAGAGGAGCACTGCTCACTGTCTGGTTTGTTCCCTAGCTCATACTTAGCTACCTTTTTTATACATCCCAAAACAGCCTGCCTAAGGAATGGTGCCACCCTTAGTGGGCTCTACCCTCCTGTATCACTTAGTAAGCAACATAATCCCATTGACCTCTCTGATGTAGACAACTTCTCAATTGAAGCTTCTCCTTTAAGAAGATTCTAGGTTGTGTCAAGTTGACAACTAAAGATAACCAGTACAATGTGGAAGTGAAACTTCTTTTCAATAGAAAGAGTAGTTTAGAAAGTGTAATTCCCTATTTAGGACACCAAAATTATCTAGGGTGCTTGGTTAAAAGTAAAGACTCTATACACAAGGACCTGGATTTCACATCTGACACATGTCCCAAATGTTCGGATTCCTACATTATTCCTCATGTTTTCCTGAATCTGGCCCTCTGGGCACATATTTAAAATAAATCCCACTGCAGGTTATTAGGTAAGAAGAAACCAAATGTAGGGAGCTTCAGTACTAGTGAAAAATTCCACCAGCATGCAGGAAACAATGACACTGAATTTAATAAGTTGTTGAAAGAACACTTCTCTTCACCATCTGTTCTTACTGAGCAATGTGCTGGGTTGCATCTAGACCTATTCCCATTAGAAATGAAAAGCAAAACAAAACAAACAACTTACAATTTGGGAATTAATGTTTAAGGCTGTAAATAAAAAACTTGACAAGCCCTTCCTCCTATCAGAGACAAACAAAAGCCTCAAGCAGTAGATAAAACTAGGCACTTGTCACTCATCAGAAGCTATACTAAGCATGAGAAAGTAGATGCACCAAGACCCTGGTCTAGGATCCTTTGTCAGTCAATGACATGGCACATGAAGACAAGCTAGTTTCACTGATGTTTCTAGAGCTAGGAATTTGAATGTTTCAGACTTTCTCAAGGTATAATAAGAGTCTTAGTTTCTTTAGTTGTGAGGATGTGTGTGCCTGCATGTTTGTACATACACTATGTGTGTTCAGGGGCTTTTGGAGGCCAGAAGAGAATGTTGGATTCCATGGAACTAGAGTTCTAGGCACATCTGAGCTGCCTGGCATAGGAACCAAACCCCAGGGGCAGCAAGCACTCTTAACCCCTAAGTTATCTCTCCAGCCTGGCTTAGTTTCTACTGGAGAAACTCCAGGAATTTTAGGAAAGAGTTAAAGTAATCAAAGGCTTTGTCTGGATCAGTAGGATTAGAACCTCATCTCCCTCTGGCAAAAGTTCAAAATCTATTGTATGCTGACAAAGCTAGTGCCAGGCATTTGTAGCCTATTCAGTCAGCCCATGGATGCTTTTCAACAGCATATTCTACTCACAATGCCCACTGACTTAAAGCTCTTGGTACTCAGAAATCTTCATGAAGTTTAGTTCTGCTTTAAAATAGTCCTGTCTTATGTTTCCTCAGTCCATTACAGACTCCTGACAAAGTCCCTTCACTTTAGGAATGAACATTTTTCCTTATTTCTTTTCATCAGAATCAGAAGAAAGAAAAATGATTGTCGGTTTGTGGAGAGTTTAACTTCTGATGACAACACCAAAATGACTTTGACTCAATTTTTATCTGTCTCCTCCTCAGGAAAAAAGGGGAGATTTACTCATCTCTGTTTCATGTCTCATAACAACAGACTGAGCAGTCCTTTATTTCTGTAGAATAATTTTTATGGTGGCAGTCATTCCCTTGAAAAACACAGTATCTCTACTCTCTGATGGTTTTACATACACAATATAATTTACTGCTTTTTATCAAGTTTCTGAAAGGTAGATCTAGAGCCCAGGTGGACTTTAATCCTCAAGCCTTGCATGCAAATTTGCAAAGCCATAAAGCAGGTTGGGTTCACGCTGCTCTCTCTTTTGTCTGTTCCTCTCCTAATAGCTTTATTTTTCTCGTATCTTTTCCTTCTGACTCTGATTTCTCTAGTACTTAGGGATTTATATGTGAAAGTTTCCATCCACTGTTTTGTGTTGTATAAACACATGTGTATGTACAAACATGTAAATACACACATATACACATACACTTGATAGTGAAAAATAGTTGCCCTTAAAATACAAGTTTTTGGTAGCCTGGGAGTTACACATCTTTGTAAGTGTGTTAGAACTTGTAAAAGTGGGTATCAACATGGTAAATTATACTTACTGTATAACGTTTTTAACTGAAGACATTTAAATAATAAATGGGAAGTTTACTATATTAGAATTTCAGATTATTTTAGATAGGCAGGGACTATTTCTCAGCCAATCTTGACACAAGCAATCCTAGGACACCAGTCCAAATGATCAGGAGAGTAGATGTAGTAAGAGTCCTGAGAGCCGGGCATGCAGTTCATACCTGTAACCTCAGCACTTGGGAGGCTGAACGAACAAACAAACAAAACCAACTCTTCAGTCTTTTCACTATCCTTGAATTTGTTAATGATTTCATAGTCTGAAGGATCCCTGCTGTACTCTAAGGTATCTTTGGAGAGTTTTTCCAGTGAATTATGCATTACTTATTAATGATAGAACATTTATTCCATGAAGAGAAATAATCTTTAAAAGATATTCCAAAGAATTGCTTTCTCTATTACAGCTATATGAGAAAAACAAGTCAGTAGAAATGCTCAAACATTACACACACACACACACACACACACACACACACACACACACACACAAGTACAATTTTAAAGGGAAAAAGATTCAGGCCTTTATCTTATTTTATTTATCACAATTTTCTACAGATTAGCTCTTGAGCAATATTCAAGTAATTTACACTGATCATGTGCCAAAAGCCATTGTGTATTTTCTACTGGAATGTATGTGGAAGATATGTAGAAAGGACTCTAAGACTTACCTCATGGGATTTATATTTTGCATTTCACACAACAAAATGCCTCAGAACGTCCAATTCATCTTTACAACTTTACATCTTTACAAGCACCAGGACTTGGCAATAGAAAGGCTGTACTTCTCCCTCTGTGCAGACTTTCCTCAGTTGCCAGGAGACTGCCTTCCTAAACAGCTGTCTGCTCACACTCCACACCAGCTGCCACCTCTTTACTGAGCCAAATCGAAATTACATTATGAGAGGAAATCCTGCAGGGGCTTCTCCACAGGTGATATCAGTAATGTTAGTCAGTTTGTCAATATGTACTGGAAAACAGATTTTTATCAATCTGGTAAAGCATATTTTACCAAAAGTAAGGATAATACTTCTAATGGTATTTGAATTTCTGTTATAGTGATATTTACAAAAGGTTTTATCCAAACAATTCCTTTTTTTTTTTCCGCTTATAAACTCTAGTTGGTTTAGCATGAATCTATAAAATGCATTCAGGGTATGCATATCCCATTATTACTTAAAAACTCAGCTGCATGTAGGATAGGGATGTGGTTCAATTGGTAGAATGCTTGTATTTCATTCACAAAATATGAGCTCAATCCCCAGAGTCCCATAGACTTGGCATGGTGGTATGTACCTATAATCCCAGCACTTGCAAGATGAAGGCAGGAAAATCAGAAATTCAAGATCGTCCTTGGCTATTTAATGAGCCAGAGTACATGCACCTTGGTCTCAAAAAAAAAAAAATCAGCTACTTATGGACTTCAAAATCATAGTCTCCTTAAATGATATCCCACTACTCCAAACTTCATCCTGCATCTTGTTGCTGAACGAGTATGTGGCATAAAATATTGTAGTTGTTAAAGAGACTGAAATAGTCCAGAGTCAATTCCTCTCCAGTCAGAGCTGTATACCTGGCCTAAAAACTGATAGAGTGAGATGATCTTGGAGCAGAAACACCAAAGACCACCTAAGACATACAGGAACTCTTATGATTTTTCTACTTTATTTCATTGATTCATTTAAAACTATCCAGTACGTGATATCCTCAACTCTTTGAAGACAAGTCAATTTTTTTTATCATAATATTATTAGAAACTTATTAGGAATGTGCCTGGTTGTCTTAGGGTTTCATTGCTGTGAAGAGACACTGTGACCAAGGCAATTCTTATAAAGGAAAACATTTCATTGGGGCTGGCTTACAGTTTCAGAGGTTTAGTCCATTATTGTCATGGTGGGAAGCATGGCAGAGTGTGGTCAGACATGGTGTCAAGTTCTACATTTTAATTCCCAGGCAACAGAATGGACTGTCTTTCATACTGGGCAGAGCATATATATGGGCACGTTTATGACCTCAAAGCCCAACTCCACAGGGATGTTTTTCCTCCAACCAGGGTACACCTTATCTAACAAGGCCATACCTCCTAAGAGTGCTACTCCCTAAGGTCAAGTATACAAACACATGAGTCCTTGGGGCCATACCTACTCAAACCGCATTCCACTCCCTGGCCTCCATAAACTTATAGCCATAACATAATGCAAAAATGTGTCAGTCCAACTTCAAACTCTCCCACAGTCTGTAATAATCTCAAACTTGTTTAACAGTCCAAAGTTCAGTCTCTTCTGAACTTCATGCAATCTCTTAACGTATAAAAATCAAAACCAAAACGAGATCACATACTTCCTACATACAATGGCACAGAATATACATTACTGTTTCAAAATAGAGGGAAGGCAGGGTAGGATAGTGAGGAAATACTGGACCCAAAGCAAGACCAAAAACCAGCTGGGCAAATTCTAATCTACATCTCCACATCTAATGTAAAATGTTCTGCAGATCTCCAACTCCTTTCAGATTTGTTGACTGCAACACACGTCTTTCTCTTGGGCTGGTTCCACTCACTGTTATTAGCTTTCCTCATTAGGTATCTCTAACCTCTTAGGCTCTCCAATACAATCTAGGCTTCGCCTCCACAGCTTCACAGCTTCATACAATGGCCTCTCTGGGCCTCCATGCAGGGACACTCCTGCCACATGCGTGGCCTCAGCAGATTTTTTTAGTCATGGAGGGAGATTCCATAATCTCTTTCTTATGTTTGTGACTCTAAAGCCAGAACCATGTAGCAGAAGCTGAGGCTGGAACAAGGCCCCCTGTTCAATTACATCTTTCTGTTTTCACTGCCTAAGCTTGGATGTTCTGGAACATGCTCTGTTGACCAGGGTGGCCTTGAACTCAGAGATCTGCATGCCTCTGTCTCCTAAGTACTAGAATTAAAGGTGTATACTACCATGCCTGGACCTACACTTTTCTTGGAATCCACCTGCTTCTCAGTGCCAGGATTATAAGTGCATCCCTACAGTGCTCACCTAGCCTTGTCTTTTCTTCCTCTTCTTCTTCCTTCCCTTCCTCCTGCTCCTCCAACTCTTCCACTTCCTCCTCTTTCTCTTCTTCCTTTTTCTCTGTTTAATGTGGGTTCTGGGGATCTAACTCAGATCATCAAGCTAGTAAGGCAAGCCCTTTGCCAACGGAGCTATCTTCCTATCCTAGGAGCTATACTTAGAATCCATTTGTAGGTTACATCTACTCTATACTGCCCAAAGTTACAAAGTGTTGGATGGTATAGAATTCTGTTGGTTGGTGTAAGCATTCTCATAAAACAATGTAGGCAACAGAAATGCTACCCATTCCCTGAAAGAATGACATGATCAATTTCAAATGCATTTGGATTATATTTGGAAGCTCATACACAGCGTCTCTAAAGCACAAAACTAGATTTTCTTTCTAAATATGGGCATCATGATGTAGGAGAATGTGATGTCTCAACTGAGACCCAAAGCATGTGGGAGACCTAGTCAGGCAAAATGAGGGGGAAAACATTTTGAGCAGATGAGAAATGTGACAGAAAAGTAGCTTTGTGCATCTATTTTTGTGTTTTATGAGAATCCGAAGACACTCAGTACTTACAATACTGTTCCAATAACTTATGTGTTCTGCCATCAGATGTTAAGCTTTATAATGGCAGAACACAATAATAAATGCCCGATAAATGCTTGTGTAATAAGTGAGCTTGGCTCACAAAGTGAATGAGTGGATGCATAATGAGAGAATGCTAGCTATAAGACACCGGGGTAGAATAGAAAGCCATGTTGGAATGTAGATGGAAACTGCAGACATGCTGTACTTGGAGAAGAAAGAGAAAGGCAGTATGGGAAGAGGTGGGTGAGGAACAGCTGAAAGAGCTAAGAGGGTTGGCGGCGTGGTGGGCACAACAGAGGAAATTAGCCCTTCCTTCAAAACACTAATTGCTCTTTCAGAAGTTCATACAAGGTTCTTCTGCACTGCTAACCTGCTTCCCTGCTTCTGTTTCCAAACCTGAAAGTTTATTTTTGATGGCTTATATTCCCAGAGATTTACAAAGGTTTTACATGGGCATAAGGTACATCTTTGACTCAGTGCTTTCTTCTGGACTATTAGAGGTATCTAATGTCCACATTCTCAGTGAAAGGTTTTGTTTTTTTTCCCCCATCTCAAATCCCCAATCAAATCCGTTAGATTGCTTTAGTCTTTCCTCATTGAAAGATGAAGGAGTTAAAGGGGTTTGCAACCCCATAGGAAGAACAACAGTATCAATCAGCCAGACCCTCTAGAGCTCTCAGGGACTAAACCACCAACCAGAATACAAATGGAGGGACCCATGGCTCCAGCTGCACATGTAGCAGGGAATGGCCCTATCTGGCATCAATGGGAGGAGAGGTTGTGGTCCTGTAAAGACTCTGTGCCCCAGTGTAGGGGAATGCCAGGGTGGTGAAGTGGGAGTGGGGGAGCACCCTCATAGACGCAGTGGGAGGGGAGGGGATAAGAGGTTTGTAGAGGGGAAACTGGGAAAGGGGTAGTAACATTTGAAATGTAAATAAATAAATATCCTATAAAAAGAAAGAAAGAAAAAAAAGAAAGGGAGATGAAAACCTATTCCAAATGTTGTTGAACCTTAAAAAAAAAAAAAAAGATTTCACTTGACACAGCTGTTTTTATTATTCTAAGCCATGTGATTTGATTTCAACCAACACAGTCTGGGGTTTGTTTGGTTGGTTTTTTTAAGTTCTAACATTGATGATTAACATAGGGACAATTGAAGCTTCCATTCTCTCTGTTCTCAGCCTGGTGATGCATCTCTGACCGAGGACAATAGTTACTCTTGTACTCAGGATTTGAGCAAGGCTGCAGAAGCGTTTGACTCCAGCTAGATAGCAGCAACAGGCTGAGGTACACTCCCAGCCAGATTCCTCAGATTTGGTCCGCATCATTGGAATGACCTGGCATGCTTCTTATAAGAGCACCTCCCCGGCTTCTCTCGTAGTCTTGGGATCAACATCCCTCTGGATGACTAATTTGTCCAGGGAGAAAGCTAAAGCTTCAGGCTTCGGAGCAGATGTGTATTCTTAATACTTCTTTTTGTAAAAGACAAACATACAAAAACAAAACCTATAAACCAAAAAACCAAAAACCTATAAATTGACTAATTAAAGTTGTATATATTTATAGGGTACAATGTGATGTTGTGATCTATAAATAGGTAGCATAATTAAATCAAGCTAATTAACATCTTTTACCTCAAATAGTCATCATTTTTTATGGGGAGAACATTTGAAAACTATACTCTTAGCAATTTTTAAATATATAATATTCTATTTTAAACTATACTATTGTGCAGTGGGAATTTTATAAAAACCATTCTTCCTTCTAATTAATGCCTTTTGTTCCCTTTGGCCATTATCACCCCTGTCACCACCATGGTACTCTCTGCTTCTTTTGAATTTTATAATAAAAATTCACTATATAAGTAGTAACTTGTGACATCTGTTTTCATGTACCTGGCTTATTTCACTTAGCCTAATTCCCTAGATCTATCCACGTTTCACAAAGAGTGAAATTCTGAGTTTTTTTTTTTTAAGGATTCATAATAATTTGTTGTGCTTATAGGCCATATTTTCTTTATTCATTCAGAATTGATTCTGGACTTGGCTACCATAAATTATGTGGTAATTAATATATGAATGCAAACTTCTTTTAACAAACCGATTTCAAGTCTTCTGGGAAAATATCCAAAAGTTAAGATTGCTGCATCTTTCGGTAGTTACACGTGTATGTTTTTCAGGTGTCTCCACAGTCTTTCATAATTATTATGTTAATTAACATCCTCACCAATACTTCCTAAATATATTGTTTACTTAGACAAAAAGAGAAATAATAGTAGAAATTAGTCTAAGATGAGTGCTGAACACAGGAAGTGCTGCAGGAAGAAAGGCAGCTCCAGGCTTTAAGTGAGGCCCTGGATTCTGCCATTGAACTATCTGAACCAGACCAAGATTCTTAGCATGCATTCTGTGTTCTCATACTCCAGAATATCCAAGATGAAGGAGAAAGTGAAACAGAAGAGAGAACAAAGAGAGTATATAAGCACAGTCAAAGTCAAGGTGGCCACCATGAGAAAGCAGGCTCTGGAGGAGCAGTTCAACGAATGGGTTCTCACCCCCAAAGGAACGATTCCAATAGTCGTGGTAAGAGGGAGAGCACTTGTGGAGAGTATTGGGGTGGGTGGTAAGAGGGAGAGCACTTGTGGAGGGTGTGTGGGGTGAGTGGTAAGAGGGAGAGCACTTGTGGAGGGTATGTGGGGTGGGTGGTAAGAGGGAGAGCACTTGTGGAGGGATGTGGGGTGGGTGGTAAGAGGAAAGTTGCTAACACCTTAAGTGGAATGTCAGGGGCTTCCCTTGAAACTCCTCACAACACTGCACTAAGCCACTTCCTGACCTGTCCACTCCATAGGAGTTTATTGATTTCTTCAAATCTTTCTCTTGAATATGAAGAATAAAATACAAATCTGGCAAGATTTTTTTAAAAATCTTGATTCTGATAAGGGTTTCCAACATAATTAGGCAGAAAGACAAACTTTAAGTTCAATACCAGCTTGATCTATGTAGTGACACTCTACCTGAACAACACACACACAACACACTCACACTCACACACGTTCTCTCTCTCTCTCTCTCTCTCTCTCTCTCTCTCACACACACACACACACACACATACTCTTTTAAAAAATTACTAAATTCATACATGCCTCTTATCTCAGAACTTTGAAGGCTGAGGCAGGAAGATTATTATAGGTTTGAGACCAACCTGGGCTACATTGTAAAACTCTTGTCTGTAGGGCTGGAGAGATGGGGCAGCATTTAAGAGCACTCACTGGCTACCCTTCCAGAGAGCCCTGACTCAGTTCCCTGCACTCACTGGTGCCTCACAACCTTCTGTAACTCTAATTCCAGGGGCTATGATGCTCTCTTCTAGCCTCTGAGGGCATCAGGTGCACATGTGATACATTAGACATACATGCAGGCAAAACACCCACACACATGAAAATAAGCCACTCTTTCTAAACAAAAACAATTTAAGTTGGTAATTTTTATGTACATTTTAAACACACAAACTAAACATACTTTTATAATGTACAATCCAATGATAGCAATCTTTTATATTTGCCCAAATTACTTAAAATTTCCTGTCCACTCCACCTCCTGGGTATTGGTGTATGTAGCAGCTTTACTTGTAATTTCCCAAGTGAGTGACTTGGGAAGCCTGCATTAAATGGCTACAGATCAACTGGTGTGTCAAGCAGTAGGATGTGGGTGCTTAAAGGGAGGGGATACCAAGCCATGAGAGACGTGGAGGAGACTTAAGTGCATGCTACAAAGTTGGAAGATCCAATCAGAAAAGACTGGATATTATGTGATTCTGATTACATGATATTCTAGAACAGGAAAAAATTATGGAAAAAGTAAAAAGATAAGGTTATTATTGGGGAAGAAAAAATAAATAGGTGGAACACAGGATTTTTATTTTTAAGTTAGCATTTAAGTAAAATGTTTGTCATTTTCATATATATGAAATATATGATACAAATATAACATTACATAAAATAAATATAAATGTTACATAATATATCTGATATAATATAACATGCATGTAATGTATATTATGCTTTGTTCTTAATCCATCCTCCTTTCCCAAAGCCCTCCCTCATGTCCCCGTTTTCCTCTCAAATAGTCTCCCTTTCTGCTTTCAAGTCCCACGTGCCCACACATTCTTCTACACCATCTCTCCTCCTTTAGATCTCATTTGTCCCTTGTGGTCCCCACCCTACTTTGATGACTTCTACACATATACTTGAAATCAAAGTTCCCCGTGTGAGAGGAAACGCTCAATACTCAGAACCATCTTGAGTTCTATTCATTTTCCTGCAATGTGATTGAATGATTCTGTACTGCGGAATGGAGTCCCGTGGTGTACATGTTCTCTCTTTATCCGTTCCTATGTTGTTGAGCTTCGAAGCTGGTTCTGTTTCCTAGCTATTAGAATATGAAATATTTGAAGATAGTGAAGCAACCCTATATGATACTACACCGCACGCGCACATGTTGCTGGGTACTTGGTACTGCCTGTTCAGTTTACTTTGAATCTAAAAATTCTCCATAGAAATTAAAATCTATTTTTTCCTGGTATAGAGGGGGTTTATTTGGGGGAAGGGAGGAGAGTGGTGGCCAAAAGAAGGGGTAGAGACAGACATACGGGAGCAGAGTCATGAGGACGAAGTGTTCAGAGAAGGACAGAAAGAGAGTGGGGAGAGAGAAAGTCTGGCCAGAAACTCCTGAGAACAGAAAGGGAAAGCCTAAAATCTGTTTTTTTACAAGGGGCCAAAAAGAACTCTGCAAATTTGTGTTTAGTAATTAGAGGATAAGGAAGTACAGAGAATTCTCAGGATTGTCTAGATAGTTGCAAAGATGCCTTATCTATGTCCCACTCACCATCACAGGCTGCTAGCTATGTTCCCAGGAGGGGACAAAAATGGGATTATTCCCGGTGTCTCGGCCCTCACACAATAAGAACGGAAATCAATGAAGGCATGCATAAGAAGATGAAACACTAAACTAAACAGAGATTAGATCACTGAGCACTTAGAAAGACTATACATGGCTTTTAGTCTAAAAACACTAAGTATGTGGTCATTGAGGAGTAATATGTTCTCTCCCCTCCTCTCTCTGCAGATTCAGAATGTCCTTTATGATTTTTTTCAGAAGCCAGAGCTGAATCTTGGTAAATATGCCTATTCCTGTAGCATTTTTTTTTTTTTTTTTGGAAGGAGGCTGAAGTCATATAATGTCTTAGTCAGGGTTTCTGTGTAAACTTCTGTCTTAGGGTTTCTTTGCTGTTAACAGACACCATGACCAAAGCAACTCTTATAAAAGACAACATTTAATTGGGACTGGCTTATAGGTTCAAAGGTTCAGTCCATTATCATCAAGGCGGGAAGCATAGCAGTGTCCAGGGCAGGCATGGTGCAGGAGGAGCTGAGAGTTCTACATCTTGTTCCATCTGCAGCCTAGAGAGGACTGTCTTCAGGCAGCTAGGAGGCAGATCTCAAAACCCACTCCCACAGTGACACACTTCCTTCAACAAGGCCATACCCACTCCAACAAGGCCACACCTCCTAATAGTGCTATTCCCTAGGCTAACCATGTTCAAACCACCACATATAGTCAATATTAAGACCTATGTTGTTGGAAGCACTTACAGATAAATTAGCCTCCCCTGTTTTTTTCCAGAGACAGGATGTCAAAAACCACTGAAGTAATCAGCCATCCTGTCTCTCTAGTCCAGTGCTTCCTTATATTACAAATATTGTGTGATTACCCCCCTTATTATCCTATGACATTCTCAGAAAAGTAGTAATTGCAGAATTTAGAAGAAAAACATAATGCCATAATTAAAATAAAGGAAACATTGCTGGCAGTGGGGGGCCTGTACCTTTAATCCCAGCAGTCCAGAGACAGAGGCAGGCAAATCTCTGAATTTGAGACCACCCTAGTCTACAGAGCAGAGAGGCATTAAATTATATGTAGCTACGGCCAGAGAGATGTCTCAGTGGTTAAGTGTGACTGCTGGAAAATTGTAAGGCTTGGAGTTCAGATCCTAGCACCCAGGTAACAAGGCTACTGACCTGAAAATGGCTGTAACTATGGATCTGAGGAATCCAACACCCTTTTCTGGCCTCCACAGCATAACCTCCCCATGTACTTACATAGACAAACAAACAAACAAACACACGGATCTTTAAAAAGTTATATGTGTTAATGTATAAATGTCTGGTTACAACATCTCTAGAAGAAATAATGAATAGACAGACCTTTTTAACCTACTTTTAATGAGTAGTTAGATATAAGAAAAGTAAGATTATATCTAAGTCACTATTTTCCTTGTATTTGACATTTTAAAATAAAGGCAAAAAGGCTTTATATATTCATATGTGTATCTACATATACATTATATTCTTAGATATATATACACAGATACATGCTATTCTCATGAGTAGGGGTATTACAAATACAGACTAACATAGATGTGTTGCATACAAGCTCACATTAAGATTGCAATGTCTTTTTCTATATGTAACACAATTTCTGAAATGGTAGAAACTACCGTTTAAGTTCCAGAATAAATTTTACATTCAACCCTCACTCAAACATTTCACAGTAGTTATATTTTCAGAAAAATTCAATAGCAAAGTGAGAGGCCGGCTGTAGAGCTCAGCTGAAGAACGTGTACTCCTTAAGCATGCACAAAGACCTGGGCTCAAAACTCAGCAAGGACAACGAAACAATAGCAAACTGTACTCTGTAATTACATATAAAATAAGTTCTAAATTCAAAATTAGTATAAGCAGACTTTTCACCTTTTTCAATGTCTGACAGGAGGGGGGAGCCTTTATTGCATAGAAATTGTGGAAATTCTATCTCTATACCAGCTTCCCCCACCCCACCTCACCCCACACTGAAACAAGAAAAGCTCTCCCACAGATTTCCACTGTGCACACCAGGACGATAGAACAGCCCCATTCCTGTGGGAAACCATAAGCTTCGATGCATTTATTTGAGACCAGGCCAAGAAAAATCTAACCTGTAACATAAGAAGTAGAGCATAGAGTCTCGATCCTGGGATTTATGTAATTATTTTGCTTTACTTTGTTGCTTTGAGGCAAGGTCTCACTATGGTAGCTGCTCCTGCTGGTCTGGCACTGTGTAAACCACCCCAGCTGGCCTGGCACTCACAGAGATCCTCCTGACTCTGCCTCCTAGCTTAACACACTTTTTTGGGTTTTGGTTTTTGTATTTTGTTTTATCACTGTGTTTAGTGAGAATTTTTTAACTCTTTCCTTGCTCCCCAGCTCCCAGTTTTTTGAGACAGTCTCTCTGCATAGCTATCTCTGACTGTCCTAGAGCTCACTCTGTAGACCAGGCTGGCCTCAAACTCACAGAGATTTGCCTACCTCTGCCTCCGTAGTATTGAGATTAAAGGTGTGAGCTGCCACCACCATGCCCAGCCCTTTCCTTGCTTTTTAAAATAAAGTATGTTTCTGAGCATCCTGATTGCTCTTTCCTGAACATGATTTGGACCTTCCTGCCAATGTCTTCCTCCTGCTCTCAGCCGAGTTAAAAACTGAGCTTCTGCCTTCAGATCAGCCTCCTCTTTGTTTTGGAGATTCTTTGCAATGACTTCACTTACTCATTTATTTTGGGTGAGAGTGAGTAAAGGGTGGGTTAAGAAACTTCTTTAGGATCCTGACAATAATTAGAGAAATCCTAAACCGTCGCTTCCCAGACAGATGAGTGTTCACCCCGCTTTCCCTTTTCTACAGCCTTTATTCTCTATATCATTCAGCACCCATTGAGCCCTTGCTCGGTTCCAGAGACCAGGAACAGTAAAGAACACAAAGGAAATCATGACGGAACCCTTCCCCTTAAGTTGTTCAATGTCCAGCCGTTGCTGGTAGAAAGCAATCTAGTCTGCACAATTTCCTGGAAGTGGAAGGTCTCTTGTGACCATAAGTGGTACCTTGTACTGCCAGTTACAGAATTCAAGAGCACCTGAAGAATCTTCCCTCTGCCCTCGTCCCAGTCTGTAGAAGTTGGAGCTGCTGTATGAAGCAGGAGAGGGAGCTAGTGTCTTAGTTCTTTCAGCATAAAACTGTGTCTGTCTCTTGGCAAGGTCAACATAGACTATGTAATTATATCAGATGGAACTTTCTGGTTTTGTTTTTCTGGATCTGAGGACCAAACCTAGATAGGTATTCTACCGCTGCACCAAGTCTAAAGTAGAGGGTTAAACATTCCCTGTTGCTACTCACCCTCGTCCAGGAGGCTCTGTTTGGTGGATTCTTAGCATTTTCATTTCTTGGTTCTTGTGCACATTAAATGTTCTTTTCTGGTGTTTGCCTTTTGGCTTTCTCATCTCCTGACACACTGCTCACACACCCTGGATTTTCTTACTCTAATCCATGACGACTCCCAACTCCAATCTGTCCCCTGAGCTCCTGATCCTACATGAAAAGCCCACAATGACAGGTGAGAAAAGAAAGTTGCTGATGAAAATGATGATACTTATCACAGCAAAACAAACAAATCTATGTGTCTGCATATACATTTGGAAATGCATGGGAAGGTTCCAGAAAAGATGACAAGCAACAGTAGTGACAGGCTCTGGGATCAGGGGGACTGAAGATGATCAGGAGAACACAGAAAAAGGAAAATGCTCATATCCACACACAATTTATGTCACCTCACATAACAATTTTCTGAGATGGTAAATAGCCTTCGTATTATTTACATCTTCTACTAAAAGATCATATCCACATGGTGTTTGTTAATTTTAGAGCCATTAAAGACAAAGAAACTTTAAACTGTATGTGGGGGCACGCACCTCTGATCCCAGCACTCAGTGGGCAGAGGCAAGTGGATCTCTGTGAGTTTAAGGCCAGTTAGGGATGTGTGTAGAGACCCATCTTTAAAAATAAAGTAAAAAGTAGTCTAGCTCTTAAAAATAAAAAAGAGAGAGATGTTTTAAAGAGACGTTTACAGAGAGGCATTGGTTTAGATCTCCTGGTACAAATACTCTCATAAACTTACAATAATCCTATTTTTAGTCATTTATGTTATTATGCATATTTGTTTGTGCTTTATTCCAACCTAGTAATTAAAAAGTTAGATTCGTTCTTCTTAGTATAGGGGTTTCTTGGTTAAATAAAACCAGGAAAAAAACCCTTGATACCAACTGGGATGTTACCCAATTATAAATTATTCATCATAACTATGGATAGATACTAGTTGGGAATAACTTTAAGTTCTATATTATAAGTATAAAATTTGAATTTATTATATTCAAACTAATTAGCAAAATAACTTTTATTCTAAAATTAGAATCGCGTTGCAAAAATCTGGTTATCATGAAATCAGTGGAGCCAGGATTGACCCAGAAGCAGTTTATACAAGTAAGGAACTACGTTATTAATGTTTGTATCAAATTATTCTGCCAGTTTCAATCGGCTTTTGGGTAGATGTCGCATATACAGCATCTGAGGATTAAATCAAATGAAAGAATAAAACCTTATCATTTCTAAGATACAGACTTCAAAATGTTTAACCCCTCTGAAATTGAGTTACAATTTTCAAATAGCTCTTTTATTTTCTTTCAACTCATGACATTTATGATACAAAAATATGAAAAACTTCTACTGACACCTTCTGATAAGATGAAGAAAAAAAAACCTCATCATTTTATGTTTATTGACATCTGCTCATACAAATACAGTGAGATCTAAAACTCAAGGTCTACACAGTATTATCAAGCCTGAGGAAGTATGATTCTACTGTATGGAATAATGAAAGAAGCCATTTTGTTAGGCAAGTATCCTGTCTGCTACAGCCTGCTTTTGTGTGTTCTGTTTCCTCTCTTCCTCCCAGTTTTTCTGTACCAAGTCTGGGAGTTCATTTAGCTTTCCTGTTTCCCCTCAGACACTCTTACTGCACTGAAGGTGACAGCCATGCACCTAGATGGTCATGCAGTAGATAGTTTCTGTGTGGTGAAGGATTTCTTAAATCCTTTCTGCAATGGTTCTAGATCATATATCAAAGAGATACACTATTCAAAAACAGTACTGGGTAGTTTGGAGGAGCCGGGCAAGTCAGGGAGAGGCAAGCCTGAAGACCTGAGGTTGACCTCAGGAGTCCAGAAGATGGCCGGAAAGGACCTACTTCTGAGAATGATTCTCTGCCCTCTACACACTACACACTTGCGTGTCTGAGGAGGAAACAGTTCAGAAAAGGGAAGGCTTTTTTTTTTCTCTTTAACGTAATTATACATATAACTTACATTTCTTTGCAAAAATTGATTCTCAATGCTGCTTGCCTCTTTGTCTTAGTAGTTTCTTTACAAATAAGCAATTTAGAAGGTGTTCTGATTTTTAATTATAAAATAATTTGAATTTTAACCATATGTGAAGCATAGCTCACTAAGAAAGTAATATGGGCTCATTGTAGAACATTACAAACAAAAAGGTAAAGAGAAAAAAACTGTTAAGCCTGTAATTCTATTACCAGTTTCTATCTACTGTTAACACCATGATACATGTTCCTCAGATCACAATAATGAGTCAACTTTTATTCCTTTGGCTAGCGCAAGCCTTTCTTGGTTTTAAATTCTTGCTTTTATTTGTTAACTGACATTTCTGAAGGCCATTGATGAGGCAAAAAGAAGCCCAAAGCAGTCAGCACCATGTGGGCCTTGAGGTCCTGAGGTCCCTGGACAGCCTGCCACCTTCCTTTTAGCTTTCACAGCCTTAAAGCTTGTTGTAAGTCACATATCTAGAGGTTTTAGCTGTAATTAAGTTAGAGAAACAGGAAAAAGTGCTCCTTTCCCGTCCTGGTCCCTAAACCATTTTAATGGCAGTGTAATGTTTTGCTACGTTGGTTAAATTATTTAGTCATAGCTTTATTGAGGGACAGTTACTTTCTCAGTCTCCTAATAAAACTAAGATAATATCTGCATCTAAATCATTGTTTATAGTTTAAAACTGTGTCTCAATGTCTCATCCTCTCAATGTATATGTTATGTCCCTGACCCCTAAACTTTAGGACCTAAAGTGGAGTGGAATAGGACTAGTGACATTATAACAAGTTCTCTCTCTCTCTCTCTCTCTCTCTCTCTCTCTCTCTCTCTCTCTCTCTCTCTCTCTCTCTCT
>JANHMN010000002.1:43093948-43118105 GCA_030674055.1 Rhabdomys pumilio
TCTCTCTCTCTCTCTCTCTCTCTCTCTCTCTCTCTCTCTCTCTCTCTGGAAAAGGGGCACTCACATGTGTGGTTATAGGCATATATGGAAAGTCAATGTAAGGACAGAGCAAGAAGGGAGCCATCTGCAACCCAAGGAAGAGACACAATCAGACATCGACTCTTTGAACCTTCTATTCAGGCAGTGCAGCCTCTAGAACTAGGAGGACATCCGTTCAGTTGTCAGAAATGTCTGGTCTAGTCTAACTGTTATGCGAGCCTGACAGAGCACCAGTAATTTGTTTAGAATGGATTCCCAGAAGTGGAACTGGCTAGGTCAAAGCAAAAAGAGCTGAAACCTCTGGGTAACTGTTGTCACGTTGTGCTGTTGATGGCTTTAATTTGCTCTCCCACCAACGATGTACAAGAGCTCTCCTCCTACTTTATCCCCACTCAGTAAGCATTTGCTAAGAATGAGAAACCTACAATTTGATTTTTTTTTTCTTCTTTCCATGCTTGGGATTGCACATGCTGGGCAGTCACTACCTCTGAGCTGTGTTCCTTGAACCTCACTTTTTTGTTTTTTAAATAAAGCTTAAATATTTTTATGTTAAAACACTTTATTGTGTGACTATATTTCTTTCTAATGTGAGCAAGCTATGTCATCAACATGGGCACATTTGTGTCTTTCCACATTTAATGTGTGATGTCATGAATTCAAAGATACTTCAATTTCTTTGGCTTTATTTAATTCACCAAGTATTACTGTTTTCTTTTGGTAGACACAGTCATTGACAGTAGTAGAGTCTACTATTCCGATCTTAGTTACTATTACTAATCGTAGTTAAACAGTATTAACACTGAGTATTAAAGTATGATGTATTTTACATTAGACGGGCAGTGGGGGTGGGGGGATACAGGACGGCTTCAAATGGGTAAAGAGTCCACAGAGAGATCACACTGAAGGCAGCTGATTCAGATTCAAGGACCCGTCTCTGGAGAAGTCAGAGAAGCTTTATGAAGTGCAGGCGCAGAGTTGCTCACTGTGCAGACTTGTCAAATGCTGCAGGGTGGGGGAAGGGAGGGCAGTGTTAAACCAGTTTAAACCAGGGTCAATTTAAACCAGTCTGCTTGTCCCGGGCAGGAGAAACTTCACTTGAACTGGAGCTCAGGTCACAGGTACACTGCTGTTGCCATTTTTCTGGATGGGGGAAAAAAATGACTTTTATAGTACCAAGGGAGGTGGTTGCATCATTCTCTGGTCTGGCGTATTTAATAAGTGCATGGGTCTGTGTTTATGATATGGTTTTGATGGCCCCATGTACCCAGGTGTTCCTGACTTAACTTGATGTTCATAGGTAGTTATACTTTATTGTATAAAGAGGTTGCTTAGCAGTCCCTGCCTTGTGGTTTGTGCTATGGTTGTTCACTTGCACAAACAAGACATGAGTCATTCTACCTCAGCATTTGCGCTGAAGACAGAGGAAGCTGCTCTTTTTAAAAATGGGATCGCTTGGGACAAGCCCCAGCTTGAAACAAGTAGAAACAAACGTGGACATAAGCCCAGTCTCCATATTTGTCCTGCCTTTTTATGTTTACTTTAAGCTAGAACTATAAATGCCCATTATGTAATGTCGGCATTGCGTATGATAGCCAATTATAAGTGTTTTTCAAATTTCCTCACTGTTTATTATTGTCATTTATTATTATTATTTTGGGGGTTGTTTTGTTTTGAGACAGAGGTTTCTCTGTGTCGCTCTGACTGCCCTAGAATGTACCCTGTCCACCAGGCTGGCCTCAAACTCAGAGATCTGCCTGCTTCTGCTTCCTGAGTGCTGGGATCAAAAGTGTGTACCACCACGCTCAGCTCAAACTTCCGCAATTAAAAAGAAGAATTAAAGCTAATCTCCACCTTAGAAACATTTGGGTTAATTTTTGTGCAAACAAATTAGGGGGTCATTTAAAGGTGCTTCCTGTCACTCCTGTGCTCACAGGGCGCTCTCAAGATCGGTGCAGTCATGGCAGTCGGGCGTTTTTATTTTTAAGATGAGCTTGAAGATCATTTTAACAAGTAGCATAAAGAATATAACTTGGTTTTCCTTCTAAGACAGCTAGCCAAATATACAGCTCCTTATCGAACAAACTTTTCTGTTACAAGTAGCCAATTTTCCAAATGAGGGGAAAAAAGCCTGAATCATGGTTTGTCTCCAGAGAAAAAGGAAACATTTTATAGAATTTGATAGAAAAATTTCCAAAAACAGGAGTGCTCTCTGACATGAACCTCCCAAAGAATATGTGTATTTTAATTTTAATATATCACCTAGTCTCCCTCTGCTATCAGACAAGTAAAAGCAGGAGGACAGAACAACAGCAGCAGCGGCAGCAAGTCTTTCTTTTCTGGAGATAGCATGGGCAACTTCTAGTCACACCCAGAATTACTAGAGAATCAAGTGAACAGCTGGGTGGAGGCGGTAAGACAGTGTGTGTGTGTGTGTGTGTGTGTGTGTGTGTGTGTGTGTGTGTCACGGTCTGGTAGTGACGACTACCTTCTTGTTGTGTTTTCAGTTCTCTGGAGATGAAATTTAACCTTACAAACTGAAAGGAAAAGCTGAAGCTTGGTGTGACTAGTTAATTCTTGTTCACTGGAGAGTGAATTTACTCTAAGGCCCCCATTTTACCATTGCCAAAGTAGCATCACCAGAATTTTAAAAATATATATTTATTTTTTTTTAATGTATGAAAGTTTGCCTGCTTGTATGTAAGCACACTGTGTGTGTTGTGTACCTGATGCCCTAGAGGCCAGAAGAGGGTGACAGATCCTCGAAACTAGAGTTACAGAAGGTGGTGAGCTGCCATGTGGGAGCCAAGAACAGAAAACCTGGTCCTCTACAAGGGAGCAAGTGCTCACAGCCACTGAGCTCTCCGACAACCCCTCAGCGCTTATGAAAACACTGCTATCACAATGACATTGTAAATATGACTCCTAGTTATTTAAGAGGAAGAAGGAGAGAATTTCTTTAACAATGTCCTCTTAAATGTAGCCTCTCAGCTGGGCATGGTAATACATGCCTGAAATCTTGGTGTTTGAGAGGCTGAGGCAGAAGAATTGTGAATTAGAGGCCAGTCTGGGCTATGGAGTAAGACCATGTATTTAAAAAAAAAAAATCAGAAACCTCAAAAAAAAATAACCAGTTTTTCCAATTTTAAGATGAATAGTCTTTTTGCATTCCTAAAATAAGACACACCTGATACTTACTGTGTGCCTTTGATAAACCTCCTTTCCAATTCCAAAAATGTTTTAAAATCAGTCACTTGTCCATCTCAGGGTTTGTGGCTTTTCATAGACAGGGTGGGATGCTATAACTGTTTTATAAACAAATCACCTAATATAGAATACCAAAACATATTTAGAGAATTGATTAAAAAAAAAAGAGTAAATAAATTAAATAAGTGAAGAAAACTGAGCAGGTTTCAACATTAAACATTAAAAATCCAGATCAAAATTACTTTTCATATGTCTAAATGGTAAAATATAACATTTATAATAAAATTTACAATTTATAAAAATGATCGCACTCTCTTAAATCTTATGACAGCATATTGCAAGAGAATATATAAAAGAGAAATATATTAGAAATATAAAGATAAATGAGCAATAATTATGGAGCTATTAAAAACTTCATTGGTAAAACTTTATTAGGATTTAATTCACACATTCTCTCTCTTTCTTTCTTTCTTTCTTTCTTTCTTTCTTTTTTTACTTTGTCTGCATTTATTTTATGCTGAATTTATTCCCGTGCCATGAGTTTTTGTTTCTTCAGTTTCTTCTGGGATACCTTTTTCTTCTGTGCAGCCTCCTCTTGTGGCTTTGGAACAATTGTTCCTTCTCAGTGAGGATCATCTCACTGTGGCAGGGGGAGCTCATGGATGGGTTAATCCGGCCGTGAGCTCTGTAGGTTCCTCGGTGCATCTCAGGTGCCTTGTTCACTTGGATGTGTTCAATGACTAGAGAATCTACGTCTAAACCCTAAGTTGAGCATTCCTCTCTGTGTTTTTAAGCATGTGCAGCAAAAATTCGGCACTCTTTTTTGGCCGCCGTCCCTGTGTCCAGCCCCACTGTTTGGCCTTTGGCGCACCTACCAACTCCACCTTTATACCGACGGAATGGCACACATTGCTTCTTTAAAGTGACATCCTTCAGATACTTGGTAGCTTTGCGGATATGCATACCCCTGATGGCTTGGGCAGTTTCCCGGGTGTTATTAAAGTGAACAGAAAGGTTTGAACTTCTTGATTTGCCTGATTTTGTGGGGTTTTCTTGGGTCACGAGAGTAGCGAACCATCTTCCCAGGTCACCTCTGGCTGCTTACAGGAAAAGGAAGCGCAAAGGCTACTGGGAGAATTCATGAGACCTCGACCTCTACATTATTTCTTTCTTATTGTTGCTACAACAAATTACTACAAAGTTAGTTTCTAAAAACAACAAAAGTTTATTTTCTCACAGACCTGGAGACTAAAAGTCCAAAGTCAGCAACATGAGTCATGATCAGGTGTTGGCAGGGCTGCAGCTTCTCTGGACGGTCACCTGCAGCTTCTGGTCACAGGGCTGAAGCCCCGGTGGAGGGTAGCCCCAGCTTCTGGTCACTAGTAGGTGTTAGAGCATTACCAACCTCTGCCTCTGTAGCTGTACTGTCTCCTCCTCCCTGGCTCTACAGACACCTTGTGATTGCGTTTAGGGTTTACCTACAGAACTCAGAATAGTTTCTCTGCCCCCAAACCTCAGTTTAATCATATATACAAGTATTCCTTTTCTACGTAAAGTATCGTTTACAGACTCAGGGTCCTAATGATTATTCCAGGCCATTATCCAGCCCACTGTACAGCACCTTGTGTCCATTTAAAGGTATACGATTGAATATATTTTAATATATTCTCAAAGAAGAGCAGCTGTCTTGAAAATCCACTTTAGAATAATTTCTTCACTGAATGAAGAAGCCCCATGCCAGTTAATAGTCACTCCCCCTTGTCTTCCACACCACAGGCCATCAGCAGCCACTAAGCTACTTTCTGTCTCGGTAGCTTTGGCTCTTTGAGATATTGTCTATAAATGGAATCACCCGATGTGGTTTTTGTCTTCTTACACTTATGCCGTTCTCTAAATTCATTCATTTCAACATGTTGCTTCTTCTTTACTGTCGACGACGGTCTTCTGTGTGGGCGTACACCTTTTATTTCTCTGGTCAGCAGTTGGTGAACGTTTGGGTTGTTCTCGCTGTTTGATCACTATGAATAAATTCTTCCATTAACATTTGTGTATACATTTTTACACAGACACATTTCCACTTTTCTTGGGTATCCATCTAGAGAGGAATCTCTGGGCTACATAGTCGGTGTTTCTAGAAGCTTCCAGACTGTTTCCCAGTTTCCATTCCCAGCAGCAACAAGATGACTCCCATTGCTCCATGTCCTTAATACTTGTTACTACATTTATCTGTCTTGTGCCCCAGCACATGTGTGGAGGCCAGAGGTCAACACTGAACGTCTTCCCTGGACTCTGTCCACCTTATTTTCTGTGACTGAACCTGAAACTCACTGATTGGCTAGGCTGACTGTCTATCCAGCTCCACCGCCACCTGTCTCTGCCTCCCCAGCGCTAAGGTTATGGACACACGCCGCCATCACACTCAGCTTTTTGTGTGAGTAATGGGCACCAGGGCTTCTTATCTTTACATAACAAGCATGTTATGAACTGAACCATCTCCTCAGCTCCTTATGTCTAATTTTATGGACTACTGGAAAATATGTACTCAGATAAGAAATTATAAGATGAGATACCAGCTATTTTGTTGATTTTTTGCTACATTTTAGGCATTATTCCATGTGCTGTTATCATAGATTGCAGTTGCAGAAAAGTCACAAAGATATAAAAGTCTAAAAAACACATTTTTTCCATACAACGTGAGATATTTATTTTATAAGTATATGAAGATAAGACTCAGAGATGAAGGGTGAGAGGGGAAAATAGGGCATTTAAGGTTATTTCTTTATTAAAAGATCTTGTGATGATGAGACATGTCTGCTCCTGACAGTACCCCTGTTCCACTTCAAAGAAGGTGATGAGCACTAATAGCTCCACGTGCAGTTATTTCAACTGTGGTAAGATAACCCCTGGGCAAGAAATGCCTTAATTTTATCTGTAGACAGAATGCTGTCCAAAAAGGACAAATGAGCACAGGATAGTTGATTGCTAAGTTCTGCCAAGACAGGATAAGCTAGTCCTTCATAATTCCTGCTTCACTTAAGGTCTGTCAGATGTTCTGGGCCAGAGGGCTGAAGATGGATGCTCCAACATTGTAAAGAATGTAGGAGACTGTCCAAGCAGTCAGCTCTCTCTCTCTCTCTCTCTGCCAATTGTTTTAAGTTTTGAAAGCTGTGTTCCTGCACTTCTTGCATACGCAAATATTTATTCTCAAATCTCTGAGGGTTCAAAGACTAGAAACAGTCTCACAATTAAACTTAAGTTGTTTAGCATTAAAGAAGGTGTTCTAAATTTTAGAAGATGGATTTCAGATGATAATACAAGTTAAAATAAAAAATGATTTAGATACAGAACTATAAACTCATTAAGTTAGGATACGTGATGAAATACTTCCTCTAAATTGCAAAATATTATGGACTGAACATTATAAGTGTATATCATACCTTATAACTTGCATAATTGTCATAATTGTATTTGCAGTGGTAATATTTTAACCTGCTCTAAACTTGCACTTCTTGCTACCATTCCAATGTTATGGATTCATGAATGAAAAGCATACACACACACATACACACACATACACACATACTTTTATTTTAATATGCCTTAAACAATTCAATAGCTAAGCACTTCCAAACCTCCCCAAAGCTAACCCCTTGTCCCCTCTGATATTCCTGAATTACTTACTAAAACCTATATTCTACCCTGGTCACCACAGGCCCAGGCATACAGCTCTCCTGGGCCAGGATCCCCGACTCTTACTTGTCGGCAGTGTCTCTGTCTCTCTGTCCTGCACTTTTCAGGCTGGAACCTTCTCCTTCCCCAGCAATGGCAATTCTCCTCCTCTCTAGGGTTCCTTGCCCAGGAACCTCAATGTCCCACCTCTGTCTCCCTGCCCAGACATTGGCCCCTGGCAACTTCATTTACCAATTAGAGCCAACTGGGGGCAGGGACCTGCAGCAACTTACATGCAGATGTTTGCATTTCTGTGTAATTTGGGAATCCGTAATGCAAGCATTAAATCAAATACATAACAATGATTTAGGTACAGAATTGTAAACTCATTAAGTTAGAATAAATGATGAAATACTTTCTCTAGTTTGCCCAATATAATGGACCAGATATTAAAAGTATATATCATACCTTATAATAGGCATAATTGTCATAATTGTATTCAGTTAATATCTGAGAGCAAAGGAGCCTTTTTTTAAACTAAAAATGGGAATTGTTGAGGTTTTGTCTTTTATTGTGTATTGTAATGCAAACTGCAGCCCCCAAAACGAGGGAGTCTGCATGTAGACCTAAGTGACCCTGCCACCAAATTATTTCTGATTGGTAAATAAAGATGCCAACAGCCAATAGTTGGGTAGAAGAGACATAGGTGAGGTTTAGGTTTTCTGGGCTTGGAGTTGGAGGAAAAATACAAGGGGAAAAGAAGGTGGAGGAGGAAGGTGAAGCCACCATGGGTTAGATGAGTCATGAATATGTGGCCCTAAGGGTTGGCCAATTAGAGTTAAGACCAGCTCAGATGAAACATATTAAGTAGTAAGTAATAATTCGAGGTTATCAATAGAAAAGTAGATTCTAATAGCATAGGAGGTAGGTATCTGGCCAACTCTTGTGCTGGTTAAGGCTTATTGTAAATATAAAGATTATGTGTGTCTTTTATCTGGGAACTAAATGGTTAAAGGTAGGGTAGAAACCCCAGTCCAGATTTCTACAGTTGCTACAACATCACAAAGGCATAAAAGTCTAAAAAAAATGCATTTTTTCTGTATGGCATGAGATATTTATTTTATCAGGCTAAGACTCAGAAATGAATGAAGAGAGAGGAGCAGTAGGTTGGGCCCCATCAACTAAGGTGCTCTGTAGCATGCTGATGGATTTATGAGGCATTCATCAGCCTTACATCATCTTCTTTATCTGTGTGTCTTGTTTGCTGGGTTAGCCTGTTAACACTAGTTTTTCTAACATGTCTGAACATCTCTTCCTAAACACAAACATACACAATCACACACGTTAATTATAGAAAACACTTACCTGGTCAAATCTAAGAAAATGTTTCTTCAGCTAAGCTAACCCAGACCACATAGTGAGACCCTTTCTCAACAAAGAAAAACTTGCATGAAAGTATTTAATATCTTGATCAGCAAATCACTGGGTCATCTTGTGCGGCACAGAGATAGCTTCCTGAACACTTGCTGTCTTGTTTTTGAGATGAGGTCTCACCAGACAGCCCAAGCTCACCTTGAACTCTGTCCTCTTACTCAGCCTCCTATGTTAGTGACTTTCTAGGCACATACCCCTGCACCTGGCTGACATCACTTGCTTTTCAAAATGTTTGCATTACGGCTATTTTATTAGCACCCACTTATGAAACTGGAAGAAAATATAATATTAATATTGGGATTAAAGACAAGATACCAGCTATAAATGTGGCCCAGTGGAGATACCATGCCATCCAATTTCCCTGTGATCACGGAATACGTTGGGAGAAAATGTAGTCGTGAGCCATAAGATGGAGATCACAGAAAGGGGGAGACTAAAAGCCTACAGATGCCCCTCTATCTCCACCATTTTCCTATGTATCTGTTCTCTGATGGATAAATAAGCAGGTAACGGTCTCTTCACTGACTATAACCTACTCACTTTTTAATCCTGTTTGTTCTCGTAAATAACAGTTCAAAACAACCATTTGAGAATATTTACTTCTTGTTCCTCAGCTGTTAGGTACAGCACAGAAATGCCTTGTGAGAATGTGCTGTTGTAACAAAGTAAGAGTATTTTGTATGTACAAGTGGGAGCTAATGCCTCTGTGTGTGCAATTACATGACTGTGTGCATATGCTTTTCTTCTGTTCTTATAAGACACGGTCAATTCTCTGTAATTGTTCTATTTAGAGTTGAATTTGCAGTTAAGTAGGTGACTGGTTGGTAATCTTTATGTTATATAACTGACACATATCACAATTAGAATATGCTAACTCAGAAAACCCATAGGTTATAAAGGTTTAATTCTTGATTCACTAGAAACCCCACACCAAAAAAACAAAAAAAAACAAAACAAAACAAAACAAAAACCCATGGCTTTAGCATTAATTCCCAAAAGCTAAGTAGAATATAGAGTGATATTTTTATCACAAACCAATATTTTTCAATATTAAAGGATTGATCCACAATATAAAAATTTGAATTATGTAATAATTTTACAATATGAGTAATCTAGAAAAATGCCTACTAATTAAGCAAAAAGTCATTAGTGCTAAAGGATAAAATCTTAGGCTACTGAACTAATTAGGACCAATTACCCCACATCATCCAGCTCAGTGGTTCTCAAACGTTAGCAAACCTACATCCCATCTAGGGCTTGTTAAAACACAGACTGAACTCCATCCCAGGATTTCTGATGCAGTAAGTCAGGGACAGGGCTCCAAACTGTGTCCCCAACACACTCAGACAATACTGGTGGTGTCACTCAGACAATGCTGGTGGTGTATGGACCACACTTTGAAAATCACTGATCTCATTCAGCTCTCTTAAGTATGTATATCTTTGTCAGTTGAAAGGACTGTCTTATTCTATAAAAAAAATGCTACTCACTGATTTCTTAACCGCCTGAAGAGTAAACAAGGAAAATGGCTATAAAGTTATGACAGAGAATACCCAGATTCTGTGCATACTGTGTATATATTCCTGTGAACTCACCAGGTCCCTCTGAGATAGCTACTACCATGACACCCATTTTGCAAGTGAAATAGCAGAGAAACTAAGCTCAGAACCCAAGCAAAATTTTAACCCTTTATGCTGCTCTGTTACTCTGGATATTAAATAGGAACTTAACTATGCTCATTGATCCACCAGGAATAATGACAACTGGTGGCTAAGGATGTATCTCGGTTGGTAGAATGGTTGCCTACCACGCCCCAGCATAGCATAATCCAGGTACGGCAGCACATGGTAACTGTAATCCCAGCAGTCAGGAAGAGGAGAAAAGAGGTTCAGAAGTTTAAGAGTATTCTTGTCCTCCTTGGAGTCTGAGGCCAGGCTGAAGATGAGACCTTGCCTCTAAACACACAAGCAACCATTTTTGCAAGTTGAAGAATAGCTTATAATATATTCACATGGCTGCAAATATGTCTTTTTTAAAAGTTAATGTGTATATGTAATGGTGTGTCCATCTGTGTGACTATATATACACATGACTGTGGGTTCCCTCAGATGTCAGAAGAGGGTATCAAATCACTTGGAACTGGAGTTACTGGCATTTATGAGCCATCTGATGTGGCTGCTAGGGTTTGAACTCTGGTCCTCATGATTAAGCAGCAAATGCATTTGAATGCTCAGCCATCTCTCCAGCTCCAAACATGTCTTTTACATACTACGTTCTAAATGTACCTAGTTGATTTTAAAGAAAATATGAACAATCACTTTAAATGAGTGCTCATGCTGGGCTGGAGAGATGGCTCTGTGTTTTAAGGGTACTTGTTGACCTTGTAGAAGACCCAAGTTTGGTCCCAAGCTTCCATATGGTTGCTCACACCTATCTGTAACTCCAGTTCCAGGGGCTCTGGTGCCTTCTTCTGACCTCCAAAGGTATTAGGCATCCATGTGTCACACAGACACACATGCAGTCAAAACATTCACACACAAGATAAAAATAAATTGGGAAGAAAGAAATTTATAAGTGCCCATGAACATACAAAAACATGTTGTATTTAAAACAAATGACTAGTTTTCAGCAGTAAATTACGAAAATGGAACTTTCTTCACATCTATGTTAACTACGTAACAATTACAAGAACTAGAAATCAACTTGGTAGGACAGAATATGAAATGTGTGTGATCCAAGGGCCTTAGGGACAGCAGAGCATTCCGGTTGTTTCTCTCTGCTCTCTCTTTCAGTTTAATCTCATGGTGTCTCTTCAGGCAACAGAGAAGGAACTAAGATGAGCCCGCCAGGTGCCACGCACATGAAAGTACTTTGATGAGCAAATAATGTGGCAACATTTTACAGCTGATATCATTCATATACATGGACTGAAAACCATTGGGAAGGTCAAATAAAGAGCAGGGTTCTAAGCCATCATTTATCCTGCTTTCCTCTGCAGTATGTTTCTTCATATGTTATGGACTTGAAAAGCGAAGTTTTTGAGGAATTCCTTAAACACCTGTGTCACCGCGCAGATGAATTCCGGGAGATCATAATGACTGACATGCGGAGGCAGATGTTTGCTGAACTCTTCCTACAGTGCGACAGTGGGAAGGTAGGTGACATGCCATGAACTCCCTCCACTTCTCACAGTTTGATGTGAGGGACTAGCTTTGACGTGGTGCTTGTTAGTGACGTTCTAAATTTCTAATATATCGAGTTTGATAATGGTGGCCTACTGACTACTATTTGATAATGAAATTGATTACTAAGGAGGAAAAGAACTACAGAGAGTACAATCTACAACTTTGAACCTTTAAAGAGATTAAAATCTGACTTATCAGCCACCTTCTCAAGTTGCTAGAAAGTTTTCTAGCTCCTATTCTAGAAAACTTTCGTATGTACCTGTCTTATTATTGAACGGGCCCACCCTGTGCACACCTTAAGTGACGTTGCTTTTCAGCATTTTTAACTTGTTGTAGATCTATCTCTTGTGTGTGTTAAGTGCCACCAGAGGCCAGAGAGGGCTTAGTGATTGGAACTGGAGTGATAGGCATCTGTGACTCTATCTGGGTGCTAGGACCTGAACTTTGGTTCTCATGGTTGAACAGCCAGTGGACTTATCCAGCCCCATATGCTAGATCTTAAAAAAATTCATATTCAAAAGTGTTTCTAAGAATGAGGTTTGGAGGAGAGTTGTGAGCCAGGGTATCAAATAGACCTGTCATAGTAGATACCGATGTAACTGAAATACATTTAATAAGCCTTGTGTTTGTTCATTGTACCCTATGCTTCGTAAGTGGCCTTTTAATGCAATACTGTCTAACTTTAAAACATCTCCAGTCTCATACCCACTGGTCACCACCCCCTCTTCTGCACTAAGAGTTGCAACAGAATGTCATGTTACTATATAAAAAGCAACGACAACTCAA
Organism: Rhabdomys pumilio; assembly: GCA_030674055.1. NCBI lineage: Eukaryota > Metazoa > Chordata > Mammalia > Rodentia > Muridae > Rhabdomys > Rhabdomys pumilio. The sequence continues at coordinate 43,106,266 of JANHMN010000002.1, forward strand.
AGCTACATGGATGCCCGCTGTAATGTCAGCAGGTCCAGTCTCTCAGCCTATCCTCTGAGCTACAGTTCCTCTACGCATCTTCCCCCACAACCTCCACATCAAGAAAAGAGCGTCTGGAGCCTGCCTCTGTTATTTTGTTCTTTTTACAAACCTTAGATATATGCTGTTGGCATTAACCTTACATCTTACAGATTGACAACAAAATGCCAAGGACAGTTTTGAGTACCTTCTCACACCGAGAGCCAACTGTGGTGTAAGAACACAAAATGCCTTTCTATTGACTTCATTTATTTTAAAACTTTATTTCATTTTATTTGTATGCTTGTTTTTGCCTATATATGTGCATGTGTACCACATGTGTGCAGTGCCAGTGGAGGCCAGAAGAGGGCACTGAAATTTCTCCAATTGGAGTTTTAGGAAGTTGTGAGCCACCATGTGGGTGCCAGGAACTGAACCCAAGTCCTCTACAAGAGCAACAAGTGTTCTGTGACAGATTAAAGAGACATTTGAATTGGGGCATCTCAATACTTGATTCCAGTTGGTGGTGCTGTTTGGGAAGGTTTAGGGGGTGCAGCCTTGTTGTAGGAAGTATGTCTTGGACAGGCTTTGAGATGAAAAAGCCTCACCTTCTCCCAGTTTGATCTCTCCGATTCATGGATGGCTGAGGTGTGAACTCTCAGCTTCATGAACTCTCAGCATAAGCTACCTTATGCTAGGTGTCATGCCTACCACCTGTAACGATGCTGTCCACACTATGATGAATTTTAACTCTCTAGAACATAAGCCCAAGGAAACCCTTCTATAAGTTGCTTCGTCCTGGTGTTTTAGCACAGCAGCAGAAAAGTCACTAACACATGCTTTTAACCCCTGAGTCATCTCTCCAACCTCCTACTTCTCATTTTAAGATGTTAATATGTACAACCTTATTCAGCTTCAAGGTGTCCAGACACCAAAGGCTCCCTCATGTAAACCGCTAACACCATAAGAAACTATAGTAGGAACAGGAGGCAATTTTATAATTAAAGCAAATGAAAGCTGAGGACAGAACTCAAACAAGATGTGTCAAAACTGGGTGTGGTGGCACGCCTTTAATCCCAGCACTCAGGAGGCAGAGGCGGGAAAATCTCTGAGTGCAGGGCCAGCCTGGGCTACAGAGCATGTTCCAGGACACTCAGGGTTACACAGAGAAACTTTGTCTTGAAAAAATACCGTTAAAAAAATCTAAGCATTGTGGAATGTGCTTGTATGTGTGCATGTGCACCACATGTGTGCAGTGCCCAAGGAGTTGGGCAAATTACACAGGTGAACCCTGGAGTGCTCTGGCCAAGCAGCCTAGTCTACTCAGAGAGTTCCAGACCAGTTTCAAGACACTAGATTGTCCTCTGGCCTCCATATATAGGCATGTGTGTCTACAGACACAAAAGAGAGATAAAAAGAGAGACAGATACAGAGGGAGAGTCAGAGATAGATACAGATTGGGGTTTGAAATATAACCAAGTATTTCTCCTGAAGTTAGCCATGAAAGAGACACTGTGTGATACAGTGAGTGTCTTTTGTGCTGTATTCCTAATAAAGGAGCCAATTGCTTTTCTTAGGACACATGTAATAATTTATGTGTCTGCGATGGATGTGTGTAAGTACGCATGCACACTCCTTGGTGAACGTGGAGATCAGAGGAGAATGTACAGGAGTCATCCCTCTCCTTCCACCACGTGGGTCCTAGGGATTGAACTCAGGTTGGCAGCCTTGGTAACAAGTGTCTTAATGCACAGAGACATCTTGCTGGCCACCATAGCTTGCTTGCTTATTGATTGATTGATTGTTGCTGTTGTTGTTTTTCAAGACTGGATTTTTTTTTATTGGGTATTATATTTACATTTCAGATTTTATCCCCTTACCCCACTTCCCCCCACCACCCAGAAACCTCCTATCCCATCCTCTCTCCTCATGCTTCTATGAGGCTGTGCCTCCACCTACCCCAAAGGTTTATTTATTTATTTGTTTTTTATGTATGTGAGTACACTGTCTCTGTCTTCAGATGGTTAGGGCCCATCATGTAGTTGCTGGGAACTGAACTCAGGACCTCTGGAAGAGCAGTCAGTGCTCTTAACCACTAAGCCATCTTACCAGCAAGACTGGATTCTTAAAAGAGCCCTGGATGTCCTGGAACTCACTATGTAGACCAGGTTGACCTTGAACTCAGAAATCCACCTGCCTCTGCCCCTTTGAATGCTGGGATTAAAGGCATGTACCAACATATTTGGCTTTATAGACCCTTTAAAGAGCAGGTATGATACCAGTCATAACCAAAATTTAAAAATCTATCTATCTATCTATCTATCTATCTATCTATCTATCTATCTATCTATCATGTTACTTTCTTTCTATACAAGGTCTCATTATTATGGTCCACGCTGTCCTGGCATTTGTTGTATAGCCATAGCAGGACTTGAACTTGTGATCCTCCCACAAGCGTGTGCTGAGATTGCAGGTATGGATCACCACAACCAGCTGAGAAAAAAAGTAATTATCAAAAATGAATTGACATGTTGCAATCTAGTTTCTCAGATCCCCACTAATTTAACTTAAATTGGGAATAAAGTCTTTGAAATCCACAATGCCTATTTGTCTTTCATGCACTTCTCTGAACAGTACCTCTTTGACAGAACTTGCTGGGTTATTCTGGCATCAAGATTTTTATTTCAAGGTAAAATGCCTAGAAGGCACCTACTACTGTCTGTTGACCAATTAATTTAACAGCAACTCTAGTGCCATGGTCAACATGATGGGATAATATTTGAAGGAATTAGTAGAGGTTTGTTTGTGCTTCTTGCTTTTTTTTCCATCATTAAACAGTCATGTGGTGATCTTGGAAGGAAGGTAGAATCTAGAATACAAAAGTCCACTGAATTTCTGAGTGAATAATTTTTTTCAGCAATGGCTAAAACAAACATTTAAGAAAGCCTTTTTTTTTTTAAGATAAAAATACTGGGTTCTTGAGAAAGACTAGAGGCTCATAGAGCAAGGAAGAATAAATAATAGTATCAAAAGTAGCATCAAAGCAGTTTATGTCTTAGTAGGAAAATGCTGCCACTGGTGGGAGCTTAGAGGTAGTCTGGGCCTTTAAGTTAGGTTAGAACCTGATTCTCCACTCCTTGGCTCTAATCAGAGCTGGAAGCCAAAGCTAACATTATAAATATTTGGAAAGTCCAAGTAGGCAGCAAGATGGGGACATTTAAAGACAGCAGAAGTGGGGCCTTCCAGCACTTTCCATATACTCCAACAGCCAATGATCAAAATCCCTAAATACTCATTTTGAAGGGGTCACCTATGCAGAGAAGTTCTGATAATAGCTCTAGAAAGACACCCAGGGTTGTGTCAGGAACCAAAAACACAGGACGTAAAAACCATAACAAAACTTCCAAGTGAGTAAGCAACATGATGTCCACATACTGAACAGTCAGTAAGCACCAAGACTGGGTTCCACTGCCTAATGGCAGGACTCCATATAACCCCCAATGAAAATGGACAAAGAACACAAACATTCCTAGTAAAAATTAATAGCTGTTGTGTCTTTGTAAAACAATCTAGATGTCTATTTAAATAAACAACACACACACACACACAGACACACAGACACACACACACACACACACACACACACACACACACACACGCACGCACGCACGCACACGCACACACACTTGAAACAATTGAGTTGTTCCAGAATTTCCTATCCCATAAAAATAAAATCCTTATCGAATAAAACTCTACGTGGTAGGGTGCTTCTTGTAGAACTATCTTCATCAGATATGGAGAGATATTGAGGGAATGCTTATCTGTACAGGAAATGCTTTAAGAATGATAAATATATAGGCTGTGGCGGTGATCACTCGTAGACTTCTAGAAAGACCCAGATTCTCATTTCAGGTCATGGTTGGAAAACCTAAATTTGCTGTATTGTAAGATTGGAAATCTGATCCTCAAATTTCCTGAACTGCAAAACCCTGCCTGATGTTCTCCAGTGCATACTTCTGGATATCCCAGAAGATCTGTAAGATTCTGTCTGGGGAATCACTGCGAGTACTTGGGAGGAAACAACAAAGACACTGGAATAAAAACAAAGTTGAATAGCTCCAGAAAGCAGGGTTCTCAAAGGCACAGACAAGCATCCATGGATGAACCAGCATAGAGGTCTATGCAGAGAAGCAAGATGAGAGCCTCTGGCTACAGGAAGAAGTCAGCTGATCCATAGCATCTGGCCAACTAGACTGGACCTGCTCTTGAAAGAAGTTTGGACAAGGGAAGGGCTGTTCTGGGGAAAACCTCCCTTCAGGAACTGTGTGAAAACAAGAAGTAACTGGCAGAAAATCTCTGGAAATAGACATGTTAGCACTACGAGCCAAGTACCCCAACTCTCTTGGAAGAAAAAAGTTTGAGTAAACCACACTGTTGAATGTAAGAAAGCTAAATCAGGCATGGTGGTGCACGCCTTTATTTCCAGCACTCGGGAGGCAGAGACCATGGATCTATGTGAGCTCAATGCCAGCCTGGTGTACATCATGAGCTCAAGGACAGCCAGGGCTACATATAGAGACCATGTCAAAACAGACAGCAGCAACAACAACAAAGAAAGGAAGTCTTTAGGAAGAGGATGGAGGTGAAGGTTAAGAGACTGCTGAGGACTAGAACTTGGCTACTAAGCAGAAGCAGCTATTCAACTTCCTATTAAGATGAGTATCCCATTAACAAAGTTACAGTGAGACTCTGAACTCCTCATCTTTGGGATCAATCTGAGGCTTCATGTATGCTAAGCAAACATCTACCAACTGAGCTACATTTCTAGCTCCTCAAAAGTTTCTTCTGAGCTGTGTATGGTGGCTCACCTGGAATCCCAACTGTTGGGAGTTAGAGACAAGATGGTCAGGAACTCGAGCCCAGCCAGAGAGACATGACTCTGCCTTAACAGAACAAAACAACCACCACCACCGCCCCCCCCCACACACACAGTTTTAAGCCTTTATTAAAAAAAAAACTTGCCAGGGTGGTGGTGGCGCACGCCTTTAATCCCAGCACTTGGGAGGCAAAGGCAGGCGGATTTCTGAGTTCAAGGCCAGCCTGGTCTACCGAGTGAGTTCCAGGACAGCCAGGGCTACACAGAGAAACCCTGTCTCAAAAAAAAAAACAAAAAACAAAAAACAAACAAACAAAAAAAAAAACCAAAAAAAAACCAAACAAACAAAAAAACAAAACTTTAAAGGGATCTTTTCTAAGGTCCTTATTTAATTGAAGTTATTTACATTAGAAATATAGCATGAAATATCAAGTAGAGCATACTGTGAGGAAAATTGAGTGTGTGTGTGTGTGTGTGTGTGTGTGTGTGTGTGTACATGTATATCCTAGGCCTTGCTTTGCTGACTTGGGAATAGAGCTCTCCCAACTGGTAAACAGAAACTAAAATCCACAGTGCCTCTACTAGGTTTGTGTTTTGGTCAACCATGTTTCAAAGAGAATTTATAAAGATTAAAGTATTTATAAAATTAAAGATAGATAAAATTATTTTTTTCTTACATGAGATGACAATAATTAGGCACTGTAAAAGAAAAACTGGAAGAGGCTCAGCTTGGAACGTGCCTTAGTCAATAAAGTGCAGGCTTAGCATGATATAATGATAGTCTGTCCCCAGTACCACAGAAAACCAGGTGTGCTGGCACAAGCTTGTAATCCTAGCGTTTGGGAGGTAGAAGCAGAAGGATCAGGAGTTCGATGTCATTTTCATTTGCACAGAAGGGCAAGACCAGCCTAGAGTTCATGCGGTTCTATCTTTAAAAAAATAGAGAGAAAAGAAAAATTAAAAAAGAAGTAGCCCGATGATTGGCAGTAGAGTGTCCGGACTGACTCACAGGGGAGGAGGGGAGAGGATGAGGAGTGGTGGCTCCTGCCTTTGAGCTCAGTGCCTGGGAGGCTGAGGTAGGTGGGTCTCTGTGAGATAGAGACCAGCCTGGTCTACAGAGTGAGTTTCAAAACCAGAGAAACCCTGTCTCAAAAAAACAAAAACAAAACCAAAGGAAACAGAAGTAAAATGCATGGCAACAGTAGCAAAAATAATGGGTAGAAGACAAGGAAAAGCAGTCTTACCTTAGCCACGAAGTTTTAATATTATTTCAAGGTAGACTGTTATAAATCAGTGATGTATAATGTAAATCCTAGAACAATTACAAAAAGAGGCACAGCATTAGACACATGTATATATATATATATATATATATATATATATATATGCACGTACATATACATACATATATATACAAACATACATATATATATAAAATTAGAGAAAAAGAAGCCATGAATTTGAAAGAGAGCAGGAGAAGTTTCGTGGAAAGAGTTGGAGGGAGGAAATGATGTAATTATACAATGATCTAAAAAAAATCATAAAAAATAAAAAAGAAGACAGGAAAAGAACAAGTGAGATAAATGAAAAAGCAAGTAAGAAGATGATAGATTTAAAGTAACCATAGTTACTACATCAACTGTACACTTTCTAAGAAAAGTATGGCAGACGGACTGTTTGGAAATTATAAAAAAAAAGACTAATGGAAGGAGGGAGGTCAAGAGAGAATAATGGGGAGCAAATAAGATAAATATATTTCATTAAAGTATTAAAATGACATGGCAAAGGTTATCTTTTTATATAATTAATATATGCAAATAAAAGGGATATGAAGATAAAACATATTTATAGGCCTAAGCTGTCCAATCAAAATATATTGTCTAGTTATATTTAAAAAATGAAAGAACTAAAAAGAAAAAAACAGAGAAGACAAAAGAGAAAAAATAGATTAGCAAACAAAAAACTCAAGAACTGGTAGGAAGACACCAGTTCATCTTAAAAATGAAAGGCTGGGAGAAGACATACCATAGAAATGGTTTGGCTCTAAGATGGTCCTAGAGAGAGCACCAGACAGCCTACAGCTTCATCATAATGGCATCTTCATGCTAAGTAGCACCCCAGTGCTATGGCTATTGGCAGTAGCTATGGCAGGACCAAAAAGAGCCATGAAAGGAGAAAAGAAGGGGCGTCTGGCTCCCAGGAGGATGACTGCCATTGTTGCCCTTCTGACAGGGAAAGTCCTCTTCTTTGCCTGTATTTGTGAATTCCTGACAATCAGAAGTTGAGAAGTTGATTTGAAAGTGTGTCTCTCATGTCTGTTCTTTTCTTTCTTTCTGTCTTTCCACAGTCAGAATTTATTGAATAACAGTAAATTCGCAAGGCATGGAAGTTTCAGCAGCAGCAATTTAACATTTTTCTGCTTTCCTTGACAGCCCTGGTTGAAGCAAACACAAGGTTACTTATTCCCATTCTAACACATTATACACCACAGAGTAAACACATGTACACACACACACACACATCTGTGTTACAGGAAAAACTACAAGGGGTTAAAGAAGTAAAGAATTTCAAAGAGGCCTGAGAATCCAGAGGTGGAAAATTGATCAAATTCTAAAGAAGTCTATGAGAATGAGATACAGAACCAGCTCAAAGTTTTCATAGAAACTCCGTGACTGCTATTTTAGAGTCAGGCTGCAGTTCAGAATTGGACAGGAAGATGGGGAGTGGGCCGATGAGAAGACCATAGGCCCTCATCTTCAGGGACTAAGCCAAGTGTGAGCCCCTAAGGAAGTCAAGTGCCAGATGACAAACTGGTGGGAGCTGTGGGCATCTCAGTCTGTTTGCATCCCAGAACTAGGAAAAGAGTCTCCTTTACTGCTCCGTTACTATTAGGTCATTAGTAGTTCCATAGTTGAAAAGAAATGGGGAAAGTCCCAGTTTACAAACAAAAGCTATTCCATTTATTTACTTTGGAAAAACATATCTAAATGTACACAGGATGTGTATATAAGATTATTCATTGAAGCATATTTTCCTCAAAATACTAGAAACAACCTAATTTCTGTTACTAAAAGAATTCTAACAAATTATGTTTTATATTATACTATATAGCAGTTAAAATGAATAAAGTAAACTTTCTCTTTTAAGATTGATTTAGTTTTTACTTTTCACGTATGGATGTTTCGTCTACAGTATGTAAAAGTAACACATGCGTGCCTGGTACCTAAATATACCAGAAGAGGAAGTTAGATCCCCAGGAACTGGAGCTGTAGATAGTTATAAACTGCCACGTGGGTGCAGAGAGCTGAACCTGAGTCCTCTGCAAAAGCAGCAAGTGATCCTAACTGCTGAGCCCATTTCTCCAGCTCCTAAAATGAATAAAATATATTTCTTTATCTGCACAAATTAGATCCCATTGTTGAGTAAGCCTAAGCGTTTTGAAAGCCAGACATGGTAGCATATACCTGCAGTCCCAAAACTTGGAAAGCCAAAACAGAATACCAAGTTCTAGGCCAGCCTGGGCTACTTACCAAGTCTCAGACTGTACTGGGCTACATAGCAAGATCTTGCCTCAACTCCCTTCCAAAACCACAATTTCAAAATGCAACTTAAACAATGATACATACATTTTATCAATCTAATACAGTTTTGTGTTTGCTTTTTTATGTGTATGTACATGCTCATGTGTGTATGCTCATACATGTGTATGCATGCACATGTAGAGGTCAAAGGATAACCTTGTGTGTTGTTCTTTTTTTTTTTAGTTCTTTGAGACAGAATCTCCCATTGACCTGGAATTTCCCACGTCAACTAGACTAGATGGCCAGAGAGCCCCAGGGGTTCACTTGTCTCCATCTCCCCAGTGCAGGGGTTACAAGGACTCACCACCACACTCAGCTCTTTTATCTGGGTTCTGCAGACTGAACTTAGGTCCTTGTGCCTGTGAAGCAAGCACTTTTCACCAGCTGAGCCATCTCCCAACCCCTGTGTGTACTTTCAACAATTGTTATTTCCAGCTTCTAAGATCACAGGTGGTGTTAGCTTTGCCATTTCTTTTTTATGTTTCTCTGTAATTAAAATGTTCTCAGAATAAGATATGAAAAGACAAGTAAGGAGCAGTTAACTGTATGTGACATACGCCCGTCATGTTACATAAGAACTGAGCACCGTACATTGAGTTCAACAAGTCACACCAGTCCCAACAAATATTCTTTTAAATACCCACTAAGCCCAAGGCATCATGATGTGTGACAAAATGGGAGAATTAAGCGTAAGCCTACGGGCAAGACGTAGCTTCCTGATTTTGATGCGGTAGCTTTTATTTCCATAATGATAATAAAGGCGGCAGTGGTCTCGATGATAGACGATTCAGGAAGTCATGGTCTAGCATCATGAAGATTTTAAATGTGCTGCAGCTACTAATTGCAAACTTTTCGTGTAGGTGATGGCCTTGGATCGGCAGAGGACACTGGCCTTGCTGGAAGCGTTCTATGATCAATGTTCTTCCACCACTAGGAGTTTACTCCGAAACCCAAGACAGTGTAAGTGTCGCTCAGAGGGAGGAGTGTACTGAAGCTGAAGCTGGGGCCGTAGTACAGAGATGGAGTACAGCGGGATTGTTTTACTCCCGAGGGACCTCACGCATGTCCCCAAGTCATGGCAGCTGCAGTTTATCTACTTGTTCCTATTCCCACAAAACACACTCTTCCTCACAACTAGACGGATTTTCACCAGAGAGCAATCGTCAAACCTGTGTCCTATCAGAACTCAACTAGAACAGCTTTTAAATGTGTTTCAATGAAGAAAGGCTTTGATGGTAGTCTGAATGCTTCAGCAACTAAGTTAAGAATGGTTATTCCATCTATCATTGCAATTTAAAATTCTAAGGTGTCTACAGAAGATATGTCCTTTGCCGAAGCAGCTTCTCTCACATGCTTTTATGGCAAAATATACATATATACCTACATGTCAAAATATTCTTTTATATGTTTGTCAATAAAATAATTACAGGGTTGTTGTTTTTTCATTATTGTGTTTCCTTATTTATTATGGATGAGAGACTGCCATAGCGTTCCTGTAGATGTCAGAAGACAGCTTGCAAGTTCTCTCCTCCCGCCATGTGGGTGCAGAGGATCCAACTCGGATCCTCCCTTTGCCTTGGCAGCCAACTCGTTTACCCGAGGCATCCTCCCGCCCTACTTTTCTTTCTTAAAGAGAATGTCTTTTAGTGACTGATTTGTCTTATTTCTGTATTTAGACTTATCACTTGGAGACTTAAGAATCTGTGGGTGCTGTACTAAAAACTGTAGGAGCCACAGTTAAAGCTTAATTACTAAATACTCTGAGAAGAATGGGGCCAGGCAGGAATTCCAGGATTTTGTGGAATTTTATCTGAGGGGGATGCTTCTTCAGACTGAGTCTCATTGTGTTTGTTTTGAGAACTCTCAATCTCCCTGCCTCACCTGAATGCCAGCATCGTGGCCAGTGTAGGCATATCAGCATATTTTGTTGCTTTTTAACAAGTAAAATCCTAGTGACTACTATCCAGTCTTTCCTTAAAGTCCTTCCCTCTTCCCTCCATCTCTCCCTTTGTCTCTCCCTCCCTTTCTTTCTTCTGTACTAGAAACTGAACTTACATTAAACGTGTAATCTACTCCCGAACTGCAGTCTTTAACTTTTGCGTGAAATTCTAAAGCATACGACCTCTTAAATCTTGGAGGAAAGATTTGAGGAATGAAGAATTGAAGGGAAAGGAAGGGATGGAAAGCAAGCCGAGTGAAAGATAGCCATCAATAAGACTGGCCTTTGTCTGTATAGTGGAGAATTTTTAATTTGTCATTATTTGAGTGTGATGTGGGGGGGGTCAGGAGTGCGTGCATGCCACAGAGCACAGGTGGAAGCCTGAGGGCAACTCTGTGGAATTGATTTTCTTCTTCTACCTCTACATGGGCTCTAGAGAATCAAATTGAGGTCATCCATGGTGTACAGCAAACATGACTCTCCAGCCTGTATTGTAGATATTTTAAAAGATATTTGAGATGAAAAGACAGTTCTAGTCCCCACATCTATTCTGCACTTATTGTGAGGAAAGGAGCCACAACAGTAAGGGATGAATTTCGTTTGTTTTTAGCAATCCAAGCAACTGTCTAAATAACAAAAGAAGAGATATGTTTATTTTGTAAAATGCACCTTCCAGGAAGAGTGGATAACTAGTTTAAGGTAGTGAGAATTCTTGTGTTCCCTCGAGTATCTAGTTGCGGCAAAGGGTACCTGATATTTTGTTTTAGACAAGATCTCTTTATGTATGGAACTTGCTATGCTGACTAGGCTAGATTCAAACTCACAAAGATCTGTCTGTCGCTACCTCCTAAGTGCTGGGCTAAAGGCATATGCTAGTACATCCAGCTCTGATATTTAGTAATAAGCTTATGTAATAATCACTACCCTCAATGACATTTTATATTAATTCTATAATCCTGATTCTGTACTGTAAGATCCATTATTTAGATAAATCCTTTGTTGTCTGCATTAGGGCCATTTGTCGAATTTGAGGAGATAGAGTTGATTGAGTTCTGGGGAGACATGGACATTAAGAAGCACATTTATGAAGACTTTGATGCACTGCTCTTAAAGATGAATATGCTAGTTGCTGAAAAACTTGCAGGCAAACTCCCAGAAAACAATGATCTCCCACAAGAGCAGAGAGAGGTCAGTACAGAACAAGAACTTCCCTCAGACTCAGCAACGGAGCCAGGAACTGACCCACAACTCACCTCCCAAGAGAGACCCCACAGAGTGTCACTTACAGGACAAGGACAGGGCAAAGGGCCTCGCAAAACATCTGCTTCAAGACAAGGAGCAAGCAGAGGGTCGGTGGCAGAGCAAGGGTCCCGAAGAAACTCGGCAGTAGAACAAACACAGAAAAGAGGGTCGGTGGCAGAGCAAG
>JANHMN010000002.1:43118115-43153541 GCA_030674055.1 Rhabdomys pumilio
AGTAGAACAAACACAGAAAAGAGGGTCGGTGGCAGAGCAAGGGTCCCAAAGAAGCTCGGACACGGAACAAGAGCCACAAACAGAGCAAGACCCAAACACAGATTCAGTGCCAGAACAAGAATCACGCAGAGGGTCAAGCACAGAGGGAGAATCACAGAGAGGGTCAATTTCAGAACCTGGACAACGCAGAGCATCAATAACAGGACAACGCAGAAAGTCATCTGTAGATGACGCTAGTAGTTCTTCAGAAGCAGAGCCACGCAGAGGATCAGTGACAGATCAAGGACAGCGCAGAGGATCCGGAGGTTCGCGCAAAGGGTCTGCAGGACGCAAAATGTCAGCTTCAGAATATGGACCACATCAAGAGTCCATAACAGAAGAGCCCCTCGTTGAGTCAGAACAAGGACCACAAATAGACACCATTCAAGAAGAACAGGATGCAGATTCAGCTCCACAATTAGAAGAAGGTGGTGCCTTAAAAGAAGATAAAACCTCAGAATTTAATAAAATGGAATCTCAAGAACAAAAGCCTTTGGGGCTCATCAACGAAGAGCAAGTCCCCGTGGATTCTGAACAGCGGGAAGAAGTTCCTATATCCAGCAAAAAGGAACGTCCATCAGGTAGCCCCAAAAAAGACCGCCTTTCAGGTAGTTATTTAGTTCTATAAAATCATCTGTTTTACAGATTTTTGAAATAATTTTTATAAAATTTTTAGTGTTCTGGAGTGTCTATTAAAAAGTCTTTTTGGAAAGTCCTCATTTAAGTTAGGATCTTTGCTGGCTATTGTGTCATGTAGCCTGTTTTGGTGTTCAACACTTGTGTCTAGACATTGAACTCTCAACTAAATGAAAACCAGAATGCTTATTATTAATTTTCCTAGAGTTTTGTTTGTACCAAAAGTCCATTAATTAGAAATCTAGCGATGTTTTAATGGGGGGGGGCATGTTTTGTTTTTAATTTGTTTAATTTTATTTATTTATTTATTTATTTATTTATTTATTTATTTATTTTGTTTTTCAAGACAGGGTTTTTCTGTGTAGCCCTGGCTGTCCTGGAACTTGTTCTTTAAACCAGACTGTCCTTGAACTCAGGAGCCACTTGCCTCTGCTTCCCGAATACTGGGATTAAAGGCATATGCTGCCACCACCCAGCTTTTAATTGGGTTATTTTTGTAAAGAAAAATGCATTTCTGTGTTAAATGCAAGTCACTTAATTTTTCTTTATTTCAACAATTAAATGGGTCAGGCATAGTGTCATATGCCTCTAATCTCTGCACTGAAGTGACACAGGAAAGTGGATTGCTGCAAGTTGGCAGCCCACCTGGTCTACATAGTGAGTTCCAGACCAGCCAGGGCTACATAGAGAAAACATGTCTCAAACAAACAAACAAACAAACAAAACCAGGCTTTTGCTTCTTTCATTTCTGAATCTTTACTAGAAGAGTTTCCAAAAACTGTATTTCAGACAAAGGACACTCTAATTTTTTTTTTTAATTTTTATTTTACGTGTGTGAGTGTTTTACATGTTCGCACCATGTGTACAATGCCCACGGAGACCAGAAGAAGATGACAGAGCCACTGGAACTGGAGTTAGAGATGGTTGTGAGACACCATCTGGTCTGAGAGAGCTGGGAGCTCTCAGACAGAATCTAGGAGCTGAGAACAGAACCTAGACCCTCTTCAAGCACAAGTGCTCTTTAAATGACTAAGCCATCTCTCCAGACCCCTGAATTTCAATATGTATTCTTCCCACTAGTTAGACATCTAACAACACTTTGCTATAAGAGAGATTGGGAGTAGGGGGAGACTGGAGAGATGGCTCAGTGGTTAAGAGCACTGACTACTCTTCCAGAGGTCCTGAGTTCAATTCCCAGTAACTACATGGTGGCTCACAGTCATCCCTAATGGAGGTCTGATGCCCTCTTCTGGTGTGTCTGAAGAGAGCAACAGTGTGCCCACATACATAAAATAAATAAATATGTCTTTTTTTAAAAAATAATAATAATAAGAGAGACTGAGAGCGTAAACCTTACTTTTGTGGCCAAACAGCTTTCGCCACAGAGCCTCTCTTAACAACTAAAGTTATTAAGCGTTTTTTTTTAATGGTTGCTTATGACACACCTATATGGTGAAGGACTTGGGGTTTGTGTTGTTATGTCAGCAAAGAATTTGTCTCATCATTAAACTCAGAATGTCTAATGAGTTATTTCTACCCATAAGAATTTTCTTTTCTCTCTCCTTTCTCTCTCTCTCTCTCTCTCTCTCTCTCTCTCTCTCTCTCTCTCCAAAGGAAAACTTTTGGGAGTATTTCCATCTAGCATGGGAATCCTTTGATTAAATTCAAGTCGTTGGGTTTGATAGCGAGTACTGTCACCCACTGTGTCATAACACCAGCCCTGCAATTTTCTTGTGTTCCCCTTAGGAACTTCAAAAAAAGATTCTCAGAAAGACAAAGCCTGTGAACCAAAGCCCCAGCACATAGAAGGAAAGAAATGGTCAGGTAGGTCCTCACTTAACCTTCCTTTCCTTTGTACCCTAGAGGAAAGACCTGGTTAAAACGAAATGAAATGGGCTGTGTTGTATACTGTGTCTTTCACAGGAGAATTTTTGATTTGTGACTGGAAGATGAAGCACGTCAAATCTGAAGATGAGGAACAGGCCAAATTAATCTGTGATGACCCCAGATTCACAGGTACATGTTTAATAAACAAACTAGGAAAGGCAGGTGACAGCCTAATACACGACTTTAGTTCACCACTGCACCTCCTGAAGTCGGGGTTTAACTAAAGCACACCGCAATCCTTACACTATCTTGTCCCTGGAAACTGACAGACCTAAATGGAAGCCCGATGGGTGTTTTTGGCAGCAGTGTGCTATTGGTGGTGACATGTACTATTGGTGATGGATTACCATTGGCGAATGCTTAGAGCATTTAACATTTAAATATCTAGCAGCATTATACTTTAATTACTACATTGCCCTAACACTGCTTGAAAGGCATGACCCAAGCATATGAAAGGACACAGATATTAGATATTAGAACTCAATAAAAATAACTATTTTCCTAGTAGGGCTACACCCAAACATGTTAGACAGGCAAGAGTCTGTCTTGTTTACAAAGACTTAACAATGAAAACAAACTGTGGAACAGACAGAAAGGCGGTTCTTAGCTATCCGATGAGCCACGTGTTTAGCCATGATTGGTTTGAGTAATGCTCAGATTTTTTTAAATGCTAATTTATTATATTTTCCTCATTACTTTAAAAAGTACAACTAGGGGGCTGGAGAGGTGGCTCAGTGGTTAAGAGCGCTGACTGCTCTTCCAGAGGTCCTGAGTTCAATTCCCAGCAACCACATGGTGGCTCACAACCATCTGTAATGGGATCCCACTCCCTCTTCTGGTGTGTCTGAAGACAGCTACAGTCTACAGTAATATAGATAAAATAAATAAAATCATTTTTAAAGTGCAACTAATCATAGTTTAAAGCAAGATTATTTTCTATCTGCAATCTTCTCATTTAAGCCTGAATTAAATAGTAAGCTTTGCTTTCAATCTAATTAATTAATTGATATTTGTTCATGTGATTTATACATGTGTGGTACACATGGCTGCATACACCCATGTATTATATATGTGGAAACAAGAGGTTGGTGATATATCTTCTTCTGCTGTGGACACCTTACCATTGGACATAGAGTCTTCCCCAGAACCTGGAGCTTGCCATTTTACAATTACCTCAGGAGCTGCCTGACTGCGTCCCCCCAGCACCGGGGTTTAAGCACTGTACCCAGATTTTCACATGGCTGCGAGGAATCTAAACCCAGCTCCTCAAGGTTGCTCAGCAAGCAGTTTATTCACTGAGTCATTTTCCAAAGCCCAAATAATGCTTTCTGTCCTCAAGATATTTTAATGAATGTGTATAATGTTAGTTAAGTTCCTATGGCTGGCAAGTTCATGTTCTTCTGCAAGTTCATGTTCTTCCATCTAGGTCAAATTTTATTGACAACATTTTTAGAATATCATGAGAAATGATTGTTTCTGAGTTAATCAGATTCTCTCATAGGAGGCACAGGAGCTCAAATGACTGGATCTATGAATGAATGTAACACGAGTCAGTGGGATGACATGTTATGAAATATAATGTTGCCACACTGAACGTCAGGACAAATATATTGGCCAGCGATCTTAGTGAGAGTTGTTGGTGCGTAGCATTTACGAAAACATTTAACTGGTTAGCCTGAAGGTAGCTGCTTTGTACGCACCTGCTCCAACAGAGCCAACTCTCTCTCTCAGCCATCTCCTCTTTTGATTTTAGGCAGTTTTCTTCACATTGTCTCAAAAACAACCACAAGAGCATCCATCTATGTGCCTCAGGCTACTAATTCAGCAATCAGAATACAAACCCCAAACCACCCCAGTGGTTCTCAAAATAGTGCTGAGGCTAACTCTGTTTGGCCTAGAGCACATTACACTGTTGTTATATATGAATTCTTGGCCAAACCTTACATCATCCATCCAAGCAGCAAGGGTGAGAAGACTCCGTGCCATCTCGCTCCCCCTCTAAACTGACAGTGGAAGAGAATTGTTCTCGGTTGCTGTCATCATAGAGAGAACATGGATTCCCAAGAGGCAAAAGCAGTGGATGTTGGTGCCAGGTTTTAGCTCTGTGGTATTGCTCTTGTTTAGAATATGCAAAACCTTGTATTCAATCACCTACACCCAAACAAAGTGATGGGAGGTGTTCATCATAACAGGTGCTTACTTTTTTCCCTAAGATTTGAGCGAAGCAATTACTTTACTGTCTGATATATCTTCCTGCTTCACAGATCTCCATGCAACTATTAGGAATTTTCAGGCTTACAAGGGGATCAGAGGGAGGAGTGCCTTCAATGGAGTCTCCCTCAATTTGCTGCAGTTTGTACAACTCCTAGAGACATTTGTTGGTGAAGACACCTCCTATAGTGTCAGCAAGAACCTCACCTCCTTTTTTCAGAAGAACTATTCTGAAACGAAGCAAGAGAAAATTAAAGCCTTAGAACAGGTGGGTAACATTTACCAATGCAGCAAGGAAAGTCGCTATTATCTGTAAATCCCCAACCTCTACTCTTCCTAGTGTGCCATCTCTTTAGAAACGTACAAGCAAGCCAAGACATGGTGCCGCACCCCTTCAATCCCAGCACTCTGGAGGCAGAGGCAGGCAGATCTCTGTGATCTTGAGGGCAGCCTGATCTATAGAGGGAGTTCCAGATCAGCAAGGGTTATGCAGAGAAACCCTGTCCCCAAAACAAACAAAAGCAACCCAGCATAGCCATTAAATAAAACTTTGATTGGGGGCTGGAGAGATGGCTCAGCAGTTAAGAGCACTGACTGCTCTTCCAGAGGTCCTGAGTTCAATTCTCAACAACCACATGGTGGCTCACAACCATCTGTAATGGGATCTGATGCCCTCATCTGGTGTGTTTAATGACAATGATGTACTCACATAAAGTAAATAAATAAATCTTTTTTTAAAAGAAATTTAAAAAACAAACAAACAAACAAAAAAAAAAGCCCTTTGATTGGTAAGACAGCACTCCAGAGAACACATTTTCCTAAAAATGGCATGATTGCTTCTGGTGAGAGATGACCCATGGTATAGCTTTGATTCTGTCCTTTGAAGCCCGAGGTGCAAGCATGTGTAGATGTGAAGGCATAAAGGCATGAAGGTAGCTGGGCAGTGGTGGCGCATGCCTTTAATCCCAGCACTTGGGAGGCAGAGGCAGGCAGATTTCTGAGTTTGAGGCCAGCCTGGGCTGTACAGAGAAACCCTGTTTCGAAAAAACAAGCAAAAAAAATAAAAAATAAAAGCATGAAGGTGTGCATGCACATACTGTCTGCCTTGTGGGAGCCTGTGGAGATGCATATACTTAAGGATCTGCTTATGCCTTGAGTGTGTGTTTTTATCCACGGGCCCCCAGTGGCACACTTACCCTAGGCACTTACTGCTTTCTTGAGTGATAAGTGTACACGCACTGCCTTATATGAGCAACTTACTCTGTCTACATGGGAAATGTAGGAATTAGTTTCACTGTGTTTATTCAAGTAATCTCACTGTCCTTATGAGTCTTCTCAGCCTAAGTCCAGACTTGATAAGTCTTTGGCCTGCTCAATACAGTCTCCTTCCTGTAATCAAAAAGTACTTATTTATTTGTGCGTGTGCGTGCGTGTGTGTGTGTGTGTGTGTGTGTGTGTGTGTGTGTGTGTGTGTGTGTTGTGCTGAGGATCAAACCTAAGGTTTTGCACACTATAGGCAAGTGTTTGACCACTGAGATATCCCTCTAGCGCTTGTGTTTTGACATGGAGTCTTGCTATGTAGCCAGGCTATCACTGAATTCATAATCCTTCTGCTTTAGCCTCCTGGGTTCTGGGACTATAGATAGTGCCGCCATGGGTGGCACACTCATTTTTATAATCAAAATCAAGCTCTTTGATAGTTCAATAATTGTCCATTATCTAATTAACAAAATTATTTAGTGACAACTCTAAAAAAAAACTGTTAAGATCAATGTTAGGTTAAATAAATGTTAAGTATAAGCATTTTTCTTTTTCTTTTAAAAAAGATTTTATTTTAAATTATGTGTACATGTGTGTGAGAGTCTCTGTATGTGCACATGAATGTAGGTACCTATGGAGGCCAGAGGCTTTGGATTCCCCGGAGCTAGATTTATAGACAGTTGTGAGTGACCAGATGTGAGAATCTAACTTGGATCTTCTGGAAGAATAGCCAGATGTACTTGTAACTGCTGAGCCGTCTCTGCGGCCTCACAGATATCTTTTTTAACATAGTTTTGTTGTTGATGTTGATGTTGTTGTTATTGTTGTTGTTGTTGTTGTTTGAACACTGTCATTTATTTCTTCCTTTTTATTATAAGATATATGCCCTTAAAAAGCCTGATAGAGCTGCCCACATGTTTATCCTACTTTTGAATAATCAAGAAAGGATTGGAAAGAAATAATCAAACATCTTTAAGGAGCGTATTGCCCTTTCTAGTCTGAAGTGTTTTGGCCTTGCACAGAGAATCCTTGGCTGTCATTGGTTGAGAAGTGAAATGGAAACGGCGAGTCAGGGAGTTAAATCCGTCTCTGTGGTGCCTGCTATTGTCCTCATCCCAAAGCAATGTTGCTTCTATAAGAAAAAAAAATGCTATATTTTCTTTAAATGCAAAATACCAGCCAGCACAATGAAGAGTATATGTTTTTTGTCCTGTTTGTATCCTAGGCCAGACAAAATTCCTTCCGGGTCCGACGGAAAATTCTCCTCGAAGCCCTCTTTGATAAGTGGGACAATGATGGCTCAGGCTTCCTGAAGCTGAATGAAGTTGATAATCTCCTGTATACATATAAGGAGGGAATGGAAAGAGAATCCATGAAGAAAGGTAAACGATTAGCATGTTCCTATTAAAGATGTGGTGACAACCTGGCTTTCAGTTTCTCAACACTATGCCACATATGCACAGTCAAAAACAAACAGTAGAGGCTGCGGGGTGACTCAGTTGGTCAAGCTCTTGCTATGTGAGCGTAGGCTATGAATTTAGATCCCCAGCTCCTGCATAAAAGGCAGGCACTGGGGTAGGTCAGGCACCTCAGCACTGAAGAAGCAGAGACCTGGGGATCCCTGGAGCATATTGGTCAGCCAGTGAGCCCCAGATTCAGTGAGGGACCCTATCTCAAAAGTAAGATTGGGAGTAATTGAGAAAAACACCTAATCCATATGCACACACACACTGGCATGCACAAGTGCACACATTCACGAATAACAGAGAGAGAGAGAGACAGAGAGACAGAGAGACAGAGAGACAGAGAGACAGAGAGACAGAGAGACAGAGCAAGACAGAGAGAGACAGAGAGACAGAGAGATACGGCTATTCTAAACATATCAGATACCTTTCCAAGCCTGCTGGTATATTTAATTTTTTCTTCTTCTTTCAGGCCTGGGATTAAGTTTACTCCTTTTATTTTACTTTTTAAATTTTATTTTTTAAAACAGAGTTTGGTTAAGCCTTTGAAGCTGAAGTGAGAGCTGTTGAGTGGGAAAGAGCGAGAGCTGGAGAGCATGTAGATGACCAGGAACCTGCGTTCCTCTTCATGGAGAACGGAGAGTGTTACAGTGTTTTCAGTAGCCCTGGAGCCCAGGCTGACTCTAGCTGTGAACTGATCACAGGCATTTCCGGGGTTAAAACCCAGACCATGTGTCCTGAACTCTCAGTCTCTCTCTGCTTTAGTAAGTTCTAAACTTTCAAGTCTGGCTGGGTCTAAACTTCCTCTTCGGTAGAATAAACTTTTATTCTTCTTTCTCTTATTTATTTATTTATTTATTTATTTATTTATTTATTTATTTGCTGGGTTTTGGAGACAGTGTTTCCCTGTGTAGCCCTGGTTATTCAGGAACCCACTCTGTAAATTAGGCTGGCCTCGAACTCTGCGTGCCTCTGCCTCCGAGTGCTGGGATTAAATCAGCTTCAGTTTTCATGTTTGAACTATTACACATGATAGGTCAGCTTTCATGTTTGAGCTATTACACATGATAGGTCAGCACTTTATCTCCAGGCCTCTTTTTTTACTTATGACTTTGAGACAGGGTCTCACTGGCCAGATGGGACTTGAAATCATTTAGGTTGTCCAAGCAGGTCTTCAGTGACTCCCTTCATCCTATCTGCTGAGCAGCTGGGACTACAAATGCATGCCACCAGGCCTGGCTGGAGTAATGTCTTAAAACTCGGGAAACTCCACAGCAATATCATTCTTTTTTTTTTCTCTTCTTCCTTTAACGAGTAGTAGACAAACTGAACACAAGTACATCCGAGCCACATGGCCTGACCTCAAAGGGAGGAAAAGTAAACTTGGTTCAGACTGATGAGATCCCTCCCCTCTCTCTTTTAAACTTTACTTTTTTGGTGGGGGAGCTTTTTAATCACTTATCTATTTGCTTTATGGGCATTGGTATTTTGTCTGCTTGAGTGTCTGTACAAGGGTGTTGGGTCCTCTGCAACTGGAGTTACAGACAGTTATGAGCACCGTGTGGGTGCTGGGAATTGAACTCAGGGCCTCTGGAAGAGCAGTCAGTGCTCTTAACCGATAAGCTATCTCTCCAGCCCCAGTTTTTATTCTCTTTAATGATTTTTTTCCTCTTCCTTTTTCACTTCTTTTTTTCTTATATCTTTACTTCCCCTAATTGACATAAAACTTTTTTTTTTTTTTTTTGGTTAGAAAACTGGGACATTAGGAAGGACTAAGAAACTCTTCAGTCTCTTCCCGATTACCATGCCCTTGACACATTTGAAGATTGCAAACTGGCTGTTTGTAGTGTGCTCTTCACACAGATTAGTGATTAAATCCAGGTTATCCATCCTTTGACCGGATCAGAATATATAATCAATAACTCATGTTGAATTCTATTCACAAATCCTATGATAATAACATTGATAAGTTGATTAAAAAGATACCTGCTGGGCTGGGCGTAGAGACCAGTAGATAGTGTCCTTGAATCACAGACTCAAAGCCTTGAATTTGGTTCCCAGTACTTCATTAACCAGGTGTACAGTACACATCTGTAGAGCCAGCAAGTTCAAGGCTAATCTGGGATACATGAGACCCTTCTCTCAAAAACAAATTTTTTTTTTCTGTCAGTCCTTCTACTTTAAAGTTACTTTTTTTATGAATAGTGTTGTGTGGGTGTACTGAAAAATGGAGGCAAGCTTTCTGCTTTTTGCCAAACTTTTCATTGATAATAGCATGTAACTATTTCTTGTTTGAGTCATTGGGTTGTAACCTGATATTGTCACTATTTGTTTTAATGCCCATATTGCCCCGGATTTAGTCCTTTTCTGTCTGGCTCCCATAGCCTCTCACTCTCAGCATTGTATTCTGAAAATTTTCAAACATACAGCCACTCTGAAAGACTCTATCGAGGCATCTGGCTACCCATGCACAGTCTACACTCTGCCGGCGACACCGCCATGGCTTCTTGTTACTGCTCCATCCTCTCCTTATCCTTCGACCTGAGTACAGCCAGTACAAAGCCGAGCAGTTCTGGGGGATGGGGAGGGCGTGAGGATTATAGAAAAGAAGACTCAGAGACAATGGTTAGAAATCAGGAGGGCTATCCAGTCAGTACTTCGACAGCCTTGAGTTTAATTCTCTGAGGCTTTATATACTTTATAGCATCATGTAAAACAAAGTCACAAGCCAGCAGAGAGGATGACTGTTGTACATTCAGTGTCTGTACTCATCCAGAGATCTCCCTTAGTCATCTCTGTTCCCCCAAGATTAACAGAACATTCAGCCCCTCGCCTTGAGCTTCAAGTGTATCCCTTCTTATCAATCCATGTTTATCATTCAGCAGGCCCGGAAATCTGCCAGTAGACCCTGGCGTGACTTGACTCTGCCTGACAGGCAGGTTTTCACAGAAGCAGGCAAAATGGCTCCCGACATCTACCTATTTCTGTTATTTTTGATACGTCTTAAAGCAAAACTTGCTTCTTCCTGAATATCATTAACTTGAGGTCAATATTTAGTTAACTGGTTTTTTTTTCCTCTTTGATGCAAAATTGGGTGTGCAAATTTTAAGGGTAAATTTGCTGAGTTTTTGACAAATCTGTAAGCAGTGTAGCTCATGCTTCTTGGGAGAAGAAGAACAAAAAGCTCCTCATGTCCTTTTCCCGAGCAGTCCCCACAGCACAATCCCCAAGGCAACCACCGAGGTTTTCCCACTATCTCACTATCCCACTTTCTCATCTAGACCTCACAAAAATAGAATCACAGAATGTATACTCTTTACGGAAAGACTTCGTTCACTCAGCATAACGTTTCTTGAGATTCTGAGACGCTGCAGATTTCTGAGCCACCGGGCAGATGGGTATTTTCGGTTTTAAAAGAAACTTCAATCTTCTCTGCCATTTTAACGACTCCATCATTCTTTGAGCTCTTCTTTGCTTTCTGATATGAGATCTTCTGGGTTCAATCTTATGCTTCACTTGTTTCCATCCATAACGTCTCCGGGAACCTTGGTATCTTTTACTGAAAGGTGGTGTTTAGAAGCCAAGATTTGAGTTATACATGTGCTGATTTCTCCCAAGGCTCTGCTCTCTTTCTCTGGAGACAAAGATTTGCGTGTATTTGCATATTCACAGGCATTGTTATGTGAATATAAAACACATCTCTATATATCTTTGTCTCCTAATATTAGAAATCATGAGTTTACACCAATACTTCTATGTCCAACTCAAAACAACAGAACTGTTTTTTAAAAATTATTTATTTACTTTACATCTCAAATGCAGCTTTCTCTCCCTCCTCTCCTCCCAGTCCCTCCTTCTCCCCTCCTCTGCCCCACCCACTCCTTCTCCTCTCTTCCTCAGAATAGGGGAGGCCTCCCATGGATTTCAACCAGGCTTTGCATATTAAGTTGCAGTAAAACTAGGTGACTAGTAAGACTTCTTCTATTGAGGCAGCCCAGTTAGGAGAAGGGGATCCAAAGGCAGGCAACAGCACCTGCTCCGACTTTAGGAGTCCCACATGAACACCCAGCTGCACAACTGTGACACATGTGCAGAGGGACTAGGTCCACCCCACGCATGCTTCCAGTCTCCATGAGCCCCTATGAACCCAACCTTTATAGATCCTCTCCCTCACCACATCAACTCCACAGACGGATGTACTTGGCATATTTCTTAAGTTCTAATGTTTGGTGTGCGCCAAGGCTCTTCAGTCCCGCAGCCGCCCTCCGCAGCCCATTCAGGTTCCAGCTGCCTATACTCAGCTGACTGCTACATGAAGTCTTACTAAGGCAGATTTCTCATATCGGGCTTCCCTTTGCTATAAATATTCCCTTTGTCTTGATTAGGTTGTGACTCCATAGACCAGGATGTCCCTCCATTTGGAGACCCTCTTCACTCCATTCAGTATTCAAAATCTAAGTGGGACTTTGACACCCAAACCTGGCCTATCCATAGAGCCACCCTCTTCACTGCGAGGGCTCAAGGTTGCTCTTTCACTATCCTCGCACTGCTCGGACTCTGAAAACCCGCACACAATATCCCTGAAGGATGCCCTTCTCAGCAATGAGCTCTGACCAAAAGTGGATACTTCCCTTGTTCTGCCCAAGGTAATGACATTAGGACAGCACTGGCCAAGGAGAGACAGACACCAAGAACAGAGAAAAAACACAGAAGAACCCGTGAAGCACTTTTTTTGTTTGGTTGGTTTGGTTTGGGGTTTTTGTTTGTTTGAGACAAGGTCTCACTGTATAGCCCTGGCTGTCCTGGAACTCACTATGTAAACCAGGTTGGCCTTTAACTCACAGAGATCTTCTCTCCTCCCTCCTAAATTCTGGGATTAAAGGTGTAAACTGTTCACCCAGCTTCATGAAGCACTTCAAATCTGTTTAGAGAATGAAACACTTAGGATGCTTTTGGTTTAAATAATAGAAGACACAACCCAAAGCAGTTAGAAAAGAAAGGAGCCTCCTCGCTCACGGAACCTCCAGGATGGTTAAGGGCTCTAAGCCTGGGGCATGGAGTCAAATGTGACATTGGGAGGTGTCCAGTTCCTCCTTACTCTCTTGCTCTCACCCCAGCCCTTTCTCTGCTCTGTTTTGGCCCAATTATCATACAACCCTTTCCCTTGTGGAAGCAAATTCAGGCTCATAATATCTCAGGTTCATTCAAGTCAACAGGAATAAAACTGTCCTCCACCTAATCACTAGAGTGAAAAGTCTAACATTCAGGCATGGTGGTAAACACCTTCAAACCTGCCACTCAGGAAGCAGAGACAGGTGGATCTCCATGAGTTCAAGTCCAGCCTGGTCTACTTAGCAAGTTCCAGGCCAGCCAGGACTAAATAATAAGATTCTGCCTCAAGAGAAAAAAAGAAAAAAAAACACACACACAGAAAAGGCATGGCATTATGCTATACTAAACCAGCCACTCTGACTAGAGGCACAAAATGTCCTGTGCCTCTGGAGTGACCCTAGAATACTTGCTCTACCTTTAAAACTACAATGGATCCCACTCAAACTCATTTCTGCAATGAGAGTAGAGTGGTTTTCCCCAAGGCAAAACCATAACTATAAACTCTAGGAGGAAAATCCATGGATGCTAATGAGCTAAAAGCAAGAAATGTTTAACTACAGAAATCAGAGCTTGCATACGCTAAGATGGCACAAGTTTCAGAGTTCCAGGTAGTGGTTGTTAATTGTGAAATAGTGGCTTTGAATGGGTGCTTTTGTCACTAAAGGGAAGGAAAAGTCACAGTGGAAGACATTTGACAGGAAAGCTAGAACCTACTTTACAAGGAAGGACGTGGCCCTATCTGTTAGTTACCTCTCTCAGCTGTGACAAAACTACCTATCAGAAAAAAACCCTGGTCAGAGCAGCTTACAGAAGGAGGGGTTTATTCTGACTCACAGTTGAAGCACAGCTCATCATGATGGGGAAAGTCTGGTGCCAGGGGAAGATGGCAGCTGGCCCGACTGGCATTGCATCTACAGTCGAGATGCCAACAGGGAGAATGCTGATACTCAGCTCCCTGTCTCTTTTTTATTTAGTTTAAGGAATCTTACCCAAGGAATGATATTACCTACATTCAGGGTACATCCTGCCATCTCAATTAACCCAATCTAAAACTCCCCAATAGATATGCCCAGAGACTTGCTACCATGGTAAGTAAGTATTGATCCTGTCAGGTTGGCAATCATTATAAACCATCACACTCTATGAATTGTTTTTTTGTTTTGTTTTTCCAAGGACAGGGTTTCTCTGTGTAGCCCTGGCTCTCCTGGAACTCACTCTGTAGACCAGGCTATCCTTGAACTCAGAGATCCACCTGCCTCTGCCCCCAGGTGCTAGGATTAAAGGCATGTGCCACCACCGCCCCACTACCCTGTGACTTGTTAATGTATAATAAATGTCAAAACACTTTTTATATGCACCAGGAGACATGTGCCAAAATGCTTGTAGTGCAGTTCCCAGGAGTGAAATATTAAAGATTTTGAAGCACACATTGCCAGGAGAACAAATAATCAGTGATATTATTCTACAAGTGCAGTGGCTTAGATGAATGAGTCAAAGCCACCAGAACACCATGATGAAGACAGTAGTGTAACGTTGAGTGAAAAGGCAAGTCCTAGGTCTGGGGATGGCTCAGAGTCCTTGAGAACCTAGGTTCTCAGCTTCTACCTCAGGTGGCTTACAACTGCCTGTAACCTCAGTTCCAGGGTATCAAATATCCTCTTCTTGTCTCTATGGGCTTGCTCGCACGAGCACGCGCACACTCACACACACACACACAAACACACACACAGCCATGAAGTCATGCATACTCATAAACATAAAATAATCTTCTTTTAAGCCCGAGGCTGGAGAGCTAGCTTAGAAGTTAAGAGCACTGACTGCTCTCCCAGAGGACCCAGCTTTGTTTCCCAGTACACACCTGCCACTTCACAACCATTTGTAACTCCGGTTTCAGGGAATCTGGCACCCTCTCCTGGCCTCCAAGGGCACCAGACATACATGTGTATACAGACATATATACAGTCAAAACACCCACAGACATAAAGAATAAAAACTAAGTTAGTGGTATTTTAGGATAAAATAAAAGAAAAATTAAAACATTAAAGATTAAAAGCAAGTCCAAGCCAGGCGGTGGTGGCGCACACCTTTAATCCCAGCACTTGGGAGGCAGAGGCAGGCGGATTTCTGAGTTCGAGTCCAGCCTGGTCTACAGAGTGAGTTCCAGGACAGCCAGGAGTACACAGAGAAACCCTGTCTCGAAAAACAAACAAACAAACAAACAAACAAACAAAAAAACAAAAAAAAAAAAAGCAAGTCCAAGAAAATTACGTATGGTTTGATAGTCTTTGTGTAATGTTTACAAACAGGTAAAACCAAACTATGCAACATTCATATACAACACAGTCACTGTTACATAACAAATGTCCAGTAAGAGATGTAAGGAAATGGGGGATAGAACAGGGCAGAAGAAGTTGCAGAGGCTAAGTTGCTGATGATGTTCAAGTTAGATAGTAGATTCATCATTGTACAAAAGAGTGAAAGAGGCCAGAGAGACGGATCAGAGGTTAAGAGCACTGGCTCTTCTTCCCGAGGACCCGGGTTCAATTTCCAGCACCCACATAGTGGCTCACAACCATCTGTAACTCTAGATGTGACACACAGACACACATGCAAGCAAACACTCATAGACATAAAATAATTTAAAAAAAATTAAATTTCTAAAAAGGAGAATGAAAGAGAATATCTGAGACCTACTTCAGTGGCAGAGTGCTTCTTGAGCACGTGGGAACACTGTAATCCTAAACACTGCAGAGATGGGATTTTAAAAGTGTAGGTGCAGATGTGTGCAAGCAATGGTCAGAGGCTATGAGTGAATGAGAACACTGGAACAAACCATTCTTTGATGGTACCAAGGGCAGTTGTGCTTTGAGACGAGGCTAGACTCAAGTAGGGACTTGAACCAAGGAATCTCATAGTGCAAACTGTGTGGGTTATTTTGGTTTGGTCTTTTGAGAAATTGCCCCAATAGCTCAGGCTGCTTCCAAAAACTCATGATGTTTCTGCTTTAGACTTCTAAATGCTAGAGTATAAGCCGTGTGTGTGTGTGTGTGTGTGTGTGTGTGTGTGTGTGTGTGTGTGTGTTCGTGCACGAGCACACATATACGTGTGCATTTCAGTTCTGGAAACTGAACCCAGGGCTTCATGAATGCTAGGCAAGTGCCCTACCACTGAGCCATATTTCCAGGTCAGCAAGTTGTGTTTTAGTCTTACAAATGTGTATGAAGCATTTACTATTGGTAAGTCCACTGTAAAGTGATAACATCTGTCTGGAGTTATAAATGTAGGAGTGGAAATGAGTGGCCACAGGGACAGTGCCAAAGAGGACAGAATAGGACATGAAAGACAAATGGGGGAGTCACAGTGGGCCCTGGGGTCTCCCCTGGCTGAGCAATAGAATTGAAACAAAATCATAGCCTGCATAGAAGTCAGTCACCATGATCAGAAAGACCTTTACTCTGCTTGGTTCCGCGTGGAGCACATAGGTTAAAGGCTTTAGCTTGCTGTCAGAGGAAAATGGAAACACTTCCCACAGATAAGTGAACAACCTTCAGCTTGTTCTCTGCTTCTCATTTCTGTCTTCTAGCTAAACTTCACATAAAATTTCCAAAGCCGAGTCCTGGTCAAGAAGTCAAACTGTCTTCAAAGCAATTTCGGAGGTATATAGAACTGGTCGTATCTGAACTCAGGGGCAATGAAGACCAAGTTCTGGAAAGCGTTGTGGAATTCCTGATGGGTTCTTTAGAGAGGAGCCACGTTGAGGGTCTAAGGAACTGTGCAAGGCGGAAATGGCTCCATCAGATCCAATATGCTGCAGAGACAAGTGGGGTTTCCCTGGAGCCAGTGTACACTGAGACCTTCAGGGCCCTCACCCAGGTACGCTCCCTAAAGAAATGTAAGAGAAAGCGCTTACTTGCGGTATGTGACGTTGAGTGGCTGCACATATGTTCAGGAAGAACAGATAAAATTGGCTTGAAAACTTGTTGGATGCTGCAAGAGAAAAATCACTGAGTGATGCTAGAGATGATTTATTTATTATGTTATAAACAACTCAAACCCAGGGATGTAGTCCGACTGACAGAAAGCCCAGCATGTATGAAGCTCTAGGTTCAATCCCAACTCCCGCTCACTCAGGTGTGAGTGGCACTTACTGCAATCTCAGAAGGCAGAGCCAAGAGGATCCGAATTTTAAAATCTTCCTTGGCTATATACTGAATACGAAGCCAGGCTGAGGTGGACTACATAAAGTTCTGTATTTAAATAAATATGTAGCCAGGCAGTGGTGGCGCACACCTTTAATCCCAGCACTTGGGAGGCAGAGGCAGGCGGATTTCTGAGTTCGAGGCCAGCCTGGTCTACAGAGTGAGTTCCAGGACAGCCAGAGCTACACAGAGAAACCCTGTCTCGAAAAACCAAAAATAAATAAAAAAAAAAAAATATATATATATATATATATATATATATATATATATATATATATATATATATTATATAATAAAGCAAGCTAAGTGAGATAAAGCTGGGATGGTTGGGAAAAGATAGAAATGCGTGGAAATGATGTCCTGGACTTTTATTTGTTCTGAGAGTCAAATCCACCAAGACTAGATAATAGAATGATATTGAGAAAGACGGTACGGAGATACACAGCCACACAAGCTTCACTTACTGTGCATGGTGCTTGCAGAACAATGCACCCATCAAAAAAGAATTTTTAATTGTTTAAGTTTTATTTTTATTTGTGAGGGACAGACTGAGGTATATGTGTAGAGGTGTAAAGTACATGTGTAAACAACAACTTGTGGAGACTCAGGGAAACTTTCAAGCCAGCCAAGACTACATAGTGAGAGGTAGACAGACAGACAGACAGACAGACAGACAAATGAGAAAGCCAAATAGCCAATGATTTTTACGTTTCAACATTCTTCTCCATTAGGAAAACAAAACTTAAAACTAGTTTTACAATTCATCTCACCCTAGTCAAAATGGCTCTGATGAAGAAACAAATGACCACAGAAGTTGGTGGGAATGTGGGGAAAGGGACGCTTTATCCGGTGCTGCTGAGAGTTTAGTGCAGCCACCGTACAAATCAGTGTGGACAGTCTTCAAAAAGCTAAAAGCAGAGCTACCGTGTGGCTCAGCTGTACCACTCCTGGGCACAAACCAAAGACCTCCCTCTCCTACCACAGAGACACTTGGGCGTCGGCATTCACGGCCGTGCTTCTCACCACAGCAGAGAAATAGAAGCGGTCTGGAAGGTCCTCGGTAGGAAGACAGATAAGTGAAATGTGGCACAGAAACACAATGAGTCTTGCTCAGCTGTAAAGAAAGATGAAATTATAAAGTCTGCCTGAATATGGAGCACTCTAGAAATATCGAGGTGACCCAGACTCAGAAAGACAAGAATCTCATGTTCTCTCTTATATGCAGACCCTAACTCTTAATATGTCTGTATGTAACTAAGGGATGTGTTGGTCAGGGTTCTCTAGAGAAACAGAACTGTAAAAAGTAAATCCAGTTTTTCCTCTTTCCAGCCTCTCCTCCCTGAATGTTGACGCTGAGATGAATTCTTTGTTAATGCATGCCTAGGCCACAAGCTTGGCTCACTCCCTGCTATTTTATAACTTATCTAACCCACTCAAACTATTCTGTCTTCCACACGGTTAGTCATCTCTCCTCATCTTCTTGCGTCCAAGTCTGGGGTGAATCTCTCCTTCATTCTACCCTGAGCTCATCTACCTGCTGGTTAGTTAGCTCTCCTTCAGACCCTGCCTGCTACTTCCTCCGCATCCCAGCCCAAGTCTCCCTTGCCTCTCATTATTTCCCAGAATCCTCCTCTCTTCCTGCCAGTGTCCTTCCTGCTATTTCCTGCCTCAGCTCATTGGCCATAGGCTTTTTATTGACAAGTGATGCTTTATAGAAATTCTCTCAACAAAGAAATGATAGGGTGTGTGTGTGTGTGTGTGTGTGTGTGTGTGTGTGTGTGTATGAGTATATAGGATGAATACACATACACACACACACAGTGGTATAGCACACATCTTTAATTCCAGTATTCAGGAGGCAGAAGCAGGAGGATCTTTGTAATTGAGGCAACACAGTGAGCTCCAAGACATTCAGGACTACATAGAGTCTGTCTTAAATAAGTTGTGTGTAGGATAGATTATTAGAACGGCTTACAAGCTGTGGTCCAGCATGTCCAACAGCTGCCTACCAACAGAAGGTCCAAGAATCCAATGTTTGTTCAACCTGGATGTCTCAGCTGGTCTTCAATATACACCAGAATCCTGAAGAAGTAGACTCCAGTACCAGTGAAGGAATGAACTTACCTGTGAGAGTGAGGGCAAGCAGGCAAAGAACAATGCTCTGTTCTTCCATCTCCTTTAGATATAGACTACCACCAGAAGACGTGGCCCAGATTTAAGCCAGATCTTTCCACCTCAAAAGATCCAGATTTAGGCTGGGTCTTCCCACCTCAAATAATTCAATCAGGAAAAATCTGTCTCAGATGCACCCAGCTTAGATTTTAATTAATTTCAGATGTAGTCGAGTTGACAACCAAGAATAGCCATCACAGGGGATAAGGATGAGTACAGACTATGAAACTAGATAAGGGACAACAAGAAGGGACGCAGAGGTGTTGAGGGAGGGAAAGAGGAAGGATCACATGTGACCTTAAAACAGAAAGGAGGCTACTGGGGTGGGGCAAATTTTGTTTGATGAATGCCACAGCAAAACCTAATCTTTACATTCTAATGTTAAAAAAGAAAGTCACCAGCAGTCTTGTCTCCAAGAAACTCTTTCCTGAAATGTCCCTGATCGAGTCCAATGGATTAAGAACTCCTTGAGGCTGTAAAAACGCCTTAGCTGTTGAGTGCACTTGCTGCACTTGCAGAGGACCCAGTTTTCACTCCCAGCATCTACAAGGTGACTCACAATCACTGGTAACCCCAGTTCCAGGAGATCCAATGACCTCTTCTGGCCTCTGCCGGCACCAGGCATGCACGTGGAGCAGGTACACGCATGTAGACAGAGCACATAACATAAAAATGAAGAAATCTCTTTCAAACTCAAAACAGACCCTTGAGAGCTTTGTTTACCCACGCCGGTTCATTCCTGCTTCGATGGTGAAGGATGAGGAAAGCGCAGGCGCTGTCTTGCCTCAGCCTCTCAAGTCAGTACCTTTGACTGAACTCTCTCACCTTCAACTATGACTGTGCTTCCAAAGGCTCTAAGTTTTGAACCTTTGAATTTGATTAGAGCTAAGAGGTTTTAGCTTGGCTTGGGGGAGGCGGTATGAGTTTTCAGTAAAGCAATCTCTACATGTAAGACAGCCATTCTGCTGACTAAAACTCAGGTTTGAAGAGCAACGTGGTGTCAGCCTTTCCCCCACTGCCTATGATTGGTAATCTCTACATCATTTTCTCAATAAAAATATTGGTGCTAGATTCCCAAACATACTAGCAAAGGGACCGGGGGACTGATGCTGATGACAAATACACAGTCAGAAATGTTTTGCTACAGGACGCTGAGGCTCATGGGAATAAGAGGATCAGTGCTCACATCTCCCTCCTAGAGGAAAACGTGCTCCTGCCTGAGAGGGGACGTGTTCTCTTGAGGAATGTGGCTTGCACTCTAGATGATGCTCCGTTTGTCCTGAACAAAGTGCTCTACAGGGACATGAAGGGAATCAGGTAGGAGCTGCTCAAGAGTCGGTTTCTTTCTGTCTGGTGTTTTAAAGACAGGATCTCATGTACTTCTGGCTGGCCTCCAATTTGATATGTAACCAAGGCTGGCCTTGAACTCCTGATCCTCCTGTCGGTACCCTTCAAATGCTGGGTTATGGGTAATGTACCACCATGCCTGGCTCTGGTTGCAGCTTTCTAAAACAGGATTTCACCTTCTGAAGTAAATTGGCATTTGAACCCTAGCGAGTTGCTCAAGAGAGAACTGTCTCTAAGTGACCAGCTTCCAGAGTGGGACCTGAGGTGTTTTAAGTGGTTTCTGCTACTGTTATATTTTTATTAATTAGTTTGTGTATATGGGTGTTTTGTTGGCATGTGTGTCTATGTACCACTTACATATCTGATGCCTGCAGAGGCCGGAAGAGGGTGTTAGAGCCCCTAGAACTGGAGTTACAGTCAGTTACAACCCACCATGTGGGTTCTGGGAACTGAACCCAGATCTTCTCTTCAAGAGCAGTCAGTGCTCTTAACAGCTGAGCCACCTCTCCAGCCCCATGATTTCAAATGGTTTTAGCAGATCATTTCTAGAACTCACCCTGGAAATGATTCACCATTTAAGGATTCAGCTTAGCAATGTTGGCTTCATAATTTGTAGCCCCATCATCTGGTAAATACACCAATACACATATACGTGTGTGTGTGTGTGTGTGTGTGTGTGTGTGTGTGTGTGTGTGTGTGTATGCTTGTATATGTATGTATTGAACTGAATGTCTAACACACGCTAGAAAAATCACTCCACCTTTGAACTGCACTTCAAGCCATAAGATTATCTTTGAAATCTTTCTAAGTCAGACCCTCCAAAATGGTGATTCACCTCTCCTACATATAATGCTTAGAATCACAGACAAGTAGAGTTTGTTTTCTCCATGGTTTAGTCTAAAGCCTGTGACTTCTCAATATCCTTGTGTACCTTTTCGACAGCTTTACAGTAGTGGATGAAGGCAAGCCAATCCATGTCCCTCAGGTTCAACACCACGGAAATATTTTCTTCTGGAACAGTTCCCGAAGTAAGAATGAGCGTAATGGGTCGTTCCTGGCTCTGCCTCTTCAGGATGCGTATATGAGGATCTTTGGGGTCCTGGCAGTTGACACACTTCGAGATCCCCATAACATAAACATCTTCTTACCTCATGAGATCAGATTCTATCAGGTAAGCTGGAAGTCTACAAGTGCAGTGGTCAATAGCTTCTCTTTATGTCTTCAAAGTCAACCCTGGAAGCAGAGGAGAGGAAAGACGCTGTGTGTAGACAGTCTCATCATGTTTGTAGCAAGCATCCTTTTCATTTGTAGAAGGACTGGGATACACGTGCATGCCTGAGCCTCTCTGGAATGTTACTTATATGTGCCTCTGCACTAAGCATGGGAATAGAAACTGATGCTTTGTAATGGAACTAATGACCAAATCACTGAGCCCCTCAAAATAGGAATGGGCGTGTAGAAGGGTGTGCTGGCTAGTTTACACTAGTAACTTGTCACAACCTAGAATAACCTGGGGAGAGAGTCTTAACGAGGAATTTCGTAGACTAGGTTGGCCTTGGGTATACCTGTAGGGGGTTATCTTGACTGTTAACTGATGCAGAAAGACCAAACCTATTGTGGGCAGCACTGTTCCGAAGATGAGAGTCGGTGGGAAGCACCGTCAAAGGCAGGGGCTACTGAATGAGGGTCGGTGGGCACCACCGTCAAAGGCAGGGGCTACTGAGCAGTGTCAGAGAGGAAATTCTAGCTAAGCATGGCAGCAAGTGAGGAAAGTTCACTCTCTCTTCTCTTGACTGTGCATGTGATGCTTTGCACGGTTTAAGTCCTTGCCTTGACTTGCCTGAAGTAACGCACTGCAACCTGGAGTTAACCCTTTCTTCCCTAAGTTGTTCTGTGTCGGGATGTTTCTTCACAGCAACAAAAGTGAAGCTAGGACAAGGAGCTATAGCTGTTTTCATTGATAATGTTCCCTATTGATCCCTTTGCTCTTTCCACGATGGATGCTAAGTAGGATATGCATCCTCACAGCTCTTGATTTTAGTGTTATCGTTTCTGAGGAAAATAAAGAAGCCCAAATATTTCTAGAGAATTTATGTTTTCAAATTAGATCATGGAAATGGCAAGCATATTTTAGACTATGAAATAGCTAGAACATTTTGATCTAATTTTATGGATAGATTTAAAGCCCATGGAGCCCGGGGTCTGTGTCCTGTGGTAAGTCAGGAGCTGGCTGCACTGGCATTTTTTTGTCCCTCTAAGCCCTTGTTCTTTGAGTGTGTTCACCATTACACCTCTCCTGCTCTACACCTTATGGCTGGACACCTGAGGACAGTGGTGGGTTCTTCTCTGACCGTCTTTTTTAGTAAGACTCATCCCCGTGTCTAATGTGGGACAAAAGTATGAGAAAACAAATGGTAGTGTACAGAGTTGGCAGTAAACTAACTGCTTAGTTAGTGACCAAACTGCATGGGCGTGACCAAATGATGATAAATTAGCTCTCTGCTATTGGCAATTATAACACTGGGTCTCTCTCTCTCTCTCTCTCTCTCTCTCTCTCTCTCTCTCTCTCTGTGTGTGTGTGTGTGTGTGTGTGTGTGTGTGTGTGTGTGTGTGTGTGTGTGATTTTGAAGAATCTGTGCTTCTTAGAATTTTTTGACGAGGCCACAGTTGGAATCTCTGGCCTTCCCATTTGTCCCCTCTCTGTGGAAGAGTCCCATGCACATGGACTTCCTATGGAAGACTGCGTAACTGGCATTCGTAGGTCTTGAAACCAAACATATTCTGTTCAGTTGACCTGATGGTAAAGGCCATGGATATTAAAAAAAATAATATTGGGAGCCAGGTTAATTCCAGTACTTGGGAGGCAGAGCTGAATCTCTGATCTGGTCTATGTAGCAAGTTCCAGGCTGGGCAAGCAGGGCCACATAATGAGAACCTGTCTCAATAAATGATGATGATGATGATGATGATGATGATGATGATGGTGATGATGATAATGATATGAAATAAGGACAACTAATAGCATTCTAGACTAAAATCTTTGCTTTTGAAGGATGTTTTTATCCTTTCTAAGTTTATCTTCTTCTGATTGCACATGTCATAAAGCATAAAAAAATGTATAGGCCTCTCTTTACATTCTTGGTGTCTTATGATCCCTTTTGCATAGCCGAATCTCAAAGAGTGCCTTTTGGAGAACTGATTTTAACTAATTTGTCGATCATAAATTTAAGAGACAATCATTGCTGACCACTGTGTAATTTACGAAAATATGCAAGTTGAGTTGTCCGTCTTCTCAGGGTGTTGCCAGTGCCTTCAGCACAGCTTATCACTACGTTCACAGCAGGGAGCACATCCTGCACACTGTGATTACAGGCATCAGGTGGCTCTTCAGTATGACATCTGGCATCACCGTCATTACTACATGCTTCATTGAACCGAGCTCAGAGCAGGTAGGTAACGCTGGGCTGTGTTACACCTTCTCAATGTTTTACAGTTATTAAATATTAATGTCTTGTTAATATTTAAGAGTCACACTATTGGGGGTGTGGCTCAGTGGTAGATCACTTGCTAGCGTGTTCAAGGCTCTGGGTTTGATCCCAGAATCACACACACCAAAAGAAACAAGTAAATAAAATCATGATCCCAACTCATTAACAAGTATCTACTAAAAACTGCCTTGGGCAAAGGGGAATATCATTTGCACAAAATAAAGAAGAAGCAAGAGTCGGTCAGGGAGATGGCTCAGTGGATACGGATACTTTCTTGCAGGTTTGATGAGTGTGATCCTCAGATCCCACAAGGAGAGAATCAGCTACTGAGAGTTGTCTTCTGACCTCCACGCATGTGGCAAACACACCTGCACACACACATGTAGGTGAGAAAGACACTGGATGAGGATTTAGCTGAGCAAATCCAGGACCTTCTGAAGACAGGCTTTCTCCCTCAGGCAAGTGAGATACTTAGGAAACAATTGAGTTTAAAAGTTCCAGTGTTTGGAGGGTGGGACTGGAGACATGGCTCAGCAGTTAAGAACGCTAGTTGCTCTTGCAAAGGACCTGGGTTCAATTCCCAGAAACCACACTGTGGCTCACAACCACTTGCCATTCCAGTTCCAGGAGATACAATGCCCTCTTCTAGTCTTTACAGGCTGCTGCCTGCACATGATGCATATGAACTCATGCAAACGTACACTCGGATATATTAGATAGATAAATGTATGTATGGATAGATAGATAGATAGATAGATAGATAGATAGATAGATAGATAGATAGATAGATGGACAGACAGACAGACAGACAGACAGACAGATGGATGGTCCAATTTGGGTAGGTTGGAGAAGTTACTCAGTGGTTATGTACATTGGTTGCTCTTGCAGAGGACCCAGGTTCAGTTCCCAGCACCCACAGCAGATGGTTCACAGCTGCCTGTAACACTAATTCTCAGGGTTCCAACAGCCTCCGTTGTCTTCTGTGTGTACCTGCCCACAGGAAGTACACAAATAGATAAGCAGGCACACATACATATATGAAGTATAATTTTATTTTTAAGTCCCAATTTTGAAACCTACAAAAGAAAACTTGTTCTGACTTATCCTGGGATGTATCCATTGGCCCCAGAGACAACACATGCCAGAATCGTCTGAGTAATGCAGGAAGTGGCTCTAGTGCTGTTTTAGGACACAATCACATCATAGCAATAAAAAATTTTAAAGGCTCTCGACTGTATAATGAATGCTTGCTCTGTGTTCACTTTGCTTCTATTCACCTTTTTTAAAAAAAGATTTATTCATTTAATGCATGTGAGTACACTGCAGCTGTCTTCAGACACACCAGAAGAGGGCATCTGATCCCATTATAGATGGTTGTGAGCCACCCTGCGGTTGCTGGGAACTGAACTCAGGACCTCTGGAAGAGCAGTCAGTGCTCTTAACCACTGAGCCATCTCTCCAGCCCTTCTATTCACCTTTAACGTTAGAGTTTTCCACATCATGAAGTTTGATGAAAAGATGTCTTCTTTAAAAGTAAATAAGACTGCCGGGCAGTGGTGGCGCACACCTTTAATCCCAGCACTTGGGAGGCAGAGGCAGGTGGATTTCTGAGTTCGAGGCCAGCCTGGTCTACCGAGTGAGTTCCAGGACAGCCAAGACTACACAAAAAAAACCTGTCTCAACAAAAAAAAAAAAAAAAAAAAAAAAAAAAAAAAAAAAAAGTAAATAAGACCAAATAAGGTCTTACTTAAGTCCCAGAACTTCAGAGACTGAGGAAAAAAAAAAAGATGAGTTCAAAGTCAGCCTGAGCTACATAGTGAGACCTAGTCAGAGCAGGAAAGAAAGATGTTCATTTTCCTCTTTCAGTGGCTTGGTCACGCTGATGAGCTTTGGGATTAGAGAGGAGACAAACGTATAGAGAGGACTCTTGATGCTTGATGGAGATGTTGAGACACTCTTGTCTCTGTATCATTCCTTGGAGTAGATTAGAAATGGGAATGGGAGGTTTCAATTGTCCTCAGACCTAGTAATCCACTCCATCTGACATGGTATTAACATAAAAAGACAGGTTGAAGCCGGGCAGTGGTGGCGCATGCCTTTAATCCCAGCACTTGGGAGGCAGAGGCAGGCAGATTTCTGAGGCCAGTCTGGACTACAGAGTGAGTTCCAGGACAGCCAGGGCTACACAGAGAACCCCTGAGGTGTGGGCGGGGGACAGAAAAAGACAGGTTGATCAACGGAATAGAATCAAAAACTTAGAATGTAAATCCACACACCTATAGACACCCACATTTTGACAAAAAAACAAAAACAAACAAAAAAAAAACCAGAAATACACAACAGAAAAAAAAAAAAGGATCTTCAACAAATGCTGCTGGTCTAACTGGATGTCTGCATGTAGAAGAATGCACATATACCTGTGCAGAAAATCCAAGCCCAAATGGATCGAAGACCTCAACAGAAAACCAGATACACTGAACCTGAAAGGAGAGAAAGTGAGGAACAGCCTTGAGACACACACATTGGCACACGAGACAACTTCCTGAACAGAACACCAATAGCTCAGGCACTAAGATCAACAATTAATAAATGGGACCGCTTGGAACTGAAAAGCTTCTGTAAGGTAAAGGACACTGTTAAAAGGACAAAACAGCAGTCTAAAGAATGGGAAAAGATTTTTACCAGCTCCACATCTGAGAGAGGTCTGATATCCAAAATATATAAAGAACTCAAGAAACTAGACATCGACAAGTCAAATAATACAATTAAAAATGGGGTATAGATCTAAATAGAGAATTCTCATATTAGTCAGAAAAGACTTAAAGAAATGTTCAACATCCTTAGCCATCGGGAAAATGCAAATCAAAATGACTCTGAGATTCCATCCTACACCTGTCAGAGTGGCTAAAATCAAAAACACAAGTGACAGCTCAGGCTGGCGAGGATGTGAAGAAAGGGGAACACTCCTCCACTGCTGGTGGGAGTGCAAACTTGTACAACCACTTTGGAAATCAATATGGCAGTTTCTATGAAAACTGGGAATCAGTCTACATCATGACCCAGCTATTCTACTTCTGGGCACATACCCAAAGGACACTCCATCACACCACAAGAACTCTAGATCAGCTATTCATAGCAGCTTTATTTTTAATATCCAGAGACTGGAAAGAACCTAGACATCCCTGAACCAAAGAATAGATAAGAAAATGTGGCACACTTACACAATGGAGTATTGCTCAGCTGTTTAAAAAATCATGAAATTTTCAGGCAAATGGATGGAATTAGAAAAAATCATTCTGAGTAAGGTAAGACCCAGAAAAAACAAACATGGTGTGTACCTACTTATAAATGGATGCTAACTGTAAAGTAAAGAATAATCATGCTGCAACCCATAGACCCAGAAAGGCTAAGTACTACGAAGGGCTCAAGGGAGAGCACATGAATCTCCCTTGGAAGGAGAAATAGAATAGACATGGAAGGAGCACTAGGGGAGGATAGGACCAGGAAGAGGAGGGATCGAGTGGGAGGAGGATGAAGAGAGAGTACCGAGAGAGGTGACCAGAATTGAGGGTCGTTTGTGGGGGTGAGTTAGAAACCTAGTGCAATGGAATCTATAAGGATGACCCTAAGAGTCCTAGTGATGGGGGACACAGAACGTGAACCGGCCCTCTAGTGTAACCAGACAAGAGACAAGACTTCCAACGGAGGGACGGGGACACACCAACCCAGCCACAAAACCATCCATCTACAATCTGTCCTGCCTGTCTATAAGTTGTTCTGGGGTAAAGGTGGCACAGAATTTGTGGGCGTGGCCAACCGATAACTGGTCCAGCTTGAGACCCATGTCACGAAAGGAAGTTTATCCCAACACTGCCAGGAGAGCCAGGAACCAGAGGCTGGATAGCCCAGAGACCTAGAATAGAACCAAATATGACTGGCGAAAAGAAAGAGGGGAGGGAAGAGGGAAGGAGGGAGGGAGAGAGGCAGGAAGGAAGGAAGGAAGGAAGGAAGGAAGGAAGGAAGGAAGGAAGGAAGGAAAGAGCCAGTGGAATGATGGGTAATAATAATCTGCTGTACTCATAGATTGGTGCCTAGTGTAATTGTCATCAGAGAGGCATCATCCAGCAATTGATGGATACAGATGCAAAAACCCAGAGCCAAACATTAGGTGGGGCTTAGGAAATTCTTCAGAAGGGAGGAAGAATTGTAGGAGCCAGAGGAGTCAGTCAGGACACCACAAGAAAACCCACAGAATCAACTAACCTAGGCTCATAAGGGCTCTCAGGAACTGAACCAATAATCAGGGAACCTGCATGGGTCTGACCTCAGCTCTATCTATCTATCTATCTATCTATCTATCTATCTATCTATCTGTTATGATTGTGCAGCTTGGTCTTCCTGTGGGACTCCTAACAGTGGGAGCAGGGGCTGTCTCTGACTCTTTTGCCTGCTTTTGAGTCTCTTTTTCTCCTACTGGGTTATCTCTTCCAGACTTAATATGAGGAGAGGTGCCTAGACATATTGCAACTTGATATGCCATGGTTGGTTGATATCCTTGGGAAGTCTTCCCTTTTCTAAGAGGAGTGGATCTGGAGAAAAGGGGGTTGGGAAGGTAGGGAGGAAAAACTGGGAGGAGAGGAGGGAGGGGAAACTGCGGTCCAGATGTAATCTATGAGAGAAGAATTACCAAACAAGTCTTTGTTTCCCACAGTTAAAGCACTGTTTCTGTAAGAGCAGAGTATTTTGTACACATAGAAAAAAACACTGCAGATCATAACACATCGGTCCTGAATCTGAGCTGGGGTGCTTCAGCAGTGTTCCTTGGTGATTTGTGGCATGACATGTGTGTGTGTACCCACTTATGCAAAACGGGCAAGGGCTGCAGGAAATATCTCAGTTCATTTTGAGTTTGAATTAATTGTTGGTCGTCGCACATCCCGAAACTTTGAATGATGAAAATTTTATGTAACCTCCTACATTCAGTGTGTTGCAGCTTACAAGTAGGAAGTTACAAAAATGTGTCGTAAAGGTTGAACATGTCTTAGAAGTCAGGGAAATAGAGATAAAGCAAGGAGAATGAATTAGGAATGTCAGTTCGATAAGAGGATAACTGGGGAGAGCCCATCCTAAAAGCCACAGGAAGAAAAGCTTATCAGGAAGTGAGTGTTGGCGCCTGCCCCACCCAGCCCAGCCTGCCTATGGCAGACACAAGCGTGCGAGCTTCAGCCACACTGGCCTCAGTGGGAGCTAGAAGAAAGACATGCAAGCGCCTGCCTCCAATGCCACTGCGATAGACAAATGTGTGACAGGGAGGTGGGAAAGATGAAAGAGAAAGCAAGGCCGAGAGTAGAAAGATGGATCTGGAGACTCAATGGCAGTGATGAACAGGCAGATATAAGGAGGCCCCGATGAGGTCCTGATCCAGGGGCTGCCGCCAAGGGCCATTTTGGAGTTCTGTAGTCTCGCTGCAGTGTGGGTCTGTATCGATGTCCGTGGCTGGAGTCACCACTAAAGGCCGAGCGGATGTCCGTGGTCTGGGCTGCCACTGGAGACCATATGGATAGCTAAGGGCAGTACTGCTGCAGAATGTGCTGCAGGACTGCCACCTAGACCATGGGGACATCTGGACCCAGGCTGCTGCCAGGAGCCATGTCTGGGTCCTACAGCAACCTGGGTCTGTGTTGATGTCCCAGGCCCATGTCACCACCAAAAGCCATGCAGATGTCTTTGATCTGGACTTCTGCCAGAGGCACAATGGTGAGTGGCCCCACCCCTCTCCTGTGTAGCACAATAAAACTGACCCTGATGGTGGGGGGGTGGGGAAGCTGGCCCCAAGGATGTGAGCTCAGGAGAGCTGGCCCTGACCCTTGTCTGCCATGATGTGGTGTGGGCAAAGGGGAGAAGTGCCCCCCCTTTGCCCCTTGTCACTTATGGCAGGTGGGTGAGCTGGTTCTGAGGTGTGGACCCTGCATCTCACCTGGTCCTAAGTTCAGTTCCCAGCTCATGGCCATCAACAGTGGAATCTAGTGACCTGGCAAGGCACCAGGTGAGTCTGTCCTAGCAAGCAGGTGTACATGCAGATAAAACACTCATAATAAATTAAATAAATCTTTTTTTAAAAAGTACTATTTAAAAAAAAAAAGAATAGCTGTAATAAAGTAGTAGAGAAAAATGACTTCGATGGAAAGTATGTCTTATTATACTTATTTCCCATGGGCTTTTATAAATATTTTCTAAGTGTTTTCCAATGCTCTTTGTTGTTGTTTATCGAGACGGTTCCTAACATAGGCTGGCTTGGAGTTCACTATGTAGCCAAGACTAACTTTAAATGTATGATCCTCCCGTCTTCACCTCCCAAGCGCTGGCTTTACAGACATGTACCTCCACAGCAGGCCCACAATAAGCACAGAGCTTAGCTAGCCACGGTGGCACACGCTTTTAAACTTTGTACTCAGGAGGCAGAGGAGGGTGATCTTTATGAGTCTGAGGCCAGTCTGGTCTACACAGGGAGTTCCAGGCCAGCCAGGGGTACATAGTGAAACCCCATCTCGAAACAAAACAACAAGGAAAAACCTGAAGCAAGTAGCTTTATCAGAAAAATTTTTAAAACTCTCTGTATTATTCTTTTGAAAATTTTCACCTTTGGGATATGGTTCTTTTAGGCCCACAATATATACAATGTCAATGTCCTTAAAGCCAGAACTCATTTCAACTTCCCTGATTTTCCCCTTTTTATGCATCCCCAAAAGGTCCAATGACTTCTTTCCAACGAGATGTCTTCCTGTTTTTCAGGAAGACTATGTTTTGCGAAATATGATGGTTATAGATCACCTTGGTCTAGCAGAAATCCACACAGATCCCCCTGTTATCTCCAGGAACTCGTGCATCTTCAGGTATGAAACGCATCCCGCTCATCTGACTGGCATGATCGTGGATGTGAAGACACGGCTCCTGATTGCTGTGCACACTCTTTCTGATAGCTCATTTGTACTGTTTAAATTCACCGAACAATTCTAGGAACGTTAGAATGCATGTGTCCTTCCCATTACCAGCACAAACAGGATAGGGGGCGCTATTTTAGAAAAAAAATTTAATCTCTCATTGAAGCAGATGAGTAACCACTCTACCCAGACCGCCACCCATGCCTCTGGTCATATTTCCTGCAGGGAAAGTTTTTCTAAGGAAGTGCCCTTCATGGTTAGAGTCCTTTAGCAGATTCCCAAGACTACCCTGAATTCTCCCACCCCATTCCCCCACCACACACCTACAGCAGCTGACAGCCAAGGACAGACACGTGCTAGGATGCAGACACCCTCCCTTGCCTTGGTATAAGACTTATTCTTTGGTACAATTGACATCCTAGATCTCCTTGGGACTAGGCTGGGCAGGCAGGATTCTGCTTCCTCAGTCCCTCACGGGCTTTTCTGAGGAGCACTTTCTCATAAATGACTCTTGCTTCAGGCTCTGCTTTTAGGGAAACCCCAAGCATTCATCTAACACATTTTAGACTGTCGGCACATTTCTTTAAAAAAACCACCTTTCAGATAAGTGTATCTAGGCCATGTTAGACAGCAAGGCAGAGCCTCGTGGTGCTGAACAACCTGGGACTGTTACCTTTAGTGAGTTCATCAGAGAAGGCGCTCTGCTGAAGGGCTGCTCAACCAGAGACGTATCCAACTGAGGTGAGTCAAAGGACGAAATTGGTGCATTCTGGGGAGATGAAAGGACCATGACAGGTGCATCAGGGCAAGATGGGCGGAAGACAGTAATTCACTATATTTGGATTTGGAATGCTGTGAGCAGGCCGGTCTGTAAGAGACCTATGCTTATTCGTTTTGGTTTCAGGGACTTCCTCTTTAAATGCACAGACACTTCAGAAATTATTTTGGCTTCTTCCGATGGAGAAACTCACATTGCCATCCCACTTCGCCAGAGAACCAAAGAGGCTATGGGTGTCCTTGATGTTAACATTGGCCGGAGTAGGATGTTGGTGTATCAAGAGTATAAAGATGTACAGAAAATGACGAAGATGA
This sequence comes from Rhabdomys pumilio, assembly GCA_030674055.1. NCBI lineage: Eukaryota > Metazoa > Chordata > Mammalia > Rodentia > Muridae > Rhabdomys > Rhabdomys pumilio. The sequence continues at coordinate 43,149,963 of JANHMN010000002.1, forward strand.
TCCAAAGCGTCACCTATGAAATACTGGGAGAATTCTCTGGAGAAATCGAAAAAACTATGGTTTTAGGTATTGTGGCTACGGTAACAGTCTGAATTCCTGGTTTGCTTGGAGGAACCCTCAGACACTGAGAGGCAGGGTATATTTCCCAAAGTTAATTGTTTCACTATGTAGATCTTTCCATGTGAAGAGAATCCCCTTTTGCAGTCTTATCCATATGGGTGTGTCTGCTCCGTGACCCAGCAATGGGCAAGGAATCATGTCATCATCTCAGTTAGAGCCTTCCAGTGAGAGGCAAGATAACCCATCTGCTGTGAAACACATAAATATGCACGTTCATTGCCTTAGTCATACTTTCGTGAGGGCAATGGCAATAGCCCATTTCACAGGTTCGGAAAGTGAGGTTTGGTAAACAACAGATAGGAAAAAGCTGAACTTTGCGCCTGTTTTTTTTTCCCCACAATTTGACATAGCATCAAATAATCCAACATGTCATCTTACAGATTAACAAGCTAAAACCCACAAAGCTAGAGTAGATTTTCCCCACAAGGTTCAACAGCAAGCCACTGGCTGGGCCAAACCCAGTGACTCCATGGACCATGGGCTACCCATAGCACAAGGTTATCTAAGAGAGTGGGTTAGAAGAAGGTAAAGAAAACCCATGGCTAGAATGAACCGAATAGAATTAATTATGTCTAATCAAATCGAATAGACCAAGTGGAAAGATTTGTAGCTGTTCTATGGAATCTAATAAGAAGAAAGAAGACCAGGCAGAGTGACAGCAGCCTGTGACACCAGCTCCTTCAGAGACTGGTGCAGGACGATCACTTAAGATGAGAAAGAAAACACAGGAGGGAAGTGGGGGAAGCAAACATTTGTCCTGGGAGTGTTTCCAACCCTGAGACCTGCACGTTTGTAGCAGGTCCTTTACCAGTGAGTTATGGCCCCTGCCCTATTTTTAGTATTTATTTTGAGACAGGGTCTCACTACATTGCCTAAGCTGGCCTTGAAATGACTGTAAAATTCATGGAAGACTTTGAACTCATAATCCCCCTGCCTCAGTCTTCCCCATAGCTGGGATTATCAGCCTTTGTTACCAGGCCCAGCAAGACTAAGCAGTGCATTCATTTAATTTCCGTGCCTTACCAAAGTAGGATTGGCTTTGTTCCCACAAACGTGGTGTGTGTGTGTGTGTGTGTGTGTGTGTGTGTGTGTGTGTATTGGAATATATACATGTATACATATTGTATAGATTTGTTTGTTTGTTTGTTTCAGTTTTTAATACCAAAATGGTACATCAGATATAATTCTAATTTGCTTTTTTTTTTTCTTTTAATGATCTGAGAAACTATAACTGCTTAAAATCATGGGACATGGTTTTCTTTTGCTTGAACAAAATGGTTTATTATAACATCCTCAGAATGCTATGTAGGGGTAATGTTCATGATTAGAATGTGTGTCATTCCAGAGATGGAAAAGGCAGGAGAGGTGAAGCGGGCAGGGATTCTTTTCTTCCGAACCATGCTGCAAGAGCTTCAGGAATGCCTCCGCCTCATGGACTCCATGGACTTTGTGTCACTGTTGCTCTATGAGCACAAACATCACGTCGACTCGGTTTTTCAAGACATCAGTTCCCAGGAGGTAGAAGCCAACGTGGCACTTGTACACGACATCCTGAAAGCAGTTATCTTGTTCTCTCAGCAGGAGAAAGAATCTTTCCGTGACTTGGAAGAGTGGGAAAGATGGAAGTTTGTGAGTTTGGGGGTGATTTCTAGTGTGCAAATTATAATGGTGGAGCTCGCAGGTATGCGGATGCAAGAATCTGGAGCATCCTCATAACCCACGCCTGAGCTCCCAAGTGTGCACGCACACTGACATCTTAAAAGCCCATCTTTTGCATCCCTTCTCACGACCCTTACATCCCCCAAACCATATACCCCAAAGCTGACCGTGATCTTGACCTCTGACACCAGAGATTTGCCTGTTGAGAATGTACTTGTGTGGGGTTATGTATGCTGCTGAGCTGGGCCCTGCACTTCTACTGCGTGATCACATAGCTTTTCGTTTGCTCTTTGTTCACAGCACATTAACAAGTACTTAGTGGAGGAGATTTGTGTCCTTGATCCAACTGCTAGCAATGTGGAAGTTAATGTAGGGCTTATTACAAGATATATCCAAGGTAAGGTTCTACCTAATAATTTAAATATATACTAAGATTTCCATTACAGTAAAAAACAAAATGATTCTTGAAGTAAGTTTACATGAAAGTAAAAACGTTCATGAGTTTCTAAAGGAAAGATACAATCTACAATTTGCTCTATTCCCCAAAGTGTCTGTGCCACACACAAGAATCCACGAGTGTACCTGTCTTCATTCACTGACTGCTAGTACTCACTCAGAGCTTTTTAATAGCTCTCACTACTAAGGAAGCTGAGTCAGGAGGATTGCTTCAGTCCAGAAGTTCTGGGCCAGCCAGGGTGACATCATGAGACAAACAGGAGCTACAGAGAGAACTGGACATTGAACAAAAAGTCTTCTATTTTTAGCTCCAATAAAGAACAAGAATTTTTAAAAGATCATTAGTGTATAAAGGCTGGTAGTGTGGTCCTTCAGAGGAGAGTCAGCAAGAGTGCAGAGCCAGGATGCTCTTGGGTTGGAAGTTAACAAGGAACCTCCCAGAGAACCAGCCACACCTACAAGCAAATACACATACAACAGGCAAAGTCCTGCTCTGGTGTGGATTCCTCCACCAGACGCCTCAGGCCAGGCATACAAGTGAACTAGGTAAAAAATGCTTGTTCCACTTTGCAATTTAGGAAAACACTAATTGCTGACCTGGTGTGACAGGCAGGATCAGAAGGATCTGCAAGGCCAAGGCCAGTGGCCAGCCAGCCAATGCTGCTCTGAGACTCCGCCTGAAAACAAAACAAACAAAACCACCCCCAGTCATTAACAGTGAAATGGCTCTTTTAATTCTCTCCAAAGGAAGCCTTGGAGATTGGGGTACAGTTGGGGAGACAGAGACTGGAGCTAAGCATCCTGAGGACAAATCCTGACTTCTCTGGACTCCCTAAACCAGTCCCTCTCCTTTCCTCCCCTACTCTCTCTGGAGACTCCACCAAGTCAGAGGCTTTCTGGGCTTCTGTGGTACATATTTTAGGTTGAGAAGATCAGAAATGAGAGACCCCAGGGACAAGGAAAAGACAAAAGCAATGGCAGGGATGGAAGCCTCGCTCCTCAGGCTGCAGACACAGGGGTGGCAGAGCACTGAGCTTGTGGTGTGGTAGTGCCATAGAAAAGCTGCTAGGAAAGTGAGGTGCTCCCAGGTGCCTAAGGACATGAGACTCAGAGAGAATGAACTTGCACCATGAGTAATGTGAATCTGGTTCAAAATTCCTACTTGGAATTCTGTATGAGCAACGGCTCCTGACTCTGAGCTCATTCTCGGGAGCCTCAGCATTCATAGGCCCCACAGGTCTGACGTGTAAGGTTCCGTTCAAGGGAAATCAGTAACATTGGCAGTAAAAACAACTGGGTGTGTGTGTGTGTGTGTGTGTGTGTGTGTGTGTGTGTGTGTGTGTG
>JANHMN010000002.1:43162485-43256142 GCA_030674055.1 Rhabdomys pumilio
ACACACACACACACACACACACACACACACACACACACACACACACATCAGTAAATAGAAGATAATAAAAGTGGGGCCGGAGAGATGGCTCAGAGGTTAAGTTCACTGACTGCTCTTCCAGAGGTCCTGAGTTCAATTCCCAGCAACCACATGGTGGCTCACAACCATCTGTAATGGGGTCTAATTCCCTCTTCTGGTGTGTCTGAAGACAGCGACAGTGTGCTCACATACATAAAATAAATAAATCTTTAAAAAAGAAAAAGACAATAAAAGTGTTGTGTTTTAAAATTCTAGTAGATGGTTGAGATTATAGTTAAGCTTCTCTCAGTGATATTTAAAGCTCTCACTCAGTTTTATATATACTGTATATATAACAGTTTTATATATACTGTATATAAACTGTATATGTAACAGTTTGTTCAACTCAGATCAGCAGATCTTTATCCGGGTCAACATCGAGTTAGGCTAGGAGCCACAGTGATGAATAAAGCCCGGCCTGTGGTGGGAGGAAAGGGACAGATCCCCCTGCAGATTGTCTTGTTTGCTCTCATAATAATCCCGAAGTACTGTTCCTATTTTGCAAAAAGATAGGCAGGCTCAGAGCAAGTAAATGATCTGTTTAAGGTCACAAAATCAGTTAGGATTGAGCCAGAATTAGACCCCAGGCCTATTCAACTCTAAAGTGCTCCTTCCATTCAAGCAGTCTATCTAAATATTAGTCGTTGGCTCCTGGGAGTCTATAGGAATGGCAGGTAAAGGTTTTCAACAGTGGGCAGTAACTACATATCTTGAAACAATTTTTAACTAGAGAATATTTTAAATATCATAGAATAAGTAATAAGCATGGTGTATTCATCATGAAATAATATTTCATAACCAACCTTAGCATGCCTTGTTTGCGTTAGGTTCATTTTCCTTTGTTTTATAGTGCTGGCAAGCGTCCTAGAGTTCTGTATGTGCAAAGTGGCTGCTCTACCACTTAGCTGCATCTCAGGCATCTTTTAAATTTTGGTTTAAAACAGGGTCTCACTGAGTTGCTGAGGCTGGCCAAAACTGTTATCTAGCTTAGACTCACATCAAATGAGCAGATTTCTTGCTTCTGCCTGTCGAGGAGTTGGGATTACAGGGGTATCACCGTGCCCATCTGAGGCAGATGTTTTGTCTTCTTGTCTTTCGTTTTTTAGGATATAAGCTATAACAGGAGCAGTCAAGACTGTCTACACCTCTCATCCCATCCTCCTTTCTCCTAACGTGATCGTGAATTTGGGCCTTGTGGCTTTCGTGCCTGATTCATTCCTTTTACTTTTTTTGTTTGCCTTTAAAAAAAAAAAAAAAAAACAGACATTTATTTATTTTATGTGAGTACACTGTGGTGTGTTGCTGGGAATTGAGCTCAGGACCTCTGGGAGAGCAGTCAGTGCTCTTAACTGATGAGGCATCCCTCCAGCCCTGTCTTTTTGTTTTTTAATATAGGGTTTCCTCTGGGTAGCCCTGGCCATCCTGGAACTCGCCCTGCAGACCAGGCTGGTCTTGAACTCAAGAGATTTGTTTGCCTCTGCCTCCTGAGTGCTGGGATTAAAGGCATGTGCCATCACCACCTGGCTTTCTTTTACTATATCTTTATGAAATTATAAATCTTACAGGTTTTTAAACCTTTAAGAGTTATACCCAAATACATATAAGATTCTCCACATTATATGTATCAAATTCTATTTACCTTTTAGAATTAAGCGTGTAAACAAGACACTGCTCTGATTTTGGTTCACAGCATAGCTAATGAATTTTAATCATTTAAAATTATTTCTTCATAATTAAAGTACAATATTATCTATACTAACTTTTCCTTTTCTTGATGCAGATCATTCTCGAATTCAAGTCTGGAAATTTGGGAACATTGTCATTGAACTCCTGTACCACTGGATCTACATTTGTTTAACTCTCATAGAACTAAACATCCAACAAGACAGTTCCATTATACCTCCACTGCCCAAGAAGAGTACCACCTCCATTTATGCAATATCCTCAGAGAGATCAATTCGAGAGAAATTTTAGGGATTGGTACCATATCAGAACATGTTGATTGTATCCAATGCTGTTAACCATGAAATATTTTCAACTGGAAAGAATGCCCCATAGACATATTCTGCTCCCAGATACTCACCCCAGTACTTTCTAAAGCCAAAAGTGCTACCTAAGGGAGAAATTTTATCTAAAGGGTATGCATTAATGATGACTGTAACCCAAAGTACCAGAATACATAATAGAATATATTTTAGTTTGAGCTTTCTGTATGACAGGAGACTAGTATGGCTGTTTGGGAAGTTGCTTTTCATTAATTTAAATATCAAAATAAAGAATGCTGGGGTCTGGGAGGGAAAAAATGGCAGCTTTACATCAAAAGAGTACCAAACAATAAAGATTTTAAGAAGTGGACTTGTAACTAGTTTTTTTTAAAGAATTTTTTTAAAGACTATCCAAACACTACTTCTCCATCTCTTCTTCATCTCTCCTTTTCTTAACAATTTGAAAGTCGTTTTTATATTTCTGTTTGTTTGTTTGTTAGAAACAGAATCTCCATATATTTCTGAGGCTAGCCTGGAACTGGATATGTAGCCCAGGCTGGCTTTGAACCCCTGATATTTTTGCCTCAGCACCTTGAGGGTTGTGAGTATAATCATGTACCCTGCCACAAATATCATTTTAATGAACAGGAAATGTTTGCCCATGGCTCGCAGAATAAAGAAAATATCAAATTTTATTAACAAAAGCTTCTCAAGTTTGTAACTACAAAAGAATTTATATTTGCTCAAAGCTTGTTATTACAGCAAACTTTACTGCTGTGTCATAAGTTTCATCTTTGTAAGATATTTTCTTACAAAGATGACAAACCCCATTTTTAATAAAAATTGGGAAATTAAACTTTACTTTTTTATCAGGTGACAGACTGTGATGTGTCCTGAGTGTCTTATAAGTGGAGATTGACAGCCTGTACCCTTTCCTGATAAGATGCCAGTGTTATCTTGTCTCAGATGAGCTCACGACCAGCGTTACCACCCTTGGCCACTTCGTCTTTGGAGGGAAGCATTTTCAGGCATTTGCAGCCTCACTTCTAGCAACAGTGTTCTTGAAGATATTAAACTGATAGCCGTATATCCGGATGGCTTCAGAACAAACATAAATACAGATGATGGTTCAGGCATCTGGGGAGAGGAGGGCCAGAGAGGCTGTTTATATTGTGGTTATGGGAATTAAAGTTACTATGGCTTAGTAATGATAATAGATATTTTATATTTTCAGAGTTATCTTTTTTATGTGTACAAATGTCTGCCTGAATGTGTGTTTGTGCATCTTGTACAGTGCAGTGCTTGAGAGAGCCAGTCACAACCAAATGTGCGGGCCATTTAAGTGCTAGGAATCGAATTTTTTCCCTCTGGATGAGTAGCCAGTGTTCTCAACTGCTGAGTTGTGTCTGGCCCTGGGGATACAGCTCAGTGGGTAGTGTAGCTGATGGGCAAGCACGAAGCCCTGGGCTTGGCCCCCAGCACCACATAAAATCAGAGGTGGTGACATAGCATTCCAATCGCAGCACTTGGGGATGGAAAGCAGAAAGACCCAAAGCTCAATGTTCTCCATAGTAACTGTGGGGCCACCACTTCATCAGATCAGCTATATTTGCTTGCAAAAGGTCCTCACAGCTGACCTCATTGACATTCTCTTATAGGACATGGAGGATGGGGCTCTCACCTAAGTACCTAGCCACCCCTGCCAATCAGTTATTTGCAGTTCTGGCCTCCAGAAGAGGCTAAAGTATATAATGTAAAAACAGGGGTGGTCTAGGAGAGGAGACTCCAACTGTGCAACCATGGGAGACTTCATGCTGGGTGCAACCCTTCCAGTGTGGCTACTTTAAAGGTACCCTACGTTCCTACCCATAACTCCTCGCCAGTGCTATGTAAAGAAGGCGAATAAACTCATTAGTTTCCCACAGTAAACTTCGGTGGAATGGTACCTGTTTGTAACAGGGACCTTAGGAGGAAGTGTAGGTGTTTACATCTTCTCCAGGGAGAGAATTTTAGCAACATTGGGATATTTCCCCATCCAGCAGAACATTGAACAGGGTCTGGGGAGATCACCTGAAAGAGAGAATACGGGGAACAGGCGAACACAAAGAAGGACGGCTTGTCTATAGGCTGATCAAACCGGCATTTTTACTTTTTCACACAGGGGTTATATACACATAAAGGCAGGATGTGGGGAAGGGGATGATGCAGGAGTGTAGGTGTGTACGTGTCGTTAGGGGGAGTACAGATATCTTCCAGAACAGGGTATCAGCTGGGTGAAGAAGCAGGGGACAGGTCACTTATGACTCTGTCTGTGATTCACTTGTTCTTATCTAAGCTGGCACTTTCCACCAAGGCTACCTATCCACAAGGTCTATGACTACTGGTTCTTATCCAGGCTGGTAAATTTCCACCAAGGCTGCTTGTTTACAAGATTGTATAGCTATCTGTTTTGGGGTCAGTGTTTTTCCACAGAGACCAAGACTTCGTGTTAGCAGGCTGACTTATGGCTGATTTTTAGGCCTTCACTGTATAAGTAAGGCTGCCCCTGACAGGATATGAAAGGCCCTAAATAAAGAACTTCTTTCAACTGACAAGAACAATTAGCTGAATACAGTAAGGTGAATTAGTCAGGGTTCCCTAGAGTCATAGAATTTATAGAATGAATCTCTCTCTCTCTCTCTCTCTCTCTCTCTCTCTATATATATATATATATATATATATATATATATATATATATATATTATTGGAATGACTTACAAATTGCAGTCCAACTAATCTAACAATGGCTGTGAATGGGAAGCTCAAGAACCTAGTAGTTGCTCAGTTCCATGAGGCTGCGTGTCTCAGCTGGTCTTCTGTATCTGCTGGAATCCTGAAGAAGTAGGCGCCAATGGCTGTGAGGGAATGGATGTGCTAGCAAGGCAAAGGCACAGAAAAATGTGCTCCCCCACTTCCAGATTGTAGTTGACAACCAAGAATAGCCGCCAGATACGGCCTGCTTCTTTTTCCTGATGCAGTTCAGTAACTACCTTATACTCGAGTTATTAATCATTAGATTTTACCCCCTATCTATTGCCTAAGCTTAGACTGTCCTCACAGATCTCCACTGGGGAGGCCTCTTTGGGTGATGCCATTTTGTTTCATGTGACTCTGACTCTCTAGCCATGGCTGTTTGAATTAGGAGTCACCATTTACTAAAATGAAGCCAACTTGTGAAGCAGACTCACAAAGACAAAAGTACTCAGCTCAGTGTGGTGCTGCAGCCTTATAATCCCAGCACTGAGGAGGCTCAAGCAGGACGACTTCTAGTTCAAGGCCAGCCTGGGCTATAATAGAGAGACTGCATTTCCTCTCTTTCCCCAAAAATGTACCTGAAGCAGACAGATAAAATTGAGACATAGCAAACGGAACATATCCTTAAAAGATATTAAGTGTTTAGAAAGGGAAAAAAATGTGATGGAGGGTGTGGAAGCCTGCTCCTTTTAACACAACTGTAGCCATTTTGTATTCAGTCTGCATTTTGCTTCTAAGGTGAAATTAAGTTCAGGTTCTCAGACTCCACTTCTCACAAGTAATTATCCATAGCTGACACTGAGAACCTCTCCTAAACGGTCAAAACCGTACGGCTGTAATTCTCAGCCTCTGTTATCTCAATGCTTTGAAACTCCTCTGTTCACTACCTGTCCACCACCCTTTACCTCACAACTAATCAGCTTAAAGCTTGGCTGGTAATACTTTGTCTACTTAAAATGTAATGCTGCCTCCACCCTTGCCTTCTGAACCTGGTTTTTCCTGCCCTGAGAACAGACTGGTTCCACAATTAGGTTCATGAGTTCTTTTTTGTGGTCCTGAACATTCAAGTCTTGCCGGGGGTGGGGGATGTTCAATAAACTATTCTTGCTTAACTGAGATCTGTGTTTCTATGGTTTGTGTGGTGATTCCTGACCTCGACAGTGGGTGTTCACAGAGCTGCTGCATACTGTGGGTCAGCAGAAGTAGTAGAGAGGTGAAAGGTAACTAAGAAGCTGGAAGCAGAGGCTGCAAGTAGTGACAGTGACAATCGGTAACACTCGTGTCAAAAGATTAAAACAGATAATCCACTAGTGTGGGTGCTACTGTTCCCACAGCTGTCTTGTTCTCAATACTAAGCGGCCATTTTTTCAGAGCCAAAGGGAGTGGGAATTGTTACACATTCAGGGATATGCTGGTGATAAGTTTTTTTCCTGGCCTAGCTCACTTCTGTATTACATCTCATGTTAAAGAGTCCAGACTTGGGTTCTAAAGTCTCAGTGGCTTCTCTGTGTCCTTGAATCCTGTAGTAGCGATTACCACTGTAACTGCAGACTGACAACTAAGCAAAGAACCCTCTTCAACATTTTGCCTGAGAAGCCAAGATTCTAGAGGACTGCTTTATTACTGTGCCCCACAGGCAATGGGAGATTCCTGACCATCTGGGATCCTGGGATCCCACTGGGCAGTCCTGTGTGACCTATTCCCATTTGATCTTTTCAGCAGGAGGTAGAGGACCTTGACTCTTTTTTAAATTTTAAGCAAAGTAACACACCCTGTTTGTTGAATCATCCTATTATATAATGTCTGCTGAGATCAGGAAATTCTTAGTCGCACCTCACTCCTATTTTCTTTGTTTCAGAGTCATCTTCCAATTCTTTTAGCCTTAGGAGCTGGCAAATAGCCGGGGAGACAAACCTAGCCAGGTGTCTATCATGGTAAACTATACTTCGGAAGCCCACCATGGTGGCACACACTTACAATCCCAGAATTAGGAAGCTCAGGCAGGAAACCTGTACATTCTAGACCAACCCTGGCTACATAATAATACATCTATTATTCAAAATAAGAAGTCTGATTAGTGGGCTGGAGATATGGCTCAGCAGTTAAGAGCATTGACTGCTCTTCCAGAGGTCCTGAGTTCAATTCCCATGCAACCACCTGGTTGCTCACAACCATCTGTAATGGGATCTGATGCCCTCTTCCGGTGTGTCTGAAGACAGCAACAGTGTACTCATATACATACATATAATAAATAAATAAATAAAATCTTTTAAAAAAAAAAAACCTGAGTGGCATGTTGGCCCCACTGTCTCTGGCTACCTTCACACCATGAGGTCAAAGCTGAGTATCTTCCAGAGACCACACACAAGTTCCTTGCATATTTTACTTGCTAACTGAAGGGCAGTTTGCCAGTCTTTGCATGTCAGCCATAATTTTGACATTTACCTCTACATTGCTAAATAGCGTGGGTGGGTAGATACATTCTTTATGCTCCCAATTTGGGCATTATTCATTAACCTCCCAATATGACATGTTGGGACATCTTTTTGTACTCTGTGTAAAGGTGTGTCTTTGTTCTTCCTCACTTACCTAAGGCATTTTCTGATTGGCTTTAATAATAAGCTGACAGCCAATAACTAGGCAGGAGGGGATAGAAGAGGAGGGACTTCTGGACAGAGACAGGAACTGTGGGAAAAATTGAGAGTTGAGGGACTGACCAGCCAGATATAGAGGAAGGAGGACCTACCAGGACTGAGGGGAGGTGGCAAGCGTGGACAAGCACAGACGCAGTTAATTAAGTTATACATGTTAGTTGGGAACAAGCTAGGTTATAAGACCTAACTAAGCTCTCATAAATAATAAAAAGTCTCCATGTCATTATTTGAGAGCTGGAGGGTCAAGACAGTCTGAGGATAATGCCATACAAAAATGTAGCTTCTTCCCAATGCTTCATGTGTGTGTGTGATGTCCTCCTTTGAATTATAACAGATGAGTATTCATATACATTATCATGACTATACATCTGTTATATAAGTGTGCAATTATTTTTCATGCTTGCACATCTTGTCAATATTTCTGGAGTTCATGTCAAAAAAACTAGAATAGCTGGGTCACACGAAGATTTCAGAGCAAGGACTGTTTTTCATTTTTTTTTTTTTTTTTGTAAAGGAGGTTACTTTATAATGAACATGGGGTCAACTAATTAAGAGTACATGGCATTCTTAAAATATTTATATATCTAATAATTGAGTTTCAGAATGTAAGAAGCAAAACATGGTATTTCAAATCCATAAGGACTTGCAGGGGGAAGGAAGAGATTCACAGGGTCATGAGTGACATGGCACTGGAAGTAAAATCCTGACTATAAACTACTGAGTTGTGTATTTTCAGTGGTAAACGTCATGTGAATTACATCTCAGTGCAGTTGCTTCTGTGTGTGTTTGTATGTAGTAGAGGGTTGCATATCCCTGCTTGTGGAAGACAGAAGGAAGAGAACCAGCCTTCATTAGGTTCTCTCTCTCTCTCCCTCTCTCTCTCTCTCTCTCTCTCTCTCTCTCTCTCTCTCTCTCTCTCTCTCTGCCTCTCTGTGTCTCTCTCTACCTCTCTCTGTGTGTCTCTCTGTCTCTCTGTCTCTCTGTCTCTCTGTCTCTGTCTCTCTCTCTCTCTCTCTCTCTGTGTGTGTGTGTGTGTGTGTGTGTGTGTGTGTGTGTGTGTCTCCTTGAACTCACCAGGCTAGATAGGATAAGCCTACCTGGTCAGATCTGCTGCCATCTCTCCCGATGCTAGCATTATAAGTACATATCTGGCTTTTGTTTTTGAAACATGGCTTCTGAGGATTAGATTCAGCTCTTCATGTTTGCTAGACAAGCACTTTATCATCAATACAGCTATTTTCAAAAAATAAGAAGAATTTATCTTGGTGTGGTGGTACTCTAGAGGAAGATGCAGGCAGATCTCTGAGAGTTTCAAGTTATCCAGAATTACATGGTAAGATCCTGTCTTTTATTAGAAAGGGGGTGGATAAGAGGCGTCATATTAGATATTAGTCAATATCCACACAAAGATATAGAGACATCAGAACTGGTAAATATGTGGTGGACACAATACTTTAATTCTTATTTATTTATTTGGTTTTTCGAGACAGGGTTTCTCTGTGTAGTCCTGGCTGTCCTGGAACTCACTCGGTAGACCAGGCTGGCCTCGAACTCAGAAATCCGCCTGCCTCTGCCTCCCAAGTGCTGGGATTAAAGGCGTGCGCCACCACCGCCTGGCTTAATTCTTCTTTATAATTTATCTTATGTGCATAGGTGCTTTGCCTGCCTGTATGTATGTGCACCACCTCTGTGCCTGGAGCTGTTGGGAAACCAGAAGAAAGTGCTAGATCCCCTGGAGCTGGGACTCCAGAATTATGAGGCACCATGTGAGTGGTAAGAGTTGAACCCTGGTCCTCTGCCTTCTCTCCACCTCCAAATATTTATTTAAAAAGAAAAAAACTTTTAAAATCTTTTGTTTAAAGTCATAGTATTGCACACCTGCAGTCCCACTGTCAGGAGGCAAATGCAGAAGGGTTCCTGTAAAGTCAAGGCCAGTCTGGCCTACATAGTGACTCCAGTCCAGCTAGACCTACATAGCAAGACCTTGTCTCAGGAAACAAGGGGATGGAGCAATGGTTCAGTGGCCAAGGTAACTGGCTGCTCTTCCCGAGATCCTACATTCAATTCTCAGCACCCTGTGGCAGCTCACTAACCGTAGTCCCAGGGGATCTGATGCCCTCTTCTAATGTACAGATGTACATGCAGACAAAACACCCATATACATAAAATGTATAAATAACTCTTAAACAAAACAATAAAACCCACCAAGAAGTGTTTAAAGCAAAAGTTGTAATTATTTTGCCCCTTTTGACAAATACCATGAGCACAGCACTGCTGTATGTGACTGGAAATGCTTTACATTATAAACAAAGTGGTGAAGTAGCATATGTATCTAGTTTGGATGTTGGAAAACAGACTTAGGGCTTCACACATGCTGGGCAAGCATCCTACTGCTGGCCCACATCTCTCAAAGGTGAAGTGTGATAAATTAAAGGTGTCTGGTAGAGGGCTGGTGACTGCAGCTCAGTGGATGGAGCGCCCCACATTCACTTGCCTACCTAGTATATAGTGGGCATGATGGTGCATGACTGCAATCCCAGCAGCGTAAGGGAGAGAGAGCAGGAGGCTCAGAAGTTCAAGGTCATTCATGGCTACAGAGATTCTAAAGTAAAACCTGAGAAAATTATAAGCAAAGAATATGGTTAATACAAATAAAGGCTGGATCATAAATCCAATTATAAGATCTTCCTAATTAACCAAAAACAAGGGAAAATTGTGTCTGTGAGTGGGTAATGAGCAGAGAACATATGGAGGAAATGGAAAACAAGTGATGGGTGTTTATAATCTGTAATGGTTATCCTCAGTTGTAACGCGCGTGGTATCCCTGCCCGCAGGAACTCACACGAACACGTGGGGAATCCTTTCGTGGTGATTTTATTCTTTTTACCTGAGTGGGGGAGACAGAAAGAGTAAGATAGAGGAAGAACCGAAGTACAGAGAGGGTTACCCGAAAGCGAGAGAGCCGCATGGCGCGTCTCGTTTTTATAGCCCGTGGGCGTGGTCAATCATGGTTAGCTGTTCACTCAAATTCCCAGGTTCCTTTGTGATATACATGCGCAGTTCAATGGCGTGACGCCGGGGAAGTAGGCGTGCCCTAAGACCCTGTGCCCACAGCGATTACGTTCGGCTAGGACTGCCCTCTACATCCGCCCCTTTTTGTTTATTGAATGACTGGATGGCGTCTGGTGCGACTCTGAATTATCTCTCTTGTAGAGGAAGGTAGAGGTCTAGTCCCTTGTGCAGAATATTGGGATATTGTAAAGAATTTCCACCCTGGTCGTTGAGTCCATGAGTGTACTTTTATCTACCCATCCCATTGCCTTTGACAGGGAGAGGATTTTGGCAATTCGACCTCTGTGCAACTAGACATGCCTTCAAGGAATCTATCTCTGAGGAACATCCTTTGTACATCACAGTGTACCTCTACCCAGAGATGTACAGAGCGCAGGCTTTTGTCTCACTGATCCAGTGCAATGGGTAGAACCCGTGGAGTGCAACAGCTGAGACCTCAAGCGCTAGTTACTTTGTAGCACAGACAGCCAGACCTTGGGGGAGAAACTTTGTTTTAAGGCAACAGGTACTTGGGCAATTATCGCCTAATAACACTTCTGTTGGGTTTTTTGAGTTTGCAGACCAACCAAGAATGTATTTACAGCCCAGGGTTATACTAAACAGGTCTGTTCTTCTCCACACTTCCCCTCATATTTTAATAAAAGAATCCCTTTTATCTTTATTAACAACAGGCCTATTCCCACCCAATTTTAATAGGAGAGGGCTGAAGATCTCTCAGGTTTTCCTCGAACTCTGGGATCCAGTTGTGCAGTAAAACCTAGAAAAGGGGAATCTCCGTCTCAGCTCCGCCTGTCCCGCCATCAGGAGTGACAGCAGGAGGGTCTTCATCTCTCTGGGCAGCAGGATCAGGCTGAGACTCCAAGATTCTTCGTGTCAGGCGTTCCGGCAGCCAAAATGGGTTGTCTTCTTCCTGTGGAAACACACAAACAGCTCCCCGGGACCGTATTAAGATAGGATCCGGGCCTTTCCATTGTCCAGTTAGAGCATCCTTCCACTTGACCATCTCTTTTGGTCTGTTAGGTTCTAAACAATGACGGTCAGCTGCCGTGTGGCCTTGGCTGTCCAGACTCGTGGCACTGAGGGTAGAGCTTCCTCAACTCCCCCTTTTTGCTTTATTAAATAGGGCTTAAAGGTTTAATGAGTCCACTCTATAATACCTTGTAATCTTGTATTAACACAATTACAATTTTATAATAGGATGTTTTAAACTTTACTTGTAGATGTAGAAGGATGAATCCACATTAATGGTTTTTTTGTCAAAGGGCTGCTATGGGCATATGAGTAGTAATAACACAAACATCCAACAATCTATCAGTTTATATAATTGATCTGTTGTTAACTAACAGTTTACTCTACTTTCAATAAAGCTATCTCTCGTTTATAGTCAATTGTCAAGGGGAATTAGGACTTGTATCTCTTGAAAAATATCAAACAGAGGGTTAAATCCTCCTATGGTAAGCTTAAGATGAGGTTTTAGCCAATTAATATCTCTTAACAGCCTTTAAAATTCATTATCTGTGAATTAAAATTAAAAGCAAACCATTTTTTTGTATGTACACTTGTAAGTCAGAAGATGGCGCTAGACACCACCAGCAATGGTTGTGAGCCACCACGTGGTTGCTGGGAATTCAGTCTTTATATTTTTATAAGTCTAGCCTTTAACGGCTGAGCCATCTCTCCAGCCCCAACTATCTATTTTTATTATAACTTTCTATATCACAACCTGTTTAGGATATAACTGAGGTTTCAAATATTGAAAAGATATTGCCTTTGAATTCTTTTGGAGTAGCAATTACTCTAAGGTCTTTTAAAGCTCGTTATATTGGAGCAAAGGCTTGTAGAAAAACTCCTTTAGAGGAATCCGCTAATAAGGTATCACACAATGAATATACACTAAAAGATTTAAATTCTTAATTTTTAGTATCAAAGTAACAACAATATTTATATGTAAAGCAATTAACCATTCTTTAGGGCAAATATTTCTAATGATATCACTTTATGGGCTCTTAAAATTTACGAATTTACCAAATGTAAACCTCTCACCTTTACCTGAAAAGTAAAGGAATAGTATAAAAACATCTTTAATATCTATAATAATTCTATATGTTTTTACTGGAATGGCAACTGGAGTAAGCAAGTTAGGCTGTAATGCCCCATTAATTTCATAAATCTTAAGTTTGAACTTTCTTTTGGATTAATTTGATAGCCAATCTTTTTTAGTTGAGTGAGAGTATCAGATAAAAGCCAATCTTGTCCTCTAAATATTGTTATATATATTGGAGGAGCCCCAACATCTCATTTTTAACAACTTTGGAAGAAGCGGATGTAAAAGGAATTGAAACAAATTGAACAATTTTTATTAGTAGGTACATTCATAACTCATGGAGGGAAATAGGCATAATTTTAATGTCTCCAGTATTATCATAACTCTTTGCCCACAGACTGTTTTAAAAGTCTTTGGCTCTTAGATTTATCCCTCCTCCAGCAAGAAACAAGCAAGGCAAAAGAGGAATTCCGCACCCATTTCTAGGATCTGGTCGTGAAGACCCAGGACAAAAGAAAGGTTTAGCACCTGAGCTTCTGTAGAGCTCAGTCTGCATAGTCTTAATTCAAATGTAAATGTTCTTAGCCTCTGGCCTGTTTTCTGAGGCCTAGCCTTTTGTCGGCCTGAATTGCACTGTAAATTTTTTCTTTTTAAACTTAGATTTAAACCTTAAAAGATATGCGTATCCTTTTTTTATAAACATGTGCAAATCAAAATTTCTCAAACTCACGATTGAACTACCAACTGTAGCCAATGGAATATTGGCAGTTTAACTATGTTTTTACGTTTCTTTTTCCACATTAGAGCATAACCATCATTTTAAGAAACAAAACCAATTTTTAAATTATCTATTTTCTCTAAAATTAGTCTCTAAAACTAACACCAAGAAGATTACCTATATGTTATAAAATCTTGTTGCCAATTCTTATATATGAATGCACGATAGTGCAGCTTATAATATCTCACTAAAAAGACATTGTTCTTGAATTTTATCTTTACACATCTGGTTTCTGAATGGCTCTAACACTGAGTTACCAATCTTAAGCCAACCTTTGTTGCCAAGGTTGTAAAAAATTTTTTAATCATACTCACTAACCTATAGGCTGAAAATCTATAACCAAGACATGAAGAATATATTTTTATACCTTAAAACTAATTAGAAACAAGAATGAAGGGACAACACTTCTATATATTTGGACCAAACAAAATTTCTCGCTTTTTCTAGTTGTAATTTTAAGAGAGGAGCACCCTGTTACAGCAATTCTTCTAAGACGAATTGTAGAGTGAAAAATTATGAAGACCATCTTACAAAATATACACTGGCTCACTAGTTCCAGGAAGGTGGAAATGAATGTAGGCTTTTGGGCCTTACTGCCCTATCCATTCCTCAAGCCTCAGGGAAGAAAATCCACCTATGGGTGGGGTAGGCCCAAAGCAGGAAGACACATTTCTGGCCACAAAGAAAAACAAAAGCATGTCCAGACAAGTCTTAACTAGCCATCCTGCCACCTCTGCAAGTCGCTGACACTAGAGATAACCAAACATGTGCAACCGCGCCAAACCCTTTTGTCTTTCTCTACCCCTACTCATAAATGCCCCCTGCCTCTGGGGTTCGGGTTCGAAATCCCCCGTCTCCTGCGTGGGACGGGTTTCAACCCAAGGCCCTTATTATTAAATTACCATATACAAATGCATCCTCTCAAACTCACGATTGAGTGTGCGTGGGTGAGCACCGGTCCAGACTGGAGGTAGGGTCCTTTAAAACCACTCTTAGCTTCCTTACTGACTCTAAGAATTTGTTGTTCCCTTTAAAAGCAGCTTATACCGACAATTAGCTGTTAGGAAGGCTTTTTATTCAGCTCAGCTCAGCTCTAGCTACAGGTGTTAAACAAACTTATCAGCCGCTGCTCGGCATTTTAAAACTGTCTTTGAAAACCAAGTTAAACTCGAGCAAGGGTTGAATCAAGCAATTAAAACGATCTTTTGAACATTAAACATAGAACACCATAAGACATAGACCACCAATCATTCATACAATGAGACACGTGGACAGAGACACACACAGAGACACGTGGACATTGGCGCGCCAAAGACAAATATTATGGAGGGTCTTTTCCGAAATGAGTAACAGCTGGTTTTAGCCTACAAGGGTCGAGATGAGCGAATGCATCTGGATACCATTTAATAATCTTTGTAGAGGATGTACCAAAAATCTTGTCTGTCGTTTTAAAAATCCTGCCTGCCTGCCGTTTTAAGAATCCTGCCTGCCTGCCGTTTTAAAAATCTTGCCTGCCTGCCGTTTTAAAAATCCTGCCTGCCTGCCGTTTTAAAAATCCTGCCTGCCGTTTTAAGAATCTTGCCTGCCTCCGCCTTCCAAGTGTTGGGATTAAAGGCATGTGCTACCTCCGCCCGGCGGCCTTCCTCTGAAAGGAAGGAATCTGAGCAGCTTGTCCGCGTAAGGCGGAAGAGTGCTGGGGATCGCAAGTTGGGAGGACGCGGCTGGCTGAGACGCCACGCAATTCCCGCCTTCCAACTTCTCCCGTTCTCCATCTTGTAACACTCGCTGGTTATCTGCATGAATACTCCTTTTATCACAGAACTCTCCCGGGGCTTTTTTTCCCCAAAATCTCGCTTCCGCCGACCGAGGGTCTGCGGAAGGGCCTGAACCTTTTCGCGCATTTCTATTCTCATCTTGAGTGGCTAGCCTTTTCCTCAACTCTGTTTCTGACCGTCGGCCCGTTTCCACGATTTTTAAGTGGTTTTTTCCCTCCCATAAAGCTAAAAGGACGAGTATGGCCACTGCTACCACGGTGGCCAAGGCTATTGAAACTCCTGTCTCTTGGGGGAGGAGCTGGCTCAATTCCAGACCGAACATGTCTCTCAAGAGTTTACCTTATCACGCCACCACGATTCTGGATCCACTCGGAGCGCAGAGATCGCTCGCTCGGTGCGGTGATGTTATAATCCCGGGTTTCGGCACCAGATGTAACGCGCGTGGTATCCCTGCCCGCAGGAACTCACACGAACACGTGGGGAATCCTTTCGTGGTGATTTTATTCTTTTTACCTGAGTGGGGGAGACAGAAAGAGTAAGATAGAGGAAGAACCGAAGTACAGAGAGGGTTACCCGAAAGCGAGAGAGCCGCATGGCGCGTCTCGTTTTTATAGCCCGTGGGCGTGGTCAATCATGGTTAGCTGTTCACTCAAATTCCCAGGTTCCTTTGCGATATACATGCGCAGTTCAATGGCGTGACGCCGGGAAGTAGGCGTGCCCTAAGACCCTGTGCCCACAGCGATTACGTTCGGCTAGGACTGCCCTCTACACTCAGTTGTCAACTTGACTACATCTGCAATGAACTAAAATCCAGAAATGGAGGGCACACCTGTGATCTGGATATATTGAGGTTGGAAGACACAGGCTTTTGATCTGGATTGACACGAGCCTTTAATCCAGATCTTGAGGACACCCTTAATCCAGGCCATATCTTCTGCTGGACCTAGATAAGGACAATGGAAGGAAGTGGTTTGTTCACTATGTGTCAGCTTGCACTCACTTTGCCAGCACATCTGTTGGAGCCTACTTCTTCAGGAATACAGTTTATACAGAAGACCAGCTGGGATGCCCAGCCTCGTGGGACTGAGCCACTACTAGATTCTTGGACTTTTCATTCACAGCTATTGATTGTTATGTTAATTAGGTTAGCTGAACTGTAGCCTGCAAGTCATTGAGAGAGACAGAGAGACAAAGAGAGAGAGAGAGAGAGAGAGATACTGATTCATTTCATAAGTTCTTTAACACTAGAGAACCCTGACTAATACATAAGTCACTTTAATAATAATGGCTTAAACATTCCAATTTAAATGCGGTTATTAAGCAGTGTGTATATGCTATCAGCTTCAGCTATATGCTATCAGCTGAATATAAACCTATCACACATTATGTTCAAACAGTTAAAAGTAAAAATATTTTTTAAAGGGGCATACTGTGGGGCTGGAGAGATGGCTCAGTGGTTAAGAGCACTGACTGCTCTTCCACAGGTCTTCAGTTCCATTCCCAGCAACCACAAGGTGACTCACAACCATCTATAATGGGATCTGATGCCCTCCTGTCTGAAGATAGTGACAGTGTACTCACACATAAAATGAATAAATAAATGTAAAAAAAAGGGCATACTATGCTAACATTAATCAAACAGAATTGGTTATACCAAAACAGAGGAATGAATAGTCACTTTTTTCTTTTGCAGTGCAGGAGTTCAAACCCAGGGCTTTGAGTATGCTAAGTAAATGTTCTACCTTTAAAACATAAATCCAGATCTCAGGGTCAATTCCTAATGATACCAGAGTTGTTGTAACAAGACATCACCATCCCACATGTTCACATGACTTCCAAATGTATGGGGGTTGGGGCAACAGAACAGAGAAACAATTATACAACCTTTTTATAGTTGGTCTCAAACTGTTCTACTAGTTGTTAGGACGGAAGTAAAATGTTAAGGCCTAGGTAACTGTTACCTGTCTAGTCTGCCATTTTGTGCTGTTACTAAGGAATCTTTCTCATATGCTGTTTGTTACTGCTGTTGCTAGGATGCTCTGTGCTTTAGTGTTCTTGAAAACCAACCACAATCAATTAGAACTGCTTCGTATAGTTTACATGACTTCCACGATATGCTTGGATCCAAACATGAGCACATGTATTTTTTTTTTTTTTTTTTTTTTTTACTTTTATAAGCTTCCTCTGGGATGGACCCCAACATAAGAAGCCATTTGCAATAAAACTTCCATTTTGAGTAGAGGTTGAATAAAGTTTAAGTTCCTACCTAAGACATTCCTGGGAATTGACATTCTACTTGGAGATAACTAAAGAGACATGTATGTGGATAACTGATGTCTTGGTTGGCAAGTTAAGACATGAATATTAGGCAAGTCCCCTGCCAGATGTTTGTGGATTTTAGGCTTAAAAGCCCTATAGGAACTTAACTCGATGCCACAGTCAGCTCCTGAGTTTGGTCTGTGGTCCTGATCTTTCAGTCTTGGAGTGTGATGTTCAATCCCTATTACACTGAGATCGGTGTCTGAGTGGTTTGTGCCATAATTCCCAGATCCCAATACTAATTCAGAATGGTGAATGCACAGACGAAATGTGGCCAGGTTTTTTTTTTTTTTTAATGGGGTGGCACACTTGTGATGAATTACTGTCATTTAGAAGGCTGAGACAGATAATATTCTGGACTATATAGCAAGTTCTCAAACAAGGGCCCTGTTAAAATAATGTCAGTTCTCGGTGGGGGCCTGCATTTCCAGCATTCCGAAAGCTGAGGCAGGAAGATCTTGAGTTCTAGGACAGTCAGGATTATATAGTAAGACCCTGTTTGAATAAAATAATCAGTTCACATTGAGGTTCTATTGCTTTTCGTTTTTTAAGTCACCCAGAGACGGCTACACTGAGCAGCTCAGAAAAAAAACAAATCGACAGATGTGTAGGTAGACGTTTTGAAACTGCTTAAATTCAGATGATTGGCACCCACTCCGACTCGGTCCGGATTTAGCAGGGGCTTGCGGTTGGACGTGATTCTAACACTATCTCCAGTGACGAGGCCGGTCCTAGGAGCGCGGTTCACAAGCCTCTGGAGTAGAATTTGGTCGTCCCCTCCCCGCGTCGATTCTAAGTCGGATCCTAAATAAGACACAGCGGTAGATTACAAGGCGAGACCCGGAAGCTAAGCGAGTTCCGGGACCGGAAGTGTGCGTATGCACGTCGGCGTCAGCGTCACGTCCGCGTCGACCACGTCCAGCGGAGACGGGATCAAGATGGCGATTCCAGGCAGGCAGTGAGTGATGGGGGAGTTAGGGTCAGGCTGGGGAGTAAGAAGCTCGGGAGACTGAGTGTTTAGGCTGAGGCGTCTAAGGTCGCCGGAAGTGCAGGGCCACCGCCGCCAGGGTTAGAGGCGGGAGAAGGCGAGGAATCCCGAGCCACATAGGTTCCCCACCCCCGTCCCGTACATTTTTCCAGGATGCAAGCCCGAAGTTTGAGAAACTTGTGAGGAAATAAAGGAAGTTAGGCTGAGGGGCAGAGAGCGAGACTTTTCTATTTTCCAAAAGCTCGGTCTGAGGCCCCTCAGTCTTGCTTCCTACCCCGCGCTTGAGTTTCTCCCGGTTGGATGCGCTCAAGGGCACTGAGAAGAGAAACTGCTGGTTCCCTTAGAGGGCCTTGTTCTCCCTGGCAGAAGCTCAAGCAAGGCCTGCCTCCCGCCCTCCCTTCTGGTGTTAGGACTGTGGTGCTGAGAAGCCACAGAAAAGGGTAGGCATATAGGAAACGGGTGTACGCTGCCGTGAAAGACACAAATACTGTTTACCTGCCTGGAAATCTATTCTTGGGCATGTAAACCTTGAGATGCCACATCCCGTGGCCTCTACATTTTAGAGCCAAAAACTCGAGAAATGAAATGTGTTAAATCTGGTGATGGTTCTCAGAGGCTCTAAGACAAAGCAAATGAGCTCAGTGGCCGGTGATGGGAACTTTTCCCCCATGGTGACTTGCTCGCAGACAAAAGCAGTTGAACCAAATAAGCGAATGGGAGCTTGCCCAGATCTCTACTTGGGTTTCTTAGTTAGTTCTTTCAAGATCTTAGGAACTGTGTGAGTACACAGAAGTGAGAAAAATCAGAGGACAGTTTAGAACATTTTGGTTTTCAGCAAATTTGCTTCTTTAGGATTACTGTCACTTTACTATCTAAAACATTGCTGTATTCTTCATTTTCTTCTTTAGTAAAAATGTTTGAGTTTGGCCCAGGTAGACAAATAATAATAATAACTATACTATCATGACACTAGAATTTTGAGATCATTGCAAAGCAGTAAGTCCGTTATGTGTTCATAGGTTGTATGATATGTTTTGATTTGGGAAATTCATCAGGAAGAAGTAGTGGATGTGTTATGTTTTTAACCTTTAAAGATAATGATATGATTTCTATTTCAAAAACAAAAAATGCAGGTATGGGCTTATTTTGCCAAAGAAAACACAGCCGTTGCACCGAGTTTTGCAAAAACCATCAGTGTTTGGGAATGATTCTGATGATGACGAGGTAAGGGAACCTATGTTTTAACTCCTTCATTAGTAGAATATTTTAAAAACTGCTTGTGAACTTGTCTTTACCTTTGATTGTCAGTATAGTGGTTTTGGAGTATCTTTCTAGACCCTTCAAAAGTACTGCTATTTTCTGTATGACTAAAGATGACCCCCTATAAACTTAGTTAGTTTTAGATAGTTTGGTACACTCTTTATAGACATTTAAATACCAGTGCCCTAGTTGGCCTGGAGACCAAACTGGCTTTGGACTCAAAAAGCTCCGCTTGCTTCTGCATCTGCATCCTGAGTGCTGGGATTAAAGGCCTGTATTTCAATACCTAGCAGTATTAAATGTATTTGTTACTTAGGATACCTAGGTAGGCTTTTTAGGATCTAATTCTGTTGTAAACTGGAGGCCATCTGCATACTGTTGCCTTCGGCGGTTTAGAGTTTGTTGATAGACATGCATGCACATACTGAGGCGCATGCACACACTGAGGCAGGCTGAAATTTGGAAAGAGAACGTACTGAGGATTTTTGTGTGCCTGCTGTACTTGGATCGTCACAGTTACCCTGTGGTATGTGTATCACTTTCATTTTACTGAGGAAGTTGGAATTAAAATAGGTTAGGGATTTTTTTCATTACTAGTCCGTCATTACTAGTCCGTGCAGCTAATAAGTAAACGGCAAGATCACAACTTGAACACAGGAGACAGCTGGATGGTTCAGCCTATAAATTACCCGCTACCTAGCCTGGCAGCCTGAGCTCAGTTTCTGTATGGAGGGAGACAACTGACTCTCACTTTGTCCTCTGACCTCCACTTGTATGTAGTGGCCCCTGTGTGAACACACACACACAAACACACAAATAGATTCATTAATAAGATTTGAGCACGGGTTTATCAGATTCTCAAACCTACATTTTTTTTTCTATTTTTTCTTACTTTATTTTGATAATAGAGCTTTAAAATGTTAGTGAAATATAGAGGACAAAATTACTCATTTTGCTGAAGAAACACCAGGCAGGACTAGGCATTTAGACAGCTTTCAAATCTGGTTTAGATTTGAGTACAAAAAGGTGGAAATCATTTCAGTTGAGAGAGAACGAAGAACATAAAGACTAAAGCATTTTTGTGGGATGATCTGTTGAGATAAGAGAGTGTGTAAAGAAACTCGGCAACGAGGCCTTAACAGGTTGGGGCCAGATTGTGGAATATCTTACACTGTTTGTATTAAATGTCAACTTTACATACATAAGTAGTTTTTGAGTACTACGTTTGTAGTTTACTTAGTGATGCCAACCCAATTTTATGTTTATCTTGAGAAGATAACTCTCAAATTTTGAAGCACAAAAGGAGAAAAGAATGGAGAGTTTTAGGCCAGCCTGGGCTACAGGTATAGTAAGACCTTTTCTCTAAGAAGTGAGTTTGAGGAGGAGGTAAGAGTGGGTGGCGGGGGGTTTTGTAAGAAGTCTTATGTGGTGGTTCAGATAGGAGGCGAAGATCTAAGCTTTGGTTCCCAGGCTAATGGGAAGCAAAGGGAACAAATAGACTCTCAGTAGAAACAAGCAGCCTAGAGATAGATAGGAAAGGCACAAGATGGTGTTAAGGGTTTATTTCATATTTATTTTGTATGTGGGCACATGTGTGCCACACACATGGAAGTCAGAGGACAACTCGAGTCAGTTCTTTCTCTCATTGTGCAGGATCCTAGAGTTGAGTGCTGCAGGTTGTAGGCATGGCAGTAGGCACCTTCACCTACTGAGGCAGCCCCTCGAAGAGTGTGTTTTAGGTAGCTATGCTTAACACAGGATGTAGGGGGAGAGAGTTGACATACAACACGTAGATTTTTCAGTACATTGGAAATGTAGATGCATTTTTAGAATTATTTATAGAATTATAGAATATTTATTCATTTATTTATTTATTTTGGTTTTTCAAGACAGGATTTCTCTGTGTAGCTGACTGTCCTGGAACTCGTTCTGTAGACCAGGCTGGCCTTGAACTCATATATCCGCCTGTCTCTGCCTCCCAAGTGTTGAGATCAAAGGCATGTGCCACCACCACCCAGCTTTTTCATAGAATTTTTAAAGTTTCCTTTGCAATTTTTTTTGTATGTATATGTGAGTGGACACACTCTTGCCATGACACACATATGCCACTCATGGAACAACTTTTGAGGCAGTTGATTCTCCTGTTGTGTCAACCCCAGGGAATCAAACTCAGGTAGTCAGGCATGGTGACAATTACCTTAACCCTCTGGGCCATCTCTTTGTGCCTACCTCTCCTTTAAGATTGAATGTGTGAGCATTTCTAGCCAGATGCACATGTGCAGGTCAGAGGACAACTGTGGAGAGTTGTCTGTCTCCTCCTAGTCTGTGGCGCTGACCTGGACTATTCTCCTGTTTGTGTCTTATCTACCCAGAAGAGGTTGGATTACAGATGTGCACCACCACATCCCACTTTTTTCAGACTGTGGCAAGCACTTCTACCTAACAAGCACCTCATTGACCCAGTTTCCCCTTTTAAGAAAATACTGCGATATAGTCTACATGCCATATACATCTGTTTTAATTTTAAAATTATATTTATTTAGTGTATGTCTGTATGCATATGTATGTCTGTATGATTGTATGTGCCATGGTGCTTGTATGGCAGTCAGAGGGCAGCTTGTAAGAGAAGGTTCTCACCTCACACATGTGGGTTTTGGGTCATCAGGTTTGGTGGCCCCAGCCCGTTTTACCCTTTTACATGTATGGTTTGTTGTTTTTTAAAGAATTGTATAATCACTACTATCTAATTTTCCAGTAGCTTTATCACCCAGCAAGAAAATGGTGCCCGTTGTAATGCTCTCCAAACCCTGGCAACTTTTCACTTCTGTATGTGTGGAGTCTTCTCTTCTGACATTTCACATAAATGGAGTTTTGCAGTTGGCAGGGGGTAGGGGCAGTGTTTTGTCGCCCCTGGTTTCTTGTAAATTAGCATAAGTATTCTTGAAGTTATAATGCATCAGTGTTTCATACTCCTTTTCATTCCTTCCTTTAATTTTTAATTTTTTTTTTATTCCTTACTGTGCTGTGGATGGAACTTGGGACCTTACACACATGACTACTTTTTTTTTTTTAATTAACTTTAATTTGTGTGTGTGTGTGTGTGTGTGTGTGTGTGTGTGTGTGTGTTGTGACTTAAGCACTTGTACGGATGCATGCAGAGGCCGAATAGTAATGTCAGATGTTTTTCTGTCATTCTCCTTACTTACTGTCTTGAGACAGTTCCCTCACTGAACTGGAAGCTTGCTGGTCTACATTCCCCAGTGCTGAGGTTACAGGCAGTCTCACTTTTTATGGGTCCTAGGGATTTAAACTCAGGTTCTCGTGCTTACACAGCAAGGGCTATTACCAACTGAGCCACCCTTCCCAGCCTTTACTGAATAACAATTCATTGTACTACATTTTATTTAGTCATCAGTTGGTGTGAGTGTCTGGCTATTGTAAGTCGTTGTTAGGAACACCTGTGTGTATGTAGATTTTTGTGTAGGCATGTATTTTTACTTATGTTGGATATATTCCTAGAAATGGTATTGCTAGTAGATTTATTTGATAATTATATATTATTAATATTGGCAGAATTATCAGAGTGGCAGTACTACTTAGCTTTCCTGTCAGTGTTAATGCAAAGGTTCTAACACCCCACTGTACCTCCACTGTTTTGAAACAGAGTCTCAGTGTGTAGCTAGCCTTAGCTCTTGGACTTTGCTATATAGACCTGACTGGCTTGAGACTCAGAGAGATCCACCTGCCTCAGCCTCCCAAATGCTGAGATTAAAGGTGTGTGACACCTCACCCAGCTGCTTTTCTTAAGAGCTATCTAGTGGCAGTGCTTTGTGATTTAGTTTGCATCTTTCTGATGGCCAGTGATGTTGAAGAAATGTCTGTTCATCTCATTTACCTACTTTTTAAATACTGGTTTGTCGTTTATATGAGTTGTAGTAGTTCTTTGTGTATTCTACTCTAACTGTCTACTTAGATATATGATTTGTAAATTTTTTTTTTCATTTATGGGTTGTCTTCATTTTCTTGATAATGTGCATTGAAGGATGAAATTTCAATTTTGAGGACAGCATTTTCTCTTGCTAGTGATGGTTCCATATCTCAGAAAAACATTGCCTAATTGAGTGCCACGGAGCTTTATAACTAGGTTTTCTTCTAAGGGCTCTGTAGTTTTATCTTTTATGTTCTTAGCCAATTTTGTGTTAATTTTTATTTGTGGTCTGAAGTAGTGATGGAATCTCATTCTTTTGTATATGGCTATGCAGTTCTTGCAACATCACTGTTTCCCATTAGATTGTCTGGTGTTTCTGAGGCTTATTTTAATACATAAGTCATTCTTTAAAATATTTACCTTGGAGCCTATACAAAACTTGGGTGACTTGTCATTTTTTTCCCCATGAAACAATCCTGGCATGCATGCTTTGTTAACAAAGCAACGTGAGACTCCCCTGGTGCTATTGCTTGTCTTTTCTGTTGTGAACTGGGAGTGGTGGGAGCGAAACAGTGAGCACCCTAGAGTCATATGAGATGTTCATGGACCATTTTGCTTTAGCTTTCTTCCTCCCTTCCTTCCATAAGGGGACTGTGGTCATGTAAGTGGAGGAAGGCTTGAGAAGCCAAATAGGAAATGGGGTAACCAGAGAGTAGCAGTAGGAAGGCCCAAGCAGTGAGCGAGAGAGGGATGGAGGCAGATGATGGGCTTGGGAAGCTAGGGGCCAAGATTACCTGGTGGGAACTAGGATTATCCAGATTCTAGAAGATTCTGGAACCAGTATGGAGATTTAGTTTTAGGTAGGGAAGAAGACAGGAAGAAATAGCCCTTAACTCCTCTTAACCTTGGTCTTACATTGGTGGACCTTCCCCACCAGCCACGGCAAGAGAAATATGGGTTAATTCTTAATGAACAGGGTATAAAGCTACCCCTCACATAGTCTGCTTGCCTGGAAAACATTTGTCTGGTTCATTCCAGCTTATCCTTGTGCTGAGAAGTACATTTCTTAAACAGATTGCTTAAATATTTGTGAAGTCTAAATAATGTTAAAACCTCTTTTTTCATAACTAGTTTAAACAGCTGTAAAATTAGGAGTGCTTTAGAGAATACGTACAGACGACATGGATTCCCTCCTCAGAAGAGCATTAGCTACAACAGGAGAAAAACTGCTGCAAAGCAAACCTCTTGCTCTTTAGCTTTGTTTTATTTACTTGACAGATCATCAGAAACAATTAAAGATCCCAAATTTTAGATCATACTTTATTAACTCCAGTGGTCCAGCAGAGGGGGCACTAGCACATGAGCTCTGTTGTGATGAAGGGTTTATATTCAAGATTAGTTCTGTGTGTGTGTGTGTGTGTGTGTGTGTGTGTGTGTGTGTGTTTGCGCGCTTCTGGGTGCTTTTGTGTATGTGTGTACATCTTGTCCCAAAGCAGCTCTGTGGAAATCAGAGGACAAATGAGCTGTGGGTCCTTGTTTGTCCCTTTATTTGAGGCAAGGAATTCTGTTTCTGCCCCTCATCTTGCCATGGGAGCACTGGAGTTAGAGTGATGCATCTATCTTTGAAAGGATTCCAGAATTTGAAATCTGTCCTTAGTGCTTATACTACAAGCCCTTTATCTACTAAGTCATCCTTCAACCCTATGATTAACTTTGCATAGAAAAATAGTAGTCCAATACTTGTATTTACATGGCTTTTTTAAACTATCAGAACTAATTAGCATTATTTACTGGGTGTTCAGAGGAGAGAAGACAGTAGAGGCAGTGAAAGGTTCTAGCCCTAAGTGAGAAGACATGCTGGTGTTCTGTCCAGTCGTCAGTGGTTTCTGATCATTCTATTGTGTTGATTGCAATCTTCCCAGTGTGCCTTTTCTCCAATCCTGTGTAGCCCCAGCTGTCCTGGAACTCACTCTGTAGACCAGGCTGGCCTCGAACTCAGAAATCCGCCTGCCTCTGCCTCCCAAGTGCTGGGATTAAAGGCGTGCGCCATCACTGCCTGGCTGGACTATTTTTCTTTTACTTGATTTCTGACCCCTATCCTATTCAGTCCTTCTCAAATTCATAGTAGACATATTTTAGGCCAACCTTCTACTACTGAGTTAGCCACTTGTGCTGGAGCAGACTAGACAAAATTCCAGTCCCTCTTGTGTCCCCAAGACAGTCATTTAATCAGTTTGTGCTCTTGTAATATTTCCAACCAAGGGCAGAAATGAAATGTTTGTCTTTCCCAAAAAAGGTGTATGTAAAAGTCCACGTCTGCCTTGCTGCTTTTAATGTGAAGCCCCAGTTAATCTGTCTTCTGCTCTTCGTGTTTCTTGCTTTAAAATACCAGTCAAAGGGTGGAGTACTCCCACCTTTTTTTGCACACAGACTCTGTGGGTAGTTTGATTCCTTGTCTTCTGCCTTTGAGTTTTGGGAACAGAGCGTAACTCTGTCAAGGACTCTGTCAAGCATAATGTAGGTTTCCTGTGTCATTTCAAGGGATTAGGAGGAAGATGAGGCTGCCGTATATATTAATTTGTGGTTTGTAGCAGTGTGAACTTTGTTTCCTAGCTTTAGTATTGTAGATGATTGTGTCGTTTCTCTTTGTCTCAGTTTCCACTTTCCAGCACTGGAGAGCAGGGTGAGCCTGAGTTAGAAGCCAGCCTGGGATGTATCTTGAAACCTTGTCTCCAAAACAAAACAAGAAAGCCTGACCCTGTGATACTATCTATTTAAAGTTTATTTTAAAGATACAAATAGTTTATCTTAAGTGCCTAGTTGTGGTAGAAGTGCAGTAAGTTGGTTCTGTCACTACACAGTAAGACCTCTGTAATCGTCATTACCAGCCTTAATCACTAGTGACTGCATGTTTCTTGGGCTGGCTCCATCCCACTTGGTATTTGATGGTAATATTTAGTAGTCTGGCTTTTTTGTGGTCTTTTAATATAATTTTAATTTCCAGTTTGGGCTATAGTTGTTAGCTTGGAGGCATTATATTAGAAAAATTTCACAAACAAGGCACCGATATTCATAGTTACTCTTTGGAATTATTGCTGTTTTATTGGGCTCGTATACAAGCTCATTGCATCTTTCTTGCTTATCCTGTTTAGCTGGCAATGTTTAATTAGAAACCAATAAAATCTTCAAATTGCAGTTAAATAACAAAATTAGTTCATTTTATTTGTCCAAAACTATATACATCTTCATATACTATACTGACAGGCTTTGATATTGCTTATTTCAGCTTTACCATAGAAATCATTTTTAAAAAGCTTTTCCTTTATTTTTATGGCATGTCTCAGTGTTTATTGTCTGACAGAAAGTAATAATCCCACATCTCACTCTTCGACTTATCAAGAGCTCAAAATAAAATAGATCAGATCACTTTCTGAAACAAAATTACTTTATTAGTTTAGTAATAATTTGAGGTTACTTTGAAGATAAGAAGCAGCATTTGGGAGGAGATTCATTTCCTGCCTCCCAGCCTTATCTGCGAGAACTACATCTTAGTGTCAAGAGACTGTGTGTTTATAGCAGAACTCTAATAAAGTCTGTCCTGGGCACACTGCACACCTGACTTGGTCATGGCCATTATCTAGAGGGTCTAAACTATTGCTTGTCTTTAAAAAGAGAAATACACTGCCAAGTATATTTCATTAAATTTGGCCTTGCACAGGAAGGATAATAAGACCTTTGGCTCTTCTCCTGAGTATGCTAGCTGTTGCCAGCATGGTTTATAGTGTTGCTTTTGAAAATAAGTTTTTATTTCTAACTGAAAAAAAAATACAGAAATTTTTTTTTTTATTGCTAAGTTAAAAGAAAGTTGGAAGAGATACCATTCTATATACATATGTTTTTGTTAAGCTTGTTTTTCTATCACTGATTTTGATTGTTGTAACATGAGATATAGAAAATATGTTTGAGTTTTTTTTCTTTACTTAGGATCTTACACTATGTGTTATGCAACTCTACTGTTTTCATTATGAGAAATTCAGAATTGACTCATATGTGCCCTTTATGCTGCTCACACTTTTTACTGTGGCTTTTTATCTCAGAGAAATTATCACACAAAGCAGGAAATATGGAATTTCAGACCTGCGTCCTTCATTAGCACATTTTTACACGTGTAGAAATGACTGTCTGGGTTCTTCAACAGATGCAAGAGATGCAAGAGCTGTTGAACACAGCAGACTTCTGTTCAGAGTTGTTACTAACAGCCGTCATTTCCAGGCACACTGAACTCTTTAGTCTGCTCACAACTCTTGTCCTGAGTTAGCTCTTTGTTCCCTGCTTCTTATCCTCTCTTGCATTTCTCTACTGCCATGCTGTAATTGATAGGTAGTGCTTTCAACGCCTTAGTCACCTCTCCGGCAAAACCTTTTAAAAGATTTTATTTTTATTTTATGTATATGAATGTTTGCCTGTATATATGTATTATGTGCCTGGTGCCTGTGGAGGCCAGAAGAGAGTATTAGATAGTTTTAGAATTGGAATTAAAGATGATTGTGAGCCATGTGGACATTAGGAACTAAACCCAGGTCTTACGGAAGAGCCACCGTGCCCTTAATTGTTGAGCCATTTCTTCCACCCCTTTTATTAATTTATTAGTGATTTATTTTGTTTTCTGTTTGTGTGTACATGCAGTGCCATGAGTAAGGAGGTCAGAGAAAAACTTTTAGGAGTCAGTCCTCTCCTACTGTAAGTCTTAGGGGTCAAACTCAGATTGCCAAGCTTGGTGGCAAGTGCCTTAGCCCATTGAGCTATCTCACTATCAACATACATCTTTATCAATCAAATAGATACCAAATGCATTTATGAAACCTGTTGAAATAAGAATGGTGCTATTTTTCTTCTGTTCATGTGTTCTCAAACCACTCATATTTCTGTTTGATGTCCTTTTTGAATAAGACATTTTTTTAATTAATTTTTATTTTTGATTATCTGTAGCCATGTTGGGGGTATATGCACATGACCTCACATGTTTTATCTCCTGGAGCTGGAGTTGCAGGTGGTTTTGAGTTGCCTAATGTAGGTTCTAAGACTGAGCTTGAGTCCTCTTAGAATGCAGTCTTAACAATGCTGAGCCATCTCTGTAAGCCCCAACTGGATTATGCTTAATATATGAATAGACTTAATTCAGATACATATATGCACACACACATACACATAGGGTGTGTAGTCTCCAAATATACCTATGGGTTTTAATTTATGGAGGTCACTGATGACTTGAAGTTGATACTATTGACTGATTAGTATTAACTATATTACTGGGGGGTGAGGGCACACCACTCCATTTAAGCCACATGTAGAACACCAGGGCTAGGTTGATTTTTTTTTTTTTTTTTTTTTTTTTTTTTTTTTTGGAGACTGGGTCTCCTTACATCACTGGCTCTCGACCTTCTTAATGCTGTGATTCTTTAATACAGCTCCTCATGTTGTCGTGATCCCAATCATATATGAAAAAATATTTTCATTACTACTTTATAAATGTAATTTTTCTACTGTTATAAATCATAGTGTAAATATCTGATCTGTGACCATTGAGAGCTGCTGCTTTAGATGGTCCACTCTGACCTTGAAGCCAGTGATTCCCCTCCTACCCCTGGCTGAGACACCAGTCTTGATCTAGAGATAGAAAGGAGGAGAAAGTGTGCTCCAGAATCCCTCTTTTTTGTTTGTTTGAGACAGGTTTACTATGTAGCCTTTGCTGTTCTGGAAGAACAGGTAGACCAGGCTGGCCTTGAAGTCACAGTCACCTACACTCTGCCTTCCACTGATGAGATTAAAGGTGTGTGCCACCACTGCCAGACAATGGTCCCAAGTCTTTATTGTGCTTTACATGAGAATTGCAAGGCTGGGTGGTGGAAATAGTATACAAATTGCAAATGTGAACAGTCTGGGCTCTGAGCCCTATGACCTGTCAGGTCATAGCCAGTTATTGCTTCTTGGAATATAAGAGCCTGCTGGAGGAGGTGGTTTAGAGTTTGGGTTCTGATTTGATAGTTGACATGAAAGATGTGCTCCTGGGCAATCCTTTACTTTAAGGATTAGCTAGTCCTGAGAGGAGCATTCTCCCTAGAAGATCAGGTGTACAAAAGTAAGAAAATATAATTGGTGCTTGGTCCTGGGATGAAACGATGGCAAGTAAATAGGTAAATATAGACTATAAGAAAATGCAGAGTAGTTATCTGTTCTCATTCCTGTTTTTAGAAAAATAAATTTAGTCTTGCAAAAAGCTATGCGCTCCCCTGCCCCTTGCTTTCTATTATTTATAACAGTTCATAAAAAACAAAAAAATAGGTCTGGGCTGGAAAGAGGCTTGGTGGTTCAGAGCATTCACTGACTGTTCTTCACAGGACTAGGATTCAGATCCCAGCATCCACATGGTGGCTCACTGTCTATAATTTTATTTCCAGAAGATCAGGGCACCAGGCACTTACTTAGTACACAGACAAACATTTATTCAGACAAACACCTATACACATAAAATAAAAAATAAATGTAAGAAAAGTAAAGAGGTCTGGGGACATGGCTCAGTCAGTAAAGTGTGAGCTTCAAGCCTGAGGACAAAAATTCAGATGCCCAGGACCTTTGTGGAAGCACACGCCTATAGCCTGAGCTGGGGCACGGATACCGGCAGATTTCTTGACCTTGCCAATCAATGAGTGCCAGCTTCAGAGAGACCCACCTCAAAAACTGAGGTGGAAACTGATGGAAGCCAGACACTGACAAAGGAGAGCACCAGAAATCACTGTCTGGCCTTCATACATTCCCATACAGGGGAGTATACACTTGTGCATTTGTGCACACACGCGCGCGCACACAATGGGGATTGTTTGGTCCTTGAAATTTTAATAGAAATCTATAAAACTGTGAGGTTTTAGGGCTATAGAAAAAGAATGATTTTTATTTAATTTTTAATTTTGGTTATTAGCCTATTTGAGTTTTTAATTTATACTTCCTAGATTTTCAGATTTGTTAACAAAACTATTCCTTGTAGTTTTTCTTAACAGTTTCATCTATCATCATTTGTATCTTCTCGGTTTTTCTGATTGATCCTACCAGAATCTTACCTAACTAATCTTTTCAAAAGACCAGCGTTTAATTTGTTCATCTTGTATTTTGTTGACTTATTATTTATTGATTTCTACTCCAGTCTTGTTCCCTTTCTTGTAAGAACGTCCTTTTCAGCACTGCTTTAGCCGGTTCCTTGGTTAATGAGTTTCAATAATACGTGGAGAGTACTTTCTCTTGTAGTCATCTCTAGGTCAGAACAGTCCAGCTGAACAAGGCAGGCTTAGACAGATGCACAGTCCTGTACTTCTTTCTCCTCCTCATTATGTGAGCCAACTGTACGGGTTTGTTTGTTTTTTTCTTTATCCAGTTTTTCTTTATGGCATGTGTGCATGTTAATTTGCTTAGGTGTAGGCATCCATGGGTGTGGCTGCCCATGTGTGAGTGAGTGTTCCTGTAGAGGCCAGAGGTCAATGTCAGGAATCATCCTGGTTGCCTTTTATACCTTATTCATTCTGCTACTTCCCTCTGCGGACCTCTGCCTCTGCCATCTGAGGCTGGGATTATGGGTGAGCCACCACATCTGAACTCCAGTACTGACTCTTGAACAGTTGAGTCATTTCCCTTGCCCCATACTATGCTAGGCATGGCAGGTAGTTACATGCCTGTAATATCAGCTCTTAGGAGAATTGAGGTGAGAATAATGGAATAATAAGAATTTGAGACCAGTCTGGGTTCCACAGTGAGGATTGGTCCAAAAATAAAAATTAAAAGATGGGGGAAAGAGAAAAAGAGAGAGAAAGAGAGAGGGGGCATGGAGGCAGAAGTTCACGCGTCTCCACTAGTCAAAGATAGTTTACATAGCTAGGTTGGGTATTAGGTTACACTTCTGATTGAGCATTACCATACTTACAAAGCCCTTGATTAACATTTAAAAAATTGTATAAAAGCCAAATGGAAAGGGGGGGGGCACGGGATAGGGGTTTTCTGGGGAAGGGAAATGGGGAAAGGGATTGGCATCTGAAATGTAAATAAAATATCCAATAAAAAAAAAAAATATATATATATATATATGAAGGGGGAACACATTAAAGTAGATAAAAAAAATACATGAGGACTGTTTTAACATAAAGTGAGTTGTGGCTATCATTATACAAGTGAAGGAGAAGTTGAACCAGTGATACAGCTGATGAACCAGTGCTTAGAAAAATGTAGGGAAGGAAGCCTCAATTCTTCAGGAGGATAGAATTAAAGACAGCATTCAGAAACACAAGTCAGAGCTAGAACATGTAAAATCAAGTTGATAGGTTGGTAGAAGTGTAATCTACAACCAAAGGCAAATTTCAATGCAGCAGAGAGCAGATCTGAGCTAAGCAGCTGAGTGTAAATACTGTAAATAAACTATGTCTAGAATGAAAACATACTGCAGTGTAAGACTGATTTTAAGAACACAAAGCAGGTAACCAAAAATAGAATCCAGAGTATAGAGCAGAAATAGGTCAGAGTCAAGTATCTGTACTACAGAGTGCACAAGATAGAAGCTCATACAAATTCCTCTCAGAGAGAGCTAGGTAACTAGTTATCTTCCATTCTTAGTTGTTCAGTGAGAAATGGCCTTAGTCCTGTCAAAGCATGCCTAATATAGTCTGGAAAAATACACTGTTTTGTTTGCTTATTTTTTGTTTTTTGGTTTGGTTTTTTTGGAGACAGGTTTTCCTATGTAGTTCTGTCTGGCCTAGACTCACTATTTAGACCAGACTGACTTTGAACACACAGATCTGCCTGCCTCTGCCTTTCCAGTACTGGGGCTAGAATTAAAGCTGTATACCACCATACCCAGATAGTGAGTGATTCATTTATTTTATATATATATAAAGGTTTCATGATCTATTTGAGCAGAGTAGTCTTACTAGTTACTGGCAGTAATGCCCAGTATGGTGTCTTTTATACAGCAAGATCCTCAAGTAATAGTTTAAAAGTGTTAAGGCAATAAAGCCATTTTAAAAATTAAATTAAATCTTAATTCTCCGATTCTGAAATATAGTACTTAATAAAAATGAATTTGTGTGCTTGACTTCCTCATGCACTCAGGAGACTAAACATGGATATTTTGAGTCCTGGCAGGATCCTAAGCCAAACTTGTCTGTAGGTATTTCACAGATGAGGACCACTGGTTTTGTCTTCAGTCTGAGTTCATAGGAGAAAATCTCACACACTTGTCACAACTCCTAAACGGGTTTTGCATTGATAATGAGTGTAAATATGAGTAAATTAAACCCATAACCCAGATTGCCAAGTTAAAGGACCATTAAATGGTAAATTGTCCGTTGCTAAGTTAAAAAAAGAGGCATTTCTCTTCTCTTGAGTTCCCAACACAACAGATCGTGGCTGTGAGCCATTTGGAAAGAAGCATTGGTTCTTGAACTGTTTTTTATTTAGCTAAGAGCTATTTTGGACATGAGTAGGTAAACTCTTATTTCAGGAAAAAGGCAATAAATCTTGCTTACCCTCCCCCCTATACTTTATTAGGCACAGGACGGTAGGTTAATTTCTATAAAATACAAATGCAAAACTGGTTCAGCTAAAGATGATGACTGGAAAAAAAGTCAGTATCAATAGTGGCCCAAATCTGTACGTTTCTCTGTGTTGCACAACCTCTTGGTGAGAGCACACTAGCAGCATTTGCAGAACTGCCTCTTTAAAGGCTCTTAGAGAAAATTATTTTTGTCTTAAGTTAAAAATGAATGGTACGCTGTGGTTCAACCAAAAGGTACCATTAATGAATATTCTCTTTAAATTTACTCTGAACTGGTCTTAGGCAGAATGAGAATTGTTTGAGTGTATTTTGTAGCTTGAGCATATTTATCTTTGCGTCCTCCACCTTAAACCAGTCATGTATATTGTGAAGTAGGAAGTATTAAATGGTAGAGCTATTGAAATGGGGAAATCTGACGCGGGTGAAAACAGGAACTCAGATCTCTGAATCTCTTTGTGAACATTATTTTGAACTTCTTCCTTATGCTCTGTAATCTAGAAACTCTAAACACTGATTCAGTCTTGACAGTAGTTATATATTATAGTTTTGTTTTATGTATGTATGAAATCCATTTCTTCCCATTCATAGTTCATTGTTGATTTCTCTGATTTGTGGGAGATAAAAATCTTTCATTTGCACTAATTAGAATGATAGGCATAAAATATATCGGAACTACATATTATTCCTGTGACTATTTTAAATTGATGATCTGACTGGATATAGTGATCCCAGCACTGAGGAGGCAGAAACAGGCAGATCACTCTTGTAAGTTCAAGGCTAGCCTGGTCTACATGGCAAGATCCAGGATAACCAGGACTGCAGTAGTGTGACTGTCTCAAAAGACAAATATTTTACTGAAAGTGCTACTCAACAAGGAAATTTGGATTGAATGACTAAATACATTTGACAACACTGGTAGTGCTTTAACATGCTGCTTCCGTTCTCTTTGCCTGGATTCCCAACTGTAGGATTACTGGTTACATTGTAGTTCTGTTTCTGATTGACTGTGAGCCTCCTTGCTGTTTCCCCAAATGACTGCTTGTAAAGACTGTTCCCACATCCTTGCAGGCTTGGCTTTTTGATAGTAACTGTTTTAACTGGATTGAAGTGGTGTCTTGTATCTTGTAGCTTCAGTTTGCATTTTTTTGAGCATTTTTCATATGCTTGCTAACCATTTTAAAAAATGTCTGTTTATGTCTTTAGCTCATTGTTGTTTTATTCATTTCAGCTATATAGTGTACAAATAACACAATCAGTTTTTTCCCCCTTAGAGTCTGTCTGTTCTGATGCATTATAATGGAAATTAATTGTCCCCTAACATTTAGGGAAAAGACCCTGATGTTAATTAGTATTACCTTTCCACTTTTAAGTCTTACATAAAGAACTATTTGCCAACCAGAATACTGGGAAAGGAATTTATATTATATAAACAATGCCATTTTTCTGTCTTACAGACTTCCGTGAGCGAAAGCCTTCAAAGGGAAGCTGCTAAGAAGCAGGCCATGAAACAGGTAAGAGGTGAGAGAAAGAGATACATTCAACCAAGTATTCTGGTACTTAATACTGAGATGAGACAGAATAAATGTATATAATGAAACCCTTGCATTTCTGAAACTGTGTAAAATGTTTCTCAACTTATATAGATTGCAACTTTCTTTATAAATTTCAAAGGAAAATATAAGTATGTCTTTATTGTGGGATGTAGATTAAGCCAGCTTTGCTTTCAGCTGACTCAGTAGTCTGATAATAGGTTGTTTGGATTGTTAGGATTTGTTTCTTTATTAAATTTTGCTTGGAACTCACTTGTCAGAAGAAAAATGTCTATCCACAACCAAAGTGATGTCACAGTTATTTAGAATTCATCTGCCAAGAAATGGATGAGTAGTTGAGAACATTTTCTTTAAAGTTTATGTATTTATTTCATGTATATGAGTACACTGTGGTTGTCTTCAGACATACAAGAAGAGGGCATTGGATCCCATTACAGATGGTTGTGAGCTACCATGTAGTTATTGGGAATTGAACTCAGGACTTGAAGAAGAGCAGTTAATGCTCTTAACCACTGAGCCATCACTCTAGCCCCCGTCAGGTCATTTTTAACAGTGGTTCTTTTAGGAGCATCCCAGTGATTTCAAGCTCTTCTTCCCATACATCCATTATCTGAAAACTCAGCAGTGCTTCTGACAGATTCCTGCTTTATAATAGTCTCGGATTTTACTGTCCTGAGTATAGCGCAGCGAACATAGTTGAGAGCGCTGGCCTAGCACACCCTTCTCCCTGCCCTCTGCCACTTTCCAGCTCTGACTACCTCTGCTTAACCTCTGTCATGTGAGTTCAGGTCGTCAGGCTCAGTGTCGTGTGCTGAGCCATCAAACCAGGTCCTTTTCAGAGGATTTTGTTGGTGTTATATTTACATGTAAGAATTTACATGAAAGAGTTGTACCAACTCTTAAAAGTTTAAATTCTAAGAATTAGATACAGTGACATTTTAATTAAAAATTCTACAAGAATGCTTCCCAATGTTACAATATTGTAGCCATTTTCAGGAACTATAAAGACAGTTGTCCTCAGGGCTTGTAATGGTATTACTGTTACCAGCTTTTCAAAATTTCTACAAAGACACTATAAGAGACAAGTTAATTGACTGCTTTTATTTTTATTATTTTTAATTATGTGTGAGGTGTTTTGCCTGCATGTATGTATGTGAGTTACTTAACGTGCCTGATGTCCTCAGAAGCCAGAAAAAATTATCAGATCTCCTGGAACTGGAATTACTTATGGTTATGAGCCAACATGGGGCATGTACTGGGAATCAAACACAGATCCCCTGCAAGAGCCCTGAGCCATCTTTCTAGCCTCTAGATAATATTTTAATATGCTGTTAGAGGGAGAATGAAATAGAAACATAATAAAAAGCAGAGGACTTTATATGCTCAATAATTAAAAAATAATAATATGGTTCCCATTTAATTCTGCATTTGGATTTTTTTCTTTTCATGTTAGGAACTTTTAATCTGTTTCTTGTCATCATACATTTGAAAACTAAACAGTGCATTAGGAACCTCCTTTGTTAAATGTGACATAAAACTTAAGCCAGGGCTACATGCTGCTCACTCGCACCTTTGTCTTTTGTAACTTCTGATGTGGATACTTGTGAGTGAAGATGTAGTCATTAATGTCCGTTGAGCACTCGCTCCCTGCCAAACTGACAGTAGATGTTTTAAGTTTATTAAGTTGTCACACCTTGGGAGAGAAAGATGATTGTCACTCTTTTAGGTAAGGAAAAAGAAAGCACACAGAGATTGAAGCAAACCTCTCAGAGGAAGTGGAGCCAGGCTCGCATGCAGGTGGTTTACTGTAGAGTTTACATTCATGTTTCCTGCCTGGAAATGTCATTGTACAGTTTTTTAAGTTATATTTTTAATTTCTCAACCTTTCTCAAAAAGACTTTTAATGTTGACTGACTCATATTTTTTAAACATTTACCTTTTTTTAAAGACCAAACTGGAAATTCAGAAAGCTCTTGCAGAAGATTCCACTGTGTATGAGTATGACAGCATTTATGATGAAATGCAGAAGAAAAAGGAAGAAAGTAACCCCAAACTGCTTCTGGGGAAAGACCGAAAGGTTAGTAGCTGTAATTTCATTTTGACCTGGATTTTTCTTTTTTTTTTTTGGAAAGTGACTTCAGTAAAATTTTAGTTATTGTGGTGAGTTCTTGAGTTTTTGGTTCTAAGTTACTGATTTTATTTTTAGAATCTAGATCCTAGCTGTGGTCAAGTGAATTATCTAATATTTTTAAATTTTTTTTAGCCTTAAAACCTTTGCAAATAATTTTTTTTGAAAATTTTCTTTAGCAATTCAGTATATCAGATTTATACTTTATACTGCTCCTGATTTGTTTTCTGATCCATTCTTTTTTTTTTTTTTTAATTAAAAATATATATATATTTTTTTTTTGAGACAGGGTTTCTCTGTGTAGTCTTGGCTGTCCTGGAACTCACTCTGTAGACCAGGCTGGCCTCAAACTCAGAAATCCGCCTGCCTCTGCCTCCCAAGTGCTGGGATTAAAGGCGTGCACCACCACTGCCTGGCGGAATTAAAAATATCAAATAGGGGGCATAGTAGCATACATTGTAAATTCCAGTACTCAAGAGACAGAGGAGGGTGGGTATGAGGCCAGCCAGGGCTACATAGTGAGTAAGACCCTGTTTCCAAAAATACCTTTTTCTAGAGCCAGGTCTGGTGGCATATGCCATTGGGAGACTGAGGCAGGAGGGTCAGAAGATGAGAGCAATCCTTGGGTATATAGCAAATTAAAGAGGAACTCGGACTGTGTCATGTATTATCTTAATAAACAAAAAAGAAAGCAAAGAACTAGACATGATAGCTCACAGCTATAATCCTGGCACTGATGAAGCTGAGGCAAGAATATCATCATGAATCTCAGGCCAGGTCTAGTCTATACAGTGGGGGAGGGGGGTGTCTGTAGCCCTTACCTGCCTTGACTTGGATGTTAGCCCGAGCTAGCCCTGATCCTACCTTTGACTCCTAAGGGCTAGGATGCAAGTGTGCACCTCCTATCATTCTCTTCTGCTACACTTAATGTTTGCTAGCAAATTTATTCTGAGTTTTGAAAAGACAGACCTATTTACATTAAACATTTCTATACTAATGGATGTCTTTTTTTTTTTCCTCTTTCCTAAATAATTTTCCCCTAGCCCAAATATATTCACAACTTACTAAAAGCAGTAGAGATCAGGAAAAAGGAACAGGAAAAAAGAATGGAAAAGAAAATACAGAGAGAACGAGAGATGGAAAAGGGAGAATTTGATGATAAAGAGGCATTTGTAACATCTGCTTATAAAAAAAAACTTGAAGAGAGAGCTGAAGAGGAGGAAAGAGAAAAGAGGGCAGCTGCCCTGGAAGGTAACGGGGAGTGGGCTGCAATAGACGCTGCCTGAACCACCTGCAGTCTCCTGCCGCTTACACTGCTGTGAGCATAGTGTGTGTGATTTCAGGATAGCATGTGTGTGTCAGGATGAGACACAGAGACACAGCTGAACTCTTAGGCTTTTCATTTAGTTTGTATTTTATTAAACTATGATCACTATAAGGCATTGTCATTGAAATTCCAAATATAAAAGCATAACAACATTACATTTGCCAGAAACATATAAACTTTAAATTCTAGTTACATATTCTGGGATGAGAAAATGTTTAACATTAACTGGGCAGTTAAAAAAAGAATCTCACTGATAATCAGAGCTAAGAAATAATTTAGCCATTGAATTTAGTGCTCTAGCGGTCAGTTTCTCAGGATCATACTGTGTTGTGTACTTATCAGTAACTTAGTTGTCAAATGCTATTCAACTTCAAGTGAAAGAAAACTAAATCTGTAAGGTTGTATCTGGGCCAGAGAGATGGCTCAGCAGGTAAAGGAGCTTACCACCAAGCCTGACAACCTGAGTTCCATCCCTAGGATCTACATGATGGCAAGAGAGCCAACTCCCACAGGGTATCCAGTACCCTCTACATGCATGTAGACATACAAGTCAATTACAAGCATTGAAAGGTTATCCCTAACTCCGGGCCTCGAGAATGTTTGCATGTCTTTGTATGATATATGCTCTGCATATGTAAGATAAAGCTGTACTGTGCTTTGCTGAATCCGTATTCTCAGTTTGCCTTTGCTTTCCTTCCCAGCACGTTTGGATGTGACCAAGCAGAAAGATCTCAGTGGATTTTATCGGCATCTATTAAATCAAGCAGTTGGTGAGGAGGAAGTTCCTAAATCCAGCTTTCGTGAAGCCGGGTAAGAGGTGGAATATTTAAAAGGATGATACTTTGACAGTCTGAGGTTACATGACTTGGGAATCAGTATAAACTCTTGAAACAGAAAGGTACATCGTTTGTTAGCCAACATGACATAATTGGATGAAAGAGTGGAGTTTTAAGTTTCTTAAAAATCTGAGATTTTGTTCAACATGGTTTTTATTCTATAGTTCACAAAAGAATTATTAATTTACATCAAAACATTTTAGTGTATAAAATTTCTGAATATTTAAGTGTTTTATGGGTCTTATGTATGGCCTTAAAGAAAAAACAAAACGAGGCAGGAGAGATGGCTCAGCGGTTAAGAGCACTTACTGTTCTTCCTAAGGTCCTGAGTTCAATTCCCAGCAACCGCATGGTGGCTCACAACCATCTGTAATGTGATCTGATGCCCTCTTCTGGTGTGCATGAAGATAGCTACAGTGTGTTCATATACATAAAATAAATAAATCAGAAGAGGAAGAGGAAGAAGAAACAAAACTAAACTTTTATAAACTAAAAACATTTTAAGGTCTTGGTGCTTGAAAACAATTATCGTAAGAAGTAAGGAGAAATTTGTAAAGTATCAAGTCATACAGCATATAATTTTGCATGATCATTAGAGAGCATATAATGTGAAAGTGGCCTGTGTCCATGCTTAGAACCCAGTTTCCATATAGGTCAAATTCACAAATTAGAGACTAAAACGACCCTGTCTAATGTCAACAGTAGTCACAGACTGCTATTCAGGTGACTTAAAAGTAGATAAAATCTAAAATTTTAATCTTAGTTCTACATTTCAAATACTATGCTGCCAATTTTGGCTAATAACTGCTCAAATGTAGATATTAGTAGATACTACCATGTCTGTAGACACTTCTGTTACCCATCTCTGATCTGGAAAAGCAAGGGTTTAGAAGACGTCTAGATAAAATTTTAAGATATAGGAACAGTAAGATAATTATGCCGTGTATGTTCGGTATAGTGGGATGTGAAAAGGGAGAATTTGCAGAGGGCATATGGATGTCTTAGAACACGTAACTGGATTGCCTAACTGCATCCAATCCACCTGCACTGGGAAAAAGCAATCATGTGAGTGTTATCAGTGAGTAGGTACATGGTTGGAAAAGTATAGTTGATACACAGTCATTTTAGACTTAGTGATGGCAGCAGCCAGAAGGATTCACAGATTTTTTTTTTGTTGTGATGGGTACCAAGATACCATATCAGGGTGATGGTGCCTTTTTCATCTTGGAAAAGTTTAATTGGTCGTATTTAAAATTAGATTTAGTACTGTTTTCTATGGGAAATTACTCTTACGTATTTCTAGGACTTTTTAAAGGACAAAGTGAGAAGCCGAACAGCTAAAACTTGAACTTCGTGTTGTGAAAATAGATCTTAGATCCAGGACATACCTTACTTTTCCTGATTACTCTTTGTCTAGAACTAGAAAGAAAAATGAGGCCTAGTACAGACCCCTTCCTAAAGGTTATGCTGGCTTAAGAGAGAAGGGCTGTGTTCTTTATTTTACTTCTATCATGTTAAAACATGTTCTCAGCTGTTTGGAAGTACTAATTTAAAAGGTGAATAGACATCACTATTTTTATATTGGATGATCAGATAGTACATATCTCAAGATGTATTGAGGAAGCCTACATGGGCATTCCTTTTTTTTTTTCTTTTCTTTTTTTTTTTTTTTGCTTTGTTTTGGTTTGGTTTGGTTTTGGTTTTTCGAGACAGGGTTTCTCAGTATAGCCTTGGCTGCCCTGGAACTCACTCTGTAGATCAGGCTGGCCTCGAACTCACAAATCCACCTGCCT
Organism: Rhabdomys pumilio; assembly: GCA_030674055.1. NCBI lineage: Eukaryota > Metazoa > Chordata > Mammalia > Rodentia > Muridae > Rhabdomys > Rhabdomys pumilio. The sequence goes on from JANHMN010000002.1 coordinate 43,203,386, forward strand.
CTGTCTCCCAAGTGCTGGGATTAAAGACATGTGCCACCACTGCTCGGCGAGCATTCCTTTTCTTTCTACAATTAACAGAGTAGCATTTACTTACATGACCTTTTTTTTTTTTTTTTTTTCTCCTTTTTTAGAACTGTAATAAAAGAAGAGAAGCTCAGGGGTTACCCTGATGAAACAGATTCAGAGAACAGACCACCACAGAAGAACTGCATCCTGCAAAGTGGGATGGGAGGAGCAGAGGAAAACCCAGATGCTGACAGTGATTTTGATGATAACAGCAGTGAGGATGGTGAAAGGGGAGACCATAAAGTAAAGTCCAGAGGGGAAGATGACTCTAGTGCAGCCATGAAATACCCCAGGCATCACAAGAATCACACCCACTCACGATCATCTAGTGAGGAAAGGGGGCTTAGTACCAAGTACCACTCAAGAAGTTCCCAGTCAAGAGGACATGAGCAAAAGGGAGGTCAGCACCAGGACAGGCAGTCCAGGGACCAAGAGAGCTGTCACAAGGACCGCAAACACCGGGAAGAAAAGAGTTCTCATAGGCACAGAGAGGCCAGTCATAAAGATCACTACTGGAAGAGGCATGAGCCAGAAGATAAACTGAAGGGACGAGAACAGGGAGAAAAACAGGACAGAGAACGGAAGAGGGAGAAATATTCCTCAAGGGAACAAGAAACAGACAAACATTGGAATGATCACGACCGATACAGTGAGAAAGAAAAAAGGAAAGAAAAAGAAGAGCACACGAAAACAAGGAGGGAAAGATGTGAAGATAATGCCAAGTACAGAGAGAGGGAGAAGCCAGAAGGAAGTGGGCAGTCTTCAGAAAGACATCGAGACAGAAGGGGAAGCAGTCCACGGTCTAGACCAAAGGACGACACTCTTGACCAGGAAAGATCCACCAAAGCAAGAAACACAGAAAAGGACCAAGGAGAACAAGGGAAGCCCTCTGGTTCTGAAACATCAGTAGCAACAAAACACAGACTGGCAGAGGAAAGACCAGAGAAGGGCAGTGAGCAAGAGAGGCCCCCTGAAACTGTGAGCAAGTTTGCAAAACGGAGCAATGAGGAAACCGTGATGTCAGCTAGAGACAGGTATTTGGCCAGGCAAATGGCACGGATAAATGCAAAGACTTATATTGAGAAAGAAGATGACTAAGGACTGCCCAGATCTGGAGTTCCTTGGAAGCACAGAGCATTGTGACCCTTGAACTTGCTTTAAGAAAGCATATGACTATATGAACAGACTGGAGAGTATTTTTTAAAGTGTGTTTTCAAAATTTGTTAAGTAAAAAGTCAGTTCTTTGATCTTCGGTGCTTGTCTAGATTTGTGAGGTATTTCCTAATCTATAGCACTTTCTTGGTTGTACTCAAGAATCATAAGGTATTAAATCTTATAGGTTCTTTGTGAGGAAAATTGGCCTCATGTTATAATTTATACATTAAAAATAACTTGTAAAAATGTTGTTTTTGAGAGTTTTTTTTTTTTTTTTTTTTTTTTTTTGGTTTTGTGTTAACTATTTATTACTTGGGTGAATGTTTTGCCTACATGTAAGTCAGTGCACCAAGTGGCTGCCCAGTACCCACAGAGAAGGCCAGAAGAAAGCATTGGATCCCCTGGAACTGAAGTCATAGATGGTTGTAAACCACCATGTAGGTGCTAGGAATTAAACCTGGGTCCTCTGTATGTATGAGCAGCCGGTGCTCTTAACCACCGAGCCACCTCTCTGGATCTGGAGAGTTGTTGTTGTTTGTTGGTTTTGTGTTATGTTCTACATCCGTCTGGGGTAACTGCTGTTCTTATACTCTGGTTGCCCAAGTTTCTGGAAATCCTTTGCACAAGTGGTCCTTGTCTCAGCCTCTCAAGTGCTAGAACTATAGGCAGCGACCAACCCTAGACCCAGTTTGTCTCTTGTCACAGAAATTATTTTGTAAATACTATCTTTTGAGTTAAAATATATAAATTTTAGAAATAGAGAAAATTGTATATGTTCTGAAATTCCTATTACAGTGTAATAGAAAGATGGATCATGGATGTTGTCTAAACTTTTTGATCCAGCATACTTGGCTTAAATAAAGATAGTCAGATGCAGCTGCATTAAATCCACCTGTAGGTGACTTCCGGAATGGGGCGAAGCTCAGCAGTAGAGCTCTTGTCTGACATGTGCAAGGGCCTGGAGTTGATGTCCAAGATTGAAAAAGAGCAATAATTTCATTCATGTTCAATTTTTGATTGTTTAGAAGACATCACTATTTTTTTTGTAAGTTTGTATTTTGCAAATTATTAAATTGGTGTGTAACTAAATCTGTCAGCTGAGAATGAAAAAAAAATGTTTTATATACTCCAACAAGGAGACTGAAGCTTGTTAAAACTCCATCTCTATGTTTAAATAAAGCTAGCTTCTGAGCTAAATAAGTCATCGGAACCTGACATTCTATAAATTTATTCGTGGATAAAGAAAGGATAACTGCTAGGGAGAAAGATGTTCTCTGGCAAGTTTTCCCATCACAAAAAGACTTGTTTGTTTGTTTGTTTTCTGAGACAGGGTTTCTCTGTGTAGCCCTGGCTGTCCTGGAACTTACTCTGTAGACCAGGCTGGCCTCAGACTCAGAAATACACCTGCCTCTGCCTCCCAAGTGCTGGGATTAAAGGTGTGCGCCACCACCGCCCGGCACAAAAAGACAATTTATCTCAAGATCTTTACCATGAAGAGTTTATCATTTTATAAAGATAAGCTTGGTTGATGTGTTGAAGTATATAAAAACTACTGTATATTAAAAGTCATGCTTAATCTCATATCCGTAGATCCAAAGAGGAAACAACAGAATATCTAGATTTCTGCTTGACTTAGGGAAATTTATGTTCTTGAAGATCCTGGATAACCCCTGAAAAGCACTGACTATACAGGTCAGGCCACAGAGGTGGGGGACATTGAGATGGGGGGTGGGGGGCCAGGAGTGAGTTCAAACTCTCAACAGAGAGAGAAGGGGGAGAGGGAGAGAGAGGGAGGGGGAGAGAGAGATTGAGCACTGTTCCTTGGGATTATTCTATATCCTTAGAAAAATTAATTTGATTATGTTGTACAAAATCATCTAAGGAGGGAGAGATTATATCAAAGAGATTAGATAAACCTGTTTCCCTCTCCCAGAACAAATGCTTCCACAAAACAGATTGGTGATGGGTAATATAGGAATAATATAAACGCCAACCTAAGACAGACACGGTCGCCCAGCCACTCTAGACCCTAGACAAGATGAAATATTGTGCCTCATTCAGATATTGACACTGCCATCTTAAAAAATTAAGGGGGGAACTGTGCCCTTCCCCCAGGCCTGAGCAGGCCTGCAAGTCATTGACCACAACAAGACCAAACAACAATAGGACCTAGAAGGAAGCATTGCCTTGCCAGTCTTGGAGCCCTGAGGTCTGCTACCCAGCTAAGAAGAATGGACTGCCTGCTGAGCTAGCCTTGACAGCTTCTGGACTGCTATCTCCTTACCCAGCCCCTGGGCTGAACTGAGAAGAGACTCTGGGGTGGGGCTTCCCCTTTATATGTGAAAACAAATTATTAAACTTCGGGCCTTGATCAGAATACTTTGTCTTGGCCCCACATTTCTCTTGCCCTCCTTCCCGTTAATTCCTAGGCTTCGTCTCAGGAGAACCCGGTGATCGTGGCTGCAGGCAGCTACATTGGATAAGAAAAGATACTGATTGCTTAGGATGCATAGATCTTCCCCTCATAAGCGGAAGGTTTTTTTTCTCTGTCAACTTTTATTCTGATGTTTACCTTAAATACAGTGATTCTACTAGAAGTTCTACTTACAAAAGCCCCCCTGTAATTATGTTGGAAGTTATGCAGCCATACAGTGAAGACAGCCTTTTCTCTGTTGTCCTGTCTCACGGTTTTCATGTAGGTAAGCCAGAATACATTTAAAAGCCAGTAAAGTTATTACAGCAGAATCAAGTAGAACAATCGCCAAGATAAGAAATTATTGAATTTCTGTAAGTATTTTTGCCATGAGCAGAATAGGTGTAGTATTGGAAGCCAGAAGAGAGCATCAGATCCTCTGAGACTGGAGCCACAGATAGTTGTGTATAGCCATGTGGGTGATGGGAAGTGAATCTAGGTTCTCAGGAGGGGCCTGGTGCTCTCACATGGAGGCAAGTCTATGCTTGAATCTTCAGAAAAGGAACAAAGTCCCATGTGGCTCTTGATCTGATATATATATGTATGTTTTTATATTCCACTTAGATCTTTATAAACCATCCTTAGCGTGGTGAAACAATAGCATGCTGTCTCCAATCCAAGTGTGCCCTTTATCCCTGTTGACAAAAGGCATTTGCATTCTGCAGTGACAAGAATTAACATGCAATGCAGTCATTAAACATAACAGTATCAGGGTTGGAGAGAGGGCTTAGTGGTTAAGAGCACTCACTGGCTTCTCTATAAGAGCTGGGTTCAATTCAGACCACCCACATGGCAGCTCACAACTGTCTATATCTGACACACACAGACAAACATGCAGACAAAACACCAACACACATGAAATAAATTTTTTTTAATATTTTTTTTAAAAATGTGCCGGGCAGTGATGACGCACGCCTTTAATCCCAGCATTTGGGAGGCAGAGGCAGGTGGATTTCTAAGTTCCAGGCTAGCCTGGTCTACAGAGTGAGTTCCAGGACAGCCAGGACTACACACAGAAACCCTGTCTAAAAAAAAAAAAAAAAAAAAAAAGTAACATTCTTTGGGTTAGCCCTTGTTTCCCCAAAGTCTTAGCTTGATGAGTTAAAGTCCTGATGTCTCAACAAGTTATCAGCTTGGTCTCCCTCTTGGGACATCTTGTAATGAATTTGTCTTCTGCCTTTAGGTGTTTCATTTCTCCAGTGGTCTATAAGATGTCCTGGTGGATGCATCTGATCAGGAGCCACCTAGGACTTCGTTCTTTTTCTGAAAAGACACCAACATAACCTTGTCTCTATATGAGAGCACTAGGCCCCTCTTTAGGACCTAGATGAACTTCCTGTCACCCATGTGGCCATACACAGCCATCTGACTCCAGTCCCAGAGGATCTGATGTCCTCTCTGGCTTCCAATGGCACTGCATGCACATGGTGCACAGACATACGTCCAGGTAGAACACCCATACACTCAAAAACAAATTTTAAAAGATGAACTGCAACTTTGATGAACTGAGTATTTGTAGTCTCCAAATCCCCCTTATAAATATTAATAAGATGAAAAGAACATTTAGAAATCATAGCAAACTAGAAAGCCTTAAGATTGAAGTTAACATCAATGTTGAGACAAATGGGGGGTTGGGGGGAAGAAAACCGCACACGTCCTGAGACATGCCTAACAAACACACAGCTAGAATTGACTAAAATTAGTCATCAAGTCAACTCACAGAGTGTCTAGTTCATTATCTAAAATAACTTCATAATCTTTCAAAGCACCAAGGTTGTGGAAGACAGGAACTTCTAGACTAGAGACAAAAGAGATCTGAAAGGAAGTGAAAAGTATTCTGGATGGAACTGTTTGTACAAAGGACAGCAAGGAGGTCAGGAGGAGACGGCGAAAAGGAAGGGTCTTACTTTCCTCATTTGATAGTTGTATAATGGTCCAGAGAATGTCCTTGTTTCTAGGAAGCACTTCCCTCATCATCTTCATTTTTTATAGTTAGGATCTATGTTTAAGATCTACTGATGACTCTACTCGTGTCAAGTTGACATAAAACTAGCCAGGTCAGTTCTAAAGTAAAGGAGAATGAAAGCAACAGGTGAATGACAGAAGTGAGAAAAATATATATATATATATATGAGACATCACACATACACAAATCCATTCAGATCTTAGCATTATTCTCTCCATTTCACAAGTTGAAATTTAATTTATAAAAACCATAACAGGTAGCCATTTTAAGATCCTGAGAGATAATTAGTGATTGCTTAGTGATGTGTCCCAAAACAAGAGCTGAGGCTCCTAAAGAAAATCCTGCAGTTGAGCCGTCACACACTCAGTGTTGGTGAGGTGGTGGCACATCAGTTGTGTGGACCGTGACATGCAGCCTCATTTCAGGAGCATTTTTTTTCTCACTTCTGTCATTCACCTGTTGCTTTCATTCTCCTTTACTTTAGAACTGACCTGGCTAGTTTTATGTCAACTTGACACGAGTAGAGTCATCAGAGAGGAGGGAGCCTTAGTTGAGAAAATGCCTCCGTGAGATCAGGCTGTAGGCAAGGCTGTGGGGCATTTTCTTAATTAGTGATTGATGGAGAAGGCCCAGCCCATTGTGGGTGGGGCCATCCCTGGGCTGGAGGTCCTGGATTCTAGAAGAAAACCCGCTCAGAAAGCCATGAGGAGTAAGCCAGTAGGCAGCACTTCTCTGAGGCTTCAGCACAGGCTTCTAGCTCCAGGCTCCTGCTCTGCTTGAGTTACTGCCCTGATTTCCTTCAACGAACAGTGGTATGGAAGTGTAAGTCAAACCCTTTTCTCCCCAAGTTGGGGCTTTGGCCGTGGTGTTTCATTGTAGCAATAGTGGAAGGGACCTACAGACAGCAGCAGGGTGCTCCCTCCCTGACCCAGGATTAGGCATGAGCCACACCCAAACACCTATTTTCACAGAAGTATCGTTTATTAAATGGAAAAGAAAAATTAAGATGGCTGATTTCTGATTTAGGCAGAGAACAGCAGCAAATGACCCTGTAGGTGTGATTTTTTTTTAAAAAAAAATGATTTATTTATTTATTTATCCTATGTATATAAGTACACCATTGCTCTCTTCAGACACACCAGAAGAGGGCATCAGACCCCACTGCAGATGGTTGTGAGCCACCATGTAGTTGCTGAAAATTGAACGAACACAGGACTTCTGGAAGAGCAGTCAGTGCTCTTAACCACTGAGCCATCTCTCCAGCCCCAGGTGTGATTTTTAAGAGGTAAAAAGGAGAGGTCTGTGTTAGAATGAGCTAGGGGTCACTCATATGTTTTCATTAGGTATGTTAATTAGGGTAGCCAAAGGGGGCTTTTGATTGCTGGATTTCGACACTTTGTTAGCTGAACCTTGGTGATCAGCTTTAGAAATGAGTCTGGCATGAGAAAGTGTCCATGTAAGAGAACAGACCTTGTAGTCAACTTTAGGAACGTAACCTACAGTTTATCGAGGGAGAGAGAATCAGGAACAGCAAGGCTCCACCAGTGCCATGTTTGCCATGCTTGGGCCTGCTAAAGCCCTTCAAATAGTAATACTAAGACAAATTGATACCAGGATAGTGGGGTATTGCTATGACAGACTGACTGTATTGTTCTGGGGAGGATTGTGGAGGGACTTTGGAACTTTGAGCTAGAAAAGCCACTGAGTGTTGAGGGCTCAGTGAGCGGCTCTGTGGCTTGGGAGCTAAGAATGTTGAGAGTAGTGCAGGTGGTAGAGGCCCTAGCTAGTGAAGTTTCAGAAGACACAAAGACTCTACTGGGCCATGCGAAGTATGAATCTGTGGTTCTGGTTAGCTGAGACTGAGCAGTGGTGGCGCGTGCCTTTAATCAAGAGGCAGAGTCAGTGTGAGTTTAAGGCCAGCCTAGTCTACATAGTAAGTTCCAGGAAAGCCAGGACTGTTATACAGAGAGACCCTGTCTCAGAAAGAGAAAAGAGAAAGAAAGAAAGAAAGAAAGAAAGAAAGAAAGAAAGAAAGAAAGAAAGAGAAGGAAGAAAGAAGAAAAGGAAGGAAGGAGGAAGGAAAGAAAAAGAGAGGAAGGAAGGAAGGAAGAAGGAAGGAAAGGAGGAGGGAAATGTTTAAACGTTTTCTTGGGATCAGCACAGAGAAGCCTGTGTTCTGGAAGTGGCCAAGTTGTTCCTCCTGTTGGCAGCTGAACTTGTCAGTGTAAGAGGCATCCAGGTGGTACTGGTTTTGAAGGCATGAAGAGATCATGCAGCTGAGGCGTGTCACTGTGTGGCAAGGTTGGCTTCTCTGAAGAGAGGCTGAGAGAGGCTGTTGATGAAAGAGCAGATAGTCTAGTTGCAGTCGAAGACCCTGTCCTTTTGGAGATGCCAGTGCCATGAGATGACCACCAAACAGGTGTGGAGTGAAGCTGGCCTGAGCCTAGAAGACAATCTGTGTGTGTTGCATAGGGCAGAGAAGTGAGCCAGGCCCTTTGGAGGAAGCCAGAAGATGGTGAATGGATCCCAGACAAGTCGACATCGAGATGGTTACACTGTTGCAGTTTGCTTTTGCTGTGTTCAGATTGTGACAGTGTCCTGGTTCTTCCCCTTTGAAGTGAAGAAGTAATTTATTCTCGATTTTACAGGAGCCCACATTCAAGAGACTTTTAACTTTTGGGGGGAGGGTGGGCAGGGAAGTGTTGAGAGATAAGGTTTCTCTGTGTGTATACCTGGCTGCCCTGGAACTCACTCTGTAGACTACAATGGCCCTGAACTCACAGAGATCTCCTTGCCTCTGCCTCCCAAGTGCTAGGATTAAAGGTGTGGGCCACCACTGCCCAGATGAGACTACATTTTTAGAAAAGGAGACATTAGACTTTTACAGAGAATTTGAATTTTGAAAGAATCTGAATATTTTTTAAAGCATTTGAATTTGTAAGGCTGTGGAACTCTTTAAGTTGGTAAAATGTTTCTATTGTGATGTCTTTACTAATGTGTGATCCAGGGAATAACCAAGAAAGGAAAAGCTGTGGCTTACCAGTGACATATTTGTGTCTGAGTTGACAAGAGACATGTAGGCCAGTTCTAAGATTTCCCAGCTATGTGAACTTAAGGAAATCAACTTCCCCCAGCCTCGGGTCTTCCTGCACAGACCTGGGAACAAACATCTGCTTTCTAGACCCGTGGTGACCAAATGAAATGACACATTCTAGACTAAAGTTCATCAAAGACTACAAAGAACTGTAACAACCTATTTAGCATCTCTGAAATGTATTATTTATAGTTTAAGAAGGGTTTCTGTTCTTTTATATTTTTTCTTTTTGGTTTTGTTTGTTTTCTTATAAAGTGAATAAAGGGAAAGATTTTTTCCTTTTAATTTATTTTTTTATATTACATCCCAATTGCAGTTTCTCCTTCCTCTAGATCTACTCCCACCCTTCACTTCCCCTCAGAAAAGAGCAGGCCTCTTAGGGATATCAACCAAATGGGCATAACAAACTACATTAAGACAGGCACATATTCTCACATCAGGGCTGAATGAAGCAACCCAGTAGGAAAAGGGTCCCAGAGGCAGAAAAGCAGGCAGAGTCACAGTCTCCATTCCCTCTGTTAGGTTTCCCACAAGAACACCGAGCTATACAACCATAATACATACGCAGAGGACCTAGGTCAAACCCATATAGACCCTCTGATCTCTGTGAGGTCATTTGAATCAAAGTCAGTTGATTCTGTGGGCCATGTTACCAGTGGAGGGCTTGGAACACCAACCCATCCATAAAACCTGCAACCTACAGTTTGTCATGCCTGCAGGATGTGCTGGTACCAGAGCCTAGCATAGTCATCATTAGAGAGACCAGAGACTTCATCCAGCAACTTATGGGAGCACATGCAGAGTCCATGTGACAAAGTCCACTGCCAAACAGACAGAGCTCAGGGAGTCCTGAGGAGGAGGGAAGGAAGGATTGGAGGAGTCTGAGGGATCAAGGGCATCCCATGAACATGGCCCACAGCTTTCTCCTCTCTAGTCCAGCTGGCTCCTGAGCAAAGGGAATGGTGCCGCCCATGCTGAGCGTGGGTCTTCCCCTCACCGCTACTGCCAGGAGTTTATCTCCTAGACAATTCTAAATCCTATCAAGTCATCACACCTTTGACTTGACCAGTGTTTATGTACCATTTCCTTCTACACATCTGCAAATGACCGGTTAGCCATCTATCCCTCTTATGAGATAGGAAATTCATTTTTCAATTTTTTTTGTTGAAATTTGATGGGGGGAGGTGTTTTGGTGAAAGAAAGAAATTTCTGGAATTCTTCAATAGAAAATGTCCCCTTGTTTTATTCATGAAATTAAATGCTAATTTGGCTGGATCCAAGACTCAAGGTTGACAGCTCTTCTTTGCTGAGTTTCTCTTCCTCTGTGTTCCATCAGGGTGGCTTATGAGAACACTTGGATTTGTACATGAGTCTGCTTTAGGATCACTGTTACGTGTCATTAGTGATTTTGAGAGAGAAGCCAAGCCACCAGATTAGACTTGGTTCTCCAATAGCTGTTTTTTTCTTCTTCTTTCTGGGTGTCACTTGGTTAGCTTTTTCTCCTTAGGGTCCCAAGCCAATACTAGAGGCGGTTTCTTTTAAGATCATGTAAGGTTACTTTTTTCTTAGTCTGAGAGATAGCTTTTCCTCTCTACCTCTTCCCTATCCTCTGCCTCCTCCTCTTCCTCTGCCACCTCCTCTTCCTTTCTCTCCTTTTCTTCCTTCTCCTCCTTCCTACTCCCTCTCCCTTCTCCTTCTACTCAGTCACAGCTCACTACCAAATCAATTAAACTAATCTCCAAGCCATCCAGGGCTAGTTCCTCAACCCCAAGCTTTGTATTTTCCACACTGAGTGGTGTAACAGGACCCAGGCCTCAGCACAACTGACTCCATGATGGAAGTACTGTTCAGGCTGTAGAACTCAGTATGTAGCACCACCTGCCAAAAGTAAAACAAAGACCTAATCCATGCAAGTCCATAGTTCTGGGAAAGACTCTAAATGTCCTAACTTTGCTGGTTAGCTTTTGTAGTTCCAATTCTGGCTAGCTGCTCTCATTAACCGAAGTATGTCAACCCAGGACACGGTGTTTGTGCTTAAACGCTCACCCTGAGAAAGGCTCAGGGCTACCCTGAGATCTCACACACCCAATATAGTTGCTTGCTGGCTAATAAAGACTTTCTATTGCCTTAAATCCATGTCCAAGCAGTCTTCTCTGGAGGATACCCCACAACAGAGGCTGAGAGGCTGAGCCCTGTTTCACAGGATATTGAGATCTCACCGTCCTCCCTCTCTTCCTCCCCATAGATCCTTCCTTCCTCCTCTCCCTCCTCCCACCTGTTTTCCACTCCACCTTGGGCTATCTGAGATTTCTTCTTCCTTCAGTTCTGAGTTTTCTTTTCCCTCATCCTCTAGCTCTGAGGCCGCTTGGTTCTCTAACTTGTGTGTCTCTCTTTCCTGCCATCTCAAAGATTACTTAATACTCAGTCTCTAAGCTCTGTGCTTCCTAGCATTTCTTACCTCTTTGACAAATAGGAAGCTCAAATCATGTTGGCATTCCTCCAGCTTTATGTTCATGTCTGAGTTTTACTTTCTTTTTCTCAAATCCAACCTTTTCTTCTGACTTGATTTAATCCTTCATTTTCTGGGGAGCGCATTTGAGTAAGTCTTTGGGGTTTTTTTATTCTTATTTATGTTTTATTTATTTTATGTTCATGAGTGTTCTATCTGCATGTACACCTACCTGCTTGCCAGAAGAAGGCATCAGATCCCATTACAGATGGGTGTGAGCCACCATATGGTTGCTGGGAATTGAACTCAGAACCTCGGAAAGAGCAGTCTGTGCTCTTAACCACTGAGCCATCCCTCCAGCCGCCCCCCTTTTTAATGTGTGAGTGTGTGTACATGATGGGGGAAGGCACCCATGTAGCATGTGTATGGAGGTCAGAGGACAACTTGATGAGGTTGACCCTCTCCTCCCACAGTTATGTAGGTCCCAAGGGATTGAACTGAAGTCACTAGGCTTTGACACCAAGTGCCTTTACTGTGGAGCCCTCCCACTGGTCTCTTCATACATTATTGCTCAATAAGAGAGTTTTGGATGGTAAATTTCCTGAGACTTTGGAGGTCTGAAATCGACTTAACTTCATCATCACACTTAAATTCTAATTTAACATAGGACAAAAAGATGAGGTCTCAGCTCATTTTCTCTCGGAACACTGAAAACGTTATCAGACCGGTTGCTCCAATACCCACTCCTGAATGGTGTCTGTGTGGCTCCCCAAACTTCCGAGACTTTATTTCATGAGACTGTGTTTCACTATGTAGCCCGAGCTGCCATTCGAGTCATGATCCTCCAGCTTCTACCATGCCAAGCTGGGACCTACTTTTTATGAAATTTGGTTAAATTTTATATGGAGGACTCAAAATTATATAGTGCCAGGTAATTAATTTCATCACTTGTTTCCTTAAAGATTTTAATAAAGGAGTCCCACACCTCAAGGTTAGATTTGCTTCCACGCTTTCATCCAAGTCATAAGTCACAGAAGTCCAACTTTACTTAATCAGTACCACGTTTACATGGATGAAAAGCCATTCACTTGGAGGTCATCCTGGAACTCATCATCAGGACCCCTAGGCAGAGTCAAGATAGGATCATGGTGAAGGGGGTTGTTTAAAGCCAATTCAGATTCTCCAATTGCTCCTGGGTGGAGAAGACCTGTCTTTTAGCTCACAGAATTAGACCTACATACCCTAGAGCCAAGTAGAAGTTGGGTTTGCCCTGGCTCCACAGGACCAATAACCTGACTAGTCAAACTCCTCAGCCATTTGAAATAGAGTTGAAATAGATCCCCAGCTGAACATGGAACTTGCATCTGGCCACAACCATCTGGAAAGCAGTGGCCACAGTGACTGATAGAATAAGCCAGGTTTGCCCACAGACCTTTATCCTGAATGTTTAACAGAGAGGTGGGTGGTGGAGGAGACACTGGAACAGGAGATGGTAACACATCATGCCTCTAATAACACGAACCCAATTGAGTAGGTAGAATCTGTTTAATGTAAGAAAAATTAGAGGCCATTTATATAGTTTGTAATGGACCTGGAGTATTGGAGTTGAGAGCACACAGACAACAAGAGACAGACACAATAGCTCACACATATACATCATGTTCCAGTGTGGCGTCTTTACATCTTCCTTTCCTAACCTCACAGACGCACGTGGGTTACAGGGTTCTAGTAGATTCCAGCTATAGAGTTCTATGCTACTGAGAAAATATATATGGCTAACAAGACATCCCTGTTTTCTCTTAGGTGGTTTATGTATTCATGAACATCAAAGGCTTTAGAAGCAAACAGATGCAGGATAATATGATCGTACCAAAAACATGATACAGACATTCACAGACCTAATCCTAAACCTGAAGCTAGCTGATGATTGGGTGGCGTTCATCCCCGCCTTCCTCTCCCTCACATGTCCAAAAGAGGCCAGCTCAGCAGTGTCACCATCTAATCTGGTAATATGTCCAAGAGATTTCATGGAAAGAAGTGGCTGGAATCCACAAGAGTCTGGGCACCGTAGTCTTTAAAACTCTGTCTGCATGAAGAGAAACCTTACATCATCAGGCTTGGCTTGGAGGGGAGGAGTCGAGGTGGGGCTTTTCAGAGCTGAGAGAGGGGGCTGGGAAGCCGTGTCCTCTCCCTGGGTGTGTTACACAGCATTCATGCGGATGTCCCCACATGGGATTTCTGTTGGTGTTTCAGGAGTGATACTTCTAACAATGCGCTGTTGGGAAGAAAAGTGCAGTGTTACAAAGTCTTGTTCGAAAGACATTTCAACATTAATATTAAAACATTGAAGAGTATTTTAATGATATCTCACAGTAAGTTGAAATAGCCTCATTGGCCTTTAAAAAAAAAAATCCCAACTTCTAATACGAATGAAAATGTCGGAGTGGAGAAGTACAAGCATCTGGGACAGGAAGAACATGACTACGACATGAACTTAATAATCCTTCAGTGGAACCTTGCTGGCCACAGCATGACTGACTTTCAACAGACAAGGCTTCCCCGGGCCACACCTGGGGAGCAGACAAACTTCAGTCCTGCCTCTCGGCCATGGTGTCCGCCAGTGCCAAGAGCCACTGAAAGCCATCCCTCACCACATTGTAAACTATCATTAGATAGAAATATGTCTTGCAATTGGAATTAGTCTTTTTTTTTTGTTTTTTTTTGGTTTTTCGAGACAGGGTTTCTCTGTATAGTCCTGGCTGTCCTGGAACTCACTCTGTAGACCAGGCTGGCCTTGAACTCAGAAATCCGCCTGCCTCTGCCTCCGGAATTAGTCTTAAGTGGGGTTAGGATGCACAGGAAAGAGCTCGTCACAGTGTGTAGGAGAGGCAAGCACCGTAAATAACATTGTAAAGTAGTGTTTGGCTTTTTTGCCCCACCCCCTTCCTATGCATACTGCTGCCCATTTAGATATGGATTCTCCCAAGTTACCAGTCTTATATAATTTTGGTATACATGTGTGTAGGTTCATGTGAGCCGGTGCCTGTGTGGAGGTTGGAAGATGACTTTTAGGGGGTAGTTTTCTACCATGTAAGCTCCAAACTCCTGTAGCTTGGTGGTTAAGGGCCTTTGCCTGCTGAACCATTTTGCCAGCCTGTTAGATTACTATTGAGCTCAGACTTTGCCAAGCCACGGCCTTCTACAAGACTATTTCTAATCTAAACTACAGCTAACCTAAGAACAGAGCGTTTCTGACACCTTCACAAGCATGTGCTTATTAGGGACCATCTTCCCTTATATTTGTGTGGGTCACTAAGGCTTTCTGCAGTGGTGACTTCAGCCAGCCATTGACTCCAACTTGAGACTTCTAGGCTGTTAGTACACTGTATTTTCCCAAATTAAAGCAGTAAATAGAGCTTATTCTATGTTCTGCAGATTTATACAAGCAGTCCTCAGCTTACAGTGGGTTACTATAACCCCCTTTTCCTTTATGACAACGCAAATGTGATATCTATTCAGTGGAAACTTCTCAAATCTCATCTCTCCCCTTGGTAGGGTTAGAGTGATTGTTCTCTCCTGATGCTGGGTAGTGGTACAAGCCACAGCTCCTGGCCAGCCAAGCAGTCAAGAGAATGACAGCTCTGTCCTGTGTTGCCAGGCTCTGATGTTCAGGAAGCTAGGTATAGTCACTGTATTTTTTTTTTTTTTTACATAATGACATTTTCAATTCATAATGGGTTTATCAGGATCTAATCTCATTATAAATCCAGGAGCATCTGGATACAGCCAATACCCAGCAGAATTCAGACATTTGCTTTTCTCTTGTATTTACCTTTCTTTTAGTCTTTGTTTCGTTTTTTAACCAAACCAAGATTTTATATGGAGCCTCCCCTCCTCCTATAATGCTTTTGAATGTCAAATCTGGTGATTAACAAGTAATTTCTGTAAGGCTCCTAGTGAGGTAGGTGTGGTGGCACCTATCTTATAATGCCATCATGGGGGTGGGTAGTAAGAGGGTAGCTGAACATTTAAGGCTAGTCTGGGCTACATAGAGACTTTGTTTTAGAATAACAATCTCCCCCCCCACACCCCCCCCAAAGAACTCAAATGTCTTTTCTCCCAGGTGTTTGGGGGTGGGGGGAGCATGGCATGCTTTACCACTTGCATTGATTAAGTACACACAGAAATAGTAAAGGCCTCTCTCAGAAGTCTTATATAAAGAAAGATATTGGATTTTCCGTAATCCAGCGTTTGCTAGGATTTGTACCCAGCAGTGTGTGCCACTGTTCCTGAACCACGGAACTATTGATCCTGGGAACACACGGCTGTCCAGGGAGCACATTTCACTGATGAGGAAGCCAAGATCCAGACAGAGATGGATGCTTCCACTGCTGACCAGGGCCTCCCTCCCCTTACATCCCTTGAGCTTTATCAACTGCTTCCTGGAAACCTTTCTCCCATCTGGTGGCCTACGGTAAAGATGCCCTTTGTCTCTCCTCTACTGTCAATGGGTCTGAGTTCAGTTACTTTACATCCTTCTAGGTGTCCTTTTTCTATAAGTAACTGAAAATCTGCAAGAGAAACAACTAGGCATTGAAGTGCAGCCTGTGGTGTAATACCGATGTTTGTTAATCTAGAGTTCCCTCCCCTGACCCAGGCCTCTGGGCTTGAAGCATCAGAGAGGTGGTCAATCTTCTCAGCCATTACTGAAGAATAGCCTGGAGAGATGAATTTAGTGACTCTGGGTCAAAGAATGCAATTGTCTGGTTCACTTTGGGGCAAAAGGTGGTGAAAGGGTTGGTTTGGTTTCAGTAGTTTGCAGGAGCTGAGTTTTCTTTACCATGAGTTTAGTTTACCACTTAAAAACAGAAGTGGATCTAGCTGTTCTCAGAAAAGGGTGTCTAATCGTCTCGTGTTCTCTTATGAAATGTCTGAGTATGAAGTTGTGCCTATTAGAGTCACAGTCTAGCCCTCCTGGGTTCTCAAAAGCCTCCTGGCTTTCCCCAGATGCCGCCCTTCGGCTTTGAGCTCTTTCCCTCTAACTCAGCAGTGAAAGAGTTAAGACTCCTGGTGTGATACTCATCACTGTGGGTAGTAAATGCTCACTACAGTGGCAGAAACACAATGAGCAGGCAACATTTAAAACGTTTCAATTCTGCAGATGTGAAGTAACACTGTTGTGAATCCTAGTAGCAGAACCACTAGCCAACCACTATGGCAGCATGAAATGAAAATGGCGCCTCGAATGTTCCTAATCTTTAACACCAATTTCTACACTAGCCAACGTCAGCTCAGACAGAATGAACCCGCACCTAAAACCAAAAGAATACTTTAGAGTCAAAATATCGGAAGAGTCCCTGTACTGGGCTGTCTTTAGACTTGTCACTGAAATAATGACTTTGTGAGGAGCACTATCTCCCCCACCCCATCCCCAGGGTTCTCTGTGAGGAGGACTAGTCCCCATCCACCCAGGGATCTTCTCTGTTTACATAGCACCTGCCCACAAACCTCCTGAGGCTCTGGGTAGCAAGATGAGATGATATATAGGCAGATGCTTTGGCAAGTGTGCACTTTCTTTGAATTGTAAGGTAGATACTTAAAAACCTATAATATTCAGGCAGAAATAATCATATCTTCTAATATGGGGAAAATGGCTCCGATGGCCTGAGCTTTTGAGTGGGTGGCAGTTTTTTAGCTTTTTAGCTCAAACTTTATTGTAACATCCTAGTCTTGAGATGCTCTTCAAAACAGCACTTGACACATGGATGTGAGAAAAATGGCCATGGCACTAGGTATGGTGGCCAGACCTCTAATCCTAGCACTGAGGCAGAGGCAGAGAGGCAGGTGGTTCTTTGAGTTTGAGGCCAGACTGGCCTTCATAGCAAGTTCTGGGCCAGCCAGGATGACATAATGGGTCCCTGTCTCAAAAAGAGAAAAGAGAATGAACCATGGAGTTTCCAAACCCTAACTTCACTTATCTGTGCCCGAGATGTGCAGATATGTAGCCTGTGCCCAGGAGAGCAGCAGGCAAAGCTTAGGAAGCTGCACTGCACCCAATCACTGAGACAGGGTCTTGTATAACCCTGGCTGGTGCCCAATCACAGCGTAACAAAAATCCTGTATTTCCCATGTGCTGTGATACCAGGCTCAGCTCGCTCTTGTCACTGTGTTTGTGAATTGCCTTGTGATGATAAAGGCAGCCATTAACTGTCTCCACCTTCAGTGAGGAAGGTAAAACTATTATAAATATATAAGATGAACAGAGCCATAGGATGGATTTTACGAATATTTATATCTTTTTAATAAAACACAGTAAGATAATTATTTTCTTCCCAATTATCCTACTACACACACACACACACACACACACACACACACACACTAGCTGATACATACCTCCTTTAGTGTCCCTGGAGTGCTGATCAGCCGATAAACTATGTACGTAGGAATGCAGATGACAGAGGACGTTCCTATGCAGTAACCCAAGATGACACTCCAGTGGGGATAACTGTACTGGAAGAGCCGCAGTTGGGGCGGGCTCATCAAAAAACTGCAAATGATGAACTAGGACAAATTCCAAGAAACATTGAAAATCTTCAAAATATCCATGTAGATTGAGACCACAAACACTGAAGATCAAATCTAAGAATCCACTGGGTTTTATTCTCAAAAGAACTCTTGTGCCATACTACTGATAACTTCTGTACCAACTCAAAACACAAAAAAACAAAGAAGCAGGGGCTTTCCTTGGGTTTCTTTACCATCTCATACCTTGGAGCCCACTGTGGAAATTACAGCATCTCTACAAATACCCCCAAAGTCGGGGAGATTCAGCACCTCCCTCTGCCAAGAAGAAGAGACTGGTACCCATTGGGACTGGATAGCAGATGACTTGGGTGGCCTCTTTGTTTATCTCTGCTTTGTTACTGTGTCCCCAAATTCAGTGAGATGGGATGTGCCTTCGTTCTAGGAGAGACAAACTGAGGAGTACTCTGCTCTTGGGAATGTTCTGTCTCGTCTCTGCTCTGTCTTAGGCTCTGCAGTCTGAGGTTTCAATAAGCAAGGCTCTGTGCGGATGGCTCTCAACAGCGACATTCTGCTTGTTACAGACTCACTCTCAGGAATAGCAGGAGAAAAGCAGCTTAACACATTTCATTTGAAAACCAATGAAATTTTTGATAAAAATTCCCATCTCTTAACACCCAACTCAGCATTTTCTTATTTTCAGTTTGGTTTCCAGAGTGAGCATAAATATAGAGTTTTGCCTAGGAACCACTGTGCTAAAATCATTATTACTCTGAATTTGATTTTCAGTTAGTGCTTCACTGTCATAAAGATGACACTAATGGACATTATTCTTGTAGTTAAACATCTATTTATATCTGTTCTTCTTTGGTCCACAGGTAATAAAATGGGGAATTGTTAAGCACACATTCCTCTTCTGTGTAGCCCATGTCCAGGAGGAGGGCTTCAAACCAGACCTGTCAATCACAGAACTTTCTCCTAATGCAGGCTCCTCGTGAGCCCCAGACCTGGCTAAAGAGGAAGGGGACTTGGAACAGAAGCAGAGAAGATCTGGTCAGGAGCCATCCTCGCCAGATCTGGGCTATCACACTGTCAGGTAAGTGAACTCCAGCTTGTCAAAGACAAAGCGCTTTTACTCAGCAGCAGCTCCCTCCCTGAACAGAGCCTCCCTCTCTTCTCATGTTCATTCTTTTCTTTCTTTCCTCTGTGTGTGTGTGTGTGTGAGTGTGTAACTTGGCCTCAGTGAAAAAGAATGATTTTAGGAAGTGACTTGTTTACCTAAAGCATCCCTGTAAAGCTCAGAACGAGGGAGTCGGAGGTAGTGGGGGACCTGTTAATTCAGTGGAGGTGAGGAAAGCAGGTTTGCCTCCTCTCTTAAAGCACCTGCTTTTGGAGGAGGGTAGCAGACTGAGCACCGCTGGATCATGAGTGATGTAGCAGTCTCCACAAGGGTGTCGCTAGGTAAGGAAAGGACCACACTGACCATGAGCCTCCAGAAATAACGCCCAAGGCCTCGGGACCCAAACAAAAATGAGGCGCACACCTCACCTCAGTACCACGTGTAAGGGAGAGCCAGAATATTTTAGTGTGATCTGTCAGAGACAGGGCCTGATGGGGCCAGATCAGGGTAAGGCAAATGAAGGGGGTCACAGGTTCAGGGATCAATTCCATTGTCTGATAAAACGTTATTTATATGGATTTTTTTGTATTAAGTATTGCATTAAGATAGTTTTTATCTTGAGAACTAATGTGTTTGATGATCCTTGGTTTTATGTCCCCAGTGACTATGTCACTTGCCTCACCGCTGTCTGGGCCTGGACACTGATTCCTTGCTGGGTGGGGACTATTTAAGCATACAAGGCATTAATCTAACATGCCTTCTTCCTCTGGAAAACAAATGAAAGGGTTTAAGTGGATTATCAAGTAGCATACGTATTAATACAAGTTAATAACCTATTTATGTCAGGACTTTGGCTTCTGGTCATGATGAACCAAGAGACTCAGTCCAAACCTCTTAATGTAAAAGCAAGTGAAACTCTGCCAGGTATGTGAGCCCTTGCCCTTGATCCCAGCACTCCAGAGGCAGGGGGATCAATGTGAGCTTGAGGCTAGCTCAGGTCTACATAGTGAGTTCTGGGCCAGCCAGGGCTACAGAGTGAGACCCTGCATAAACAAGGGAAAAAAATACAAAAAGAAAGAAGCATTTTGGATTTAAAAGAAAACAACAGACAGCATGTGACACACACCTGTGGTTCCCACGACTTGAGAAGCTGAGGAGAGAGGAAGAGCTCTTGGGCTAAGTTCAAGACCAGCAAACCTTGTTTTTAAAAAATAGTTTTGATTTGGGCTAAAAGCATCAAGTGAGCAATGAGCTAACAAAGCTATATGAAACTACTGGACTGAAAGCTAAGAAGATACACAAGCCAGGGCCTACACGAGTCACGGTGTCTAGAGTTTGTGGCCGCACAGGAGCCACCGGGCCCACTAGAGTCACTGTGCTGGGATGTTTGCTGCTCAGGGCAAAGGTTGGTGAAAACTTCTGGAGTCTAAAGCAGTCAGGAAGAGCTCCTGGGAAGAGACACATGTAACTGAGTGCTGGGATTAAAGGTGTGTGCCACCACCGCCCACTTGGCACAAACTTTCCTATCCAGGTCCTTTGACAATAAATGGATTCTACTTTTGACTTGGACCTAAACTTGGGGACCTTTGTGTGTGCCCCCTTCAAGGTGCATGTAAAATTAAGTATAAAGTTTTCAGGACCCCTCTCAGGGCCTTCCTGAACAATACATACAGTGTGTTCTTCCTCGGTCTTGAATAGTTGTGTTACATGATTTTAATGACACTAAGACTCAATAACACTGATGTCTGTGATACCAGCACTTGACAGGCAGGAAGATCTCAAATATGAAGCCAGCCTGGGCTACATATAAAGTTCAAGGATAACTCAATCTACATATGAAGACTATCTTAAAACAAAACAAAAATCCCTCCCCACGACCTTGCAGAATTATCATAAAGATTAAGAGAGCTAAGGTGTAAGTTTGGTATGAAGTCAGCTCTGGCATTGCTGGTGTTTATTGTCATTATTATTATTAGTGGGGAATACTACACTGGTGTGATCCCTAGTGTTCACGGTCAGAAGCAGGTGAGCAGATGTGGGCACAGCTGCTGGGAGACCCCCAAAACAGGGGCTTCCTGGAGTACTCGTTTATTACTGTCACTTGGCCTGACTTTGAATATTAGTGCTGGGTTTGTAGAGCTCTCTGGGATGCACCCCTCCAGACGGCACACTTTTCTGTCTGTGTGATGCCTCGGTAGCATTCATTTCTTATAAATAAATAACTGGAACAACAAGGCAGACATGACAACTCACCAGGAGAAACAGAGGGCTGATGACCACCCAGCAGATCCTCCAAAACCATCCAGGGCTGAAGCCCAGCATTTCCTTCACGTCGCTGCAGAACTGAGTGATTCCTGGAATCACCCAAAGGAGAATTTAACAAGGCGGGGTCAACAGGGCCAGCACGGGTGGTGGCAGAAACGGAGTGGGGTTCTCCTCTGAGCAGGTGGAGGAGTGGGGGTTTCTCCCTGAGCAGGTGGGGTCACTTAGGTACTTCTCCACTTGAGGGGCTCAAGCAGCGGGGAATCACAAAACTGAAATTTTATAGCAAGCAAAGTTCTTTCTATACAGAGCAGCAAAGTTGATACATGTCTAGGGACCAAGTTCTCCATTGGTGCCCACAATTCCCTTCTAAGATCTCAGCCTGGATTTGACTGTAGTCTACCGTAGGAAGAAAGTGATCTCATATAGGAATGGTGAGCCCACCTAGCAGAAACCAACTAGGACTATCTGCTGGCAGTTTTCAAGGGAGGTGGGTTGGTTTTTTTTTAAGATTTATTTTATGTTTGAGTGTTTTACCTACAGAAGGAGGTGTTGGGTCCCCTGGGACTGGAATGACAGCCATTTGTTACCCACCATGTGGGTGCTGGGAATCAAAGCCAGGCCCTCTGGGAGAGCAGACAGGGCTCTTAACCACTGAGCCACCTCTCCCAGCCCTTCAGGGGAACCTTTTAACCTCAGTATTGCTCAACTGTGTGCCAGGTCAGGGTCCGGGTTCTTCTGTAAAAGGCACTGGCACTAATGTGAGGACGCCCACTGACAGGGGAGTCCCGAGAACTGAAAGTGCTCCCAACTGCTCCCTCAGAGCTCAGTGGTTCCTGTGCAGGTCTACAGTGACTCGAACTCTGCCCTCTGAATTACTGGGGAAGTAAAGATAATGTCTTTTTTTTTTTTATTGGCTTCTGAATTCAATTCCCAGAACCCACAAGAGGCGACTCACAATCTCCTACATGCCCAGCTTCAGGGAATCCAATACTCTCCCCTGGCCTCTGCAGGCGGCTACACTTACACACACACATGCAGTTAAAATCTTTAGTTCATGTACTCTCTCCCCTCTTCCTTCCCAGTGTACATAATGGTTACTATGGCAAAGCAACTGATAGTAGACATTGGAAAGCAAATGCGTTTCCAAATGAGATGCCTGCTTCTTGATCGTACAAACGCATCTCTGAACCTGTGGTCCTCATGTCAGTGGCCTGCCTGTGCCCTTCCCTTTGCTACTCCTAATTCAGGGCCCATGGAAGCCCTGCCAAGAGCTCTCAGTTCACTTCCTGTTGCTCTTCTCACCCTTGTCAAAGTCCATCCCAAGACAAGAGGGAGGAGCCTGGGGGTTCACCAATGCAGAGACTGTAAGAAGAGAGGGGCCTAAGTTCTCTTGGTGCTCTGGAAAGGGGACTCTGTTGAGAAACTTAAACCTGGGATGCTTGCACACTCATACATCAGGTCTCAGGCCACCGCTGTGGGTGAACTGGCTGACTTCAGCCTGTCTCTTCTGGGGAAACATTACAAACATAAAAAGAAAATCAGGATAGAAACGATGCTCTCCCTGGGAACACCTGTGGTGCAGTGCAGAGGAAGCGGTGGTGTTTGGCTGCAGAAGACCCTCAGCTGAGAGCATCTTACAGATCTGTCAGGAGACCACGCTTGGTCAACTGCCCCTTCCTGTCCTCTGATGAAGTTAGTGCCCGTCTCCATGTGGACAGAGGGTAAGGTAGAAGGAAGGAACTTCTTACCATAGAACCAAGACACAGCGACGGCCTCGATGAGGGCCACAGTGAGCACTGCTGGCCCTGTGGCATACTCCTCCAACAGGGTCACCACGTATGCCCCTCCCTGGGAACAAGGTCACAGATGTGTTAATGGTCTTCTGAGGTGCAGCCTCATTACAGAGGCCTGGAGAAGCTTCTCACTATGGGGTCAGACTGGTAATCCTCACTCTGGACTCAGTCTGAGGACTCCAGGGCCTGTCTTGTGAAGTGGCCTTCGGATTTGTACTCAGCTGATCACCCTAGCCTGGGGGCACATTCTCTTTTAGATGGTGCTGAGAACAGAACCCACAGCCTGGGGCATGCTCTCAGCCCCATCCCTCACCGACAAACTCTAAGGAGCCTCTATAACCACTTTGGGTTTACTCAATACTTCCTGTCTACTCAACCTTGGAGAGCACACAGCTGTAAAGGCTGAATCTGGAAGCTGGCCATGGTGGCATGCACCTTTAATCCCACCACTCAGGAGGCAGAGGCAGCCTGGTCTCTGTAAATTCCAAGATTCCAAGCTAGCCTAATCTACATAGTGAGATCCTGTCAAAAAAAAAAAAACGGAAAAAAGAAAAAGGGAGAGAGAATCTGAATCTGTGTGGCACCAGACACTGTAGTACTTAAGTCACTGTTCAACAGGTGCCTGCCACTCTAACCCCGACCCCTCTGACACCTACACAGCCCCTACCCACCCTGGTAAAGCACTGGGGACATTGAGGCCATGGCTTGAAGAGGTCCCCATCAGTAAAATCTGTCTTGAGCCAGGAGAACACAAGCCCACAATGTCACTCTATTAGATGTACACATTACTGTATTTGCCATGGCTACTAAACTGAAGAGACAGGAGGGGAGGAGGGAGATCACAGGAGAGGATCTGGCTTCTTTACACCTCAAGCTCTAACGGAGATGAAGTGGCACATAAGTTACACGTAAGACTCCAGCCGATAGATTAGGACATACCCATCAAAGCACCTCTACAAGGTGCAAATGGCTGGATATGCAAATCCTAACTTCTCTCCAGGTATTTTTGCCAAGCCTGAAATACAGTTGGATCTGTTGTAAAATGTTAAGCTTCCCGACGTCATGCACAGATCTACCAGCAGATGCTGCCAGAAATAACTTTTCCCTTTGGTGGCAAACTTTTCAGTGCTGAGAACTGAACCCAGGGCCACACTACCCCACATCCTCTATCCACGATAAGCCTTTACTAGTGCTAGCAACGCTTTTAACCCCCCAAGTGCGGATGCTGTGGGGGTGGAAGGAAAGAACCCCCTCTGCCTGTGGAGCACTAGTGAGTAGCGGAGGCCACTTGGAGCCAATGGCCCTGCTACTCACTGCAGTCAGTGTGAGCAGAGATCCCAAGATGCAAGTGATGACCACGATGAGCACGAACCATTCCCTGCGCTTGGCCCAGATGTGAGGAAACTCATCCAGCACAGCTGTGATCACACCTTCCAGGCCTGCAAACTGAAAGATGCACACAGATAGTCACAGTGGAGTCTCGGGACAAGCCTGTGCCTTAAGGACAGGGAACAGGAAGAGAGATAAGATTAGTGAGTGAACCGTCAAACTGATTCACCCACTCCCTAGCCTATGAACAGGGCTAGAAGCATATTTCCATCTGATATCATTATCAGAACCCATCACTTGGGACTCTCGGGCAAGAAAACACACAGCACACAGCTTTAGCATTTGTGTCTTGGGACTGGGGTTGCCCCAAGGCCAGTTCAATGCCAGTACCCTCTCTATCTACACCAGTAGAGCAAGTCTCTGAGCTGGGCCACCATGGCTTAGGAAGGGAAACAAATAACAAGGATTTTTAAATACACTGAGCCCTTTGTGCCAGGCACTTCCCCTACTGTGTGCCACTAGTCACTCTGTAATATACCCAGTGCAAAAGGTACCATTGCTGAGGAGTGGACGGGGGACTGAATGCAGAGGAAGAATGGGAGGGGAGGGAAGGGAGAGAAGGGAAGAGGAAGGTGAGGAGAAGGAGAAGGAAGAATTACCTGGAGGTAGCAACCAGTATCATGGGAGGCTCTGGGTTGGGGAGGTGAGTCTAGCCACCTCCTGATCCTCTTTCCTCTCTCCCTCCCAGACCCTTTTCTGGTTCCACTCACCGTGCTATCCAAACCCAGCGTGATTAACATGAGGAAGAAAATGATGGCAAAGAATGTGGATGCTGGCATGTTGGCTATCGCTTCCGCATATGTGATGAAAAGAAGGCTGGGGCCTGAAACAGAGGGAGAGAAAGGGGTTGGATGCTGAGTGCCAGCTATTGAGAGAGGAGGGGGAGGAGGTGGGTGCTAGCTGAGACCCATCCTACCAAGCCATTGCAACCTAGATCTCAGTTAGTTTACAATTATCATCACAAGCCCTCCACATCGAACTGGGCTCTGTCAGTGCCAGATGCTGCCTCATCCACCTCATGAGACATTTTGCAAAGCCAGAGGGAAGGTTATCCACCTTGAAAACTGTGCATCTTCAGCTTGGGGGGCCAGGATAGACTGAGACTGCAACTACAGAAACTCAGGGGATCCAAGGTCAGGCAGTGTGTGATCGCCAGAGCCAGGGATGTCCTCAGCTCAGATTAGCAGAAATGTAATAAGGGCAGCCTGCTATTTTTTTTTTAAAGTCACATTTGGGGTCCTATGGACAGAACTCCAGCATCTGAACACCAAGGGCTCTACCCTTGACCTATATTCCCAGCCCTTAAAGTCCTTTTGATAGTGTGACAAACAAGTCCTCAGTCCCTCACGGACGCTGTCATTTGATCAAAGGGCTGCATCAGGCCAAAATACAAATGTTTCTCTAGACCCTGGGAATCCATCTACTTGGTCTTATTGTTTAATATCTGTTACGTGATTTCCGATGAAAACACCAAGCAATGTGACATCAGTAGTTATCTGTGTACTAGACTAAATCCCACCATGAGTGCCCAAGCCCACTGACTTTAAACCTACCATACACATCATAGTTTTAAGCCCGCCATGTTTTGAGGGCCCCAGCACTGGGCACCAGGACAACTGAATGGGTGGATTGAGATCACCAAGGAATTTAACTTTCAAATCTTTTGAAAACGTAAAAGAACAGTTGAAAAGGTTAGCTATTCATATAGATTCAAAGTCGCAATCCCGTGAAAAGAGCTCCTGGTCCTACCGGCGTCTTTGGCCACCTCGGACACATCTTCATTCCTCATCTCAGCCATGTAGCCAAGCACCGTGAAGATGACAAAGCCAGAGACAAAGCTCGTCATGCAGTTCACCACGCTGGTCACCAGGGCGTCTCTACAGCGGAAACCCAGACAGGGTCATAAACCGGCTAGAGTAGCACATTCCTATAATCCCAGCCCTGGGAAGGCTGAGTGAGTGAGGCGGGAGGATTCTGAGTTCAAGGCTCAGGATGAACTACAGAGCTAGGTGGGGGAGGGGAAAGCCTGACACACACACACACACACACACACACACACACACACACACACACACGAAACAGCACAGCACAGACCTCTTCTCTAACCAGAGAGGTTCTGCCCTGGAGCAAGGCCCTAACTGAAGGGCTCCAGGAAGGGGCTTTTGACCTCATGTTTGTGAAATTAAAAGTTTAATATTATCTTTAAATAAAATCATAAGACTGCCAAGGAGAAACTTTAGCAGTTTTAAAACTTGATTACATAGGTATTCCAATATAGACTATATTCCTTGGCGGGGGGCTCTTCTCCATCTTTAGAAACAATGAATTTCATGATTATTTCTCTACTAGTACAAACAGACTGTGCAGGAAGATTTACTGTCTACAGTTGTGAGTTACACCCAAGCTGTCATGGGGGCAATGCTGCTGCTTGGTTAAGATACTGAAGAAGCATGACTGCCACAATCATGGCAAGCTTTGTACGCTAAGACAGTTCAACCCTTAGACTTTTTGTGTATATATAAATAATCAGTTTCCAGTTTCCATCGTGAAGTCTGTTAACTAGTGTGTGCTGCGTTTGTTTTGTAACCTTGCCATAACCTGTCCTTGTCTTGTTTGCCCGTTTGCTTTGTTGCTTGTCTTGTTTTAAGCAGGATCTCATACAGCCTGTTCAAGGCAACGATGAACTCAGTATGTAGTTGAGACTGGCCTTGAACTCATTCTTCACTCTCCACTTCCCAAGTGCAAGGACTATGGGGATGTACCTCACCCCCCAACTAAGTGTGTGTGTGTGTGTGTGTGTGTGTGTGTGTGTGTCTGTGTGTGTGTGTATGTGTTGGAGACTTTCTTAACCTTTGAATAGCCTAGGTAAAATTACTTGCTGAATGGGCATTATGTCACAGATGAATGGCCAGGGGCTTGTGACACGCCTTAGGGGCAGTACTCTCATGGTGTGGGGACAGCCAGCTTTGAGATCATTGTCTTCCTTCAACTGTCTGTCAGTCCGTTCCCAACCTTTGCTCGGCAGCCCCACATACTCACTGATAACAGTTGTTGTTGAACTTGTTGTAGCTAGCAAAAGCCAGGAGAACCCCAAAGCCTGGGCCAAGAGAGAAGAAGATCTGAGCCGCAGCATCTACCCACACCTGGAACAGAGCAGGGGAGGGCACGGGGTGAGGACGGGACCTGGCTGCGGCCAGCACAGCAGCGGTGGCATTCAGTGGCCTCAAGATGCTGTGTTCTTCACGCTTTTATTTCTGATCTGAAGGATCATTATGCACTTGTAGATTAAATCTGAGTCGGCCCTAGTGTACCATTTGAAAGAGAAAAGTCAGACAAGTCTCTCATATCTCACCCCTGTCTCCAAGAGTTTCTGCCAGTTGGGTTTCAAGTAGAAGACAACCCCTCTCCAGGCTCCAGGAAGGGTGGCCCCCCTCACCAGCAGGACAGAAAGGACAATGTAAGGGAAGGTGGCTGTCACCCACACCACCTGGAATCAAGGAAAACAAACACCAGTTACTGCCATTCTGTCCCAGGGACAGCAAAGAAGGGAAGACAGGCGGTGGCACAGTGGCACAGTGGTGCAATATCTTTTACTACCGAAGACCTCTGAGGACGGGGGTCTACTTCTTGTCACTTTAGGAGGCAACATAGCCTGGTCCTCAAGCCCGACATACTGGGTGTGACATACTACAACAATTCTGCCACTTGAGAAGCTGAGGCAGGAGGATTCCTATGAGTTCATGGCCAGCACGGGCAGCATAGGGAGTCGCTGTTCAATTAGCCAGTATAGAAAAGCTCTGGGTATGGCTCATAATTAGTTTTCAGAAAATTATGGCCAATATTAGCAACTATGAGTATACCAGTAGGTTAAAAGAATTTTGGAAAAAGATTAATATTTATTAATTAAAGTTAATATTAATATATTATTAATATACATTAATTAAAAATTAATATTAACATATAATGTATTATACTAATAATATAATATATTAATATATATGTATATGTGTATACATATATTACATAACATGTAATATATATAGAATATAGTATATAATATTTAGAGAACATATAATATATAGAGAACATAATATTATATATAGAATTTGTATGTATGCATACACATTTGTGCAGAACGTGGAGACAGAGGTTGACATTGGCTATCTTCCTCAGTAGGTCTCCACCTGACTTTCTGAGCTCTCCCTGACTTAGACCGACAGGTTAGCAAAGCCCAGGCATCCTCCTCTCTGCCTCCCACCCCCAGTGCCCGGGCAGCAGCCATACACTCATGTTCTGCTGCACTCAGCCTTGACATGAGTAGTGTGACCCGCACCCAGTCTTCATGCTTTTGTGGCAAGTACCTCACCTCTGAGCCACCCCTCCAGACCCTCTACATTTTTAAGTAGAATTATACAGGGGCTATACTGTACCTTCATTTACTTAGACTCACTTATACAAAAATGATATTAGTTAATTTCTAGAACCTTCTAACAGATGTGATGAAGAAAGTTATCTCAGGTGTATGAACGTGTTTGGTGTTAAGGGAAACTGATTTTTTTCTGCTCAGTAGCCGTCCAAGGGAATGGTCTTGAGTTTTGTGACACTGTGGGGCCCTGGGCAGTCCAGGACAAGCTGCAGAGTCCTCACCTTGCCAGATGTTTTGACTCCTTTCCAGATGCTAAAGTAGATGATGGTGAAGATGAGCATGATACACAGAGCCAGCTGCCAGCTGATGGTCCCCAGGTCCTGGAGGCCCTTAGACTGGTGGATCTGCAGGACATGGCGCCTGGAGTGACAAAGAGAAGGGCCTCTGAGAGAGTCACCTGAGCACAAGACTGAGATACCTCTAGAAATAATGGACACCACCAGGAGGAGCTGGAATGGGCCCTGCTCATCCCAAAAGAACAAGGGGCATTTTCACTGGCCGGCCCTCAGAGGAGCATCAGTCCAAAGCCAGACCTCTTATCTCTCCTCTTCCACTGTCCATAGCGAGAACCTCTCAACCAGCGTAACCAGCTTCAGTACATGTAAACCTTTGTGTAGGCAACGAGTCTTTCTTCACTCTAAATTAGCTCTGTGTTTGGTCTACTATTGCCTACAATGGCTATATTAAAAATACTACTGGGTTGGGGACATCACATGCTAGAAGAACAATTGCCTCGTATGTGAGGACCCCAGATTGAATCCTTAACACCATAAGGAAAAAATCCCACATTCTTCAAACATCTTCTGAAGGTCGGGTCCCACTTATAAAGCCAATACACCAAATCAGATATAAGTTTTGAACAACTGAAGCAATCAGGTGTTTTGCTTCCATGGCAACTGGCTGGAGGAGGGGAAGCCACCAAGAAGGTTATTCCCTTTGATGCAGGGATGTTTTGACTCCCTTTGGGGAATGAAGGTAGGGACCAGTGTGGACATGGTAGAGCAGTTTGGCCTGTCATATGGGGGGTTCAGAGACAAAGAAAGGTCAGACTATGGAGCATTTGGGGCAGAGTTCCATCTCCAGATCCTGCAGAGAGTGAGGCCGCTGTCCTCGCACTCATGTTTGCTCCTTAATCCTTGACAGCTTCACCTCAGAAATCTGCCAGGAGGCAGGGGAGGGCTCATGACTTCCCACCCATCCCTGAAGACCCATAAGCAGTAAATGTTTGCTGGGATAGGACACTTTGTTCAGCGGTGTAGCACTGGGGTGTTACCCATGATCCTGAAAGCCATCTTTAAATGCATGTGTCACCAAAAAGAATAACGGAAAACATGACATAGAAGGGGAGCTAGTCAGGAAGAGTAAGGGGGGAGCGGATGACAGACTGTAACGATAGGGGAGACTCTAAGCAGAAAGCATGATCTGTATCAGTGAACACGTTATTATGGAGCCTGGTTATATAACTCATGTATGCTACTGAAACACTTTTTTTTAAAAACCTGCTAAAAGAGAGCTGAAGAGCTTTTGGCCCCTAAGATACCAAGCCCCGGGGTGTGTGGCCTGTCCTTAACAGACCACCCCACCTCCTTCACATGTACTTACAAGTAAAACTCCTCAGCAGGCGACGTGGAATGGGGTGTCCAGCTGATGTTGTCCTGGGCGAAGTAGTTGGTGCAGTTTCCAGTGTTCCAAGAGTTCTTGCAGCTGGTCCAGGGCAGCTGGTCCGTGAAGGAGGAGATGAGGTAGTAGAGTGCCCAGGCTATGATGGTGTTATAGTACGAGGCGATATAAAAGGCAATGATGCAGATGGCATAGCCAATGCCTGGACAGAGATGAGAAAGGCCGAGTTCACACCCGAAGGCTGCTCAGACCCATAAAGCCCAAGAAGTTAAAATCCCAGGTCCCAGGTCCCAGCCACTTATGGAAGTATCTTGTCCAGCACCTCGTTCCAACCCCCACCCCCCACCTCCGTTACCTTTGAAAATCGGGCAGATCTTCCTCCATATAGAAATGCACCCATTTCGGTGGTACTGGCCCAGCGCAAGCTCCATGTAAAAGAGCGGGATCCCACCGAAGATGGCCATGACGGTGTAAGGGAGGAGGAAGGCCCCTGTGGCAGAAGGGAGACAATTTTACCCCCTACCCGCATCCGTCCCCAGAATGGTCCATGGACGTGGAGCTCACAGTTGGTTGCCCCGGTCTCAGTGCTTTGCGAGAGAAGACAGTAGACAAGAGTTCCATGGAACAACCACAAGTTGACCAACTGTCTGAGCTGGTTAGCAAGATCATTGAGATTCACCCGGGAAGGGCGTCCCCATGAGGAAGTCTCCATTGGGTTGGCCTGTGAGAAACTGGGAAGCCCCGCCCTGAATGTGGGCAGCACTACTTCATGGGTTGGGCCCTGGACTGAATGAAAAGGAGGCACTAAGCTAGGCCATCGTGTGCACATGCGCGTGACTAGCGAGCGACTTCAAGTTTTTGCCTTCTAGAACTTTCCGAAGTGATGGACTGAAACCTGGCACTGTGAGCCAAATAAACTCTTTCTCCTTAAGCTGTTTTTGTCTGGGTATTTCACTGAAGCAAAAATAAACCAGACTAAGATACTGTCTTGAAGGCAAAGCAAAGCAAAAGACAAACCAAGCATGTGATACAGAAAAGAGGAGCCTGAGACAGTAACAGTAGCAGGCTGGGCTGAGAGTCAACAGACAGTCACACCCCACAGTCACTAGTTACCCCCAAAACTGACCTCCAGATTCAAGGGTCCACCCCAGGCCTCACGAAGATGTCCAGGTGTCTGAGGACGCTCACTGATGCAGTCGCTGACTCTTGGAACCGGATCGCCCCTCATCAGTCTTACCTATGACTCCAGACCCTTGACCACCGATATTTTTGACCTGCATGTCCATAATTCCACTAGGCCAGAGTAGTTCCTCACAAGCCATCATTGTTTGAAAGTAAGGCTAAAGACAGTAGTTTCCACAGAACAAGATTGCTCACCTGCAGCTTAAGTTTTAGCCCAAAGGGTAAGTCAGATATGATATCCCCCTGGTAACTTTCCTGCCTTTAAAATGTTTCATCCCTGAAAACCTGAGGCCAGTGCGACTCAGAAATGTCAGTGTAATTAGTCATGTTGAACAAATCTGGCTAGTAGTTGCCTCTCGAACAGCTTGTCAGTATAACCATCCACTGATTTAATACTCATTTCTTCTTGCCCGGTATCCACACAGAGGGTTCATACCTACTCACCTGTCTCCCCTCATCTGCTACCTTCTCTCCCAGGCTCCCCAACTCACACACACAATCAACAAGGTAACTACTCTAATACAATACAGCCTTAGGGTTGCTAGGATGGAGAAGTCAAGGCAACTATAACACAAGAGATGTAAATGTCTTCCTGCACACTTTGGGGTTGGCAGTAATGTTCCACTGAGCCTGGGCACAGCTTTGATCTCAAGTCTGATAACTTAAGACTTTGGACCCAGACTAGTGCCGTTCTCTGACCTCATATAGGTTCAAAGGCCTAGCAGAGCCTTAGAGCCACCTCCCAATGTTTTCTCCCTCAGGCCTGACAACTCCAGAGTCTTCTGCCAGCAAAAGGAAAAAACTTAGTGACATGTGGCAAGCATTCTCTTACATTCACTTACAAACAGAAGGTTGAATACACACAACAAGAAGGAAAGCCCTTCAACAAAGGAAGCAAGAACAATGCTAATGAACCCAAGGGCGGGCATGGGAGAGCTCAGGTCCAGTTTTACAATCTTTACAACCCGAAACCCTCACACAGGCCACCTTAGGCTTTTTGTTGACTGGAGATTTGTCTAACATGAAAGCTCAGGTTTCCTGCTTAGACTCATGTCAGTTACACAGGACAGTAAAGATATTACTTGTCTTGTAGCCTCCCACAAGGGTCTCCAGCCCACTCCTGGGTCCCAGGCTCTGCCAGTGGCCAGTGGCACTAACCTCCGCCATTCTGGTAGCATATGTAGGGAAAACGCCAGATGTTGCCCAGATCCACGGCATAGCCAATGACGGACAGGAGGAAATCCATCTTCTTGCCCCAGGTCTCCCGTTCCCCTTGGCGAATCTCAGCTACCAGGGTGGTAGTGGCAGCTGGCATAGAGTGTGGAGCTTCGTCCCCAGCACTTGTGCTGGGAACTGCAGAGTACCCATTGGATATTTGGCCAGGCTCTGCCCTGTCCGCTGGCGTGGGGACACCCTTCTGTAGAACACCATTTTCTTGACAGTCCTCTCTGTCCTTGCACTCTGACAGCACTTTCTGAGAATTCAAGGGTGTGGTCTCCATGTTGCTGGTCAGTAAGTGATACAGATGCCCATCTGCCAAGCAACCAGACTAGCTTTTGGTTCTTGGTTTTGAATCTCCACTCAGTGTTATGGGGACAAGATTGAGAGCTCTGTTGAAAAAGCATACAGAGAGAAGAGAAAGAGGGAGAGGAAGACAGAGAGAAAGAGAGAGTGAGAGAGGGAGAGAGAGAGATGAGAAATTTGTGTGTTTGTGGAATTAATTGTTCATGTTTTTATTTTTTGTTTGTTTGTTTTAAGACAAGGTCTCGATCTGTAGCCCAGGTTGGCCTTAAATTTTCAGCAGACCTCCTATCTCAGCTTCCTGGGTGCTGGGATTACAAGCATAAAACCATCCCAACAGCTCTACCAGATAGCTTCAGGATCACAAATGATCTAATCTATAAACTGGCCCATTTGCTCAGAGTCAATAAAATCAACTAAGTCTTTCAACCAATGGAGGGGGTCAAATCACCACCAAGTAATCTGAAAAGGAAACAAAACAAAAATAGCAAATCACCAAGACTGCGCACAGGCTTTGCTCAAGGACCAGCACTTGCGTCATTTAAAAGGACGTAAATGCCCCCCTGTAGTTTATCAGTAACCCAGAGGAATGTCAGGAGAGCTTCCCTGCAGAGCCAGAGAGTCCTAGATACCATGCCTGCAAACAACAACACAGCCATGCCTTCTGCTTGCCAGATAGAAGAGACAGTCCCCTCCATCACTTAAAGGGAGCACTGAGGTAGTCTAAAGAGGAAGGAAGAGGCAAACACCACCTTTGGGAGGCGCCTGAGGCCCTATATCTGGGTCCTTTCTCACCCTTCCAGGCTGTCTCCAGGAAGATTCCAGCTGCCTGCAGCTGTGTCCAGTACCCGCCCCCACCCCATCCCTGGGATCCACCTCTCAGCCTTCCCATGGAGCCTCTGCAGGTCCCAGGTTGTCATGGCTCCTCACCATTCATACTTCTGGGGCTCAGCCACTTATCACTGCAGTCGTGAGCACACTCGTGTATGAGCACACCGGTGCGCTCATCCAGGGGGTCGGGGTGAAGAGCGTGCAGGCCGCTGTCTGCTGGCATGCCTGGTGGCCCTGTTCTCGTGTGCCCCTGTGGAAGTCTCTACCTTCATTTCACTGCCATGATGCGGTACAGGGAAGGAGCTGGGCTCTCTTCTAGACTGAGGATGAGATTTCTACACGTGGAGTAGAAATCTGAGCCCTTTTGGACTTTAAACCTCCTGCCTGCTATAAACTTAGAAGCAGCCAAGACCTTCCAGGTCTCGTTCTTTCAAGCTCTTGACAGTTTAGGAACTACACTACGCCTCTGCTTTAAGATGTCATGCCTTTCTAGAAATGGACTCTCAGCACTACTCACGATGGCAGGGATCCCAAGCCAACCTCAGAGGCCGTCCCACTGACAGGCAGAGTCAATGCTCAGCTCTTACCTGCTAGGGTTTTCAGGATTTTACTCTTTCCTTTTCTTCTTTGACAGGGGATCAAAAAGCTCAGGCTGGCCTTGAACTTACCATGAAGGTACGGATGACCCTGAACTTGTCTGACCTTTCTGCTTCTACCTCTGATTGCTGGAATCTCGTGCGAGCACCACCAGGCCTGTTTTATGCCACACTGGGGATTGAACACAGGATTAAACACAGGACTCTGTGCACACTGGGCAGGTACTCGGCCAACTGAGCTACATCAGAACTTTCTGTACAGCCTATAACTCACGATACAGACAGATGTGAAGACAAAAGTATTGTGGTGGGCTAGGTATGTATCTAAGTAGTAGAGCATTTGCTTAGCGCACACAGAGCCTTGCACACATAAACACACACTGAAAACACCGGAACATACCGTGGATATAAATATTGTCAAAGATTAGATACAAACAGCAGGAGGTCGGAGTGACTAGAATTTTGTGCTCAGTGGTGGGTTTTTTTTGTTTGTTTGGTTTTTCTTTTTCTCTTTTTTAACAGCACAGTAGAGAAATCTAGGGTTGTTTTGTTTTGTTTTGTTTTTTGAGGCAGGGTTTCTCTGTGTAGCCCTGACTATCCTGGAATTCACTCTATAGTCCAGGTTGTTCTTGAACTCAAAAGGCATGCACCACCACCACCCACCTAAAAATTTAGGTTTAGAACCTCATCCAGTGTCCAGGCTCCACCAGCTCTGCTTTGTCACCTCCTTTGTCACCTTCTCAGCTAGACTCAGTAAAGACCTTTTTCTTTGTGGTGCTAGAGATCAAACCATGACTTTCCACATGCTACATACATGCTTTGCCACTGTGCTAAAGCCCCAGCCCTGGCAAACTTCCAACATAACCACATATCTCCTCCTTTGTCATACGTATTTACTCATCAGTCTTTAATGCATGTGTGTGTGCATGTGAGGGGTGGGGGCGAGAATGCTGAGATATCAGTAAAGTTACAGACAAAACTATGCTGAACTTAAACTTGGTTTTCCACAGAAGAACCTTGAAGACCAAACAGTGGAATGAGGAATTGTCCCCAGGCCTGAGGATGGCTCCGAGCTGACAGCACCTGCTCATGCTTGGCCCTTTACTCCCTTATCTTGCCTGGAGCAAGTACTCTGGATCACCAACCCCAGGACTATCCTCTCATATTTAAATCTGAGGATGGAGCGCAGACAAGCTCCAGACCAGACCCTGGGAAAGGTCGGAGGCCACCGTAGCTTCAAGAGCCAAACAGTGTGTTCTAGGTTCCCTTTGTGGTTTTTCCCTTGGACATCTTGAAGCAAGGATGGAAAAGTGTGGGTCTGTGCTCTCAGGGGCAGTGTGTATTTCCCAGGATGCCATGGACTCAGCCCCTTAAGATATGGTCTTCATCTCTTAGCAGCTATGATGAGCAGCTCCTGGAAGGACAATATCCTAGTCTCTATTTTTATCTCAGCCATCAGAAAGCTCTAGTTTCCTGAAATATCTGCCCAGTGCTTTCTAACTTGATAAAAATAAAATAAAATAAACCTGTTCTGAGCATCCCTTAGGCAATAGGAGAGGGGCAGGTTGCTTCTCCCCAGGGGTCCGTCTCTCTCTATCAGCTTTACTTTCTAGAGTTCTGTTACACCCCCACTTTTGATCACAGCACCTAGGATACAAAGTTACAACCCCCTGAAGCCACAGAACAAGCTCCCTTCAATTCCCTCCCCTGTCTTTCCCAGTTAGAGGAAAACTCCTGGTTACCAGCCTGGGTCCAGAAGGTACCCTGCCCCGGCTCCTTCCTGGCTCGGGCTCATGCTTCTGCTGGTGGCACCCTGATTCTCTTCCTGCCTCAGTGATTGTCCAGAGCCCTGTTCTGGTTTTCCCAACACTTGCCTCCCATTACAATGGTCGAGAGCAAGCTGGTTCAGTCATTAAGAAGGTTGGTTTCTAAGAATTCTCTCCTGAAAGCTTTTCTAAAAGGTATTTTTATCCTGCGGGGTGGGAAGATGGAAAGGAGGTCAGTGTTACAGAGCAGACCTCCTCCTGGCAGGCTTTGAATTCATCCATGGACAGAAAATGCCCCAGAAGCTGCTCTCAGCACGTAAGTACTGTTATCCCAGGCTGAGCAGGTAGCAGGTTGTGTGTGGTACCCTAGCACCCAACTGTGCTATGAGGCTATAGTCTGCCCCCACCCAGCACCCTCCCCACACCTCCCACTCCCACCCCAGGGGCAGCTGACTGACTAGCTGATGGTTCATTTTCTGCCCAAACTCTCCTTTCCAGCTAATTCAATATTTCACTAGTTAGTTAAAAAGTGTTTCTGGGCTGGGGTGATGCTCAGAGCCTTGAGGCTCTGGTTCTCTCCCCAGAACTGAAAGAAGCTGGAGGGGGAGAGGGCAGGAGAGAGAGAGAAAACCTGTTTCTATTTAAACTTCTGGTCAAATCTCCATTATTCTTCTTCACAAACTGTCTCTGTAGCCAGGGGAACCAGTGTTGAAACAAGCAAGTAATTATAACATTAGTCATAAAATACCCAACCCTCTGGAAATGGCCGTGGCTCTTACGTTTTACCAGCCATCAGCACATTCTAAGCAAAAAAATATTCTGGGAGTTTTACACTTTGACTTTACCTGTCAAGATCAAAGTGAATTCATTTCTCAGGATATTCCATTTCCAGTTTCAAAACCAAAACAAACCTCCAGCATGAATTATGGGCGGAACACAGAGATAACATTAATTACAGTTCATCAAGCCAAGTGGCAATTTGCTCTCTTCGTGCAGGAGGAGGGAGTTTCCAAGGCACCTATCAGGACTGGCAGAACTGTGTAGCTCTGGTGGCAATAAACATGGGACCTACTCCAGAGAGGCATGAACTCTGCCCATCCTTTTACATAGCCAAATATAGGACCATGCTGGGAAGCTGGCACTTCTGAGAGAAGCCAAGCAGCATGGGATTCCTGCCTACTAGCCACACACTAGGCATACAGATATCCCTCAGCCTAACTCCAAAGTCACAAAGGAGTTTGGCGCTTCTTTGACTCCTCCTCTTCTTCACGATGTAAAGTGCTGGCTTGCATTTGTATCCATTGAGGAGCTGAGGAATGTGCTCAGGTGGGTAGCATCATAGGTGGAGGCCATGAA
Organism: Rhabdomys pumilio; assembly: GCA_030674055.1. Lineage (NCBI taxonomy): Eukaryota > Metazoa > Chordata > Mammalia > Rodentia > Muridae > Rhabdomys > Rhabdomys pumilio. Next base: position 43,240,979 of record JANHMN010000002.1, read on the forward strand.
GACCCCAGCTTCCCCCACAAGTAAAATAAAGAGATGTTCAGTATAAACAGACCCTAGTTTAGATGTGGTCTCCATGGCCACAGTCGTCTCCTCATGCAAAGGAGTGCTGGTCTGAGATGTAGGTCTGTTTTCTGAAATGGAATGAGTAGGCAACACTGCTCAGGGTGGCTTGGGACAGTTGTGCACAGGGAAAAGTCTCTGTCTTGGCAACAGAAAGGGGGCATTCCAACTTCTCCACACAATGTATATTCTAGATGATGAGACATCAGGACTGATCCAGACGTGCCCAAGGACAGCCGAAAATATAATGGGTTTATTACTTTTATATATATAAGGAGATGGGTTTGGCACAAAGAGACGAGAATAGTTTCCTTCAGTGGACAGAAGCAGCCACACCCAGACAGACTCCATCTCTGGTCACTCAACAGTTCTGTGACCCAAGGTGTTCCTTTATGTGTTACAGCTACACGGACAACCCAGATCCATCACTTACTGGCTGAGTGACATTGACTGGATTACTTAACATCTTATTTTCTCCAGTTTAGAAGCAGATTAAAATTAAAACTACATGTGGGGATTACAGAATGGCCAATGCTGGACTTGGCACTAACAGCACCCCAACAACTGTGGATGACGGTGGACGTTTCTGAGCCTCATACACATGAGATACCCGTTCTGTTTCCTTCTTCATGTTCTAGGCAGGGAAACTAAGTCCTACAGGACTTTCAACCTACCAGACTAGAGGCCTACAGCTGGAGCCTCACTGGCTTTGGACTTCTTAGTCAAGACACACGGTTATCTGGAACCGTGTAAACAGAGATCTGTGTTGGAAAGCACATTAACAAGCCCCCCGTATTATTCCAGGGTGAGTCCTAGAACACGCCTATGTATCTTCACACTATAACCTTGGAGCTGAGGCAAGAGACGCTCTGCCTCCTTCATGAGGTTTCCTCTTTGCATCCTAGCCCAAGATAAGCCCTGAATAATCACTCGTCACACACATCCTTGATGATTCGAGTTTGCTTCAGGTCCCTCTGGAAGCAGAGGCTGAGGCCTAATGTCTCTGCTCCAGCACTTGCTTACCGGAGCGAGACTTATCCAGCTCTCCCCATGGAGGGCCTGCCTCAGGTTCCCGAGTACAATTCCTTGATGTCCTGCAGCCCACTGGGGCCCCACTACAGAGTAGCTCCACTGTGTATCCCTAGGTGGAGGAAGGTGCATCACAGGGACAGTTCCAAGTTTGTAACAGATCGGGGCTGAAAAGCGAGCACTGAAGTTGAGCCTGGAGGCTGACTTTGAGACAAGCACAGGCAGGTGTGTCCTCCGCTGCCAGAATGTTCACTTGCCAGTTGGGTTCGCTTGCCAGTTGGCTGTTTGGAACTGGGAGTGTATTTCCTACATACAGAAGTAAATGTTCTTGAAACAACCCTGTAAAATATGGCAGGCAGCTGCTAGAAACCACCCGAAATCATCTGCTTACTCAATCCTCTTTCTGGTTCTCAAAGGAAACTAAAGCAAACCAGTTAGTCAAGGCAGCTGACCCCCATGCAGCCTGGGGAGGTATCTTCTAGTGCCTCCCAGGCCCTGGAAGGGCTTTTTCAAGTTGCCAGTTGGAATTCCTTATTTCATTTAACTTAAGTTCAAACCAGCCCTGGTGGCTCACACTTGCAATCCCAGCACCTCAGGGCTAGCCTGGACTAGGGCGAGACCTAGCTTAAAAGAACAAGAAGGGGAAGGATTCACTCTGGGACAGAAAATGTTTAGCAGAAGACAAAATTATCTTACTTTGTTGCTGCCGCCTATTTAAATGTGGACAAGGACAAACAAAGGCAAATGGGGTATGAGGGACGGGAACCAAGTTTGTTTCACAGTGCCGAGGATGGACCAAGGCCTTGCACATGCCAGCCAACTGCTCTATCATGAGGCTGCATCCTGCCCAGAAATCAAGATAAGACAGGGAAGTCCCCTCTGCAGCGCTGCTTTTCCTCCCTTCGAGCATATTAAAAACACTGTCGTGTGACACAGATGTGATTAAATGCATGACAAGCAAGGGGAGGGAGACAGGAGAAATGTTCTGCACAAGCCTGGGGTCCCACATAAAAGTGGGGCGAGGCAGTAGGAGAAGTCTGAAACTCCAGCACTGAATTGGTGGTAGGCTTTGGGCGGGGTTGGGGGGGGAGTAGGAGGATAGTGGATACAAGAAAATCTCAGGGACCCCCCTGGCCGGTCAATCTGAGAGTTTTAGGTTCAGTGAGAGACTGTCTGAAAACATAAAGTGATGGTGGCGGACACCAGCAATCAACCTCTGGCCACATGTGCCCACACAAGCAAGTGAACCCCCACACTCATGCACAGGGCAGAGAAAGAGGAAAGAGAGACAAGACAAAACAGCCCTCCCCCTCTCAAGTAGTTTATAAACCAAAAGCTAATCCCACCCACCAAAGAAGGGATCACTGAGACAGGTAAGTCAGTGCCAGCCAGATGCTGGATCATGGACGGCTTTGTGCAGAGACTCCGCCCACTGCAGGAAAATGTGCTCACGGAGAGTCTCTTCATTCTTCAGGAAAGTGCCCCGAACTATTTAGGGGTGAGACACTTGGGCTTCTACAGACTCTCAAAGATTCAGCCAAAAGCATTATATTCTATTATATAACCTGTACACTTTATTGTGATTTATTGTAATTTATTATGTATTTACTATAATTATTGTATTATCGTTTTATTATAACCAACATTCTATCTGTTATATGTATGATTAAATCAAGCAAGCCCTTCACCAGGTGAGGAAGGCACATACTTGGCAAAAGTGAATGGTTTTTGACCTTTTGGTTTTTGGTTTTGATTTTGGAAGATAGGGTCTTATTATGGAACCCAGGCTAGCCTTAAACTCCCAATCCTCCTGCCTCTGCTTCTCTAGTCATGGGATTGCAGATGTGAGCCACCAAACACCATTTTATTCGAAATCTGGGAGAGGAAAAGTTAATTCCAGCCCCTCACCCAGGGTTGGGGACAGGGACTGCTCAGCATGGCTAACCCCACCTCAGATCTTCCCCCCCTCCTCCTCTTCTTCTTCCTCCTCCTCTTCCTCTTTTTCCTTCTCCTCAGTACAGCTCTACCTCTCCAAAACAAGATAACAAGAAATATAATCAGTGAGACATTTAGCTAGGGGACAAGTTCTAGGCCTGGCTGGGTCCTGAGAGCTATGGCACAGGTGACTTTTCCTCTGTGGTCATTCTAGCCCCTCCTCTCCCTCATTTTAGGCCCCTTCCTTATGGGGGTAGGGATGGGGGTGGAGTGGGATGCACTAAGCTGAATAATTCAGTTTACTCCTATTATTCCACAAGTCAGAAACAAGGGAGACAAACTGTTTTGGCTTTTCCCCCTTGAACCTGTCCCAGAAGGCCACATGAAATCACGAAACTCCATTCTCCTAGCAACTGGCCTGGGCTCCAGAGTTTCTCAGAACACCCAGCTATTCCTGAACTAGCCCCAAAGCACCTTCAGGCTATCCCCTGACATATGCAGACCCTTCTTACCTCTGTTCTCAGTACTGCAAATGCTGTCATGAAAAACCAGGCCTTGGGACCCCAGAATACCTTCCTCAATGCCTGGGAAACTGAGATATATCCTCCATAAATCATGTGCCTGGGTGCTTCTCTGGGTTTGCAGAGTCACAGAATCTGTCCAGTTGTGGAGTTTAGCAATGTATGACCTCATACCTAATATGTCCCTTAAGTCCAGCAGGGTTGGGTGGGAGCTTGGGAGCTGCTGCCAGATTCTATGAGAAGCCAAGCAAAGAGGGTAATGAGCGTGAGGCATTCAGCTACCTCCCAGCTGCCTCCCTTCTACTGACTTTGTCCCCCTGCCTGTTAGACTGGGAAAAATCACTTGCTAGTTTGTGTTGTTAGTGTTCTATAGACGAGCATTTAACTTTCCAATTAGGAGAGGAAAACACTCACACACACACACACACACACACACACACACACACACATTAAGCTTGAAGAGCCATCCAGGCAGAGCTGTTGCTCACAGATTGGCACTTTCTGAATGTGGACCAAAGTCATTGTCAAGAGGTCAGCCTGGAAATAAGGTGGTTGTGTTGGCCCGCAGTGAGTCTCATGCCCACCCCAGCAATGTGCTGCCCCTCTGTGCTCTGGGACCATCAAGGATGCCAGGCTTCTTTTTAAAAATTAATTTGAATCTATTTTCTACTTGGGTTTCTCTTAGGAAGATTTTTTTTTTTTTTTAAGAATGCTGTTTTGTCTAAGGAAGCATGTTTCCTTGGAACTGACTCCTAGAAGACAAGCTTCAGCTGTACTCAGGTAGGAATAAACAGGGGTTTTGTCAAATGTGGGTTTCCTACCAGTGCCTACTTGGCCAGACACAAAAACCCTCAGAGGGAATACTTGTATTCCTGTGTATACCTAGAGTTCAGCTAGCAGGGATCACTCAGGAAGTCCAGAGCTCCACCCACTGCTAGGCTCCTTAGGCTCAGAACTTATAGGAGTCGGAGAGTGCAGAGCCTCTGCCCTTGGCTGAAACACAAGGAGATCCAGGAGGACTCCAGCTCACAGCAGGTCCCTGCCTATATAGTGCTTTGTATCATGATTGCAGTTTGTGTTTTGTTTTCAAAGAGGGCAGTTAGGACTACAGCCACAAGAGTTTGAACATTGTGTTTCCCTGGTTCTTCTATTTCTTCTTACTCATGAGCCCCAAAGGACCTCCAGTGGTATTGAAAACAGCTAGAGCCCTCTTTGCCTTCCCAACATGAAATGACTACACAATGTCCCATCTGGCCACTGGCATTTTAGGAGTTAAGCCATAACCATATCCTGTTAAAGCAGTAATCCAAAGTAAAACTCAGCTTCCTCAGACTGCACTGTGTGTCCAAATGATACCACTCAATGAGCACAACCAAGAGATGCCTACGAATTGGCTTTGTTTCCAGAATTACCTGTGTTTCTCTTGGGTGTGGGCACCCAGGATGTTTTGTAAGCCTGCCACAGAGCCCAACCCATGTCCCTAACCCCTGCTGCTCACTCAGCACCCTCCCTCCACAGTCACCACCTATCTGGGAAAGTCTTTCACGTGCACCCCCAGTGCCCCCCCAACCCCCCCACCCCCGCTAGTTTCATCAAAATGCTCATAGGATTCTAAAATTCCCCAAAGAGGAATTTCTGAGATCTTGAATTCCATTAAGGGGTTAACATAGTCTGTCTCCTCTTCTTCACCCTCGGGATATATATTTGGTGTGTGTGTGTGTGTGTGTGTACTTTTTTTTTTTTTTTTAACTGGAAACGGAACCAGGCTTGAGTACCCAGCTGGGAATTCCTGATCTGAAATGTGGCCAACGGAATGTCATGTCGTGGATCCCAGGTTTATTGGGGGAGGAGTTTCAATTTCTTCTTGTTCAGGCTTAAGAAGAAAAACTCCATACCCAACCGAACAAGCTGCTTGGGGTGGACGCTTTTGTTTTGCTTTGGAAGCAGAGCTTGTGTAAGCAAAGCTAGCCTTGAATTAGCCAAGAGGCTGAAGATGACCTTGAACTCCTGAATGCTACAAATATGCCTCATCACACCCGGCAGAGTCAGCTTTTCTTTTTCTCTTTTTACCATGCAAAGTCCCTACAATGCTCCAACCTAGGACATGTCAGAGATGAACAGCCAGGCTAGGATGCAAACCACCTTCTTTTTTTCATGTAGCTTAGTGGTAGGATGTCTGCTCAGGGTGCAAACGACCCTGGGTTCAAGCCTCACAGCTGCCCGAAATAAATAAGATTGCCTACACGGCAGAAGAACCTACCCATCAGCCTCTTCTGGAGAAGTTGCTCTCGCTGGGGATGTCCGAAGCTCAAAAGTGAAGGGCCAGAGTCAGAGCCTGCTTCTCCCTCCACATCCACCCGCCAGCCTCTAATGCTGTCCCGGCTCTGTTACTTTTAAACAAACCCCAGGGTTGCTTTCTTAGACATGTTTCCCATGTAACTGAAAACACATTAAATATTTGATCTCTCCCCTTACTACGATGAGCGCTAGCAGGTCCATAAATAATCCATTGACCTGGTTCATTTTTTTCTGGACAAAAAATTGATCATAAAAATACATACACACAGGCGTTTGTGTTGTCTGTCCCTTAGAAATTCTACCCTTCAAATTCTTGAACACTCTCAACTGAAAAGAAGAATAATTCAATATGCAACACACACACACACACACACACACACACACACACACGCAAAAAGGAAATCTTCGCATCAACCAGCCTTTTAGAAACAATTTGAATGTACACCCCCTACCCCCGCCTCCAGGAACTGTTGGGTTACACACTTCAGTAGTGTAGCACAGCCCGCTGGCACTTCCATAAATTCTGAATGGCGTGTGAGCTGTCTAAGTCGGCACGCACTCCCCAGCGAGACCATCCGAGCGCACACAGAGATGCTTGACCCTCTTAAGTGTCTCTCAAAAGGTTTCTCTGGTTATGTGGGCATTTGTGTCTGCCGGCGTCTTTGCATAAAGCCACCAAGCAGCCCTTGTCCCAAAAGTAAAGCCCGAGCACGAACCACGGCTGGAAACTACAACAACTTTTGCCAAGCGAGATAGCGCTAGGCCAGCGCTGGGTCTCCAGGGTTTCCATCGGGTTCCTCGAAAGGACCCTGCGCGGTGCAGACAAAGGCACCCTAAATCCAGGCACCCAAGCGCGGGGACCGAGGACTTCTAAAAAGAAGCGTGGGTTAGAGACGAAAGAGAAAAGAAAAAGAGAATAAGAAGAAAGGGAAAGCGACCCACCTGCGGGCGGCGCGGCGGCGGGTCCCGGGCTGCGGAGGCGGCGCGACCCTCGCGCCCTCGAGGCACCGGCGCGGCCGCTGGAGTGGCGCCGCCCGCCGCGCTATTTGTACTCGCGGCCCCTCACATGGTCTGATCTCTAGATAGCCGCCGCCAAAGAGCTCCGCAAGAATTTTTTGCGTCACTTCGAGACCGAAGAACTTTGTTGCTGCTGCAGCTCGGCTCTAGCTGGAGGGGGAGGGGTGGGGTCTACGCTCCCTGACCGATGGGAGGGGGACAGAGCCCCCCACTCATTTACTCATCCACACTCACACATTCCTGCACACACGCCAGCCAGGGCAGGGCTAAGGAGGGCGAAGGAGCTGACTCTTGTGCTTTTGGACTTGTGTGGCTAGAGGATGCTGCACAAAACGAGGTTCACGTCTTCCCTTTCCAAGTCTGCCCCAAATTATGTTAAGGTCCTGCTCCGTGTCACTTCCTAAGAGCACTCTTGACCGCAGCCAGGCACCACCCGATGGCGGTTTCAGACCACCTTTTCCAAGGCTCCCTGACATTGCTCTGGGTTCTCTTAGGTGGGACGTGAGCTCAGCCAGGGAACCTCCCCATCCCGGGAGCTGCCGGCAGCTGCCTACAATAAAAGTACCCCCGGGAGGATCCGAGAGTGCTGCGGCTTTGCTACCTAGCCACAGATGGAAACATTTAGCAGAGAACACCGGTGTTGGTCCGCGGACCCGCCTGTGCCTGTGGGGTTGGGCACTGGACAAACTAACAGCCTTTGAAGCCGCTCAGTATTTCAACGGGAGCACACTATTTTCAAGTCTATATAGATTGTTTTGTTCACACACGCGCGCGCGCGTGAGCGAGCGCGGCTTAAAAATGAATTTAATGTTATCACATTCTTTTTTTCACCAAAATTACGGTTTTTTGTTTTTTGTTTTTTTCAGATGTGTTACTTATTTTGAGGCAGAGAAGTCAGGATCTGGGCTGGCCAGCCTGTCTCTCCTTATCCGGCAAAGGGAATGAGGGAAAGCTAGGAAAGAGGTAGTAATGGCGAAGTCTGTGGCTGCGAGAAAGCCCCGGGCCCTTTGTTCCAGAGGGGCTTGAGCCTAGACATCAGAAGCCGCAGCTGGGCTGAGCTGGCACCAGGAAGGGCTGGATGGTTCACTGTCCGCAGGTGTGGGCGGCTCCCGGCCGCAGGGATCACCAGTACGAGGCTTTGGTGCCACCTAGGCACCAGGGCCGGGGACTGCAAGCAGAGGCCCTAGTGCTGTAGGGGAGGGAGCGGACCTCAGGCAGGCATGGCCATTTCATTACCTGGACAACCCCAGGGTCTCAGGGCCCTCACGGGGCTCCTCCGTTTCAATGAACACAAGTGTCTGTCTGCTGTCTCCCTTCAATGCCTGTAACGCCTGTGCAGACACAAGGCTGCCCAAGAACAAGGTGGTTCTGAGGAGGGGTCCAAGCAGACAGAGGAGCAGGGGTGACTTGAGCATTAGCTAAGACTCCTGTCTCCACTCTGACAGTCCCCACCTTGATTCAGTCTTCAGGCTCACTGCTGACCTTCCTAGGCCTTGCTCCTCCTGCCCGGCTGCCTCCCCTTTCTTTGTACTGCCACATTGTGAGCCATGGGTGTTGGTGACATTCCTCTGAACAGGATGAGATAGATACAGGCTGAAACCCTCTGTGGGTTGGATGAGACTCTTAACCACAGAGTCCCAGGCCTTGTCTTGGAGAATGATAGCAATGGTCCAGTCAGGCTGTGGGGGGATGGAGAGGCGCTCAGCAGATGTTTCACTTCAGCTGGGACTAACCCCAGGTGGTCTCAACTCTTACCCCAGCTGTGGGCCCTTAAAAAGGTAACAGCTGCCCAGACCATTCCCACACCTCATTCCCCACAGCCCCCTGGCCAGAGTGCACACTCCCCTCTCCAAGGGTTTTCTTTCCTCTTGCCCTGGAGGCAACCGTGCAGGAGCAACTTAGCCCAGTCTGTCCTCCAGTCCCTTCAGCGGGCCTAGTCCCTCTGCCTACAGAGCTGTTTGGCTATGTCACCCTGCCTTCCCACACATCCTGCCTTCCTCGTTTCTGACACTTGGTAGGGACACAGGAGGGAAATGCAAGTCAGACACTCACAAAAGCATTGCACTGGGCTAGGAAACACTACGGAAACACCACAGAAGGGCTGAGGAGACTTTGATGGAGTGGAGGAATGCCAGGCATTACTCTTTGCTCACTAGCTCCATCCCAGAGACATGGAAGCTCAGCTGCTACCCGCAGCCAGCCTCCACAGCAATAGACACACATTAAATGCACACGCACATGCCACCACCACCAACACCAAGAAGACTTGCTGGATTCCTAAAACCCAATGACGGCCAGGACAAAGTCTTGTGAATGCCTGCCGCTCCCTCCGGAAGCTCTCAGTGCTATCTGTCTGTCTGCCTGTGTTCTGTTTACACAGTAACAGAAAAGGAAGCCCTCCCTTCCTTGTGGTCTTCTTCTCAGGCCCAGGAAATGGCTATCACACCCCTCCCTCTCAGGAAATCTCTTTGTTTCGGAGGTCCTCCACCGTAGGCCTGGGATCTCTACAGCAACCACCCTAGGCTGAGGCTGACCTAGCTAATCAAGATGGAGCCAAAAGAAGAGATGCCAGGGAAGAGACCCAGTAATGTTATCGGTCTGACCATGTTAGAGAGAGATGGGGGAGGACTAAACACAGCTCTGGAAATGGCAGGAAACACGTAGGTGGACTTTGTCTTGGCCACTTTTTTTCTGGTTTCTTTTCAGCAATTCTTCATGAGCCCGAGGCCTTTGAAAGGCCGCCTCCAAATGCCACACCTCCCTGACTCCCCCCTCTTGCTGGTGCCTCACCAGGCTGCCCTCTCTGGAGTGCCCTTAATTCCTCTCAGAGCTTCCTTATAGGAGTGGTCCTTCCCCTGCAGCCCATGGGGCTGCACCTCACCCTCACAGGAGCACTCACTCGTGGAGCCAACGGTGATAACGCTAGACCTCCACAGAGCATCTGAGCATCTGCCAGGCACCTGCACACTGCACCTTGTTTCTACACAAGGAGTCAGGGGAATGTGACTTTTGGGGTTTTCAAGGAACATCTCCCTGTGTAGTCTAGGCTGACGATGACTGAAAATTCACCACCAGGCTGAGGCAGTCTCCCTGGTGCTGGGATTAGACATGCAAAAGGTTTGAACCAGTTTGTTTGTTTGGTTTTTAATGTGTGCTTAGGGGGGTGTGAATTGGAGGCCAGAGGTTGATCTTGGTGTCTTTCTCAATTGCTCTACAGAGGTTTTTGAGACAGAATCTCTTGACTATTTGGCTAACTGGTACTCTGGGGAATCCTGTCTTCCTAACACTGGAATTAGAAGCATGTGTGTCTTCACGTGGCTTCTTTCCTTCCTTCCTCCCTCCCTCCCTTCCTTCCTTCCTTCCTTCCTTCCTTCCTTCCTTCCTTCCTTCCTTCCTTCGTCTAAATAGACTCTGGGGATTGAACTCTGGACCGTCATGTGTGTACAGCAAGTGCTTTGCTGACTGAGACATCTCTCCATCTCCTGGGCCAGGTTTTTTGTCTTTATACCCATCCTATTAGATCCCCTCCCCTACCTGTGGGCACCCTCAGGGTCACATTCTGGTGGCTGCTGGTTTCCTACTCTACCTTGGTGGAGAAGCCGGAAGCACAGAGTTCCAGGAAGGCCCTAACACTACAGATGTATGTGTACAGATGTGTATAGCACTCCTGTCTCTATACACCTGTCCCCCACAAAGCTCGGAGCTCTCTCTCTTACTGCATCTTAACACCTGCCCATGACTGCAGGCTGAGGATGCCTAGTGTACAGGATTGTCAGGAGTTATGGGGTAGCTGCTTGGAAGTTTGATGTGGTAATCAAAACAAGACTTTAGGGATGGGAGGGAAACCATACTGTATCAAAAGCAGTCTAGGGTGAAGTGTATGCCTTTAAATCCCAGGAATCTGAGGTAAGGGGCTACACAGACTCTGTATCCTACAAGAAGCGGGAAGAAAAGTAGGAAGTACCATACAGTGGTTAAAACAGTGGTTAAAAGTAGTCTAACATTGGAGTACCCCAAGATTTACTGAGAAGTGGGGGGGGGGTGTGCACAGAATAGGGCTATGCACACTCACTCAGAGCTAAACTTCTGTAGAGATACAGAAGAATCAGGACAGAGTGAAGAAGCCTTGGTAAGAAAGAACTCTGGAGGTGGAAAGAACTCACTGTTCATGCTGTCTTTTTTGTTTGTTTCAGTTTTTCAAGACAGGGTTTCTCTGTGTAGCCCTGGTTGTTAAGGAACTCACTCTGTAGACCAGGCTGGCCTTGAACTCAGAGATCTACCTGCCTCTGTCTCCTGAGTGCTGAGATTAAAGGTGTGAGCCACTACTACCTGGTTTACATCCTTTTTTAAAAAAGGAGATTTATTACATACATACATACATACACACACACACACACACACACACACACACACACACACATGTATATATATATAATATACAAATTCATATGATGGGTGAATGGCCCACCACAGAGGCCAGAGGAGCACACCAGATTCTCTAGAGTTGGGATTGCAGGTGGCTGTGAGCTACCTGATGTGGACACTGGGAGCCCACACATGTAGAACTTAACTACAGAGCCGTCTCTCTAGCCCAGTGTGCACATTTCATACTATTAAGAATCTGCAGTAGGGGCTGGAGAGATGGCTCAGTGGTTAAAAGCACTGGCTGCTTCAGGGGACCCAGCATCCACACGGAAGCTCACAACTATCTGTAACTTTAGTTCTAGGGATCCAATGTCCCCCAGCCTCTGTAGGTACATGTGTAGTGCATACACATATATGCAGGCAATACACTCATACACATAAAATGAAAATGAATATTTTTTTAAAAAAATTGCAGTAATGCTTTTATATTTTTTCCCAGAAAAGCTGGTTTTAGATCTGCTAAGCAAGCCTTCTACCAGTGTACCATGGCCCTGCCCCTCAAACCAGCATTCTTTATTTTAAATAATACATACATCAATAAAAATGAGGAGAGGAAGACATTTTAAGAGCCCAAGCTTCTTGCAAAGCTGCCAAGCCCTGGAAAACTACTGGATTCCCTTGACACCGTAGACAATGGCCTTCCATGTGGGTAATGACCCACCAGCAGTGTGTGATTGTGTATGAGTGCGTGTGTGTGTGTGTGTGTGTGTGTGTGTGTGAGTGCGTGTGTGTGTGTTTGTGTGTGACACAGAGGATGCTGTGAGCCTAGAGGGGAGGGTCAGTGCTCTACTCAACAGTTCAGGGTTGCAGAAGTGAGCAGAAGCCATTATTTCCCTGTGTCTCTGCCTCCCTTCCCTTTCCCTCAACTGTGTGAACTCTCTTGGGCTTTTCTCTCCCGACCCCACTTCAGTGATAACAAGGCTTTTTCGTCTGGGGAGTTCCCCACAGGCCCTTCTTGGTAAGCTGGCTACCCTCCTCCCTGAAGTCTTCGGTCTCTGTGGGTCAAAAGTGTGGTATTACTGTTCCTCTGCAGCTCCAGGCTGTCACAGGCCTCTTGATGCTGAGTGGAAGCTCACATATCGTCACCTTCCCATTTAGCAGCTTATTTCCTACCTCAGTGACAGACTCAGCTGGGGATCAGGGAATTGACTTAACTCCCCAGGGAGGCTTACCACCACACCAGGCCTGCTGGAGAAGCCTGGGAGAAAGGATTAAGAAAAGCTGCCGTGAATATCTTCTAAATACATGCATAACATTCTGCCCTCTTCCTATCTTATAGGTTAAATGCTATATTATTAAAAATAAATGAGTGTTTCTCATGTTCAAGCAGAGCTTTCATACTTAATGAATTTTAAGATAACTTTGTAATGTGGGTAATATGGAAACCAAGGCTCAGAGAATGTCAATGGCTTCTCCAGGCTTGCACCCACCACCTCCAAGTCGAATCGAATCGCCAGGCCAGCTTGTCTGTCTTATACTTCCTTCTGCTATTCCTTTGGGCTTGGGCTACCTAGAAATAGGAAAGATTCGAGCCAGAAGAAAACTGAGCAGGCCTTTGCTCATTTTTCTGCCTCTTCTCCCACGTATGCAGTCCCAGGTACCTAAGAATGAAAATGGAGTCACAGGGGCTTTGCTCTTGTTCAACTTGTTCCCACCAGCTGTTTGCAGGGAAGCTGGCTTCAGATCTCTGCATAAGCTTTTAACTGATTACTGCCATCAGATTGTGGGGCACATTCAATCAGTCAGCCTGATATTTACTTGGAGCCAGGCATTGAGAATACATGGAGGCTAGGAGAGAGACAGTTACTGCCCTTGGGAAGTTGGCAGGGATACTGACTTTGGGGAAGCCAGACAATAAAAACATATACACACATTCACAAGGCCTAAAGTGCTGCTGAAAATAAGACTCTAGTAACAGGACAGACTGACAGATGTCCAAGGGAAGAGGGATAGGAGGAAAACTGGCTCCTTAGATGAGGTGATCTGATGGCCTTTGACATTATTTATGACCTGAAGATTGAGAAGCCAACTGTACAGAGACCCAAAGGAAGAGCAACAGGAAGACGGTAGAGCGGGCAGGCAGTACTGAAGATCAAGTGTTTGAGAGAGAAACTGGAGCCAGGTGAGTAAGAACACTGGGTTTGGAGAGGTGAGCTGGGTATAACTGTCCCTGTCATCAAACATGTCCTAGTAGGAGTTAAGGACTGCTGTGGATTCTGGAGATGTTTAGGTCTGGTGACCATACGGATCTCTCTAGGTGAGACTCAGAGATTTTTTTTTCTTTTTTTTGCACATGGCACTGCAGATGAAACCTAGAGCCCTGCACATGCTAGGGAGTCACACGCAACCCAGGGAAGTCACCACAGTCCTTCTGTTTCTGCTGTCCTAGCCTTCGACAGATGGTCTCATAAAGCAACTGTCATGGGGCAGCTGGAAAGAAGAGACCAGGGTTCAAGCTGCTCCTGCTCACTTCCAGCTGTGCTCCTGCATAAGGGGTCCCTCCAGGGGTAGGCAAGCGAGTGAGCAAAGGAGGGAGTCCGACACCTTCCCTCAGGCTGGCATGAGCCAAAAGCCCGCTCCCTCCCCTCTTCCTTTCCCTCTGTAGGAATGTGGAAAAGACTGACTCTGAAAGAGAACACAGAAAATTCTGGCCAGTTTATTCCTAGTTTCCATATCTGTGTCCCACAAACCCCAGAGACTAATCGGCATCTCCATAAAAAGCATGAGGTTATGAACATGTCCTAAATATAAGAGGGCTCATCTGGAACCGCTTTAAAAATGAAATCCACAAACAACTGCAGCCATAGTGAGCCAGGCCCTCCCTTGAGGAGAGTGCCTAGTACCCACAGATGTCACAACCACATGGGAAGTCATGTCCCATTATCAGGCCTTGGTTTCTGACAGTCAGCATGACTCACAAGAGAATTCAGCGCTGGGGGCCTTCCAGAGTCACCAACTTTGCCATCCGGTGATACAGTAAGACAAACCCTCACCTTCCGTTCCAGGAACCCAAAGACATGGCTGCCATTTTTTGCTTCTTCCTTCTAAATCTTCTTGGTTTGATGTTACTGTTGTTTTGTTTTGTTTTGTTTTGTTTGAAGACGGGGTCTCATATGCAGACTCACTATGTAAACCTGGCTTGTTTTGTTTTGTTTTTTGTTTGAAGACGGGGTCTCATATGCAGACTCACTATGTAAACCTGGCTGGCCTTGAACTCAGAGATCTGCTGGCCTCCTCTTCAAGAGTGCTGGCCTGGGATTACAAGATCTCACTCTAGGCTGGCTAACCTTGAACTCTCAGCAACCCTCTTACTGCAAGACTCTCAACTGCTTGGAATATAGGTGTGCACCTATCTCCACATGGCTCATCTAGATCCTATTTTTGTTGGGGAAAAAAAAAGCCTTTATTATTTGTTTAAGGATTTCTTACATCCATGTTTGTGGGTAAAATTTACATGGCTTTTGTTCTTTTATTATCAGTTATAACCAGACTAAAAAAAAAAATAATTATTTAGGCCATAAATAAGACAGTCTATTTACCCTGTCGTGTGCACATGTGTGCATGTGCATGTGGAGGCCAGAGGTCAATGGTAGGCATCTGCCCGTCACTCTCCACGGTAATTTTTGAGAATGTCACTGAGCTGTTTCTGCTGGACTGGCTGGCCAGGAGCCCTCAGAACCCACCCATCTCCTGTAGCAGACTGGCTTCACACTTGCTACACAGCCACAGAGGACCTCAGCCATCAATTCCTGATCCTGCTGCCTCTGCCGCCTCCCAAGATTTCAGGGGATATAGGCACCAGCCACTACAGCCATTCAGGTATCCTTTTACAATATATATATATATATATATATATATATATATATATATATATATATA
>JANHMN010000002.1:43256152-43278542 GCA_030674055.1 Rhabdomys pumilio
ATATATATATATATATATATATATATATATATATATATATATATATACACACATACATACACACACACACACACACACACACACACCTACACCTGGTGAGTCTTACAAAATATTTGTTATGTACTTTCACTTTTAAAATGAACTCAAGCTGCAGAGATGGCTCAGTGGTTAAGAGCACTCATTGCTCTTCCAGAGGTCCTGAGTTCAATTCCCAGCAACCACATGGTGGCTCACAACTATCTGTAATGGGATCTGATGCCCTCTTCTAGTGTATCTGAAGACTGCAACAGTGTACTCACATATATAAATATATATATATATATATAAAAAGAACCCAACATTTAAAAAATAAAATAAAATGAACTCTTGGCTCTGTGGATCCATTTAGCCTCTGTAGGTATCTCTTCCTTTAGGTTTAATCCTTCTGATTCCTTTTGATATGTATTTGTATAATTAATCTAATTATAATTCAGGTTAAATTTCCTGTGTAATCTCTTCTTGGGCCTATGTGCTAATTTTTAAACCCAGGACACAATTATACTGGTCTAATTTTGGTTTCTCACCTATGTGCTGTGTGGTTGGAGTGTGGGCCACATAACAATCCTGTGACATTTGAGATTGACTATACTAGAAAATGGTTACATTTTAAGAAAGTCCTACATGTGCTTAAAATGCATGTGCAGCTAGCTGTGAGCTGCTGGAGCATCAGATGACCCTGAGAGGGAAGCAAACACACCAAATACTGTATCTTTTATACTCACCAACATTCTGCTGTTTGATCTCTTGGTTAAACTCCTGTTATGATGTAAATTGCTTGCTTTTTCATATAGTGTTTAGGCTTTTTGTGTGTATTTTGAGACATTAATTAGCACAGTAACTTAAGATCTTAATACTTTTCTGGATATTTGAGTAAAGTCATGCAGAGAGCCCACCTCTCTTGACATTTTTGCTTCAGCACCTTTCCAGGGCTGCTGTGTTACCCAACTCCAGGGAGGCGGGCAAACGGCAGCTAGTGTGAGTAACACACTCTGGAGTTGGACTGACAGCTTATTCTAAATGGCTTCATTTTACAGCCTGTAGCTTCACTGGCTTACTTTGGTTAGTATACTACCTGATAAAGAACTTTTGAGAAAGGACCTCCTATAGCCCAGGCTAGATTGTAACTGGCTATGTAGCTGAGGATGTCCTTGAAGTCTGGGTCCTCCTGCCTCCACCTTCCAAGTGCTTCGATTACAGGTGTGCATCCCTATGTCTGGCAATGCACTTATACTTAACACACAGCTCACTTTCCTTCAAAAAATGCAATTAAATATTCCTTAAAGGTCTGTTTAATCTGCTTAGATAAACTATAACTTACTGATGCAGTCTTTCTGTTGTTTTTGAAACAGGTCTCACTGAGTAGTCCTGGCAGCTCTGGAAGTCGATTTATAGACCAGTCCTTAAATTCACAGAGCTACTCCTGCCTCCACCTCCCAGGTGCTGAGATTGAAGTCACGAGCCACCACGTACCGGGTCTTTTTACATATTTAGGTAAAACGGCTTTTCCTGTATGGTCTGTGTAGGACTGTTGTGTGATGTGAACAGGTAAACAGACGTGCATGTGCCATTCTGAGGCCAGACGACAACTTTCAGTTGATCCTCTCCTTCCACCTTGAGTCCTGGGACTGAACTCAGGTGTCAGACTTGCCCAGTGGGCACCTTTCTCAGCTATGTGGTCTCTCCAGCCTTCTCCTATCATCTGTGGACTGTTTTGTGTTTTCTTACTCTGCTTATCCTTGCCTGGGGACTATCTTATGTTTACTTCCTAGGAGTCTAGACCGTCTCAGCATAGGTGCTGATACATTACTGTCTAAAGTGGACACATATATCTTCTTCCCCAAGGGTAAGACTTTCAATAGCTCAATTCCAGTGTCCCACCATCCAGCTACTTTTAGAGTTTTTTTTTTTTTTTTTTTTTTTGGTGGGTGGGGGTTGTTTGTTATTTTGAGCCAGGGTTTTCCTATGTAGCTAGCCTGGAACTAGCTATATAAAAAAGGCTGGTCTCAAACCCACAGAGACCTACCGACATCTGGGTTTTCTTTGTTTTAGTTTTCTTCTGAGCTTGACTTGGCCAGTCATGTTTTGTTTAGATGACCGATGTATTTACCTCAGTCTTTGCTCTGTGTTGTTAAACCTTCCACATTAGATCACTTTCTTCTTTTGGGAAAAACTCTGTTTTTTCCTTTTCTTTTTTCTAAAAATGCCCTTTATGCTAATTTCTTGAAAGGCAGTTATACTGAGTATAGAATTAGCTTTTTTTCTTTCTCACTATCTCTTTTTTTGTTTGAAACAGGCTCTTGCTCTCAGTCTGGGCTGGAACTTACTATGTACTCTAGGCTAACCTTAAACTCTTGGCAGTCCTGACGTAGCCTTGCAGTGCCAGAGCCACTACACTGCACCTCTCACAGTGCCCTAACTCTGTCTGCAAATGTAGTCACAGACGAGAAGTTAGCTTTGGTTCCCTCGGCTTCAGTTGGAGATGACCTGTATTTTCAGGTCTGTGGTTCTACATGTGTAGAGATGGATTGTCACTCTGGACTAGGAGGACCCGAATACTGTGAACATACTGGCTAAGACTTGAATCTTTATCTAATCTGACCTTGGGAAGTGCCACAACAAACAACATCTCCTGCTAGGGCTGAGAAGAATTCTGGGGAGCCAGAAAAATCTGGGGTGCAGACACTGGTGTAAATGCTAAACAGAAGCTCTGCTCTGTTCAACAAAACACAGATGCAGTCTGTCCACCCACGCTCTTAACCCCTTCTACGGCAAGACCACCAGAGTTCCCACCTTGGAGACACTGGGTCTGGGTGAGACAATGAAGCAGTGTCGAATGGCAGAAATACCGGCCTCGGAGTTGGAACATGAGGGGCCTCTGCAGAATCCGCAGGGTGGTGAGCGTGGGCAGGCCCAGGCTGGGATCATGTCCTGCAGAGCAGCTGAAGGAGGAAAACCCTGAGTTCTGCTCCTTTTTCTTCACTTTGAAGAGTCTCAGCCACTTGGCTGTTCCCATTTGTAGCTAAGTAAACACTTCCTGGCGTTTATAGATCAAATACACTGGCTTATTCTCATTTAGCAAAGTATTTTATTCAAAAGCTTCTCAGCACCATCAAGTTATCAGAAAGAATCACTTTTTCTCCCCACCCAACCCCCAACACAGAGACAGATGTTAAAGCATTCAATGGGGTGCCCTTCGTGATTGGTTGAGCCCCTGACAAGGTTTTCTCTAACCCTGTTTAACCCGGCCCAAGTGAGCCCCATGGTTCAGAAGGGAAGGAATCATGTCAGAGCCGATCAACCTTCCCTTTTTGAGCTATTAGAGTCACATGAAACAACCTTGTAGAAGTTGAATTCAGCGACTGCCAGGTAGGAAGGACAGTGACCTATGAGGCAGCATGCAGCGGTGAGAGTTCAAATCCTAGCTAACCCTCCCTAATCTACTCTAGGAACAAGGAGCCCAGGACTGTTTGTTCTCCGTACACCTCAGCTGCTCATCTTACTCTGTCTTACTACAAACACAAAGACCATGACAGTGAACAATTACATCCAATTAAAATGCTAAGAGATCCTGAGCCATCAGAGATGAGGAGAGCAGACAGGATACCCCAATCCTTCCCCTTTATTTTTTCCTTTATGAATATTTTGTTTCAGCATAAAGCATTTTTCTCAAAGAGGTTCCTGGAGGAGACTGGAAACCCAAGAGTCTGACTGTATCCTGTGGGAACAGCCACCCATGGTACTTTGGTTTCAGTCCCTGGATCTGTCCTTGGCAGCTACATCCAATCCCATGGGAGGAGGAAAGAGCTGGAGGCAGTCCACTCACTCATTCAGCCAAAGCCCCCATGGGGTCCCATGCCGGCAGGACAATGGGCTCCTGTTCTAACACAGCCAGCACCTCTTCTGGGACATGTTTCTTGTCTACCACCACCTCGTAGACATACTCAGAGAACCACTCATCAGTCATGTACAGGTAACCTGGAAAGGAGAGAAGAAACACTCCTGAGTTTAGAGGGTACACAGAAAGGAGAACTTCCTGCTACTGCAAAAATGTCTTCTACAAATAACAAGTTTCCAGCATTGCCCTCTAATCTCATTTGAGTTCTCATTTGAGTGTTACTAGCAATCTGTGAAGCAGACAGGACAGACACTGCTGTGTTTTCACCAACTGTGAAAGGGGGGTTCAGAGTAACTGATGTGCCTGGCTTCAGAGAAGACCTAATGCAGGCCCCATGCTGGCCCACACTCAGCTGCCTCTGTGATGCTCACTTGTACAGCAGTTCACTTTCACTGAGAGAGGATTCATCCCTAGGGCAGTATGGCAAGCACAGCGCCCCACCCTCATCTCACCCACACTCCTAGTTTCACTGGCTGCTCTCGCTCTCACACACTCTGAAAGCAACCAGCTAAGATGCTAGGGGCATGTCACCATGGCCAGCAGCCAGCCACTCATTTGCAGGTGACACTGGGTGATCACACCGCCCTTGTTTTCCTGAAAGGGAATGTGTAATGCCAGAACATGACACAGCAAGTGGTGCACATTCCCCAGCACGGTACCCAGATTAGCAACCCAGCTCTTACTGGAGAGATTAATCTGAATCTCAGGCTCCGCAAGGTCCACACAAGTTCTTCTTCAGGACCATGCCTTCAAAAAACTGGTGAGAAAATACTCAGCTTAAACCACTTGCAGAATGAAGAAAAAAAAGTGCAAGCAAAAGACTAACAGACTGTGTTTAAAAACAAAGCACGGTTACTGAGCTAGGGAAGGAATGCAGAGCACAAGCCTTTGTAAGCACACACCTAACCAGGAACACATCAGAGGATTTGCAGGAAAGCGTATTCATGACCCACAAGATGCAGCTGGCACCTGCTATATTAGACACTTTAGCCACCTTCCTGTTTATTTATGTAAACCTAGTAGTATTAATTCCTACATAGGACCAAGATTAAGGGAGAAGAAACACATGTTTCTCCCAAGAAGGTATTCTAAAGCCAGGTGTGGTGGTGCACGCTCTTATAACAGCAGCATTTGGGAGGTGAAGGCAAGAGGATCAAGAATTCAAAGCTATCTTTGCTACATGGGAGTTCAAGGCCAGCCTGGCCTACATGAGAGTCTGACTCAAAAATAACAAAGCAAAGCAAACAATACACAGACAGAGACACAAAGACAAACGCACACACATGTGCTCCTCCTAAAAAACTACAAGAAACAAACAAAAAAGAAACCCAAAGGGTTCTCTGTCAGGCAGTTTCTAAGCTTCTTTGGCTTTAAGACAGGTTACATATTCTTAAAAATAATTAAAGAAAGCTGGAAAGATGGCCCAGTGGTTTAGGGCTCTTGTTGCTCTTGCAGAGGATCTAGGTTCGATTCCCAGCACCAACATGGTGACATAACCATTCAAAACTCTGGTTCCAAGGACCCCATGCCTTCTGCTGACCCCCAAGGGCACCAGGTACACACTCAGCACACACCCATTCCTGCAGGAAAACGCTCATAAACACATAATTAAATAATCAGATCTAAGCTGAGCATGATGGCAAGCTCCTAACACTGAGACCTTGGGGGTATGGAGAGAGGTGGACCCCAGGGTCTTGCTGGCCAGCCACAGTGAGTTCCCAGTTCAGTGAGAAAAATTAAGAATGGAGATGACAGCAGAGGACTTCAACTGTTGATACTCAATCACATGTGCACGCCAGCAAGACCGCACTCTTGAGAAAATGCTCTAAGGAAGTCAGTGCTGAGCACTTGCCTACTGTGCAATGGACTCTGGGTTCCAGTCCCCAGCATCACATAGGCATGTGCACACACACAGTGCACTCAGGGGTGATGAACCAAGACTTGTCAAGGGATGCTCACCTGTGAGTACCCTCTTGACTCAAGGCTGTTTCTTCCAATGGCAGGTAAGCATCTGTCCACACAGAGCAGAGCTGTTACTTCTGATCTGTTCTGACTCCACCCCTTGGACCTCCAGCTCTGCTATGTCAATCACTCAGGCCCTCATCACTGTATCAGTGCTAGTCAATCCCACTCCTGCCACATCTTAAGTGTGCACTCCTGAGAAACTCAGCATTTGTCTTGTCAAAGAGTATACTGGTTAATACCTGGATTCCTAGCATGTATGAGGCTGAGGCAGGAGAATTGCTGTAAGTTTGAGGCCAGCCTAGGCTACAAAGTTAGACCATCTCAAAAGCTCCATACACCACCTGAGACATCAGCCATCCTCCCCCTAGCATAGTGCAGGCTGAGCATGACCTAGACAGCTCTAGGCGGTTGGCGAGGCAGGTAGAGGATGGAGGCAGACTCTGTAATAAAGTTCCATGTCCCTTCTAACAATGCTATCACCACACAATCAAATGAGTCTTCAAAGACAGTCCAGAGAAAACGCACACAAAGTACATCTGCACTATCTTGTTCCAAAAGGAGATCACATTAAGTCCTCACAAATTAAATCTCCTATCAACTGCAGCCTACCCTTTCCATGTCCCTGCCAAGAGGACCTGCCTTGATTAGCCTCTTTCTGCAGGATATGAGTTCTTCAGGGCCCACAACACCCTCAGTGAAAGCTGCCAAGTAATTGCACCCTGGGCAGATAACAGACATGCCAGCTTCAACTGTTGACACTGCACGTCTCGGAGTTTTACAGAGATTAGGATCAGTATGGCTGAAGCCAGAAGAATCCGAAGCCCAAGGCTGCTGTGGGGTGCAGCAGACTGCAGGTGTGGGGCTCTGAATGGAAGACTCACCTCCCAGCCCAAGAAAGAAGAGCAAATTGGAATCCCAAAGTTAAAGTTTAGGAAGACAGACAATGTATAAAGAAGTTAACTTCAGAAATACAATTGCATTTAAGCATTAGTTCTTATTTATATTCTTTGAGCAAACAAAATAAACAAGCAATCCTAAAGCAACTGGAATGCAATGCTTCTGAGTTTTGTATGGGAAAGGGAAGAAGCCAATGTGAAGGGCAGGCAGCGTCTGGGATAGGCCTGCAGACCCGATGCTGAGACTCAGAAGAGCCCCAGTGACTAGTTTATGGATGCAAGTGCTTATTTGAGCTTAATGACACTCGGTCAACCGTATGAGATTTAAACTTTGCAGACTATACTAAAACAGCAAAATATTACCATTTATTTATTTATTTTTGGTTTTTTGAGACAAGGTTTCTCTGTGTAGCCCTGGGCTGTCCTGAACTCACTCTGTAGACCAGGCTGGCCTCGAACTCAGAAATCCGCCTGCCTCTGCCTCCCAAGTGCTAGGATTAAAGGCGTGCACCGCCGCCGCCGCCACCACCACCCGGCTACCATTTATTTTTTAACATATATTTTTAATTATTTATTGTTAATTATATGCATGTGTGGAGATATGTACACACAACTGTAGATCCATGGAGCCAGAAGAGACAGTTGGGTCTCCTCTTTTTGGGATTACAGATGGTTATGAGCTGTCTGCAAGCTGCTGAGAACTGAATTTAAGTCCTCTGGAAAAGAATTATGTGCTCTTAACTGCTAAGTCCCAACCTCGATTTTACCATTTATGAATTAAAAATATTTTCTAGTTTTTATCACTTTTGTTCTAAGACATAACTGATAATTTGTAATTATTTTTTTCTATAAAAAAAACAAAACCTAAGTGGTAAAACATGGTCATTAGCCTAGGTGTGGTAGTACACAGTTGTAATCCCAGCAGAGAGAGGGGCAGAGAGGAGGATCACACATCTGAGGCTGGCCTCCCCCATGTAATCAAACTCTCTCTATATAAACAAATAGTGCTTTGGGGAGTATGTCCAGATGGACTGACCTAAGGAAGCCAACTTGTCATCTGAGGCCCTAAATCAGGGGTGCAGCAAAGCTCCAGAAAAACAAAAAAAAAAAACCCAAAAACCCGTCTATGTTCCAAACTGCCTAAGACAGTGACACCTTACAGAACATGTCAACCACTGAGACGACAGTGCAACAAACACCTGACAACTTGCTAAAATATTTAAGAGTAGAACAGACATACATGGTACATCCCCTGTAACTTGTATATTACACGTGGATCCCATAAACAGTACATACACCGTACATACACACTCCAACACACAACAGTAGCTAAACGGCATGTCACACTGTGAGGTAGCCCCATGTTCTCTCCCAGATAACTGAAATACTCTTATTATCTTTTAGATACTTCAAAACGTTACCCAAATAATTCAAGTTTACTATAAGAAAATACTTTGAGGAACATGGTAAGAAGAGGAAGAAGAGAAGGAAGAGATAACTTAAAAACTACCTATATCTACTAGAGGAACAATCCATTCATCACACCTTACACTGCTGCTTCGGTAAAGTCTCTACCTGCAGACTGTGTCATAAGGGATAAGTCACAACAAACATAATGACAAATCACCATATACTGCGTTTCCAGTCCCTCTCCTTCCATGATGGTCTATCTCAAGTTTGTGTGTCAAGTTTGTGTGAATCATCTACTCCCTACCACAGAAGTCTCAACTGTTTTTCATACTCAGGAGTAATACTAAAAATACTGGAATCAAATCTGTATCTGCATTCTCATTTCCTGTGTGTCTTTACTGGAGCTTGAATATAGAACTGTCAACTTTCTTTTAGATCTGACTGAACCCTTTTTACATTTTCTTGTATCTAAGGGCTTAGTAGGTAAAGGCACTTGCTGCCAAGCTCAGTGACCTGAGTGTAATACCTGGAACTCACATGGTAGAAGAGAGCCAACTCCTTTAAGTTGCCCTGTGACTTCCATACAAATTTTGTGACGTACACGCACACATAAAAAGACACACAGCTATGTATACACAGAAATGCACATATGGAGAAATTGCAAAGAAAAGCAATAGAGGCTGGAGAGATGGCTCAGCAGTTAAGAGCCCTTGCTTCTCTTCCAGGACCTGAGTTCAGTTCTCAGAACCCATGTTCGGTGGCTCATAACCGTCAGTAACTAGCTCCAGGGGATCTGATACCCTCTTCTGGCCTCCAAAGGCACCTGTTTCATGTACACACACACACACATAAAGAGACACACATATAAAAAGGCAATAAACTATCTGAGATCTGTCTTCCCCTCATCCTCTGTACACACCCATGTGCAGTATGTGTTCAGGGTTGTGAATGCATGCGAAGGCCAGACGCTGACATTAAATGTCTTCCTCAATTCCTCTTCAACTTTTATGTTCAGGATGGGTCTGACACTTGAATCAGCGCTCACTAATTTGGTTAGTCTATAGCCAGCTTGCTCTGGGGAACCCCTTTCTTGCCTGCTGGGTGCAAGCTACGATCCACACTTCAGTCAACATGCTTGGGTGTAAGCACTTTACTTACTTTACTGGGCCATTTCCCCAGCAACCTCTGCTCAGTTTTAGTTGGAGTGTTTGCCTTTTTCACAGTAATTAGTAACAGCATGTCATATATTTATTTTGGCTGCAAACTTTCTTCCTATCATGTATTTTGCCTTCTAATTTAGTTTACATTT
Source organism: Rhabdomys pumilio (assembly GCA_030674055.1). NCBI lineage: Eukaryota > Metazoa > Chordata > Mammalia > Rodentia > Muridae > Rhabdomys > Rhabdomys pumilio. The sequence goes on from JANHMN010000002.1 coordinate 43,265,667, forward strand.
TTTATAGCCTACTAAAATTCCTTCATTTTTAGAAAGTTGTAAATCAATCTTTTGTTTTTTAACTCTGGTTGTATGATTAATGTTTTTTATATTGTAATGAAAAAATAAATACAAGGGAAAAAATTAGGGTAAGGGCTTAAGAAAACACAAGGTAGTCTTTAAAAAAGAAAAACAAAAAACCTCAACAGTCCATGAAGACTTTGGCACAGTCTAATTCCCAACCATGAACACAGACAATTTAAATATATATATAATCAAGAGCAGACAATCTGTCGATCACTTTTGTTAGATACTCAGTGTGTGAGGCCAAATGTCTTAATACAGTGTGCTAACTAACACATTAATACAAATGTGCAAACTATCAGACCCCCATGGAAAAGAATTTGGCAATATGCAGAAAAGTTAAATATGCATTTGCCCTCTTCACTAAGCCACAGTTACTCTAGGACACACAATAAGTATTTATGTGTAGTTTGGCCAGGAACTGTTTTACACACTGTACATGGAATAACCCATCACAATATTATTTGAAATAGGAAAATACTGTTAATCTATTCGTTAGTCAGTCAAACAGTCAGTCAGTCAGTTCACTAAAGTTCCACTAGTTAGGGAACTGGTTAAAGAAACCAGGGATATCCAGATAATAAAAGATGACGAACTGGAAATGCTTCCAAGGCATGCTGCTTGAGAAGTGAGACAGGTGCAAAGCACACTAAACAGGGTGCTGCCATTGGCAGAAGGAAAGAAGGCAACAGATTTACACGCCCTTTGATATAGTGACTTTAGAACAATGTAATTTTATTATCTATTAGAAGAATTTAAAACATACATACAGCTGGGTATAATGATGCACTATTACTCTCAGCTCTTAGGAGGCAGACACAGGAGGATCTTTGTGAATTCAAGGCCAGCCTAATTTATACAGTGAGTTACAGGAGCGAGGGCTACTAGTGAGAACCCACTTCAACATTAACAATGACAACAACAAAGATGCCATGTGTTCTAAGCATCTTTAGGAGATAGCATGATTCAAATGGGTTAATGTTTTAAAAAGAAAAAGGCAGAGGGAGGTAACCAAATAACCACTTGTACTTATGACTGTCACTTGGACAGTGACCTAAGATGCTGCTTCTCCCTCCAGACCAGACACAGATGTCTGGCTAGGCTGAGGACACATTCATGGTCATGAACCTTTTGCAGATAACAGATGAGATATTCATTGAGCCGGATATTACTGGTGGCCTCTCTCAGACACAAAGGCTAGAGACGCTATGGTGCCCCTGCTAAAGGCACAGGAAAATGGGGCATGGTGAAACAGCAAATACGGTAGAGAAGAAGGGCTGTTTGGATATCTCTAAAAGCATTTACATTACATTGATTTGGATGTGCAAACATGCCATGGTGTAAGAGTCACAGGACAATTTGTGAGAGATAGTTCTCTCCTTCTACCATCTGGGTCCCAGGAATCAAATCTCACAGGGTAAGGTTTGGTAGCAAGGCCTTTGTTCAATGAACCTTTCACTGGCCCCACTTTTTAAAATAACAACAAAATTTTTATAAGCAAAAGTATACCCATCCTAAGGATACCCTTCCCCAAGAGGCCCAGATGATAGTTGCTCACCTCAGGGATCTAGTCTCCTTCCCCTGGACCATGAGTGAAAGCCACACAAGCTTGAGACTACATGGGACTGGGCCAGGTCAGGATCTTTTCTACCCTAGAGTCTGATTTCACAGGTGAACTTTTCTCTGCTCCCCAAACCATTACTCTTGCTATTGGCTCTAGGGCAAGTCCCCTGGATAGTGGGCCATAATCCTGCTTAGCGACACACCTCTGACCTGTCCAAAGCACGCTCCAAATGTAAAGCTGCCATTCGAGCTACTATCTCCATAGCCTGGTAAGAAGCCCTAACCTTAATTAAGCTGTCTCCTCCAGGAGAACTCCTAAGGAGGACCCAAAGTTCACTCTCCTTATTCACCACCCTGTAACCCTGTACTTATTCCTATGTTGTTTTACACACACACACACACACACACACACACACACACACACACACATACACACACACACACACACATACACACACATACACACACACAGATCAAGACTTACAGCTTCACCTATCTCACCTCCAATGTCCCTGCTCCCACTGTGCTAGACCAGAAAACACTGAGTATTGAAATGCTGGTTTGGCACACAGGACAATCTCCTGCAGTTCCGGAAACTGACTGCAAATCTAAGCTTAATGCTTCTTCCCTTTGCTCTGTCTGCTTTGCCATATATTACTGTGGTCCCCACAATCTCCCAGACACCAACACCTCTGGCTATTGAGGTAATCTTTCCACCCTCACCTCATCAGTAATCTCAGCTCCTGTCCTCCTCATCTCCCCACAGAGGGGCCAACCAGTCCTTCCTCTGTCCATCACCTGCCTTCCTGGAGAAGTCACCTTCTTAGTTTTTCGGTCTATTTCCCCCGTATCTTACAGTCTGAGGAGCACACCATGAATGCCACTTCTGTCTCATCACAGCCCTCTTCAACTCCCATTCCCATGTCCCAGGAGACTAAGTATGAATTCCTCTGAGGGTCGGGGACATTCATTCCATCATGGCTGTGCACGGGTCTCTGCATCCCACTGATAAATGTGAGCTGAAGTCACTGCTAATGGCCTTTCCTCAGCACCGGGTTTACCCATCCTTGCCATCTTTTCTCACGAAACTAAGCTTACACTGTGGGACACCTGTCCAGTGACTGTGACGTAGCACCAGTCATGCTGAGATCTGTTCTCAAAGCTCTGAAGCTAGAAGCATAGGCAAGTTAGTCTTTTCTGAATGAGAAAGTGAGAGAGCCTTCTGCTCCTACCAGACTAAAGCGTGGACGACAGCAGCCGAGGGTGTGGTACACTTCCTCTGTATTTCACAGAACAATTACAGGCCACTGTAATTATATTTATAGATGAGAAAGTTACACTCAGACAGGCTAGGTGCCATGACAAGCCCATACTCAGTATGGATGGGGTGACACCTGGAGGTGCCCGACAGCCTGGTTCCAGATTAAACCTCCATCCTTAAAAAACGGCAAAGACTCTTCATGGCAAAGTAGATTCTTTTAAAGGAAAAAGCATAAATACACACATTACATTTTAACTACAAGAGAAATTCTCTCAGAAGGTGATGCCTGGTTTGAAGCCCTGAATATGTAGCATGTCTGTGTCCACAATGGTAGCTGTCTCAAGACCTGTATGTCAATAGGAAGCACCAGTGAAGCAGAGAGCCTGTCCATCCTCTACTCGCATGGACTAGTTTTTTAGCCCAAGGCATGCAGGCATTTAGTTAATAAAGACAAGCAACTAAAGTCCTTGCACAGAACTCAACTCCCCAGATGTGACCAGTGGCAGCTAAATCAACCAACCCTGGAGCAACGTGAGGTAACAACCTTGTATCTTCACCAATCCAGTTGGGGACTGCTTTCAACTGGTGACATTACTCTTATTACAGCCAGTTTATTATTTGAGTTTCTAGCTCTCCATAAGTGAACCTCAAACACATAAGTAAATACTGGTTGTCGTCTGTAAGTCGTATATAACTAAGAAATCTATGAGACCTGAATCCCAACTCTGCTGCAATCCCATGCAACCCTAACACATCAAAACTTTCCAACAACCTTCATCTGCTTCACACGCAGCACAGTGCAATCACACACTCACATCCTACCAGGACACCATGCAGTGAAATGAACACACACACACACACACACACACACACACACACACACACACACAGTAGCAAACTGAACCTCAAAAGACAAGGTGCCATCTAAAGATCTCTCTTGGGTACCTGTGACAGAAATATGGAGTATCATCAACTCTGCATTTGAGTAACTGTCTACAGACAGTCTGAACAAAGCTTTACACATCACTTCATTGGATAGCGACAGAGAACTGGATGGCCCCTTAGGGAGCAGAGCAGCTATGCTGCTGAGAGAGCAGAGAGAGAGCAAAGCTCCCAGGCCCTTTGAGGATCTGTGACTGAAAACTGACTGTTTCAAGACAGCACACCTAGTTACACAATATAAACTCACAGGGACGCAGTCAAATTTGTGCTAAACTTTAAATATACTGTTTTAAAAATTGTGTGCTGTCTGGCTAGCGAGACACTTATTGGTCGTGATATTGGACATTATAAAGCACATCATATAAATTGGCAAGTTTCTTTCAGATTAATACTCAATATGCTGAAGTTTCTCTAACAGAAAAAACACCATAAGGTTCCTTTTTAGGAGCAAGTCTGGACATTTTACTAAAATGAAATCAGGAACAAGCAGATTTATTTGAAAGATTTAAAAATATAGGTTAAAATTATTTCAAAAGCTCATGTGTCTAAAAGATGCAAAGCACTAGGAATGTGCAAAACTCATCATGGCTCAGAATGAAAAATGATACAATTTTTAGAAGATAAAGATTTCTACGCAATAAGGCAAATCTGTAGAACTGGAAAGACTATCGCCTCTGAAGAGCTGCATTACTCTACTACTTTTTCATGTAATCTTAGCCTCAGGAGGCTAAGTCAGGAGGATCACTGAGATCCTCCTGGGCTACAATGCAGGACACTGTTCTCAACACACATGCACGTGCACGCGCGCAGACACGCGCAGACACACACACACACACACACAGAGGGGGAGTTAGAAAGCAGACTGAATAAGCACTAAGAACCATGTCATAACAGTTCCACACTCCAGATCTCTGCTTGGTAGCCAGCATCTAATAGTACTGCAGTCTCAAGACTGATAGGCCAATTATGAACAAAACTTTAAGACTGATCATGGGAGAGACCATCCAACAACCCGATAACACATATACACACTAATATCCTTCTGCTTATCTTTAATATATTAGAAATTCCCTCTGCCAACAAGTTAAAAATTTAAAAAGAAAGATGAAAAACAACTTGGGAACATGGACTGGCTGTGTCTGGTCTGTCACTTTCCAGGTTTACATGTTTCATGTTTTATGTTTAATGCTGGTCAGACTTCCAGGTACCTCACCCTGTTCAGAATCCAGGAGCCTCTTCTAACACCACTGTGTTTCCAGATCCTCTATAAAGTTATAGAGTTTTATGTCCCCTCAGCCACTGTTTCTGGTCACCAGAGAGCACTGTCTTTGTTACTTTTCTATTGCTGTGGTAAGATGCCATGACTAACAAAACTTATAGAAGAGTTTATTTGGGGCTTACAGTTTCAGGTTAGAGTCCATGACCATCATGGAGGGAGCATGGCAGAAGGCAGGCAGGCAAGGTGCTAAAAGCCACGCCTCCTAATACTTCCCAAACAGTTCCATCCACTGCAAACCAGGCAATCAAACGTATGGGCCTACGAGGACAATCTCACCCAAACCACCACAATCATCAACAGTCTTGTGATTTCTATAAATGGGCCAAATGCTTCCAAAACAGAAATTCTGAGAAAGCAGAGTTGGCAGTCAGGAAAGCCAGCTCTTTTGTCAGGCTGGGTTGTGATTTTGGCTCCATCACAGATCACTGAGGGTCTGTGGGTCACTCTGGTGTAAAGACTATGCTCTGTCAGATCAATTTCTGGTTTCCTTTAATATTTTTTGGGAGGCTGACACCAGGTCTTATGATATCCAGAATAATTTTGAACTTCTAATCCTCCTATGTCTACCTCCTAAGGCTACAAGTATAAGCCACTACTACCAATGTTTCCTTGAACTTAAATTTCTAAATAGCTTACAGAATGTCTTACCAGATCACCCTTTTAAACTAAAAGATACAGTGGCAAATCCCAGTCTCTTTCCTTATTTCACTGAGATCCACTTCTGACAGATTCCACAACTGAGGCTCAAATGGGGCCAGTACTTCTAGCAGGGGAGGAACCAGCTCACAGGCTGCTGCTCAACAAATATCCTCAACAAATATCCCTGTTTTAACGCAGCAAACTGAACACTCAGTCACCAGTAGGAGGTGGCATCAAGGTAAGAACCAAATCTTCCTTCTGTCTCTTTTGGTCAGAAGGAAACTCTGCGCATTTTGTGGACAAGGTTATCTAATCTACCTGGTAGTTTCTGGGCAGGAAATTACAGGAACATGACCAATGGAGACCAAAGCCAAAAAGCTGGCCCTGGGTAGAGCAAAGGTGGCTTGCCTAGATATCTTTGTTCTGTTTTCCTCCAGCTTGTATTATCATTATTGCTTTGCAGAAAAATGAATCTTAACAGACAGAAATCCCAAAGTGAATAGTAACAAATTGTTAACAATGTAATCTTCAGAAATAAGACCATAGGGTCCTGCTTTCCACAAACATAAGCCCTGCCAGCCAATGTCCACCCAGATGACAGACTAGGGCACCTTGCTAGAGTAAGCACACACGGTCGTCAGCAGAATAACACACAGGTGATCTCTAAAGGACAAATGTGTCAATAAAATTAGGTCATGTTTTCCTTCCTTTCCTGTTAAGTCAGAAAGGACATTACCAAGAAACACATGAGAGGAATTTATTTTGGCTTTGAATGAACTATTCCTTGCCCATTCCCAGTTCAATCTCTATCTTTTTGGCTCTACAATCTCAGGGTTTTTTTGTTTGTTTCTTTGTTTGCTTGTTTTTTCGAGACAGGGTTTCTCTGTGTAGTCCTGGCTGTCCTGGAACTCACTCTGTAGACCAGGCTCGCCTCGAACTCAGAAATCTGCCTGCCTCTGCCTCCCAAGTGCTGGGATCAAAGGCGTGCACCACCACTGCCCGGCCAATCTCAGGTATTTTAATTATTTGAAACAACAATCAAAAAAGTATCCAGCCTTTACTATTCAGGGCAGATTCCAGAGAGTGTGAGCATGAAGACCACAGTTCTGTCAACACAGTAAAGGCTTCAAGACTAAGAAGTAAGATGTACATACACTTCATAGAAGGGCAAAAGGGTTCATGTGACAGGAAACTAACAAAGAGGCCACAACACTCTGGAACACGTATTTAGTGTCAGAGTAGTGAATGTGCCACACAATACAGAGAACACTACCAGTTATATCTAAAACCCAGTGACATCACCTAAGGAAAATGCTAGCAAAGCAAGCTATAACTTTAGTCTTTTTCCTGAACATAGTTCCATTTACAGAGATGAGACAGGAGCCAGAGAGGCTCATCTGAAAGAAGAGAAAAATTACTTGAACCCAGTATTTTAGGTTTGCTACAAGGAATCCAGGCATCCTCTTTTTTAAAAAAAAAAAATCAAAATGGGAGAAGCATGAACACAGGCCGTCCCCACTGCTGCAGATCACACAGGTGAGTTTTCTGCATTTGGGAAATTACAGGGGTCAGCATTGAGTGCAGTGGATGAGCCTCACTCTGGGAAACCACCATTGTGACTCTCACCTTCCAGGCAGCTAATAAATGTACATTTCTTAACTGATTTACAGACTTAACTGGATCACTCTCACTTTTGCTAGCTTTAAGGCTTCTAATTCCCAGATGCCGACTGTGTTTGTATTAAGATGAAATTTACCTAATAAGAAAATAATTTTTAAAGTACTGCATTATAATTTATAATAGTGAACTTAAAAATTAAAGAATCATGGAGCTGGGGAGATGGCTTAGCAGTTTTAGAGCACTGACTAACTGCTCTTCCAAAGGTCCTAAGTTCAATTCCCAGCAACCACATGGTGACTCTCAACCATCTGGAATGGAAGCCAATGCCCTATTCTTGTGTGTCTGAAGACAGCGACAGTGTACTCACATACATAAATAAATAGTTAAAAAAAAATTAGACTCACAGAAGAGGGGCATGTGATCACCAAACACTGACAGAATTGCACTAACAGGGCTTGTATTTGTTCATATATACATGGAGCTACTCCACTTAACTGCAGTCCCCAGTGATCATTTTCACAAGGAGGAGGAAGACGCTTGGAAGGACAACTTAAGTCTCTAGGTGCTGGCCTTCACATACAGAGCTGTGCTGCTCGGCTACATACTCAAGTCCTGTGAAGCTCATTGGTTAGACTCAGACTAAATACAGAGATGAGTGAAGGAAACACCACTTCCAACTTCCTTCAGTGTCTGGCCTTGGACATCAGAATTCTGAAGAACACGGGAAAATCACTGTTCTAACAGAGGGGACCCAGCAAGCAGGGCTGTGATCTCACCCTCCTTTACCCTCCCTCCTTCTAAGCTGTCTGATTCCTGCTGGATGAGATGTGTGCTTATTTGGTTCTGAGTGCCTATCTTGTATCTCCGTTTCCACACCCACTCCTTTCATTCTTGTAACTGGTCTAGCATGCTGTTGCACTAATGTTTCCCAGCTAGAACCCACTGACCAAAAGAAAGGAAGACTGAACTGAGAAAGCTAGCCACAAAACACCACCAGCACAGGAGATGCTGGTCCTATCACACAAGTGACTGTAACTACTGCTTTTGTTTTACGCTGAGGTAACAGCTGTGCCTCTAGGCCTGCATTCCCCTCTTTCTCTTTCCTTCACCCTCCCCACTGCTGTCCATACTGAGGACTGACTAGGTAGGGCTATGCCGGCTGAGGAAGCACTCTTACACTGAGCTAGATCCCCACATCCCATTTTCAGCTTGAAGCTCTAAAATTTAAAGCATAAAACCACCTTTAAAAGTCTTTTATATATCAACAAAACAATCTCAGTTTTCCAAGAACATGTAAAACTATTAATCAGCGGTCAGTTAGAGAACTTTTCTTTTATTTATACATATTTAATTTTTTTATTACTTATATATAGCTATGTTTTATATATACATATATATGTTTATATACATAAAGCTATGTTTAGCTTTGCCTCTGTAACTTATTCTGATTTCTACCAGGGTTTGGATTTGCAGTATAAAAAGTTTTAAATGGTAACTTTAGACTTCATAATAAGAGAATCCTAAGAGATCCTTACAGAAAGTTTCTTTTGGCCAATTCCATTCTCCCTTTGGAAGGCTTCCTCCTAATGTGCTGGTGGTATGACAAAAAAATGTACGAAATGCCACATATCAAGTACACTGCAATGGACTCACCATCTTCCATTCAGCCAAGAGGTCCGGGACAGTCAGTATGGTTTGGAACAAATAACAGCATACCTCAGTTAAACTCTCAGTTAACCTGAAAGTTTAGGCACATGTAGGCCATAGGAACCTTGGAGCTACAACATGCTATTTTCCTGAAGGACAGGAAAACCAGAGGGACTGAGTACCAACGAATCTGCTTTACCGGAACAGCTTTCTACCCTGACAGGTGACAGGCAGAGTGGAGCAGACTCCAGGTACACTGAGTTGGTAGTTGAAGCTTACCTTTGTGGCCGTGGTCTTCACCCCATGAATTCTCTACTCTCCATTTCACAAATGCACCTTCCTGATCATCCTGCCAGAAAGCAGACAACACTGAACAGTCTGAAACAAGATTCTCCCAGCTGAGATGTCATGTCAGTTTAACTCATCTCAGGCTGCTCAGAATATCATAGGCGAGCAGGGCCAGGTATTTCCTATCAACAGAAGACACTCCAATATTAGTGCAATTTTAATCTCTTGGGGGTAAAAATTCAATAAAACAAAAAACACTACCTTCTTTTTTAAAAGATCTATATCGTATTTATATGTGTGTCTATGTGCTATGTGGGTGAGAGACCCTCTGGAGCTGGAATTACAAGCAGGTAGTTAGTTTCTGAGCCCTTGACTGTGATACTGGGACACAAAATCTGGTCCTCTGAAGAGAGCAATAAGCTCTCTTAACCATGGAGCCATCCGACAGCCCTGCTATCTATCCTTTATTTCCTACTCTAAGCAGAAAAGAATAAGCACGGAGGGCTGGTTGGAGGGCTCGGTGGGTCAAGTGCTTGATACCCAAGCCTGCCAACCTCAGTTGGATCTCTGAAACTAGGTAGAGTGGATGGAGAGAACCAAACCCTCAAATCCCAAAGCTGTCCCCGGGAACGCTTGCTTTCACTCAAATTCTTTAAAAAAGCATCCCAGTGCATTAAAGCTATGATTCTAAGGTCTGGTCAAAGTTTTTAAAAGGCAAATTGAAAATATTTTCATCATGATATCCAGTTGCCTGTTTAGGGAAACTAAGTAATTATATCCTCAAATGTTTTCTTTTACTGAATCAGTTACATAAATACTGAATTTAATATAAGAGACTGAGTGGCAAAGAAAAATAAAAAGAGCAACTTCACAAACAAAGCCCAGCCAACTCAGCTGTTCACTATCTTTTGGCTTCATTAATAAGCTCAGCTTTCATAGTCTTAAAGAGATAGTGCCACTAACCATGATAACCCTCATTCACGGTCTTTATTAGACACACAGAGAGGGACAAAAGGCATGCTCTATTTGGGAAAAATGTTTTTCTCTTATGTTTACCCAGGACACTTGCTGATGTCAGAACTGCATGTTTGTAGCATGAGAAAGGCACAGGCCCTTGTGCCATCAGCCAATGATGTCATCTGTTAACCCGTTTGCATACTGCTGAGGACTTGATTTCCTCTGGCTTTGCTCATCCCAACACTCTACTCTTAGCAAGTTTCTTAGATCTTGGATTTAGCCAACAGATAAACTGGCTGGAATCAAACACCTGAACGATCCACGCTGAGTGCAGCTTACTGAACGTCTGCTTTTGCTTTCTACCCGACTGCAACCCTCTTCACCTCCTCTGAATAGCACCATGAGAGTCAAATCTGTTCTTGTCAGTAAAGGTCTGAGAATGTTTGCTGTTCTCTTTATCTCATCAGGAGATTCCTGAAGGACCTAGATCAAGTTGTCTTCTAGATCACGTACCACCTCAGAGTGATACAATCCTGCTACATAGATATTACATGAAATCATCAACATTAGAGGAATATAAATTTCTGTTCTTCTGTTCTTCTGTTCTTCTGTCCTCCCTTCCTTCCTTCCTTCCTTCCTTCCTTCCTTCCTTCCTTCCTTTTTCTTTTTTTGAGATAAGGTCTCATATTGTAGCCAGGCTGGCCTTGAATTCATGGCAGTCCTGTCTGTCTCTTGAATGTTAGAATTATAGGTATGAGTTACAATGCTTGGCAAATGTTTTCTTTCTTTTTTATGTGTAGGAGTGTATTGCTGTATGTATGTATCTTCCGAATGCTTTCTCAGTCTACAAAGGCCACAGCAATTGTATTACACACACCTGTCTGTATCTTGGTGTGTGGGAATCTCTCTGGCTATAGAGCTGAGATGCTAGGACGGTGAAGAAAACAGCTCCCTGGCTGTAAGAACTCACCTCTGCATCTATTTAGGAAAAGTACATGAGGGTCAGGAATGAGCACTGGCTATGTAATTAGTTCAGGATGCTTCATATATGGCACTGTGCTTGAGCTCACATAAAACTGAGAACATCTCAGAGTTCTACTACTTAAAGACCAAACTATGTAATCTGTACAAATGTAATTAACTCTGTAAGGTAAGGTTTTGGTTTTGGACTCTTCTGCTTTGAGGCCAAATCTTGAGTGACTGCCATTCAGTCTTCCTGTCTCGGGCTCCCAGGGCTGGGCTGCAGGAGTGCACACTATAGCTAGCTAACATCTAGATGTGACTGAGAGAGCACAAGGTTCTGGAGCACTGTGAGGAGAGAGGAGCATTTTCACATGAAGTGGTCAGAAGGGATAGGAGGAAGGTATACAATAAAACTCCACCCCACTCTCAGTTCTGCCTAGAAAACACACAAAACAATTTAAAAAAATACTTCAGAAATATCAGGACTTCTAGGAGGATAGTTAAGAAAGTCTGACATAACAATATGCCAGATATTTCTAAGTGCTTTAATGATCAAAAGTCTAGTGGGCGGCATAGAAAAAACAACAACAAACTATTTCCTAAAATAATGTAGGTAAGGTAGTTAGCTGTGAGCGCCTTTCTGGTGATGGTGCTGGAAAGAGAACATGTCTGCTTATGAGTGTAAAGAACTAACATAGTTCAAGTCTTCTTTCCTGTGCTCCCTGACAGTTTTACAGCCTAGAACGGGCACCTAACTATGAAAGGGTCCAAGAAACAGCAGAGTCATCATTCACAGAGAGCTTAAAGAACCAGCATCCCACTGTGTATAAATCCAGTGATGGGCATGGAGGTCACAGATTACTGTATATGACAGTAATTCATGAATCTGAATGACCAACACAAAGGTGAATGTGAGCAAGGCCATGGAGATGCAGACACTCTAAGAGCCCATTTCAATTTCTTAGAAGAATTTTTTTTCCTAGGATCCTTCACTAATCTTCCAAAGTACAAAAAAGAAGTTACCTCTTTGCTCCTCGCTGATCTAAATTCTTGTCCTCACGGTGTATTATTGTTTTTTATTATTACTGAGTAAGTAGCTAAACACCAAGTGATACAGGAACACATTTTACTTGGAAGCTAATGTTCAACAGGAACCAAACATAGTAACTGTGACTCTGCTGGATGGACAGTCTGCAGGAGCCTGTGAATCCACCTGCCCATCAGTGGACTCAGCAGTGACATGCTAGGGAGCCTACCTTCTCTGAGACAGCAGTGAAGGTCATGGCGTGGGTCATGAGTGATTCACCAAAAGCCAACCTCTCAGCTTTATTCATGTTCTTCAAGGAGACACCGAACACTAACTCGTGGTCATAGCTGTAAAAAAGGGACAGAGTGAAGGAAGAGAGCTCAGCCTGACTATATGGCCCTGAGGTAACTGGAGCCTGACAGTGGGTGACAAGGGGTGACTCTGTACATGGCGTCTCAGTGAGCTCCATGCCTTACACCTCACTACACTATGCAGGACAATACAAGAGCACTAAAAACAAACCCTCGAAATAAATACTAACAAGTCCCATTTGTACTGTTATTCTAGCAAGAAAACTGTATGTGTGTGTGTGTGTGTGTGTGTGTGTGTGTGTGTGTGTGTGTGTGT
>JANHMN010000002.1:43286002-43319940 GCA_030674055.1 Rhabdomys pumilio
CACACACACACACACACACACACACACACACACACACACACACACACAAAAACCTGATAATAATAAAGTTTTAAAAACTTTTAAAGAAATCTACATTTCTGTTATCTGATTGAATTCTCTAGTGAGCCCCTTTATAAGAGAGTACTCAGTCATCACCCCTTACAAATTGTAAGTTTTTTTTTTTTAATCAAATATATATAACAAGGCCAAGTACTGTTTCTCTTAGATTCTAAAAAGATTCTTCAACTTAAGATGTCATTTTGTAAGACAGGAGTAGCACACACCTTTAATCCCAGCAATGGAAGACAGAAGCAGGCCAACTGAGAGTTGGAGGCCTGCCTGGTCTAAATCCTGAAACCCTGTCTCAAAAAACAAATGAAAAGACATGTAGTTTTACTATTAAGTTGCTTGTATTGGCTATAAATTATCCAAAGTCATTTATCTTTGAGCTCATCTACAGCCATGTGGAATGTCTGGCTCCAGTCAACTAACAATAAATGAACTTTAATTTTAAGAAACCTTCCAAAGTACAATCTCTGAGGTTCATGAGACTGTATTTTCTTGACATATAAAAGAGTCATTTTTTTTAAAATAACACTAGTTTCAAAGGTACAAAGTGACACTATTGAATATCCAAGTCTGCTCTCTGGTGGACAAAGCAGGAGTGTCATCTGAGTCTCACAAAATGTAACTGGCATTCATAACAGATGATGCACAAGAGAGCTATGATCCCCAGAGTATGGTCACATATCAGAATCTCCCATTGAGCTGGGTGTTGGTGGCACACGCCTTTAATCCCAGCACTTGGGAGGCAGAGGTAGGCGGATTTCTGAGTTCGAGGCCAGTCTGGTCTACAGAGTGAGTTCCAGGACAGCCAAGGCTACACAGAGAAACCCTGTCTTGAAAAACCAAAAAAAAAAGAAAAGAAAAAAAAATCACCCATTGAGCCACTGGTGACTTTGGGATCCTCACTGTCCTCCCAGTCCCCTGCTCCTCCCTTCATTTTCTCAATGGGACAATTACACTTTTTTACATATTTTATTTGTCTCTGCCTACTAGAAAGTAAACTGCACAGAACTAGAGATTCCTATCTCTTTAGTCCAGTGATAAATTCCCAATGCCTAGAACAGTGCTAGGTGCATGTATCTTGTTTGTCTTGTAATTGTGATTTTGGAGCCAACTAAGTTATCTAAGTTAACTAACTTAGAAAAACAAAAGTACTAATACAGTCAAGGGGACGGGCTTAGGAAACGTGGGCTTTCCAAAAATCTAGGGAACCTAAAGGCAGAGAGATGAGACCCCTGCACCTAATTCTACCTCCCCAAAGCCCCAAACCAATAACTATGTGGTCTTGTTGATTCTGATTTAAAAAAAAAAAAAAAATCAATGTTTTTTAGTTATTCTTCTCAGTACTGAGTTACTGGAAAAAAAAAATTCTCTCATGTCTTTGACTCACTGAGACCCTTTTCCCTTGCACCTTTGGAAGAAGGAAGCCAAGAGAATGAGCACGGCTGCACATGCCTCTTGAGGCCACCTGGCTTTTAATTCTTGATTAATTTAATTGCTTTTTTTTTTTTTTTTTTTTTTTCTTTCTGGTTTTCTCGAGACAGGGTTTCTCTGTGTAGTCTTGGCTGTCCTGGAACTCACTCTGTAGACCAGGCTGGCCTCGAACTCAGAAATCTGCCTGCCTCTGCCTCCCAAGTGCTGGGATTAAAGGCGTGCGCCAACACCGCCGGCTAATTTAATTGTTAATTAAGCTGGAAATTTAAACTACTCTTACTCTGGGAATGTGTAATCTTTGTCTACTAGCCTATAACCCTTCAGAAAAGCTGAAGTCTGTATATAAAGATCTAATTCCTATCTCTTGTTAAATACATCTTTTAAGGGGGCTGGAAAGTTGGCTTAACAGTTAAGAGCACTGGCTGCTCTTTGAAAGAACCTGGGTCCAATTCTCAGCAGCTTACAACCATCTGTAACTCCAGTTCCAGAGGCTCTGACACCCTCACACAAACAACATACAGGCAAAACACCAATAAATACATCTTCTAAGGAGGCAGAGCATAAGTTTTTGAGTAGAATTTTGCAAAGAAATTCTATTTTAATTGGTACCTAGCATGGCAAATGACATTATCAGCGTAAGGAAGGAAAGGAAAAAAGGGGACACAAAAAGCATGGGACTCAGAACCCTGCCCCTCAATCTCAATTTAAAGACACACAGATGAGGAAGAGCCAATTCTCTTGCATATGGCCATGTCTGGAAGACAGAGAAGTCAGACAGGTGAGGGAGGAAGGATGGACTAGGGAGGGCAGTCATAAATGTTCCCAAGGTGAAAATTAGAGAATTTAAAGCCAGCCAGCAGCAGGGAATGGATAGAAGGCTAGGAGACAGTAATTCAGAGAAAACTGGTTCAGAAAGTCAGAACTATCTAGAAGTGTCACAATCTTAGAAGGAACGGTTATCGAGGAAATCAAGAAGTCTACAGCACAGTAGAACTTAGCTACTCTCATTGTTCTAAAGTACAAGGTACAGTGCCATTTTGTTTTGAGATATTGTCTTACTATCTAATTTAGAGTAGCTCAAACTTGCAATCCTCCTGCCTCAGCTTGCCAAGGGTAGAGAGTACAGGTATGTGCCTCAGAGCCCAGCTTGCTACAATGTTCTTAAGAAATCAATTACCCGAACTTCCTACTTTTATTGATGGAGAAACTCGGTTTAAAGGTAAAATGAACCATTGACAGTCTGACTACAGCATCTTCACAGGGATGTGAACTTTGAAGGCAGTTCAGGAGGTCAGAGGATTATCTAATGAACCTCTGTGACTAAGCTACACAGAGAGAGCGGACAGGAGGAAAACATTCTCTACTGCTTCCTGGTGGAGAAGACAAGGGCAATAGCTGCTTAAAAACAAAGAACAACTACCTAGATAAGGAGACTTGAAGGCATAAGTCTATCTTTGGCTAGAGCAAAGATGTATAGGGCACACCAGCGTGTATGCCGCTCTGGGATGTTAAGAGGTAATGAGCTCCTGGGGTAACCAGACAGTGGTTCTGATATTGCTCCAGAGAGGTATATGAATTAAAGAACTAGACATGCATCCCACTGTGGGCCGCTCAAGCCACCTGTATGTTCTGTAATACTTTACATAGACTTTAAACGTTTGTAAGTACTTCATTAGACCATATCTATCTTTCCCTCCTCTCAAATCGATTCTCAATTATTATGTCTCTCCTTCACATTAGTTTTCCCACACACTACTCCCCTATTCCTGACTAAAGCCTTCCCTCATATTTCCAACCTTCCCTCAAGACACCATGACATCACCCTTCTTTGCCTTCCAGAGAGCTCACTGGCAAGCCCTAACAGCATCTCTTCCAGCAGCCGGGATGTCAGTGCTCTCCATTCTCACTCTCACTAACCCTGCCCAAAATGCTATAAGCTCTCGCCTGTGTGGTTACAATTAACTTTCCATCTGGTTTCTGTATTTCTCCAATCTGCTCTCAAAACACCCAGAGTGAAGGTACCTCTATCCACGCATGCACACATCCATGTATGCATGCGCGTGCGTGCGCGCGCGCACACACACACACACACACACACACACACACACACACACACACACCTTCCTTGAAACAGGGTCTTACATAGCTATACTGGCCTCAATCTTGTGATTCTCCTGTCTCAGCCACCCTAATGCTACATTTACAGGCATGTGCCACTATGCCCAGCTTCAAAGTACAGATATTTTAAACAAATATTGGGTTAAACTCCCTAAAAGCTTCCTTACTAAGAATAAGACGCAGTCTCTTCACCACAGCTCTGGGTACTATATTAAGCCAGTTCCCATTTCCTCTACGAACTGTTCCACTCGATTCCACCCTTACTCTCCAGGCTCAAGCCACAGTGCCTTCTGTTACTCAGGAACACCAGCTTCTTCCACTATAGGGTATGGCACATTTGTCCTTGCTCTCCTTATTCCTGTCATTCTTAGCCCAGCTTTGAACTTAGGAAGACCAATCTGAACAAGTAAAATACGAATCCTGGGGCTGCAATGATTGTTAAGAGTGGCGAAGAGTGCTAGCTGCACTTGCAAAGAATCTGAGTTAGGTTCCAACCACCACATCAAGTGGCTTATACCCACCCACATGTATCTCATCTGACACTCTCTTCTGATGGCCTCAGACACTGCACTCTCACACACATATCCACACACATGTACACTGTTTCTTTAATAAGCTTTAGAGCCTAGAGAGGTGGTTCAATGGTTCAAAGCACTTGCTGCTCTTGTGGAGGACCCAACCACTATGACTCCCATTACAGGGATTCCACAGCCTCTTCTGACCCTGCAGGCTCGTGCATACACATGACACACATACATACACTCAGGCACAGACACATACACACAAAACCAAAAGTATCTATCTAAAAATATGTTTAGGGCACTGTTATAGTTTGTCATTGATAATAGGAACGGACATTAGAATAACCCCCAGATAATTTGGAATTTGTGTTATCAGATCCTCCCACTTCTCATCCTCTGGATATTAAAGACCTAAAGCATGTTAAACAAATACTACACCACTGAGCTGCATCCTCAGCTCAATGATGTTTTAAGGTTTGGTTATTTGTTTGTTATTTTATTGGTTTTTAAAGTCAGGGCATCTCTGTATATGCTTGGCCATCCTAGAACTCACTCTGTAGACAATGCTGGCCTCCAACTCAAAGATACACCTGCCCCTGCCTCCTGAGTGCTGGGATTAAATCCATGTGCCACCATGAACTAGTAGGCTCATTTATTTTTATTTTATGTGCATGAATGTTTGCCTACATTTGTGCCTGGTGCCCAGAGGCCAGAAAACAGTACAGGATACCCCGGAACTGGAATTACAGATGGTTATGAACCATGTGGGTACTAGAAACTGACTCTGGGCCCTTGGAAAAACATCCAGTGCTCTTAACTATTGAGCCAACTCTCCAGCCCCATTAACGCTTTTAAGAACCACTGCTATAGAGTTTCCTAAGCCATCAAAATTACTTCCTATCCCTTTTTATGGCCCTGACAAGTATTAGTTTTGGTCTTTGTTTTAGGGTTTATTTTTAACATACCACATTTTGAAAGTGAATACATTAATAATCCTGAAGGGATGTGGAGGTTTAAAGAGCAAGCCCATGGAGAACACCTGTAATTGATGTGGTTACATGATTCCAAAACAGACCTGCTGAGTCTATCATGTCTGCAAACCACCTACTCTCCTCTCTGAACAAATGCCTTTGGCATAAACAAATTCTATTCAAGCTATCTTGGCTTCATGGTTACTTACTGAAGTCATCATTGAGACTTGCCCATAAGGCTAGGTAAAACATAGGCACTAATTTGTGCCTTTAAATGAAGCTAGACTCTTCATTTCCAAAGAGTCAGGTTCAATGATGAGGAGTTACTTGGAAGATTGTAAAAAATTAAAAATCTACCACATAGATTCTATAGTGGATTAGGTAAACAATCCTATGAAACACCCATACTCAGAACTTGGTAGAGTAGTATATCTGGATTCCAAGGTAAGGGTAAGAGAGGAAAACAAAACACAACATGGAAAAATGTGTGACTTTAACACTATCATTCATTGTCCTCTACTAATCCTATGGTTAGGACATAAATCTTAAGACATATTATTAATCCAAGGAACATTAAAGCAAACACCACAAGCCAATATGATACTTATGATCTATAAGAATTATTATTTGGAGGCTAGAGAGACAGCTTGGGCAGTTAAGAGCATTTGTTTTTACAGATGACCCAGCTACTCTCATGGCAGCTCACAACTGTCTGTAACTCCAATTTCAGGAATCTGATGCTCTCTTCTGACCTCTGTGGCCACTGCACTGCACTTCCTGCACTTACCATACATGCAAGCAAAAGACCCATGAAGTAAAAGTAAATCTTTAAGAAAAGAAATACTATCTAGACTTTTCCCATAACCATTAGCACAATCTTTTAAAAAACTACTCCATTCACTTATATATTTGTGCATACATGTGTGGAAATCAGAGTATAACTAACAGGATTCCATCTTTCCCTTCCACCATGTAGATCCCAAAGACTTGGGTCCTCAGGCTTGGAGGCACTACTCAGTATCTGCTGAGTCACTTGCTGAACCCTGATTGTACAGTCTTCACCCCTGTTAAGTTCCCATTACCTTAATCGAATTGCAAGTTAATGCAATTTGTCAGGAGAAATGGCCGCAACAAAAGGCATCATCCCAAACGAGAAGGGAAGAGAAGACATGGAGCTGAATGTTTGCAATGTGCAGGGCACTAGCAACTGGTATTCTGACATTTAACTCTTTATTTGACCTCCCTGCCGCCCCATGCCCTTCCACCATTCCAAGGAGGGAAGTATTTTAAATCCCAAGCCGGGGTTGGGGATTTAGCTCAGTGGTAGAGCGCTTGCTTAGCAAGCACAAGGCCCTGTGTTTGGTCCTCAGCTCTGGAGGAAAAAAAAAAAAAAAAAAAAAAAAGACAAAATAAATCCCAAATCATGTTTTAGGTTAGTAAGCTACCCAAGACAACAGGATGTAGGTAACCAGGTCAAAATTTAAGTCCATCGTATATCTAACTCTAAAGTCTCTTTCCTCCTGTACTAATACTGCCCATCAATAGAACATTTAAGACAGTTGAATATAATTTAAATGCACTTAGCAAATAAATGCTGTGCATTCATCTATTCAAATATGTAAGAAACAACTGTCATGTCAGACACTGGATATGTAACCCATGAACAAACCAAGACTGGAAGTTAAATTAAGAAACCTGTCCCTGGTCACGCAGCTGAGCAGAAAAAGGCATCCATCAGACTCTGTTGACATGCTCCTCTATGCCTACACTGCCTCCCTTAAACATTAATGGTTTCCACTGAACTACCAAAAACTCATGCCACTCCATCTCCTGCTGTAAACAGGGGTCCCACCAATGTGCCCACAGGCTGGAGAAGGTAGCATCTGTACTTTTTAGAGAATTTCAGCTTCACATCTATTATTACTGAATATAGATATTATTAATAAAGACTCTCATCACTTCATATCTATTATTACTGAATATAGATATTATTAATAAAGACTCTCATCTCCCTTGATATTAACACCTAATATCTATTTGGCAACTTTTAAATTTTCCAAGTATTTCACACACATTATTTTTAAAAGATAGAATCATCAACAGCTCTTCACTTTTTTTTTTTTTTTTTTTTTTTTTGGTTTTTCGAGACAGGGTTTCTCTATGTAGCCCGGGCTGTCCTGGAACTCACTCTGTAGACCAGGCTGGCCTCGAACTCAGAAATCCGCCTGCCTCTGCCTCCTAAGTGCTGGGATTAAAGGCATGTGCCAGCACTGTTCAACTCTTCATCTTTATTCTTGCAGAATAAACCCAAACACTCTGCTGTTTACCCAAGATCCCTTACACCCACCCTACTGTAGACAACTTCCTTTGCCTGTGTTGGCAGTCCTTGCTAGTCACACGGTAAATTCCTACTGTTGGATCAAATATCTTCTCTACATAACCTGAATTATGTGAATCACGGGAGGCCCTAAATTTGATCTCCAGGATTGGGAGGGGGAGGAGAGGAGAGAATACCACACAAAACCTGAGCTTTTGAGAACAGAAACTTGCCTTCTCATCTTTATTCCCTTAGTACCAAACTCACAGAAGATATTATTTACAAAATGCATAAAAGATTTTTTTATATAGAACCTAAACTAAACTAGGAATTAGGAAACCTCAGTACAAGTCCTTAAAAGGCAAGCAACTGTAAATTTCATCTTTATTTTCAGCTTTAAAATGAGTAGTAGTTGTTCTGTTCCGTTGAGACAGGGTGTTCTGTAGCCAAGAAATGATACAGCTGAGACTGACCTTGAACTCTTGAACCCTTTGTCTCTAAAGTGAAAAAAAGTAGCTTTCATTCAATTAAACATTCACAGCAGAGAACTACACCCCATAATGGGCTTAACAGGGTATTCTGGGAGCTTTTTAGACAAGGAACAAAGTCCAAATAATTCTTATTACCTCCTCCATCATGGCATCTTGTGTAGATGAAATCTCTCCTTTGGTTGCTCCACTGTGTACCAGGTTCCGAAGCCGTATACAGAATTCTCTCATCTACGATAGAAACTTATTCAGCATTCCAGTAGTTACACAAGGTATTAATAAGCCTAACATATCACCACAACACAGCTAATTCCCTGGGCAAAGTTTATAAGAAGAAATGATTTTCCCCGAATGGTCCCCTTAAACAGATAGTGAAAAATACTTTCAATAAGGAGAAAAGATGTGGATTACTCCCAAAGAATGCTGGATAGAAGTGATCTTACTCTGTGACTCACAGCCCACAGTGTGTGTGGGGGGGGACATCTGGCTCAGTGCCCACCACCCTTAGAAAAGCAGGAGGCAGACCACCACCACACTCAGCACTCTTACACATCTTAGTTAGAATTCTGTTTGTCATTAGCATTACCTTCTCTGCCAGTCACTATGACCATGAATGCATCAACCTCCAACATGGCTTTTGTTTCTTTCACTTTGGAGAGAGCCCCAACATGAAGGAGATTCCGAAATCTGAACTACAGTGCGAAAGCGACTTGTTCTCGCTCAAAATAAAATCCAAAGTTAAGGTTTATGATCCTTTAGCCTTTGGATAAAGTCCCCAGAGTTTCCTGGGTAGAAAACAGTCTACATTTAATACTGGGGAAACATATCTATTTATTTTTAAATGCACTCTTCTCCCTGGGGATAACAGATCTAATTTCAGCTTTGTAGATAAGGGTGTTGAATTTTGGCAACTCCCAGTTCTCAGAAAAGAGATCTGGCAAGCAAAGCACCACTGCACTAGGCTTATAACCAACCCTGGGAAAATGTGGAGGAGAAATGATTCATTAAGGTTACTTAAGCCATAAAAAACAGTTCAGTGACTCCATCATCTCCTCAGTGGTGGCTGAACCACTGATGTGGTCTGGGTAAGCCCAAGAACAAAGTACACTGGTAAAGAAAGTCTTACAAATTGTTCTGCTCGGTTTTGCTAGTGCATGAAACAGGCTCATTCCATCTCGACTAGAAGTGAGTGAGCAACACAGGAGCCTGGGTGTGGAGGCCCATGGAACTAAACCCAGATCTCTTTCCTTGAATATGGATTAGAAAACACTAAAATCAACATAAACAAAACACAGTAATCTTAATAATTTCTTTTTGTTTTGTTTTTTGAGGGAAGTTTACACCCTCCCCCTTTTAAATATTTATTTACTTTATGTATATGAATATACTGTAGCTGCCTTCAGACACACCAGAGGAGGGCATCAGATCTCATTACAGATGGTTGTGAGGCACCATGTGGTTTCGAAGAATTAACTCAGGTCCTCTGGAAGAGCAGTCAGTGCTCTTAACCGCTGAGCCATCTTTCCTGTCCCTTTAATGATTTCTTGAAGTTAATATCTAGTCACACTACTTTTGACAGAACTTTATTTCAGGTGGCGCACGGCTTTAGTGCCTACCCTCTGGTGGCAGACGTGCTCGAGTTTGTGAGTTCGAATCAAGCCTGGTCTCACTGTGTTCTCAGTGAGTTCCAGGAAAAAAAAAAAAAAGAACTTTATTTCAATAGTTATCATGTCTCTTTAAAAAAAAAACAACCAGTTACAAAGCCGGGCAGTGGTGCGCACGCCTTTAATCCCAGCACTTGGGAGGCAGAGGCAGGCAGATTTCTGAGTTCGAGGCCAGCCTGGTCTTCAGAGTGAGTTCCAGGACAGCCAGGGCTACACAGAGAAACCCTGTCTCGAAAAACAAAAACAAAACCAGTTACAGGCCAGGCCATGGTGATGCATGACTTTAATCCCAGTATTCTGGAGGCAGAGGGAGGCGGATCTTTGTGAGTTGGAGGCCAGCCTGGTCTATAGAGCTAGTTCCAGGACAGCCAGACCTACACAAAGAAACCCTGTCTCAAAACACCAAAAAAAAAAAAAAAAAAAAAAAAAAAAAAAATCATTTACAGTGAACTAGCCCAGTCCCTCCTCCTATTTATTCTGTACCTTGTGATTCAGAATATCATTCATTCTTCTGGTGGCCTCTGTAGTATGTGATTCAGGGAAGCATTTCTTAGGGACAACACCATATTTTTCTAAAAGACAACAAATTTTAGTGTTCAATAAAGTAAAAATAAATTATTATTAGAAATCCTCATGAAATTATTGGCTGCTTTAAAATAGACTGTATTAATAAACAGAGGTGGGGTTTGTTTACTTGTTTGAAAAAGGGTTTCATGTGGCCCAGGCTGTCCTCGAACTCCCTATGTGGCTTAGAATAACCTTGAACTTCTGGCCTTTCTGCCTCTACCTCAAGAGGAAGAGGATTACAGGGACACACCAGTAGACATGGCGTATTCAGTGCTGAGGATGGAACCCATGGCTTTGTGCACGCCAGGCAACACTCTACCCACTCAACTTCATCTCCAGGCATTTCCGGCTTGTTGGTCTGCTTGATTCTGCAGACTAGGACCTTGAGCACACTGAGACAAGCATCTTACTACTGAACCATACCTCCAGGCCCTTAAAATGGGCTTTTAATATGCAGTTATCTACCTTGAAATTAATTCTAATATTTTACCTATCATACTTTATAAAGCACTCAGCATTTCTCCCAAAAGAAAATGTTTGGTTAAGGACATTTTCAAACAAGTCAGGGTTTTGTTTACTTGCTCTGTTGTTTGGCTGCTGCTGTTTGCACTAGCAGGGATCAAATCTGGGCCATGTGCATGCCAGGCAGGCTCTCTGCCATAGACCTACACCTCTAAAGCAATTTTATTTTCTTCTTCAATTTCTATTTTATGAGTGTTTTGCCTGCATTTATTTAAGTGCACCACATGTGTGTCTGAAGGGGCCAGAAGAGTGTCTGGAATTACAGACAGCTGTGAACCACTAATAGGTGCTGGGACCTTAACCTGGGTTTTCTGTAGCAGGAGTAAGCACTCTGAACTGCTTACCCATCACTTTAGCCCTATTAATGTGCTTCTTGATTCCTCAGTGCTCCCTTTAAAACTATTTTGGTGTGTATGGATGTTTTGCCTACATGTATGTCTGTGCACCATGTGAAGGCTAGAAGAGAATGTTTAGTACCCTGGTGGTTATGGGCCACATATAGGTGCTGAAAATCGAACCTAGGTCCTCTGGAAGAGCAACTGGTGCTCTTTAGCCACTGAGCCATCTCTCCAGCCCCTCAGTGTTTTTTGTTTCTGTTTTTTAGTGGGAAGTTACTCCTAATTAATTCTTCTCCAACCAAACCTTCACAGTATCTATTTCTTTATCAGTTAATTAAAGAGAAGGACTTCACAAGTGAGAATAATAAGGAAAGGTTAATAACTATGTAGCCTTCTTGGAAGCCAGTCACTGTGTACATAACCACCAAAGAAATGCCCTATTCCAATGGCAGAGCTTGGAATTCCATTAGAGAAAGGCTCTCACCAACAATATTGACAAGCATATCCCATTGTCCACCATCATTTGTAGGGTTCATAAGCAAATACTGCACCAGTCTCCCATCTTCAGGCTCTTTTTTCTGGGCTGTGTCCACAAAAGCATTCAAGAAGAAATAACAGCGTTCAACCTAAAGTAAGAGAACATAAATAAACTTAAAGACAAAGGGAGCCCATCACGTCACTGGCACGCACGATCAGTAGAAAGGGACTCCTAGGCCAACCAAGGATTCAATATAGTACGTTCTTAAAACTGAAGCTGGTAACTGAGTACCACTATTTGGCTTCAAAAGAATATCTGAAGTTTTTTCTTATACTTGCATATATTTCAACATATTGCATCTGTGTGCTGCATATACATTCCAATGTTGAAATAAATCCTGCTATTTTAGAGTTTTTAATCAGTAAACATCTAATGGACAGTTATATTTTAAAGATTTTCAAAAGAAATAATAATATTTGTTGCTTTTTTTCTCCAGAAAAGTGCTACCAAATGAAGAAACTGAGTGCGCATAAAAGGGAAATGGCTAAAAACAAAGTTTTACATTTTAAACAAAGAAACCACAAACAGTGAGTTAATAGATTTGTTATTTCCTCAGAGAACACAGCCACCTACCAAACAGAAAGCAGCTTTGGGGCAAGAGTTCAGGGTTAAAGCCTCATCAACAGCACACCAGCAACCCCGGCTCTGACCCTAACACCACAGAAGAAAAATAAGGAAATGTCTTTCTGCCTTCAAGAAGATAGAGTTCTGATACTGGGGAAATAAGAATGGTATCGCATGTATAATGAGAAAATACACTGGAATGAGAAAAGCAAAATAATATAAAGGCTGCCCCTAACTAGACTGCTGTGAAAACACAAAGAAACCATGTGAGGTCAGTCCCCTACCTTGTCCCAAAAAAACAGGTAAGATTGACTAAACTCAAATTCTTCAATGTTAAATTTTTTCATGAATGGAAGTCTCATGACATTCAAACAAGAAAAGATCCAGCATCGTCCTACAACGAGAAAGAAACCAAGATGTTATAACTATTTATAGATTGTAATGCTCCAACTGCATTTCTAACATCAAAGCCATGGTAAGAGCTGGACATTAAGATTAAATAGGAAAAAACAGAAATATTAAATTTGTTTGGTTTTGAGACAGAGTACCATGTAGCCAACCTTGTCCTGGAACCTACTATTACAGCCAGAGTGGAGCCTTGAACTCCTGATCGTCCTTCTTCCAAATTATATGTATATGTCACCATGCTTGGTTTTATGTGACACAGGAATTTGTGCATGATAGGCATTCTATCAACTTAGCTACATCCTCAACCCAGAACAGAAATATTAAATTCAAAGCAAAACAAAAGACATGTAGTTACATGGAGAAGTTTAGCATTTCTAACACCAACACACACACACATACAAAACCAAAGCAAAACCTTGTAAGTTACACATGGTGGCACATACCTAATAACCCTGGTACATAAGAGGCTGAGGCAAGAAGATTGTTATGAGTTCTAGGTTAGCCTGGATAATGTAGTGAGTTCTAGGATAACCTAGAAACACTGAAAGAAAATGAACAGAGATCATGAATACATTACATGACGTTCAAAAAGGACACAGAGTGTAAAGACACTTTGTTTTTTTTAAGTTCTTAATAAGACATTAGTAAAGTGGGAAAATGTCCTTCTTCTTCTTGACAGTGCCCAAATTGGCGAGAACTTGGAAAAATAAGCATTCTGCTTCTGGACAGAGAGAGCTAAGGAGATACAAATCACCTGAGATTGATTTGGGAACAAATATCTTAATTTGGAATGAACAAAAACCTTAAACTGGAATAGCACTCATCCTACAGTGAGTGCTAAGCTTAACCTAAGCTATTTTCTCAATAATGAGTTGTTGCATTTTAAAGGAGGTATTTAACTAACTGGGCTATATAAACATTTAAACACAAATGTTAAGTTTGGGAGGAATAAAGCAGGAGGGTCACTTCAGCCCAAGAGTTAAAACATAATAATTTAGAAATTAAGGCATAAATGAAAAAAAAAAAAAAGGCAAAGTACTTTCTTCTTAAACTCATGTCAACAACAACAAAGTCATGGAAAGAAGCGCCATTGTTTCAGGATGAAGATGTTGCTCAGTTGGCAGAAAGCTTAACTAGCACGCCATAAAACCCTGGATTCAGCCTCAGCACTGCATAAATTAGACATGGTAGTACATGCCTGTGATCCCAGCACTGGGAAGTAGAGGCAGAAGAAAGCTACACAGCAGGGCTGTCTCTCTACTTGCCCGCTCAGTTCCATAGCTCCACACCCTTTATACGAATCCGGCCACCAGAATCTCTGCTATCATTTGATCCGAATTTTTAACCACAACACACCACCACTCCTCCATTTAGTATATTTCTGACACAGCGAAGTTCTAAGCCCACACATGATGGCGTCCCTGAAGATTTTATGGCAAGCATTAAAAACATAATCATGTTTTCATTTACCCCTGTAAATGCACAATCAGAGCATCTGCAATTTACCG
This sequence comes from Rhabdomys pumilio, assembly GCA_030674055.1. NCBI lineage: Eukaryota > Metazoa > Chordata > Mammalia > Rodentia > Muridae > Rhabdomys > Rhabdomys pumilio. Next base: position 43,300,027 of record JANHMN010000002.1, read on the forward strand.
CTGTATCAATTTGAGTTTTTAAAGGTCTATTTCCAATGACACCCACCATTTCTAAGTGAGGCCATGTATTTTGCCTTTCAAAAACTGAGGGACTCTAACCTCTGTAAGCATCCACACTGGTGTGGACTAGGGTAACTTCAGAGTGCTGCCTTTACAAAGCACAGCCCCACCGCAGAAGCTAGACAACACTGACCACCTGAGAGGCCTTGGATTAAGAGTAGTCTCCTGGAGGGAAACTTAAAGGGAAAGTTTCACATACTTGGATATAATATTTTCACAGACATGAAACTGTGTCTACAACACATAGACAAATGAGAACGTTTATAAAGGGCACATACAACAATTCTTAAAGTATGCTCTCATATTAAAAACACTCATACAAAGAATAAAGACTTGATGGATAAACAGAAAAAACACTCTCCTACTGGTACTTTGCAGATTTTCTACACTGAACAAGAGTGATTTTGTAACAAAGAAAAAAATTCAGTTGTGTTTCTGAATACAGTCATTTCTGTTTTAGGCTTTCTTGTGCACTTCCTCTCTCCTGCATACCATTCTGATTTCTGCTACTTCTGGGTGAGCTATTAGGATGAATACTTCACAGAAACAAATTACATTGCCCATGGACTATGCTCATGTACTATTGGTATTTGGAGTAAAGTGATACACCACATAAGACCTGATCTGCTCCAGATTAACATTTCCCTAAGAGACTGGGATCAGACCATGTAGGGTTATTATGACATATTAACTAGTTAGTCTGTAACCTGACAGATCTCACATCCCGAGTTCTTCTGAACTAAGGCCTGTGAGTGCTACGAAAGTACTTTCTACTACATAAGAAGACTATTGCAAGGTCATGACTTTTTCCCCTTTAAAATTTAAAAATCAATTTTACTATGGTGTAATTGACACACAGCAAAACATTACCCATGTTAAATGTATCCTTTGAGCTTTGAATTGCTTTAAGTAGCAATAATGTATTTTATGTTGATACACATGGAGTCGTTTCCAAATAAAAAAAAAAAAAAATGCAAGGTCCCTTTAGTTCAATTTGTTTTGAGGCTATTTCTCCTATTTGGATTCCTAGATACCAATCTCTCAGTGTAGATGTATTTCTAACAGTTTTAACTGGATAGCACATAGCAAAACATTTTTTCAATCAGCAAGGAATGAGAAACCAAATATACTACAAAGTAACTACTGACAGGACCTGACCTGTGAGCACAGCGATCCCAGCTGCAATCACAGAGCATATTTAAAAACAGTCGGTGACACTTGGTTGTAATCACCTTAAGGTTTTTTTTTTCTATTTTATACATTCAGATTTTAGAGCAATTATGATATGGGTATTTTTCCACTGATTATTTGTGACCAAGGGTACAGGCCAAATATGTTAGTACACAGCTCGTCTTTGCTTTAGGTTTACCTGTCTGCAACCTCTCCCCTATAAGCTGTTTCTATCTTCTGCTACGTCTAGATGAACTGTTAAGATAAAAATTGCAAGAAAACCTCACATAGCCAACATCACATAATATCAAAACCACATGGTGATACACATTCAAAGACCATCATCTGTCACAGATGATGTTAAGGAGCTCCATAACCGAAACCACCACAGAGGTAATGTTCCTGGGCCTGCCTTTTCTTGTACCTTTCCTCTGGCTTACTACAAGTTCTTTCAATGTTACAAAGCTCTGTTATCCCAGGGCCATTTTTAGGACAACAAAATAATCAGTAAAGTAGGCAAGAAGTCGAAGACCTCACCAGAGCTTTTCTGGTTGGTGACCGGCTTGCCTTCCTGAGGCACAACGTGCTGAAACACATGCTGAGCACCCTGGACCGTGGCCCTCTTTAGACAGATGTCCAGCAGATCGTGGGTGGTCCCGACATTCTGGGCAAGTACGAACTGAGGGTCAGAATTTAGTTTCTGGATCAAAGCAGCTACCTTCTCCGAATTTAGTCCTGTAGGAAAATCAAGCGCCATTATAATTATACACGCCCCCGCCCCCGACCCCAAAGAGGCTGACGGGGACAGCTTTAGGACAGGGTCACTGTATATCCCAGATTTAACTTCGCAAGAGCATCCTGCAGAGCGCTGAGGCCAGAAAGTCCTCTCCCGGCATCCTCCCCGCGAGATGCCGTCTCCCTCCTGGTGCTCTCCCGCCCTCCGGGAGGGCTACATCCCCGCCCTCGCCTAGGTCTCACCCCCATCCCACGGCCTTTCTCGCCGCTGGGCCTCACGGGTCCACCGAGCCCGAGAAAAGACCCCGGAAAGCACTCGTGGTACGAGCGGTGCCTCACCTGCGTTGTTCATGGCGCCTAAGCTGCCTCGTGGAGAAACGTTCGTTTTCAGGGTCCTCAAGTGAGCTGTGGGGTTACACTACAACCCGCTGTCTAGCTGGCCGGACCTGGTTCTCGCACCCTAAGCGCCGGAAGAAGGAAACCCGCTCAATGGTGGCCGAGAGAAACGGGGTCCGCGGAGGGACAAAACTCCCCCCTCGCGTTGCTGAGTCAGCGCCATTAGAGCTGGCCCCGCCCGGGGGAGGACCGACAGGGGCGGCCTTTCAGGCTCTGGGGCCAGCACCCCAGCCAGGGAGCGGCCAGGCGAAGCCACCCACGATTGCAGCCCCCACTGCCAGCATTGCTCACTCTTCGCCTCAGCTGCGCCCTCCGCCATCTGTGATCCCTCTTCCTGGCTACAAGGGCGCCCTCCTGGAATCCCAAGCTTCTAGAGGAAGGAGGCTGAGGGTTCCGGGCTGATAAGCCCAGATCTCTCATTTGTCTAGCACTGGGGAAACTGACACCCAGAACATCTTTTGGGAAGCCAGAAGGAGGTTTTGTGAGGTGAAAAGGAACTGAGGGGCCTAAAGTTAGCCACAGGACCTTAGTATGGGTTAGCAGATCTCAAGAAATCCAACCAAAGGCTTTTCCTGAAGGCACTTAGCTGACCAATCTGTTCATTTTTTTTCAATTGCAACTTGTTGCTTGGAATCTAGTGAGAACAAAGTTCTTGTATTTGAAAGGATTTTGGAACCAATCTCTTTACCACCCACCCATAAGCTACTACCACGGTTCTACAAATACACATCTGCTCACTTCATCTACACATTCTGGGATTCTGGGCTTCGTGAGGCTCATGAGTGGCTCCTACTGAGCCCAGCTTGTGCTAAGGAGAATGATTACGTCAGTTTTATGCACTTTTTTTTTTTTTTTTTTTTTGCCAATGTCTACAAAACCTGTAAATCACACACACACCCTTCAAGATAACTTATCAGTTTTTCAAAGACAGGGTTGGGGGAGTCCACTGCGTATAAAATAGGTACAACTGTACACTGTAACCTTACTATTCAGATTTTCCATGGAGCCTAAAACCTGAGTCTTAAATTGATAATCATCCGTGGTTCAGAGGAATTCTGATGTCTGTAAAGAGCTACATGCAGACACCCATCTGTCCTTTGAGTTTAGTCTCTGTGTCCCCGAGAGACTTAGCTAAAGACCTGCCATTCAACATACCAACCATCTCTAAGGGAGCCCATCAACTACTTTATTCTGTGATTTTTTTTTTCTATTTTCTAAAGAAAAAAAGAAAAGAAACAAGCTAAAACTCATTCTGAAAGAAATCATAGGTCCTTTCACACACATACACACACACACACACATACACACACACACAAATGATGTTCAGACTTCCTGCCCAGTTGGATTCAGCCCAAAGAATTAAATTATATTCAACATTTGCAGGGTAGCAGGTCCTCAGCAAGTTTCTGATGATATGAAAATTAAAAACTTTAATCTTGTCACCAAGAGACTCATGAGGTGGAAATGGGAGATGGCTCGGCAGATAAAAGCACTTACTACTCTTCCAGGGGACCCAAGTTTGGTTCCCAACACCCAAGTCAGAAAACTGTAAGTCCAGTTCTAATGGATCCAACCAACACTTCCTTCTGGCTACCATGGGTACTCACTCCATGTGCACGTGTATCAACAGAGACATACACATCCAAAAAATAAGGGAAAGACATGCAACAGAATTATTGTGTGATAACGCAATAGTGCTGTATGAGTAGCAGTTAGTAGCGAGAGCCAGATGCTAGAAAACCAGAGGTGATGAGGCTGGGCTCAAGAGTAGAGCACTTGCTTAGCATGTACAAGGACCCTGATTTTGTCCTCAGCCCCACAGAGAAGGGAGACAGGTGGTGAAACTTTGAAGAGTGGATGGAATTTTACGAGACAAAGAGTGAGAGGGCATTCGAGGTAACAGCAAAGACACAAGGTGTGAGAACGTATGACAAGATCAGATCCAAGCCTCCCTGCATCGCAGTTTGATGTGGTTAAAAGCAAGAACTGTGATGAGGATGAGAAGCAAGGTGCAGAACCAGGAAAGTAGGTTGGGGCTGGGAGAGGAAGGCTTTTATATGCCACACCTGAGCATCTGGACTTTATTCTATGCTTAATTAGAAGTCAAAAATAGGTTTAAACATAGGAGTAATATTCTCAGATCTGTGTAAAGAGAGATCTGGTGGCTACAGGGAGGGGAGAGGTTCTGGAAACAGGAATTAGTCAGATTGCTATCACACCTGTAGAACACTTGGGAACTAACAACAGCCTTAATTGTGGAAAGTGAAGAAGCATGGATAACCTCAAAGCTCTCGGTTTAGTTAGAAAAGAAAAGATGACCTCATTAACCAAGACCCAGCTTTTAAAACCATTGGCTTTAACCCCATATGAGATCATATAACTGGTGGTGGGATGTGAATTATAAAAACTTTTGCATTAGAGGCTAAAGAGATGGCTCATCAGTTAAGAGCACTGGCTGCTCTCCCAGAGAACCTGGGTTCAATTCCCAGCAGCCACAGTGTGGCTCACAACCATGTTTCAGTTCCAGGAACCTGATGCCTTCTGGCCTCTATGGACTCTCTGATGTGATATGAAAACATACATACAAGTAAAATACCCGTACACATAATTTTTAAAAACACAACTAAATTTTCATTAAGTTGGCAATTGTAAAAGGTTTCTGAACATGTGATGACCAAACTTCATTCGAAATCCAGTATTTAATGAATTTGACATGTGTCTGGCAACAATGAACCTGTGTTGCCTCATAAAGCATCACTGCAGCCTGGTATTTGAATACAGGATATGAATACTGCCCAGTGTATGCTGTCACGCCAAGCAACACCAATGAGCAATGTCTGAGACACTTCAGCAATATATCATCTACATTGTCTACTATGAATTGCAGCATTTCATTGTATATAAAAGATGTTCTTCTCTTATTGAAATATAGCAGCTTAATTATAAAAACATTTTAAATCTCTCCCATCATCATTTCCTTCGTGGAAGTGTCAAATTGGTATGTCGTTAGATTTTTATTGTGTTAAAATGTTTGACTTTAAAGATTACTGTTTGAGTTGCTGACTTGTGTTTCATATTAAAAAAAAAAAATCATTAAATGGCCTTTGACTTGGGATTAAGAGAGAATTCCCAATACTTTCTGATTGTTTTCATGAGATCTTCCTACCTCTGCCTGAGAGTAAAGGCATGAGCTACCATGCTTCTTTCTTTTTTAAACATTTCAGTATTTACTTATTTATTTAAACATTACAGCACTTCAAAATTTTATTTATTTTTATTTAATGTGCATTGGTGTTTTGCCTTCATGTATGTCTGTGCTGTGCAAGGGTGTCAAATCTTGGAATTGCAGACATCTGTAAGCTACCATGTGGGTGCTGGGAGTTAAACCTGGGTCCTCTGGAAGAGCGGTCAGTGCTCTTAATTACTGAGCCATCTCTCAAGCCCACAGCAATTTCTAAAATGACCCTAAATGTGCCTCTCCCATTTGTTATATAGGTGTATGTGTGCATATCCACACCTCTGCACAAGTGCCCTTATCCCCTAAGCCAGCTCACTGGTCAACTTCTGCCATTTATGCAAAGCATCATTCTCAGCATTGGAGAACAGAAAACCAAACTATTGGTCAACTCTAATAAATGCTGACGATGCTTCGTGCCCTGCCATATCGAGTATTCAGGTAATAATTTAATTCTTCTGAAAATAAACAAGCACTTCTGTCTCATCAGTAAGAAATTTACCTTGGTCTTATATGCATGCCAAAGAACTGTACTAAAACAAGTTTGTGACTTATTAGCAATCCCTTAGAGGCATATAAAAAGTACTTAGGTGTCAAGGGGTTGTGTGTGGGAAAAGTTTAAGAAATACTGAACCAGGAGAGGGATCACAGAAAACCCGGCATGTTTGGAGAACTCCATTTGAACCATGAGGACTCTGGGGTTCCTACTGGAAAGGAAAGACATGTCCAGGAGACATATGAAAAGTCTAGAAATAGGTAAGACACACCAGGTTGTGACCATAGAAGGTCACAGCAGGCTAGAACAAAAAAGATAAGGACCAAGGCCAGCCAGTACCCTGGACCTCAGCATATAGCTGCACAAGGTGTTCAGGTCACATGGCACTAGGCTAAGTGTGCTCAAGGGGTTGCAAACCAGTCTATGCTCCATCTGCTGAGGCACATACCCTGACCCAGGGCTGTGCCAATCATGTTACTAGAAGTCTTTTACTACTCCTTAAAAGGGTGCTGTGAGCAAGAGGAAAACCAAGAAGCTGGGAGAAAAGGAGCAACCAGGAAACCTGGAGATAAACTGGGGAGCTAGATATTCAAAATCCAGAAAGGCCAGGTGTGATGGGCATTCTTGGTTGTCAGCTTAACTAGTATACCAGGCCAATAAGACCACTGGCACTGGTTCTCAACCTGTGGGGTGAGACTCTTTTGGGGGTTGCATATCAAATATTCTGCATATCAGATATTTACATTCTGATTCATAACAGTAGCAAAATTATAGTTACAGAGTAGCAACAAGAATAATTTTCTGGTTGTGGTCACTGCAGCGTGAGGAGCTGAGTTAAAGGGTCTCAGCATTAGGAAGTTTGAAAACCCCTGCTCTAGAAAGATGGGACATAGTGGCCTTAGACAGGGCAGCTGCAGTGGAAGTAGAGGGTGGGTAGAAGATTCACTGTAGTAGGAACTATGCCTACTGGGATGTCTTAGTCAGAGTTTTATTGCTACAGCAAAACACCGTGACCACAAAGCAGGTTTGGGAAGGAAGGGTTTATTTGTCTTACACTTCCAGATAACAATCCATCACTGGTGCAGCTGGCCATGGAGGGGTGCTGTTTACTGGCTTTCTTCCCCTGGCTTGCTCAGCCTGCTTTCTTATAGAACCCAGGACCCCAGGGATGTCACCACCCATCATGAGCTGGGCCCTCCCCCATTATCACAAATTGAAACAATGCCTTACAGCTACATCTCATGGAGGCACTTTCTTAGCTGAGGCTCCATCCTCTCTGCTGACTCTAACGTGTGTCAAGTTGACACACAAAACCAGCCAGTCCATGGGGGGTTGTGAACAAGGAGCCAGTACAGATGAGAGATGGGACTGTATGTTAGAAAGCATGCAGTTGCTAACATAAGCTCAGGACGAGGGCAGATGAAATCACTCAGGAGGTGGAAGGGACTCGTTTTACAGCTACTACCACCTCTTTCATGCTGGTCGTTACATTTCTCAACCCTATGCCTGGAGATTTCTATCACCATCTCCTCCCAGATCTGCTCTACCCTATAGTCAGGGTGACACCCTTTGTACCAGCTTTCCACCCAGCAGCTCACACCCATACACTTAACCCTTGTGTGGGCATGGAGGGAAAAGACACAATAAACTGGTTTTCCATTGGGTCCTCCCCCAGGGACCCACCCAGGAAGACAATTCCCCCTCAAATAAAATTCGTATAATAGTTCCTCTAACTCCAGCCAAATGAGATGTGGTGGGACCCAGTGACACCTTATGGTGTGACAAAGATAAACCCTAGGGAACAGCACCATGAGCCATGGCAGGTAGGCTTTCTGCCTAAGAGCTTCTATGGAGCTTCACCCAGGCAGAGCAAACAGGGATGGTCTCCAGCAAATTTTCCATCCAGGCTCCTCCTTTATTGACCATAGTTTTTGACATATGCTAGTCATCTGCTTCTATTTTGATGGAAAAGGTCAGACTTTTATGGTGGATAGAGGTCTGGACCAGAATCTAATACAAACACTTTGCAAGTTCATGAAAATCATTTATAATTAAGTATTTCCCTGATAGCTCTGAGGTTTGATTTTGTTGAAAGTCCCGAGAGTTCAGGGTGTGCACATTTGTAGCCTACTAAAACAAATCCATCTTCTAGATGTTCGGTTTGACCTGCATGATGATTTGATATTTACTTATTTTTAAGACAGGGTCTGGCTATACAATCTAGGCTGGCTTCCAACTTCGGATTTTCTTCCCTCTGTCTCTTACATGGTAGGATTATAAGCCCACACCACCATACCTAGTTTGATTTCCGTTTCTTTAAATCAATATTTAAAACTGAGAAGTTCTCTGTAAAACTCTGGGTAGCTGGTTTGTCTTTAAAAAATGTCGTTTCAACCAGGTGGTGGTGGCACACACCTTTGTTCCCAGCACACAAAAGGCAGAGTCAGGTAGATCTCTGGGTTTGAGGGCAGCCTGGTCTACAAAACAAGTTCCAGGATAGTCAGGGCTACACAGAGAAACCCTGTCTCAAATATGTATGTATGTATGTATGTATGTATGTATGTATGTATGTATGTATACACAACACACACACACACACATACACACACACACACACACACACACACACACACACACACACATCCCAGTTGTTAAAGTGCTTGCTGCATAAGAATACAGAGGTTAGTCTCCTAATATCTCTATAAAAAGCCAGGCATAGCCACATGCTAAGCTCACTAGTCGGCCATCCTAGCCCACCGGTGACTTTGAAGGTCAGTAAGAGAAGATAAAGTGGAGGATTGTGGAGATACCTGTATGAATTCTTACTACCAAGCCTGACCACCCGAGTTCAATTCCCAAGACCCACAAGATAAAAAGAGAGAACTGACTCTCAAGCTGTCTTCTGAGCTCTACATGTGTGCTGTGGCATATCTGTGCACACACATGAGAAATAAAATGTAATACAAATAAAATTCAAAAATAATAAGATGGAGAGTGATGGAGGAAGACATACAATATTGACGGTGACCTCAACATGCGTACAACATGCATGTGTACACATACAAAAGCACCACACACACACAAAGGGATCCACATTTTATTTATGTATGTACACACACACACACACACACACACACACATATGTATATACACTCATGTGCAAGCTACACACACATACACACACGCATGTGTGTATGCATGTGTGTGCGTGTGTGTATAGCTTGCTTCCCTCATTTATCTTGATGGCTTATGGATACAGGAATTTTTCAATGTCTGATGTAGGCTCACCTAAATGGAGTTTGGAGACATTATATCTCCTTTCCATTCTTTCCTTTATTCTCATTTTTGGAATGAGAAAAGCCACCAGGAACTGATCTGCTAAGGCTTGAAGATGCTTGACCTGGAACTTTCTGAGAAAAAGAAAACTACATCCCTTCATCACACTTTCAGTGTGTGTGTGTGTGTGTGTGTGTGTGTGTGTGTGTCCATTTGAGACAGGGTATCACTATGTAGCCCTTGCTGGCCTGGAGCTCTCTATGTAGAGCCAACTGTCCTTGAACTCATAGAGACCTACCTGTGCCACTATACCTGTCTCGTCAGTACATTTCAACACGTGAGCACAAGTTGACGGTTCTTTTTCTATGGGTTCTATGTCCCCTACTGCTCCTAAATCCCTTGTAAGTTTAACACAACACTTGACATTGCTCTCTTAACCCAAAAATTTGGCCTTCTGGCATACTTAAGATGAGTTGTAAATTATGTCTGAGTTTTTGCTTGATTTGTTTCCTGAAATATTGCCCAAGGATCTATTCAAGAAGATGTCCCTACAAATGTTTTCCTGCCTCTGGATATGACACTACTTCCAGTCACCATTTTCCCAGGAGCTAGAAATCCACTGAATAGTCTAGACAGAGAAAAGGGTACACACAGAGACAGAGGCCTAGATGGACCTGGGTGCAATGCAGGAACAATGAGACAGTCTAGTCCTCAGTCTCCATAGGGATGTATAAGGCGTATGTACAGGGAGGTCTCAGGATCTCAGGATGCTCATTCCCTATGTATAACATCACACCATGTTTACCTGTCACCTATGCGACTCTCCCAGGTAGTTTAAATCACTGTAGATTGCTGATAGCACCTAATGTAATGTAAATGCTATGTAAAAATTTGTTACATCATATTGCTTATGGAATAATAAGAAAAGTTGGTACATGTTCAGTAGAGATGCAGTTTTTAAAAGCTTGTGTGTGTGTGTGTGTGTGTGTGTGTGTGCGCGCGCGTGCGCGCGCATGCACACATGTATGTACATGCTTGAGAATAGTGCCTAAGGATGCCAGAGGCATCCAGTCCACTGGAGCTGGAGTTACAGGCAGTTATGAGCTGCCTGGCATGAGTATTGAGAACCAAACTCAAGTACTCTGCGAGAGCAGTACACACCTTTAACTACTGAGCCATCTCTCCAGCTTCCAGGAATATTTTTTGAAATATTTTCAGTCAGCCGTCAGTTTAGCTTGCAAATACAGAATGTATATATTGGACCCACGGATGTAGAGGACCAGCTACATTTGGTTAAGTACATTTGAAATGGCTCCTTATAACCATTAGTAACACCTCATGACATAAACAAAATTCCAGGCATGGAGAAGCCCTCATAATATCTAATACTTGTCAATAAATGTGTACTTTATGGGTTGGAGAGATGCCTCAGTAGTTATGAATGCTTGTTGCTCTTCCAGAAGTACCAAGATCAGTTCCCAGCACCCACATCAGATGGCTTAGTATCTATAATTCCAGTTTCAGGGGATCTGATGCTTCATCTGGCCTCCACCAGCACCCACAAAAATAAGGTGCGCACGCACGCGCGCACACACACACACACACACAAATAAAGCAAAAATAAATCTTAAAAGAAATGCATACTTTTTTGAAATTGGTAGTGGTGACGTGAACTAAAAACTATTTGTGCTATTGCCACATGGCGGAGCATTTTAGCTGGGAAAATAGTGTCTGCTCTTGAATGAACTTACACTTATTGCTAAGGGGAAATAGCCTTGAATGGAGAAAATTTTGTGTGAAGTGTGTGTGTGTGTGTGTGTGTGTGTGTGTGTGTGTGTGTATGTAGTGTACATGTGTGGAGGCTAACAGTCTTCCTCTATTGCTTTTCACCATACTTTTTGAGACAGAGTGGTCTCTCGCTGAACCTAGAACTTGCCATTTTAGCTAGACTACCTGGCCAAGCAGTACCCAGGAATTCCCGTCTGTCCTGCCACAGCGCTTGGGTTACAGGCATGCATCGCCACATGTTTCACATAAGTTCTAGGATCAAAACCCAGGTCCTCATACATGTACAGCAAGCCCTTTACTTACTGAGCCACTCTGGTGTGAAGGTTTAGGACCTTATCCTTTTCATAAAAACCAACTGCTCTGAAAATTACTGTGATAGAAATATAGAGTAGATGGTGAGAAAAAGAAAACATCTGAGAGGCCAAAAACAAGCCTGAAGGATAGTTTGTAATCATATCATAAAGACTTTGATGACATGTACCCTTTATTCAGTGGGGTATTTCATTTCTTGTTTGTTTTGTTTTAATACAGAGTTTCTCTGTATATCCCTGGCTGCCCTAGAACTCCATCTACAGACCAAGCTGCCCAGAACTCAGATCCACCTGCCTCTACCCCTGAGTGCTAGAATTAAAGGCGTGTACCACCACTGCCCAACCCATTGGGATGTTTCTATATGTACAGAATCCCCCAGTGGGAAAACCTTTCAAATAATGTTGCTGAAGCAGATCAGTCTCATCTGCTATACAGAGCGCCAACCATTAAAATAACATTTGCCAGAAGAGAGTTTAGGGGCTGGCTTAAGAGCTAAGACAGGCTGCTGCTTTTCCAGAAAACAAGAGTGCAATTCCCCACATCAAGCAGCTTACAACAGCCTGTGTCACCAGCTCCAGGGGATCTGACACCCTCTTTTGCTCTTTTGGTTACCACAAGCACCTACATGCACATAACATACACCTAAGTAAAAAATAAATAATAATAAAAAGATGTTAAAGTCTCTCTCTCAATCTCTCCCCTCCAGTGGTGTGTGTGTGTGTGTGTGTGTGTGTGTGTGTTTATCTGCTAAGTAGCCACATGTGATGTGGAGACCAGGTAGCAAATTTCAAATGTGCATCCTGCAGGACAGGGATTGGGGGAGCAGACTGTCTGAAGATGGGAAACGTGACTGAAGGTTAGGAAGTCACCAATGCTCTGCGCGCATACACAGTCAGACCGCAACAGCTTACCATCATGGCCTTTAAAAGTGTTAACTACACCTCTCAGGTGGATGGATTTTAAAGGTCAGCTAAAAGCAAACGAAAAGGGTAGAAACAATTCTCTCAAGTTCTCCTCTGACCTCCACACATACACACACACACACACACACACACACACACACACACACACACACACGTCCCACAACACATAACACATACCGCACAACACAGAAAATAGCCAAATAAGAAACTTTGAAGAGAAACCAAAAGGAAAAAAAAATAGCACAAAAGACTCAAATAGGCAACACATAAAAGGAAACATAAATGACAAGAATGATCAAACTGTAAATCAAAACTGAAACAAAATAGCATTTTATATCTCTATAATAAAATAACTAAAAGAAATCTAAAAAAAAATAAAAAAATAAACACAGTTGACAATTCTTATGTGCTGCTCAGGGAAGCATAACTTAATATCGTCAGTTAAGAACGTTTGTCAATGCAGTCCCACCCCACCACACCTCTGCGGTCCCTGCTGCTGAATGACAGAAGTGCATCCTGTGTTGTTTACTTCACTGTGCAAACACACGGTGAACTTGGAAGGCAGGAGTCAATCTTTTGATATGGGCTCTTGATACAATGAAGCTGTGGTATGGCAGACAGAGGACAGATGAGGTTAAGGCTAATGTCACATGGCATGTCGTTTGGCAGTAAAAGTTTGTACATAAGTACATCCTTTAAATGGGCAATGAAAGGTACTGTATCACGAACATGTAAACAGACATTTAGCATGCACTGTCTGTGCTATGCTATCACGTGGCCAACAGTATAGCAGGTTTGCTCATAGCAGCATCCCACTATGGCCCTGGGACACAAGATCACTAGGCCAGGGGAACTTTTCAGCCTCGTTATCATCCCACAGAAACACTGTCATTGACAGAAACATCCGTATGCAGCACGTGGCTCTATTTTATAATGTCCAAGGTACACATACTCCCTAACCCAGTAAGACCACTCTAGAGCCACTCTGGCTATCAGAAGCTTGTGGACTATTTAAAGTACAATTTCAAGTATAGATTTGGAATGTATCTTGGTGGTATCGTGAGTGCCTAGTAAGTGTGGGGCTCTGGGTTCAACCCCTGTTGTGAGAAGTAGAACAAAAACTCAGTTTTTCAAGGAAGAAGTCACATTCTACAGGTTCAGTATCCATATTTGGTTGGAGGCTAGGCTACTGTGTCAGGCTGCTGTATAACAGAAGACTTTCATCACTACAGTAAGTTCTATTGGACAGAGCTTCTCAGGAAAAATCGCTGCTCTGGGATTCATGCTCAAGACTATTTCAGCAATTCTGGTGATTGCACAGAATCTCAAAAAAAATTCACTAGCTCATTCGGACACACACTGGTGATGGTGTTGTGGTGGATGTTTGTCTGATGTGATGTGGCGCGTGAAAGAACTTTGAAGTCAGGCTGGAAACTTTGGAGGAAGCTTTGTTCAATTGGAAATTTGTCAAGCGACAATCCCTGGGGAAAGGCATTCTAGTTGGGGTGTTCTAGTTTGCTCTCTGCTGCTCTGATAAGACACCTACCAAAAGCAACTCCAGAAGGAAGGGTTTATGCTAACATGTCCCAGTCACAGCCCATCACTGATGGAAGTCAGTGTGGAAACTGGAACAAGGACAGAGGCAGGAACTATAGAGGAAACTGTTTATCCACTCTCTCTATATATATGGCTTACTCGCTTTCTTCGTTTATTTCTTGTTTATGTGTAGGGGTTTTGCCCACGTGTTTGTCTATGTACTGGTGGAGACAAGAAAAGGGCCTCAGATTTCCTGGAAATGGAGTTACAGCAGACTATTGTGAGGTACTGGGAATTGAACCCAGGTCCTCTGAAAGAGCAGCCAGCACTCTTAATAGCTGAGATATCTCTCCAGCCCTCAACTTACTTTCTTACACAACCCAGGACCACCTGCCCAACACTACCACATCAACCGTCAATAGAGAAAATATCCCACAGACCAGTCAGTGTGCCAATATTGGAGACGTTTTCTCGGGTGAGGTCCCCTCTTCTCAGATGCCTCTACTTTGTGTCACAAGAATTAACCAGCACATGGGAGTAATAACTTATGCAGAGTGTCTTAAGGCAGTGGGTCTCTGTTAAGAAATTGAAGACCAAGCATAGCTAGAACTAAAGAGAGAGGAGGCAGAGAGCTAATTGTATCCACTGAGGAATCGAAACACAAGACCTGAAAGATTCATGGGAACTGCCTTCATTTCTCTTTCCTTCTGTTGGGAATAAAGGAAGTTCCTTGTGAGAAACAGGAAAACGAACCAAGGAGATAGCTCAATCAGTGAAGCCCTTGCCAGCATGGGACCTGAAGTAAACCCCCAGCACCCATGTTAACAGCTACTAGGTATGGCACGCCCACACTTGGAATCACAGTCTTGAGGAGGTGGAGACAGGCAGATTGGCTAACCAGCCTAGCCTACTCTGCCAGTCCTAAACCCCAGTGAGAGACCTTATCTCAAAAAACAGGGTAGATGGCTCCTGAGGCACACTACTACACCAGAGGCTGTCTTCTGCCTCCACACGCATAGATACAAGTGCCCACACCTACATGTTCACACCCACCCAACACCCTCACCCCCAAAAGAAAAGAAAAACAGAATAAAGCAAGTCAGTATTGTGGAGATCAGCTATACAGAGGTTCTTGACTGAGCTCTGAAAATCCTTCACGTGTTAAGCCCTGAGTTAGGGTGAGGTTAGCAGTGGGATAGGGTGGGGGGGAGCACCTAATTTCTTCCACTAAATAAGTGACTCCCCACTCTTCTAAAATGCTCACCTACGATCGTTGATAGAGAAATTTTATCAAAGTATAGAAAAGTTGGACTGAAGACAAAAAGAAGAGTAGGGCAGATAACAGGAGATAGGAGACTGGAGCAATAGAATCTTCTGGAAAACAGTAATTAGATACCACTGGAGACCACGGGTCTTTGTTTCCTTTTAGGAATGCTGTTGGACTGGATTTGCTTAGCTAGGAGCGCCAGGGTTTTAATTCATCTCTTGTCTGTGAAGGAGATTCTATCTGGACCAAACCGTTCCAGAGCAACAATTGTGCTGTAGATGGGACAAAAGTGAAAATGTTACTAAATACAGAGCAAGGGAGGTGGGGGGAGTGGCTCGGCCCCGCCCTTCCCAGAGCGCTTCCTTGTGCTATTTTCCCATGCAGTTCCTACTTTTCAGTCTCACCTTGTTTTTCTTATTTTTCTTGTCCCAAGAAAGAATAACTCATCACATAGAAATGAAACTGAGTGTGGTCATAGCTCAAATGGAAACCAAACCAAACCAAAACAAAACAAAACAAAACAAAACAAAATGTGGATTGCTCCAAAAGTCTGCAGCTCACAGCCCCCTGTCCCTGAGTTGGAGGCGAGGTGGGAAGAAACCTGATTTCTTCAATTTAATAAGGAATCCAGCACCTAGTGAGCTGACCATGGTGACACAGGTATGCAATCCCATCACTCAAGAACTAAGGCAGGACAATTCCAAATTTGAGGTCAGTCTGGGCTACAGAGAAAAGGTCGGTTTCACAAAATAATATCAAAAGAAAAGCACCATAGAGATTAAAAAAAAAAAAAAAGAGGTCAATATTTGAAATCCACTCAACCTGGCTCTACCACTTAGAGGCACATATGGTTACTTAACTGCTGAGTCGGTTCCCTCTTCTAAAAAGGGATGTTCCTATTTAAACTCAAGATATCATGAGTAAAATGATTCTAGCACCAACTATGTCACAGGCTTTGCTCTGTCTTTGGTCATTTAATCATTACATTAAACAATCCTAAGTCAGAAGTGGGTATTGTTACCATCCCTGTTTTACAGACGAGGAAATATAAGCAGAGAGACTGGATGATATTCATGTCACCACAGAGTCGGGAGAGAAAGTGGCTGACTTCAGAGACTGAGAACTTAGACCCTCCAACCTGAAGATCAAAAGACAGTGTAACTGGACAAACCTGGAGAAAAGGGTTCTTGAGGCTGGCTGCTTTAAATAATAAGCCCAGAGATTTACAAATTGCTGAGTGTGGTTGCATGTCCTTTCTCAGCCTGCCACAAAGCAAGTGTCTGAATGGCTTAGGCTTTCTGATGCTTTGACAGATGGACAGCACATCCTAATCATGAAGGTTTTCTTGTGTACGTTGGTAGTTAGGTTTTCCTGTTCATCCAATATAAGTGGAAAATAACGATGGTCATACAACGTTCAAGCGAGGAACACACAGAAGCATCAGTATGATGATTAGTCACTGTGGGATCAAAAGGCGCCATCTCCACCTTCAGAGTGACCAAGAGAGACTATAAATCTAGCAGAAACCCAAAGTTGGCAATAAACCAGTAAATATTTGCTTAAAAACAAATACAACTTACATCTCCAATTGGAACAAAGTCCTTCAGACTGGTGATTTCCATGTGAGCCAAGTTTTGTTATCAAACCGTTTTATGAAGTCTCATAACTATAAAATCATTGCAGGAATTCAAGGTTATGGTGCTTCAGCAGCAACAAAGCTTATATCCTCTTTGATGGAATTGTTTATTGATGCCCTTGAGCTGTCTGTCAGATCCACAAGTAACAACTGGAGAGAAATGTCCTGTTTGGGACTGAGAATTTGCTTTGAAAGGAACATACCATTTGCAGAAATGACATACAAGGTGGCAAAGCCTCCTAAGAGTCATTATTGTTAAATAGATAATTTTTTAAATCGTGTAATATGAGGGTTCAGGAGACTGGACAAAGAATGTTCCTAAATGGTCCCTCCATTTTGAATCTGTGAGAGATGACTGATTTCATGTGGTAGGGCCAGAATGAGCATCTGGTTTTTCAAAGCAGCTACTCGTATATGTCAAAGATGTGTCTGGCAGCTACAGGCTTCCCACAAGTGATGCTGGCTGTGTGTAGTGGTGAGGCATGAAACCACTGGAACCCGGCTACTTGCTTCAGCACCCAGCCTCATCAACATTCTGAGAGAAGCTGTGCCTTCCCCAAAGACAAGATTTCAAAGTCAAGGGGCATAAGCCAGCTTTCCACCGCAGTGTCTGAATATATAAGATGTAAACTGAATACGAGAAAGGTCAACTCAATAAGAGAAAAGATTCATTTCGGCTCATGGTTCCAGACTTTCAGTTTATGGCTGTTGCATCCTGTTGTGTTAATCCTGTGGCTGTATCATCAGGAACTTGTGGTGGAGCCATTGTTCCCTTCCACGGTGGCTAAGAAGCAGGAGTTCCATAATTCTCTTTGAGGACACACCCTCACTAACGTAAGACTGCCCATTAGCTGCCACATCTTAAAGGTCCCACCACCTCACAGTAGCCCCCAGAGAATGGCTCAAACCCAGGTACTAGGCAAACACTCCAGAGAACTACACCCCCTTACATTCCCTAAACAGTAAATCCTTGAACAGAAGATTCATTCTCAGTTCTTGAGCTACTTACACTTTGAGAACCATGAAGGGAGCCAGGACCTTCCAGGGGAGTATTCCCCACCTGGCTCACTTCAGGCTCCCCAGTTTTCAGAGTGATTAGACCAAGCCTGGTCACTGGAGCTTTAAATCATTCTGTCCTCTTGCTTCCCCACTCTTCCTTTTTTTCTTTTTTCTTTTTTCGTTCTGCCTTCCTGTCTGTCTGCATCTGTTTTCTATTTGATGCTAAACTCATCCATCCTGGGGGTTCCCTTTATAGACGTGTGTGTTCTGTGATATAGGAAGTACCTTTCAGATGTTCATTCTTGGTGTATGAGGCAGATGTGAACTGAAGTTTCTGAAGAAGCTTCCTCTATATTAAAACAAACAAACAAACAACACCCTGCAGTCTGTACTTGGCTGGCTGGAGGACAGATGAAATCCTCTAGATTGAGACCCAAAATTCTCTTGATTTATTGTAGACCCTGTAACAACCTAGCAAGACTGGCCGGGCAGTGGTGGTACACGCCTTTAATCCCAGCACTGGGAGGCAGAGGCAGGCAGATTTCTGAGTTCAAGGCCAGCCTGGTCTACAGAGTGAGTTCCAGGACAGCCAGGACTACACAGAGAAACCCTGTCTCAAAAAACAAAACAAACAAACAAACAAAAAAAAAAGCAAACAAACAAACAAAAAACCTAGCAAGACTGAATGGAAATAACCTGTGTTTGCAGGTCAAATTTTTTACCTCCCATCTTTATTCTTCTTGTCAAATTGCCAAAGAGCTGGGTGTCCTGTAAAACCAAGAATCATCGTGGTACTTACTTATGACCAAAAGGCAGAGTGATAGAAAGGCGTGGCTCTCTTTCCTGGCTGTGTGGCCTTGGACACATCACTTAACGTTTCTGAACTTTAGTATCTCCAATCATAAATCATAAACAATGGCATCATTACCTATCAGAGTGGCTATGTGAGTCGAAAAGTCAGATGTAAAATATTTTATAAATTACGAGGCACATGAAAATATAAGAGAATGTCCCTCCTAATCTATTTAAACAGGCTAACACTTGCTGAGAGCATCAGAAAAAATAGAGGCCGGTACTAAGTCGTAAGTTTCCACAGCAACACTTTAGGAATCTGTTGGCAGTGGCTCAGATCCCCACCCCCCACTCCCATCTCAACTGTAAACACATATGTAGAAAGCACTCTGAGAACATGTTTTACAGCAGTATGTAAGTGCAAACAACCCATGATGCAAGTTATTTGTTACATACCCACCTTGATGTTGTGGAGATAAATTCTTCCATGAAGATTACCTAAGTCCTAAGACATCTGTGATTAATGGGGAATGTGTGTTCTCTGCAGTCCCTGGCATGAACTTGAGTAGAATTTGAATTTTTTTTTTGTTTTTCATGAAATGAGACAAATGGCTTGATTTTATTTTGGCTCACATTACTGCTGCCCCATTTCCTCTAAGATGTGTTCCTAACAGATATAAATCTATTCAAAGGGATAAACATGATTTTGTGCCAAGTTAGCCAGCATTTTCTGTGACCCGGAGTCCATAGAGGGGGAAGGGTTGGGGATTAAGAAAACTATCCTTGGGTTGGCAAGATGGCTCAGAGGTTAAGGAACCTTGCCACCAAGCTTGATGATTTGAGTTTGATCCCTGGGACCTGCATGGTAGAAGGAGAGGATTCCTGCAAGTGGTCCTCTCACAAGCAGGCCACTCCCCGCATAAATAAATAAATAAATAAATAAATAAATAAATAAATAAATAATAAATCTTTAAAAATTAAAAAGAAACTTGCCTTGAAATGAAACATTATTTTATTAAAGCATTTTTTTTTTATTTTATAAAGTGTTTTGATTTGCTTCATTGCTGGGGATTAGACAGGTTCTCACACGTACTAGGTAAGTTTGTGTAGGTCTACCATGGAGCTACACAAACACCCTTGAGTTCTTATTGTGATGAAAATACCTGCATTAGTCAGAAGTTAAATTATGTAGCAACAACAACAACAGCAAAAATCATTCCAATCTGATGGCTTAACAGAAATCTCCCTCTCTCTCTCTCTCTCTCTCTCTCTCTCTCTCTCTCTCTCTCTCTC
>JANHMN010000002.1:43329197-43369415 GCA_030674055.1 Rhabdomys pumilio
CTCTCTCTCTCTCTCTCTCTCTCTCTCTCTCTCTCTCTCTCTCTCTCGTTTTCACTGTGTAAAACTGGCTAGCCTAGAATTTGCTTTGTAGACCAGGCTGGCCTTGAACTCACAGAGACCAGCCTGTCTCTACCTCTTAAGAGCTAGAATTAAAAGTGTGGGTCCACCATGCCTGGCTTAGAAAAAAAATTTTTTTTCCTTTTAAAAGCAGACACTCTACCACTGAGCTATCCTAGCTCTTTGCAGTGCCCAGGATCAAACACAAGAACTCCTGCATACAAGGAAAGCACCCTCCCATAGAGCCCTAGCCTCCAGGTCTTCTCTGTTTGTTTGTTTGTGTTTCTGAAACAGGGTCTCGATAAGTTACCCAGGCAGGACTTGAACTCAGTCTTCCTGCTCTAACCTTTTGTATTGCTGAGATTAAAGTCTTGTGGCACCAACATGACTCAGACAGAATTCCTAAAGAAAATGCTCTTAGATAGGGATAATTTGCCAATGGAGATCTTTGCTATAAACCGTAATGGTGCTCGTCCTTTGTTGTCACTGATGACGTTACAGAGCCTGTTTTCTGACGTATGCATCACACTGAGCAGTTACCTGAAAAGAGTTACCTTTAACAATCAGGTGGAAATCCATGGTCTCCATTTTTAGAGATGAGTTGGCAATACAGTTGTAGGTCCCATTGTCAGATTTCTTGACTTTGGTGATTGACAACTGAAAAGACTCCCTTGTCTGTTGGATTTGGTGACGGCCTTTCTCTAAAACCAGGGGGCTGTTGTTTTTATACCACATCATTTGCGCTTGAGGGTTGGATTTCACGTTGCAAACCAAGCTTACGTGGCTGTCTTCCTCCACGGTTTGGAAGCCATTTCCACTTAGAAGAGGAGGAACTGTAAGACTCAAGCATTCAAGATTCGTTAGAGACATACAGTAGTTAATTCATTGTCCACAATGTAAGCTCTTCCTTCCGTCTCTCTAAGGGTTATTCACCCCTTAGACCAGAAAAAGTGCCAACTGTTTACTGTGTACACATTCAATTCCTCTCTTCACAGCACTTTAAAGGTAGTAAAGTTAGACCATGAAGGGATGGGAGATGCTCAGCAGTTAAGAACACTAGCTGCTCTTCTAAAGGTTCCAAGTTCAACTCCTGTTACCTCCATGGCAGCTCACAACTGTCTATAACTCCAGTTATAAGAGGATCTGATGCTTTCTTCTGGCTTCAGTGGATACCAGGCACACACACATAGTGTACAAAGATGCATGTGGCTAAAACACTCATATACATATAATAATAAAATAAAAATAATTTAAATTAGAATGTTTTTCCTTTAAAAAGATATACCTGAAGCTGTATATGATGAAGAACTTAGCATATATAATAATAGCTGAGGTGGTAGCACACGCCTTTCATCCTAGCCCTTGAGAGGCAGAGGCAGGTAGATCTCTACGAGTTTTAGACCAACCTGGTCTACATGGCAAATTTCAGACTGGTCAGGGTAACATAGGAGGACCCTGTTTCAAAAACAGTCCTTGTTTCCTGAGCAATGTTACAATCCAGTTTGTACGAGGGTCGGCTAAAACAGCACAATACTAAAGACAGGCATGAGAGTTAGCACTAACTCTTTATATGTCATCTACTGTGACTTTCAGACAGACACAACTGTTAAAGTTTCAGTTTCCTCTGAACAAACAAACAAAAACTTGGGTAATAATACTTTTCCGTGAAAATTAAGACAATCTGTGTAAAGAAGTGAATCTGCTGTTGGGCTAATACCATTACAAAAGTTGTGCCAACATATCATGCCAACTACCATTAAGGTACCATCTCCCTGATAAAGGTTATTGGGCTAACGACCATTACAAACATGCTAACTACTGCTGGACCTAAAGATCCAAAACTGGGGGACGTGCTCCCGAAGAAACACCCACAGACCGGATTCGCTGCAGTAACATGAGGTTTGTTGATAATAACCAGTGCACTGGGGTTCTCTTGCCTGCAGAACTAAAGTTAAGGGCAGTTTATATACCATTTTTACAGAATTCACAAGGACAGTTAACTACTTCTGAAACAATAACCATAAGGGATTTCAACAGGATTTCAAACAGCCGTTCCCAGGCCTGGTTTCTAAGTAACTCAAACTTGCACCTTATCTTTACAACAAAGAGGGTCAGCTTAAATGACTTCTGTTTACCCAGGTGTACTGTGTTAAGGGCTCATCTCCCTGATAAACTCTTATCTTGAGCCCTTCTTTCTGGAATGTTTGTTTGAGTCTTTGGAATGTGCTCCTCCCAGGATGTGCCTCGGGGGCAGCTAATAAACTGAAACTCAAACTTAAGGATCTTTTAATTTTAAGTTCAAGCTGAGACCTGACACTACAAATACAAACGTCTGCTAACTAACTACCATTACAAATGTCTGCTAACTACCATTACAGACATTGTGCTAACTACCATTACAAATGTTGTGCTAACTACCATTACAAATGTCTGCTAACTACCATTACAGACATCGTGCTAACTACCATTACAAATGCGGTGGTGGTTTGGACAGGTACGCACACTCTCAAGCTCTGCATTTCTCCTGACTGTATTTGCCAAGGCCATATATTTACATTAGCTCAGTGGCCCTCTTACAAAGCATGCAGTGCTTCAGGAAGCCATCCAGTTGTGGTAACTCTTGCCTCTATTGTAGGCTTACTGAGTCCTCATGTCTGTGCTACAGTGAGAACAGCTGTAGCTCATGGACAGTCAGACCATACATCCTCACCAAACAATTCCAGCCTCACCACCCACCAAGCCCTTCTCACATCTAGAAGGAGAAATGACCAAGCCAGTTTTCTGTTCTTGTCTATGCCTTGTGTATTTATTGGCAAAGGCCCAGGAAATTAGTAAAATGGTTAAAGAGTGGGCAGGAAGGATGGAAGTAGACCCGAAGAAGGAGGGAAAAGAGGCTTGTATCATCTGCATATTGAACAATTAGACCTTGAGTAGGCGGTGTTATTTATAACTTTCTCAGAAAAATGACATTTTGTTGCTCTTTGGAATGAGCTTGAATTCTGTATCTATATCCAACAAGCATGTCATGTAGTATTTGAGATACACAGGAAGCTGCTGGAATAGAAAACAGAATTGCTTAGTACAACAGCTCCATTTGTGAACAGATCCTATTAATTGTCCCTTTTAACTATTTAATGTTAATGATTGTTTAAGCAAGTCCTCTATGCAGGAACATTGGCCCTTTAAGAAAATCAGTACAGACCTAGGCAGTGGTGGCACATGCCTTTAATCCCAGCACTTGGGAGGCAGAGGCAGGCAGATTTCTGAGTTGGAGGCCAGACTGGTCTAAAGAATGAGTTCCAGGACAGCCAGGGCTATACAGAGAAACCCTGTCTTGAAAAACAAAACAAAAGAAAATCAGTACATCTCAAGTAAAACTAAAACCTTCTCTGTGACATCCAGCACAGTCACTTTCAGAGTCTCTGCTGTTTTGTTATTATTGCTGTCTGAGTTAAGGTTTTGCTATGTAGCCCAGGCTTGCCTGTTACTGACAATCCTGCCTCAGGCTCCACACCAGTGCTAGAATTATATAGCCTTGTACAACCAAGCCCTGCTGCTGATACAAATTAATGAGGAAATAGGAACATAGTTAAAAGGCATCGGCAGGTATTTCACAGAGAAGAATTTAAAATCCTCATTTTTAGTTCAAAAAATGAGTAGGCTAGACATACTGGCTGCCTTCAAAAGACTGAGTCAGAACAATCACTTGAGTCCATAAGTATGAAGCTAGCCTGGGCAATATTGTGAGCTCATATGTGTGTGTTGGGGGGTAGGGAGCATAGAATTTCAAGTGCAGGCATCCAAGATTGATTGGCAATTTCTTTCCCCTTCACTCACAGGTAACATTCAGCACTACTGTAATGGACACCTTCTGATCGCGCTGTAGCTTGCAGGTAAAGCGGACTCCATTGTCGCTTTCATTGATGGGAGAGACACAGACAGAACTGATGTTGATTTTGTTTCCATTTTTCAGATCTACTATTCCATCTTCTCTGTACCAGAGAAGTTCTTCATCCCTGGTGTGGTTTTGAACAGCGCATTCCAGAGATGCTTGGACACCGTGTTCAGTGTCTAGTACATAGTTCTCAGTTCTACCATTCACAGTTAAAACAGAACCTGAGGATATAGGAAAAAAACTATTAATATAGGCAGATATCTAACCAAAATATCCATCAATGGGGGATTGGTTAAATGAATTATGATACATCAAGGCAATGGAATACACTCTCAACAATTTAAAACAATTTTATCAATCTATATGGTTCTACAAAGAGATAAATGCACAATGTATTTTGTTTGTTTGTTTGTTTGGTGAGTTATTCTAAAACTGAAGACACTCCTGCCTCAGCTTGCCAAGTGCTGGGAATTCAGGTGTGAGAGAACGACATCTGATAATGATGTATTATTAGCTAAACCGAGAAAAAATACTAAAAATTGTGGCAACCAAATTTTGTTCCACATTGAAATCACCCAGAGATCTTTCACATCTTGATACAAAGCTCATACCCAGGCCATCTGTTTGATTGACAGGAGTGTAACCTAGGCATTGGGGCATTTGAACCCTAGGTGATTCAGATGTACAGTGAAGTTTGACAACCAAGTTAGAAACCGTGTGTAAAATAATTCCAGAATAATCTGATGGGAAAATATATGGTATGTTCAAGAAGAAAAGTTTTGGGAAAATATCAGATATTTACATAGACTAGAACTAGTAGATATAAGTTAAAAGTGGAGCGATACCAAACTTGATGTGCTTGCTTTGAGGGAGGTGGGGAGAGCAAGGACTTGGAAAAGACTAGCAAAATGGAAACATATTAATACATAAGTCCAAAGGTAAAATATAAATTCCATTGCCAATAATTATCACAAGCATCAAAACTGGATATGTATATGGACAAAAACTGACTTAAAATATTTTTCTTGCTAGATAATAGGAATATGGACAAATTTGTTCTTGCATTTCTCATGTTTTAAAAATGGACAGGCTGGGTGGTGGTGGCACACGCCTTTAATCCCAGCACTTGGGAGGCAGAGGCAGGCGGATTTCTGAGTTGGAGGCCAGCCTGGTCTACCGAGTGAGTTCCAGGACAGTCAGGGCTATACAGAGAAACCCTGTCTCAAAAAACCAAAATAAATAAATAAATAAATAAATAAATAAATAAATAAATAAAAATGGACAGTACAGTAAAATTTTAAAATGTTTAAATGGCTATGATCCATGAGGTAGACAAGGTTCTATGGGGTACATAATCAGAATGTTGTTTGTTTTTTGAGGCAGGGTCTCACAATGTAGTCTTAGTTGTCCTGGAGTTAGACCAAGCTGGCCTCAAAGTCACAGAGATGCCCCTGCCTTTGCCTCCTGAGTACTGGGATTAGAGGCATTCATCACCATGTTTTGCATGTTTTGATTTTTGTGTTTTGTTCTGATTTTGCCTGAATTCCAGCTTTTATTTTCCTGGTTCAGAACAAAAGTTAGGGATCCAGCTACGGCTAGGCCATCCTCCAAAACATGCATTAATATAGCTTTTAATATGACTATAAGGCTGGAAAGTAGTGGCACATACCTTTAATCCCAGCACTTGGGAGGCAGAGGCAGGCAGATTTCTGAGTTGGAGGCCAGACTGGTCTAAAGAATGAGTTCCAGGACAGCCAGGGCTATACAGAGAAACCTTGTCTTGAATGAATATATATATATATATATATATATATATGTATATATATATGTGTGTGTGTATATACATACATACTTGTGTGTATATATATATATATATATATATATATATATATACACATACACATATTTATGTATGTGTGTGTGTATACATATATATATATACACATGACTATAAGTGTGACAGTGCCTGCAACTTTACACATGCATGCTGGGGCCAGAGGAGGGCTTCAGGTGTCTTCTCTATTCTTTGTGCATGCTGGTCTTGAGGCAGAGTCTCACACTGAACCAGAAGCTTTCTATCTTAGCTCTGCTGGCCAGTAAGCTCCCAGGCTCCACCAGTCTCCACTCCCCAGAGCTGGGGCCATCAGTACACATAGCTGTGCCCAGCTTTTACAATGCAGGATGAAAATGCAAATTCTCATTCTTGCAGAACAAGTATCTTTACAAGCCAGTCAGTTCCCTTGCTTTGTTTCCTGGTGTTTCAGATTGAACCTGGAGTCTTTAAGCTAATTAAACATTCACTCTACTATCAAGCTATACCTCCAATCTTTTGACTAATTTATTTCTATCATGAGTAAGTATTTTAAAACCTGAGAGAGGAGAGAAGCTACTTTGAGGCAGGGATACGAATAAAAATGTGGGCAATATTTTCCTATAAGTGACATGTTCAAGTAAACAGAAGATTATCTCACTTGAAATTGGTACTGACATACATTTAAAAGTGTGAAATTTTCGACTACAGTCTTAGAAGAACAGCACACTCCATCCTGTCTTATACAATCAGAGCCATAAAAGGGTTTTTTCCTACTTTTTAAAATGTTTTCTGACTCTTAGAACCTGAACCATTGTATTGGGTAGTCAGCCCAAATTATAATTTAAGGTTATTCCCAACATCTATAGATCATTATTTTAATCTACTTACTTAATTTTTTTAATCTAAAAAGAGGTCATAGAAAATATTAACTTACTTGTCCTCCCCTGAGGCAAAGATAAAAGCACTAAGAGAAGCTGGCATGCTTGCAGTGGCTCCATCATCTTCCACACCATCTTTAATGAATGCAGGTTGAATCTTCTGGAGGCAAAGAATGCAGTTGGTTCTGTACTTTGCACTACAATGAGTTTATGAACTTTCTTCCTATTAAGCACTTAAAATAAAGTCCCGAGTGAGTCACCCCAGCTGTAACTGTACACTCCTAGTTTTTAATTAAACAAGTGTGAATAAATTCTTCTAGTTTTAACTTTTTATGGCAATGAAAAATAACTATAATGATATAGACATAGATATCAGATGACTACAAAGAGGAAAAAAATCTTCCCTAGAGGGAAAAATGGGTAAACTGTCACTTTAACAGAAAGACAAATGAATTCTCCATTCTCAGGTGGTCCTAACTGAGTAAAGTCATTCTTTTTTGAAAGTCTTACTTGGGTCATATTTGGAAAACTGTTCTCCAAGCAGAGAATTCTTTTAAAATGTTTATCCTATATGTTTGGGCATTTCACCAGCATGTATGTCTGTGTTCCACTTGTGAGGCTGGTACCCAAGGAGCCAAGAACAAAGTATTGGGTCCCCTGGAACTGGAGTTGCATATGGTTGTTAACTGCAGAGAATTGCAGTGCTGAGAAGTGAACCCCAGATCCTCTGCAATAGCAGCAAGTGCTTTTGAACACTGAGACATCTCTCTAGCCCACCATGGACAGTTCTTGAGATTACTACAGATTCAAAGGTATCTACTTGCTGCAAACATGGCCTCTTGTCTTAATAGTCCATTCCCTTGGTCACATGTGGACTATCAAGAATAAATAAACAAGGCCTCCCATTTTCCATCCGCACACTCCTGCTTCATCCTACTAAGATAGTCCAGGTATGTCTGGGAAAAGCATGCATACATTATTTCCCTGACAGATAGCTCTACTGTGCCTCAAGTATGCAAAGTCCTGGGTTTGATGCTCAGAACTGCAGACAGACAGACAGACAGACAGACAGACAGACAGACAGACAGACAGACAGACAGTACTACTGCAGCTGCTGCTGCTTTTGCTGCTCTTCCTCCTCCTCCTCCTCCTCCTCCTCCTCCTCCTCCTCCTCCTCCTCCTCCTTCTCTTATTACTATTACTGCTACTACTATTATTACTACATATGTGGCAGAACCACATGTGGAATAACTTTTAGACACAATTAGACACTTCACATATATTTATTCAATCACAACTAAGCCTGACCATCATATTTCTGTTTTCCTTGAGATGGAGTCTTTCTCGTAGTGGGCTATACAGCAACTTACAACACTCCTAGATCAGGGCCTAAGCACTGCTGTGTGCTGCCATGCTCTGTAACAACCAACCTCTTGACACACGAATGCAGTTTTCCCAGAACATTTGCACAAAACCAGCAAATGTTAGGGTCAGGATTCCAACCTGAGACTGCCAAGGCCACACTCACAACTATTCTTCTGCCTAAATGAATATTCATTTCCTTCAAAAGATGCTTCTAGTCTCTTCTAGCTCCTGGCCCTTCCATTTGCCCTAGCAACTTGGTATTTTGTCCTTTATCATGAATATTAGCTATTAGAAGCAGGAAATATGCATCTGATTAATTTGGGGCTCCTCTACTCCTCCCTTGTTCTAGGCTTGTCCTGACAGGACCAAGTGTGCTTCCTACCAAAAAGGCCTCTACCAATATTTTAATAAGATGCAATTACTATTAGCCTGAACATTTTGTAATTGAAAGTTCCTTGTCCAAAATATTGCTATGACTCTATTGTAAGAGTGAGGACCTCAGGACCAGTTAGATGGCTCAGAGGTAAAAGTGCTTGCTATTGTAAGCCTGACATACCGAGTTCAAACCCCCAGATCCCATGTAAGAGAGAACAAACTCTTAAAGTTGTCCTCTGATCTCCACATGTGTGCTGTGACATGTGTATGCCCATTCCCCCACACACTAATAAATATGATAAAAAAAAAAAAGTGATGATTTCAGAACCTGATCATTCATGGAGTTTCCTTAGTAGATGTGGGAGAGAGAGCACTGCTGTAGCATGCTGGAGGTTCTGGGTTCAATCCTCAGCACTACAAGAATACATGGAGGTTAGAAAGGATAACCCTCTAAGAATTCTAAAACAGTAACTTTTCTCAAGCACAGTCCAATATAGGTCCCAAATAAAAACTCAAGAGTGGCTGGGCCGTGGTGATGTACACCTTTAATTCCAGCACTCAGGAGGCAGAGGCAGGTAGATCTTTGTGAATTCAAGGCCAGCCTGTAAAATATAAAAAGTAAGTTCCAGGCTAGCCAGGAGCTTCAAAGCTACACAGAGAAACCCTGTCTCAATCAAAATCAACCAACCAAACAAAACAAAAAAGTGGAGAGGGTGAGGCTACACACTACTGTGTGAATGGGAAGAACCGATGGTCTCTTGCTTTCTAAGAAACCAAAGTTTCCAAATCAAGTCCCCTCTCTAGCCACTCACCTGCTGAGCTCCGAGCAGCTAACTTCCTCAGCTAGCTCTTCTTCTGCCCAGGAACCCTGAATTATGTCCCTGTCATGATCCTTTATAATACTTGAATTTGAACACTTTATGACAGTAGGGTCAAGTAACTGAGATAAATTGGGTTCAAAGTCTGTTTTCTATTCTGGATTCTTAGAGAAGACAGTAATTGGAAAGGACATCTTCATAAGGTCTAAGCCTTTCTGTGTACCTAGGTTACTAGGCGGGGCCGGATATTACTAACATGGGTGTATTGTTCCAGGGAAGCCTGAACTTGTGCAAAAATCTATAGCACATCTCACTGAACACTGTCCTTCTCGACTGAGATGACTGAGCCTGACAACTGTGACAGGACAAGTCCAGGGAGAGGTTTGGCTTTCACAATTGGTGACATCTGAGGGTTTCACATAACTTAATTATGGAAAGATTCTACTACCAGTCACCTGAGCCCAGCGCTAAAGCTATGCCAAGCAACAAGAGGTAGTTTTAGCTCCTTGAGGCTCTCACTTCATTGGGAAACCAGAGCAAGACACTTCAACGAACTTATTTTATTGATTAAAAATACTCAAGTTACTCAACGGGTAAAGCATTCACTGTGTGAGATCTGCTTAGATCAAGATGAGGCAGCTGAAATCTCGGCACTCCTACAGTGAGATGGGAGGCTGAGATGGGGGGAGGAGAGGGAAGAATCCCCAAAAGGCCACTTGCCATACAAGATATATGTCAATCAGGGTAAGAGATGAGGACCAACACACAAGGTTATCCTCTGACTTCCACATGGGCATGCCTGCAACACACACACGCACACACACTTGCGTGCATGTACCACCCAACATATATTTTATGGTATTATTACTAATGGACATCTTATGTGCCAAGAACTATTGTTTCCTGTAGAGAGCCGCGGTGAGCGGTGACAGCATTCGCCATTACAAGATGGCGCTGGCACCCGGCACTCCCACAAGTAACAAATGGACTGCGCATGTGCAAGTGGTGAAAGCGCGCCAAGTCACTGCCCAACCTGGGGCGTCATACGGGGTTATGAGCAAGCAGCCAATCAAAAGTGAACACGCCGCTTTAGGGTGTATATAAGCAGTGCCTCTCTGGGGCTCGGGGGTCTTCCTCTTTTCATCGCAATAAACGTTTGCTGCAGAAGGATCCTAGTGTCCGTGTGCATTCTTGCTGGCGAGACGATTGCGTGGGACACAGTTTCCATTCATTAAAAAATAGAAGAATATTCATGATTATCTATACCCCCACTTTTTTCTGTTGCTAGAAGTCAAACCCAGAGTCTTAAGTGTGCTAAGCAAGCACTATACCACTGAGGTACACCCCTAACTTTCTTCATTTTTGTTTTGTGGTTTGCTTTTTTTATTTTTAGGCAAAGTCTCATATAACCTAAGCTGGCTTTGAAATTGCTGTGTAGCCAAGGCTAGTTATTACTGCTGATCCCCTGCCTTCACTCCCAAGTGTTAGGATTACAGGTGTGTGCCACCACGCTTGGCACCATCCATATATTTTAACACATTGAGTAACCATACCAGAGATCTATTTCTTTCTGTCTGTGTGACTTTAAAAAGTTATCTAACCCCTAGGAGCCTTTAGTTCTTTGGGAACACAATAGGAATAATAACAATGCCCTCCCTACAGTCACCGTGAGGATTAAGAGAAATGGAGCAGGTTAAGCTGCTGTACAGTAGGCTCTTCCTAAGCCATAATTAGTATTGTTATGAAGATAGGCTGGTCTAGCATTATTCAAGCAAGGATCATCATTAAGAACGGCTCCTGTTAGCCAACACGTACAATACTCAAACCCAAGCAGGCTTGGGGTTTACTTCTCAGTGGGTACCAGAGCCACATGTCTCTGATTATTTAAAAATGAATTTAGCAGGGCTGGAGAGTGCTTGCTGTTCTTGCAGAGGATCAGAGATTGATTTCCAGCATCCAATGACAGGCAGCTCACATTGCCCAGACCACCAGCTTCAAGGGATCTGATGCCCTCTTCTGGCTTCCACAGGCACCTGCACACACCCACACAGAGACACAACTTTGAAGAATGAATTTTGAAAAGTTCCAGTAGAGACACACAGGAAGTTGCTCGCTCTCTGAAAACCGTGGATAACTCCTATGTAGGCCATGAGGATATGGGTAGGGCACTTTGGGACTGGGTCCCTCCAAAGTAGATCTTAAGAGAAATCTTTGAGTGCAAATAGTTTGCCTAAGAGGCATCTCAGAAAGCTTCAGAAGTAAGAGGTCAAGGAGGAAAACTACCAAAGGGTGTGCCATTGAGCAAGTTACTACTACCTCGGCTCCTGGGATGAGTTCTTTGCAATACACAGTCAGTTCATGCAAGGCAAGAAGCTTGAGCAATTAGGCAACAATCCAGTGTCTTTTCATCTTTGGCTGAGCACCAACGACTCCCCAGCACTTCCAATAGAGACACACAGGAAGTTGCTCGCTCTCTGGAAACCGTGGGTAACTCCTATGTAGGCCACGAGGCTATGGGTAGGGCCCTGACAGCAATTTCTATACCTAGGAATTAGATGGTATTAGGAAACGATGTGGAAGAATGTTCCAAGTCTCAAGAGATGCCATCAAACTAAATATAGGGGTTAAGTGTCATGATGATTACAACTAACTTTTAAATGAGTCAGCAAAAACAGGACTAAGAATCTGGCTCAGTGGGAGAGTGTGTGTTTGCCATGTGCAGGGCTTTGGGTACAATCTCCAGCGACACAAAAGACAAATCAACAGACAGAATAAACATAGTAAATGTTAGTTGATGTTTAGTGCATACAGCTAGGGCTAGGAAGATCTTTACTGGGCTATCCTTTCAGCTTCTGTATATGTTTGAGTACTGGAATGTTGATGCAGTGTATTAAACAAGTATTTATTGAATACCTATTGTGTACTAAGTATTTGGAATGCCAGTTCCATCCAAACCAATTATGATGGCTCTGTCCTGAATTAGGGAAAGATGCCTTCTGAGTCTCTATGGAAAACTGTTGATGTAACTCAACAAATCCCAGGCTTCACAGTATTGAGTGGGTACCCTGGGGGGATGCTCAGGGGAGCAAAATAGCTCCCAAGGTGGGAGTTAAAAGAAAGCACTCTTACGTTTAACTTTAACCCAACAGCAAGGTGGAAATGACTAGTCATTCTAGAAAAACTAATAAGGGCTGGGCAGTGGTGGTGCATGCCTTTAATCCCCAGCACTTGGGAGGCAGAGGCAGGCAGATTTCTGAGTTCGAGGCCAGCCTGGTCTACAGAGTGAGTTCCAGGACAGCTGGGGCTACACAGAGAAACTCTGTCTTGGAAAGAAAGAAACAAAGAAAGAAACAAAGAAAGAAACAAAGAAAGAAACAAAGAAAGATAAGGAAGCTTGTGAGCCCCACAGAGGTCCTTTGGGTAATGAGAACGGATTTCCAATAAGAATATGGTTGCATGGTGGTGCTCCATTTGGAAGTGATGTGATTGCCCAAAGTCATATAAATTACTGAAACAGTCCCCTCTCCTGGAACTGAGGGATAAGAAAAATTGCCTTCCTGCTAGCAGGTAAGTCCAGCAGTTAACTTAAGCCTTAGGAGTATGCCTGTCTGGATATTAGTAGAGTTCAGGGCTTGGGAAGGGGCAAGTAGAATGCACGGGACCCTGGATTTCATTATAAGCACTAAAAAATATAATTTGTTACTCCACGACTTTCACAAGTAGCTTGGACACAGAGGAGGGGCAGCCTTAGATTTTAAGTTCTCAGAATAGTGACCCATCTGCTCCATATTCCCAAGACCCAAGCTTTTCTGGAAAGGTCCCAGAGAAGGAATAAAGGACCAGGAAGTTGTGGTTTTCTGATTAAGACAAGTATGAGAATTATGGGATTGGAGTGGTCAGAAGTATAGCTTATCAGTACTAAAGCATGCACTTAGCACATACACACATATCACACTCACTTGAACAAATACATCACACCCCCACTCACACATACACACTCACATACACACACACACTCAGGAACATATCTAGGTATTGAAAATATCTTGATATCATCAGCTCTGAAGAAACTCTGGAGTTTTTCTTTTAACAAGGCTCTCAGGTGGCTCTACTTAATCGACTTAATGGCTTTTGAATCTTGACTATGGAACTAGGTCTGGATCACAGAGATGAAGTAAAAACCCTTACCAAAGGGAAAGATCTAGCATTGCGTGCCAGTCACTCAGAGGCACGAGCTGAAGGAAGGAAGGAAGGAAGGAAGAGATAGCAGGACATTCATTTCAGCACAAATTTGAGATGCCCAGGAAGGGACTATGTACCTTGGGCTGTATTGTATGTACACAGCAAGCTCACAGGCCAGGAGGGCTGCCCAGACAAGTCACTGGAATGCCACTGAAGGTTGTAGAATGAAAGAAAATGGAGGACTCTGGCTGTTACACCCTAGTGATCTCATAGCAGCTTTTGAATCATGGCAGACACCCAGTATGTTGTTTCTTCCTCCCAGAATCCACCAGGGCCCGCTAACCTGCTTTAAGTGATTCATGGGAGTGATGTGCACCTATGATCCCAGCTACTCCAGGCAGAGGCAGGAGAATTGCAAGTTTGAGGCCAGCCTAGATGGCATGGTCAGTTCAAGGCCATCCTTGAATGCTTAAGCAACTTAGCAAAGCCCTGTCTGAAAATGAAAGTAAGGGCTGGCTGAGAAGCAGTCAATAGGAGAGTGTTTGCTCAACAGGCGCTGGTTCAATCCCGTTTAAAAAAAGTCATGAAGCCTCCAGAATTTCCAGCTTAAGCAACTTCCCATTCCCTGTTATTAGAATTGCTCATCGCCAAAAACATTAGCCCTGGAATCAAGACCTGAATTGCCACAGAGCTGTAGCTCAGTGCTATTAGAGAATATGTTTAGCCTTTGGGAGGGAGGCCCTTGGTTCATGCCCTAGGATTAAAAACAAACAAAGCATAAAACGGAGACGTGAGGCTAGCGGGATGCTCAGCTTTCCAGAGCATTTGTTGCTCTTTCAGAAGACTGGAATTCAGTACACAGCGTCCACGTGGGCTTATAATTGTCTATAATTTCAGTTCTAATGAATCCGGTGCCCTCTTTTGGCTTCTGTAAACACCAGGCATATAAGTGGTACACATACATACATAAAGGTAAAACACTCATACACATAAAATAAAAGTAAATAAATCCTTAAGCTCCACCCCCAAATCCCTGTCTTGGGTTTCCAGATTTAGCAAGTGAAAATATAGAACACCCCCCCCACACACACACACTGAATTTAAAATTTAGGTAAATAATACTTTTTAAATGGAGATATGTCCAGCACAATGATTAATGTGGTAGCTCATGAGAAAGTCAACACTTGGTTATATATACACCAATACTTAAAAAAAAAATAATTGTTTCTCCAAAATGCAAATATAGCTAGGCTTCTTAATGTGACTTATTGAACTAAGAGCCCAGAACAGTGGGAAAGCTGCCAAATCTATATGGGGTGTGTGTGTGTGTGTGTGTGTGTGTGTGTGTGTGTGTGTGAGAGAGAGAGAGAGAGAGAGCATCTCTCCCTTCTTAAAGCTTAAAGATTTATTTACTTTTATTTTATGTGTATGAGTGTTTTATCTTCATGTATGTATGTGTCTCTTTCTGTGTGTATGTGTGTTAGGGGTTGGTCTGGTACTGCTTGCTATATATTCAAATGCTAAATACTGGCCCCCAAGATCTGGCTGCAGTCCAGACAGACACATTCTAGAATACACCAAATGATGTTGTATAAACTTTGCTCATTTTTATTCTCTGACTGGTTAAGTAAAAGTGTGAAGTAGAAACTTAAGGGTTCTTTGGAGATTCAGTTGGATAGTGTTTGCTATATAGTATGGGGTAAACGTGTGAAGGAGTATTTTCCTGAAGTGGACACAGGTGAAAGGCTAAAGCCGACTCGTAAAGAAACATTTTGTTGAAGCAGACACAACTGAAAGGGTGATCTGCTAAAGCAAGCACTGTGAAAGGATTCTTCGCTAATGACATGTATGTATTGGGCCATTTGTTGGGACTCCATAGAGGGAAACACACCAAAAAAACTTCTGGTGGTGTGCCTCAGTTTCTTGTCACTTCCGAGGACTCCAGCTGATTGGCAGAGTGATGTCAGCAGAGGTAGGACGTGCTGAGGCTGAGCTTGGCTTGCTTATAAAGCTAGCTGTACAACACCTGTTGATCTTGAGTGTTCACTGATCTTCAGTTTGATGAGAGAGGCACAGTAGAGAACTTCTCCCGGCATTTCTGCTGGCCTCTCTCATTAACTTGTTTCTAGGCTGAGGCCTGGCTGTCTCTGCTAGGAATGCCACTGCTGCTGATTTGTGTTACAATCCCAACTCTACTGAACTGGACTACTAGTATATTCCATAAAATGTTTGTGAATGGATCAAGCTACAGACCTGTAAACTAACTACCAATTTCCTGATAGCATAGATGGGAGTTACTCCAAAGAACCAGTTCTAAACAGCTCCACTTCCCCTGTACCCTGTCTTTTTCACTACCTTTGGTGGGTGATGGGCTAAAAGAGAGGTTAAAACATTTAAGAACTATCATTAAAAATAAACTTAAAATTAAAATTACAAAAGTGGCTGATAGCCACTTACTGGAGAGAATAGAGGTAGGTGGGACTTCGGTTCCAAGAAAGAGAGAAAGAGAGAGAGACAGACACGGGGGCTGGGGGAGAATGAAGATGGAGAGAGCAGGTCTCCATCAGATGGGACGAACCAGGATCATGTGACTGAGAGAACAGACAGCTGGGAAATAGCCAGTTTAGCATAGAAAAATAGATTAGGGGTATTCATGAAGTCATTGTGCTAAAGCTGATTAAATAAGTTGATAAGACTCTGCCTCGATTATTGGGGGGCTAGCTGGGTCACAATAAGAACTAATAGTTATTAAGTAACAACAACGTGTGTGTGTGTGTGTGTGTGTGTGTGTGTGTGTGTGTGTGAGAGAGAGAGAGAGAGAGAGAGAGAGAGAGAGAGAGAGAGAGAGAGATATTTTCCTAGGGAGATGATCGATGATCTCTCATCCGGGATGAACAGTCTCAGATGTCACCTTACCTTCCAGTCTACCTATACCAAACCCAAAATCAATTCCTCCCATCTGTCCTATTGCTCTCTCCCTCTTTCCTTCTATAAAGCTTGAGTCTGAAGTGGGACTGACAACCGACTTTTCCTGGATACCTGTCGCTTGCTGACTGTTTTCTTCCACATGCTCTTTTGTTCAGTCTTTGTCTGCATTTAAAAGGCATCCATGGTAGTTACATTTCACAGACAAGGATATTAGGCTTAATGGGCCTTGGGTTAAAGATGACAAAACTAAGAAAGGGTGTTGCTCAGCATGCATAAAGTCCTGGGGTTTATCTCCAAAATAAAATAAAAGACAACAGCAAAACCAAACCAGGAAACAAAAATACTGATAACCCAGAAACCCAACTATAAATGTTCCCAAGATACATGTGCCCTGACCCAAAAGTCTTCCGCCTCCAGTACATAGCATAGTAGTAACAGTGCCAGTCTGATTTTATCTTTTTCCCCTCTGTGTGTGTGTGTGTGTGTCTGTGACATATGCTTGTGTGCATGCACATGTATGTACATGTGTGGAGACTGTGTATCGATATCCAGTATCTTCCTCTGTCACACTTCACCTGCTATTTTGTTTTGTTTTTAAGATAAGGTCTCCCTGTGCAGACACAGCTGGCCTAGAACTCACTGTGTAGACCAACCAGGCTGACCTCTAACTCATAAAGCCCAGCCTGAGTCTCACTCCCCAGTATTGGGATCAAATGCATGTTTCACTACACCAAGCTTTTACCCTATTTTTTGAGTCAGTATTTCCTACTGAATCTAGAACTCACAATTTTGGCTATATTAGCTGGTCAACAAGCCCTCAGATATACCTGTCTCCCCACCCCACCCATCCCTTGGGTGACAAATGCACTCCGACACCTTTGGTTTTGACCTGGGCATTGGAATCTAGTCTTAGGTCCTCACAGTTGTGTATCAAGCGCTTCACCCACGAATGCATCTCTCTGGCCCCTTTACCTTATCGCTGCCACAGGATCTCACTATGTAGCTCAGACTGGCCTCAAACTCCAAACCTTCTCAGTGTTCCATACTCTTCTTCCACTTGAGGACACGGTTAAGAGCCAAAGTAGGTGACCTTTGCAAGTGACCACTAGAGGTCACTTCACACCCACAGTGGTTCTGGTGCTAGGGTTGCTGATCCTCACAGGCCTGTTACCAACTGGACTGGCCTACGCTGATCAAGCAGGGAAGGGATGAGTGGGGAAGGAGATGGGAAAGGGAAGCTGGGAACTTGGGGGGAAGAGGCTTGGATACAGAAAGAGCAACGAGGGGTGAAGTGAGTCCCTTAGAAGGTGAGGACAGCCCTCTATTATCAGTATGGATGGTTGAAATGGGAAGAGAGTTCTAAGACTTTCTCATCTAAAAGGGGAGAGGAGGTGGTAGTAGCGTCCCCAAACAAGATGGCCCATCAACTGTCTCACCTGCAAAATTCACTTTCCTTCTCAGTGGTCTGGCCTCAGAACTGCACAAGCTAACGGGGCTTCAGCTCCAGGCACCATCATTTACACGGGCCTCTTCTAAAGGCCCTGGCCATTAATCACTAAATGTCTGTAATCTGATACTCTTTTCCTTGAAGAGGCCTTTCCATATAAGCATTAAGTCCCACAGGTCCTGGCTTTAGCCCCCACTGGCTCCAGTTCAGAGGGTTTAAAGGGAGAGGAAAAGGAGGTCAGGGGTTCCTAAGGAAAGCACCAGCCCCAAGACTAACCAGGGAGGGGCTTCCTGTTGGGGTAGAAGGCTTCATTCAAGAGCCCAGCAGCTACTTAATTTCCAAGGGGTGATGAACTATGTGGTCACCAGAGGTGAGGGAGTTCTCCTCCTGCTGGCCTGAAGGTTCCTGTGGCTGGCAGAAGTTTGCCTGAATCTTTACAGACAGGCCTGCCGTATCCTGTTGGCTGCTTTCTGAATAAACAATAGTCTTGCCAACCATTGTGTTGATTTTGAAAGAAGGGGGGAGGAGGTGGGAAACCTCCAGAAGGAAAGTTATAGAATCCCCGAGCTGTGAACTTTGCAAAGGGATAAATGATAAAGGTACCAGGAAACCACCTGCTGGCAGTTCCAGAATACCCACTGTATCTATCAGTCTTTGGTTAGCCTCAATCCACCTTTCCCAACACCCGAGGACACAAACGGCCCCAAATCCCATCCCACAGGATTTGAGATCTGGGTTCAAGAGCTTGGCTGCCTTGCTAATAATCTCTTTTTGTAAAACTAGTCATTTTAGAATTTGGTATGCTGTGCAATGGGTAAAATGGACTTGGGTCTGTGAGGAATAGGGCATTATGGGAGAGGGGAAGCAATGACATTCCCATATAACAGCTGAGATGCCATCTCACTTGACTCTGGTGTCTCCCTGAGCCAAGGAGGGAGTGAAAGAGAAAAGAGGGGGAATCAAAGGAGGAGAGGGTCCAGGGGTTTATAATAGGCTAGTCCAGAGTCCACTAAATGGTCTGTCAGCTTTGAAGACTCCACCCCTCTTAACAGGGCGCTCTCTGCTACTGCTTCAATAAACACCTGTCTCACCTCTCCAGCAGCTTTACTTCCTCTGTCCCTGGGCCTTTAACACTTTGTTTACCTCTGGAGAGACCTAGGATATCTGGCAAACCAGCCACGACTCTTGGTACAGTTCCATAACAAGATGGACCATTCTGTTTAGGAGCTGTGATGGGTTCTGGGATCAAAGTTCAAGCAATATCCACAAGGCTAGGGGCAGATAACATGAGGAACCTGGGGGCTCTTTAGTTTTTAAATGAATCACAGACACCACTGAGAACTGCCTGCTTCTCTCCCAACTCCACACCCAGTGACTTCAATCTGGTACTTGAAATTGGCCAAGGTGAAAATACTTATATAATTGAAACTGGCAGCCACTACAAATCCAGGCCCTCCTCTCCAGAACTGTTAGACATTTACCAGAGCATCATTGTGCCACCTCTAGCACACATACCACCCAAACTGCCAGGTCTCTGCATTTATCTATGCATGGGCACACAGAGGAGCGCCTGAATGTGTTCCTCATTACAGCCAGCAATCTTCCTTGTTCTGTTATGCAGACATTTTAAGTGTTTTCCTACTTATTACATCCCAACCTTAGACACTGATCTAATTTCTTTCTTTTATAATCCAGAATTGCCCTTGTATCATCCTTTTGAAGGCCCCCCTTGCCTTAGGGACCACGTGCCCTACGTGCAAAATCTGTGGCAATAATCCAGTCAGGATAGCAAATTACCCTGCCTCTCTACAAGTGAGTAATATAGAGACCACCAACAACTAACTGCACAGTATCATTCCAATGGAAACCGAGTCATGATTTGCTGTCTGGGCTCCTTTGCAATGGTAGAGACTGCTCCATTGGCCTCACCCTTGATTGACACATCATCTACCAAGCTCCACCCAGTGTACTGACTAATATTTTTCCAAAGAGCTTGAAGTCCTTGCAGAGTTCCCACAATGAACATCCTGTCCCTCTAGAACACCGAGGAATTTTACATGATCATCTTTGTGTCAGATGGAGAGAAACAGGCAGAGAGAAGTCACCTGATCTGTTCAGGCCAGCCCCAATGATGGATAGATATCTCAGCATGAAGCCCATTAGCTGCAAGATACCACATGGGAAAATATGCAGAAGGAAATGGCTACCCACATGCCCACTTCCTGCCAAGTACTCCTATAATACTTAATTTGAGGTACTGGAGGTATTCAGTGGTAGAATACTTGACTAGCATATGCAGATACCTAGGTTCTGTCATCACACACACACACACACACACACACACACACACACACACACCCCACAGGGGGATGGGGGAGCAACGCTGGCTGTAAGGGTACACCTTTATAATCTCTACTGTATTTGGAGGTTTAGGCAAGAGGACCTTATATTCAAGGCCAGCCTGAGTGACATGGTGACACTCTATCTCAATAAACTAGAAAAACAAAACAAAAATCCCATCATACAGCTCAAACAAACAAACAAAAAAGCAGTTAATGATTTAAAATTTTAAAACTTTAAGTCAAGTCGCACAGCAGGACTGACTTATAAGGAAAAACAACCCCCTGCCATGCTTCTGTCCATGGCTCCCCTCTTCCAAACCTGTCTGCCAAAGCATCTTTTTCTAAGAGTCATAACTTTGCTCTGATCATCACTATCTTCGAGGTGGATTACTGTAAAGATGAGTACAGTTGCTTCATTTGGTTTCCGTGGTGTATTTATGTCTAGAACAGTGGTTGGCACATGGTAAATATCTGTTGAAACCACACTCTCTCCTATCTGTGCTGGGGTTTGAACCCAGCGCTCTAAGCTACGCTTCCAACTCTAATTGCTTTTAGACTCACTCATTGGCCTCCTGTTTCCTGAGATCCCATAGGGTCACCACATTTCCTTCTTAGGTCCCCAACTGCTTCAAGGTTCTGCCAAGGTTTATTAGTTCTCTGTGATGCTGTTTATACCTTTGTTTCTTCTACCACAACTACAGATGATATCTGTGGAGTCTTACATTAAGATTTTTGATTTCTGAGCCACACTGCCTGACTCAAGGGCCCAAGCCCTTTCACTGTACACTGAACATCCCCCAGGGATCACTTCTGGGCCAGAGTTTCTCTGCATAATTAGAGGAGACATTTTATAACAATGGCGAGTGGGAATGGAGTGTGGACTAGAGCCATTTTTGGGCTGGCATCTCTCAAGAAAGAGCAGATGGAAGATAATGGACAGAGCCCTTGCTAGTTTATGAAATTAAGGTCAAGTGTTAGGGTAGGGGCTGGGGTTCAGTGGTAGAGCATTTCTCTAGCATGCATGAGGTCCTGGGTTTTGGTTCTCAGCACTGCATTAAGTAGAGTTCAGAGATATCTGGAAAACGTATATGCCCTCAGTCCAGGGTCTGGATACATAGCTTAGCAGTAGAACATTGGCCTAGCATGTAAAAGGCCTTGTTTGTTTGTTTGTTTGTTTGTTTGTTTTAAAGGGTCAAGAAGATGGATCAGAGAGTAAAGGTACCTGCAACCAAGACTGATGACCTGAGTTTGGTCCCTGGGATCTACATGATAGAAATTAAGAACCAACTTCTCTGACCCCTATTTTTCTACACAACACACGTGCTACACACACACACACACACACACACACACACACACACACACACACACAGAGAGAGAGAGAGAGAGAGAGAGAGAGAGAGAGAGAGAGAGAGAGAGAAAGTTTTTAAATGTAACTTTAAAAAGCTCAGATTTTTGCTAACAGTCTCCTGTTACCCAAAGTGGTTTCCTACCTTTTTCACAAACCAGAGCCTGCATCTTACAATAAAAATTCTTTGGACCTAAGAAACTGGTAGGCACCTTGTGTTCACCTCTGCTATTGTTGAACTCTGCAAATGCCATCTACGCATGTCCTTGGCATGCCATGAAAAGGAGGTTGGGAGGCCAACATAGCCCTGGCATAAGCCTGAATGTGTTTTACACCAAAGAAAGTCCCGTCTAGTGGATCAGAGAAAAGAAATTAGGCAGGGCCTTTGTTTTCCAAGAGCCCCTGGCTAGCACTGCAAGCACAAAACAAACACTGTATTGGTGCCTCAATACAGACTTCTTGTTTGTATTCTTTCTCCGCCTACTTCCAGAAGTAGAAAAGCATCTCTTGTGTTTTATTTGTATTTCCTCATGCCTGGCCCCTCCCACTCTTTGTTCTTAAAGGTACACACTCTGTGGATCTCAGGCCTTTGGCCTTAGGCAGTACTTAAAGGAGCAACAGCCTCCGAAGGGGCTCCACACATCAAAACTTTGAGGACCAGCCTTTGCCCTGTCTTTGACCCAACCTCATCAAAGGGCTCTTCAATGGGCCTAAACATTGTAAACAATGTTTACAACATTGCTGGAAGGTATTGATCCCTCACTTGCTAAACTACTAGATTACATTCCTAAAGCCAGCTCCCAAGGTCTGTTCCCTTATTTGGCCACTTCCCTATGCCTGACTACAACACCAGGCTTCAGTAATCAAAATTCATACTTTAGCTACACTGGCTAACAGGTCCAATTAGGACTTAACAACTCATCCGAACATAGACTTCCCCTTTTTCCTCCTTAAAAACCAACTCCTGCAGAAACACCTACTACTGTCTTTGTCAGGTCCAGAGGCAGACACCCACTGGCACCCCCAGATACCCCTCTCAGGTAATAAATATCCTTTGTGCTGAGAATTTCAAGTTTGGATGTATTCTGCATAGACTCAGGAGCTCCTTATTCATCACTGTGGCTCAGCAAAAGTATCCAGCTCTCTGCCCATTGCCCCACACAGCCATCTGCCCATTGCCCCACACAGCCATCTGCCCATCTTGAGTTTTTATCCATTGTCAGTGGGATCCTGTCAATATTTCTGTCTCACATAGCTCAGGCTATGACCTTGCTAGATTTGAAGTGAATAAATTTAGCATTTGGATGTAATTGAAGAAAGCCAGACCATTAATTACTATTAAATTATATTGGGATGTAATACAAAAATTATTGAAAAGTGGCTTTAGAAATGCAATTTCATTTTTTATTGCATACTTAGCAAATCTAGAGAAGGTAGCTTGTGACATGGCAACTTGGTCCCTGCCATGGGAAGGAGGAACAGCAGGCTAAGATCTGCTGGGGATTGAACCCAAACTTTGGTCATGCTAGGCCAGCACTATTCCACTGAGTGATACACTGGTGTCCTATTATTTACTTATTTGCACACACATGTTTGGGTGTGTGCCCAAATGGTCAGAGAGGACTACTTGCTGGAGTTGGTTCTCTCCTTCTACAATGTGAGTCCTTAGGATTGAACTCAGCTTGTGTGTCTTGGCAGACAGTGCCTCATCTCTATGCAGGGGACTAGGACAAGCCACTTTAATGGCTCCTTCATTTTTATTTGTATGTATTTTTTGTTTTAAATATTTATTTTTATTATCTTTAAATTATGTGGACACACATGCATGTGGGTGCGGGTGCTCTTGGAGGCCAGGATCCTTTGGAGCTGGAGTTACAGGCGGTTGTGAGCTACATTGTGGGTGCTGAGAACCAAACCCTGGTCCTCTGCAAGAGCGGCGAGTGCTTTTAACCACCAAGCCATTGCCCCCATCCCTATTCATTTGTTCTTGAGGCAGACTCTCATTCTGTAACCCTGACTGGCATGGAACTCATTATGTAACCCAAGTCAACTTCCAGCTCACGGCAGTGTTCCTGCCTCCCAAGCGCTGGGATCATGAGTGTTAGCCAACATATGAAGATGTCTGATAGGTTCTTTTGTAATGATCCAGTAATCCTAAATGTTCCTCTGAATTCTATGAGCCACTCCAGCAGACTAACAGAAGTTGAGAACCGGGTTGTAGGAACCCTGGCTTAAAGCTTGTAAGTCAAAAGCACAAAGAGAACAGCCTAGGGCACAGCTAGGCTCTGAACTGCGTGAGGATAGCAGTCTGGGGAATTGAGCCTGTAGAGTCGGACCAGAATCAGGATGCAACAGAACCAGAGGACAACTGTTGCAGGCAGGATTGCTTGCTTGGTGCCTGTGGGAGAAAACCCCAACATTTGGTCACAAAGTTTTTCTTCCTGTGGTTGTTGTGTAAGAGTAGAGGAACCGGGTTTGTTTACGCCTGTACATTGTCCTGAGCTTTCACTTTGTGTGCTACCTTGTGCAACAGTTCAGCCTGTCACAAAAGACTTCTGTTTGCTCTCTCATCACACGTTAGTCTTGTCAACTTCGTAAACAGACATATGCCATTTTAACAATAGGCTGATTTGCAGTCTTGTTTGAGGGAATGTTCTGATGGTTTCTATGTCTACTAAGTCCATTAGATATAAAAACTCATCCATTTGGAAAGCGAGATCTTGCTCTAGGAGGAAAAAAGCATTTCAACACTAGAGTAGTCTCTGTGGTTTGTTTAAAAATGACAGAAAAACAAACAAACAAACCAAAAGAAACTAAAACAATAAAATACACCTGTGAATGGCCTCTGGGGGTATAGCTC
Source organism: Rhabdomys pumilio (assembly GCA_030674055.1). Lineage (NCBI taxonomy): Eukaryota > Metazoa > Chordata > Mammalia > Rodentia > Muridae > Rhabdomys > Rhabdomys pumilio. The sequence goes on from JANHMN010000002.1 coordinate 43,353,506, forward strand.
AGTAGAAAACAAGTGCTTTAGATCATGTGAGACCTGAGTTCTATCCTAAGCACAAAGATAAATAAATAAGAAGCAAAGGAAAAGAAAGAGATGGGTATCTTTATATTCCTATATAAACGAAAAATTAACCATATATTTAGAAATAGGGATGAGAAAATTGTGAACCCAGTGTATCTGTCAGCGTTCTCCAGAGAAATGGAACCAATATTCTCAGTATAGAACCAATAGACTCAGTCTATGTACCTGTCAATCTGTCTGTCATGAGACTTCTAGGGATTTGCTCGTATCACCACAAAGGCCAAGGAGTCCCCACCATCTGCTACCTGCAAGCTAAAGCTCAGGAAACTTGGTGCAGTGACTCATTCTGAGTCCAAAGGCCGGAGAAACAGAAGAGCTTGGGTACAGACAAAGAAAAGGTGGATGGTACAGCTCGAACAGAGGAAACATGCTCTTTCCAGGCGGTCTTGTTCCCTCAGTGGGTTAGATAATGCTCACCTGAACTGTCAGAGACTGGCTGTCGGCAGCTCTACTTTACTCAGTCCACTGATAGAAGCTGGTTGGCCAGCTAGTGGTTGGATGCAGTTTACGTAGTCATGTACGAAGAGGCAAAAAGAAGGACTTAACTTTTCCGATGGCAAAGATTAAACTTGCCCCAAGGAACCTGATGCCCCTGATCAATAGGAGGTAGTCTGATGATATTGTCCCCTCTGTCCTTCTGATGATATTGTCCCCTCTGTCCTTCTGATGATATTGTCCCCTCTGTCCTTCTGATGATATTGTCCCCTCTGTCCTTCTGATGATATTGTCCCCTCTGTCCTTTTTTTTTTTCTCTCCTACCTAGTGTTTAGGGAGTTCGAAGGATGGAAGAAGAGAGGCAGAGAAAGGTGGAAGAAAAAGGAACCCACAAAGTAGCCAGAAGTCCCGCTAAGAGATACACCTGCCTGCCTTCTGGGATTAAGAGCATGTGCCACCCAGCCCAACTGACATTTTTTCTTTTTTTTAAGGGAAGGAATTCTGGAGAGATAGCTCAGTGGTTAAGAGCACATATGGCTTCTAGAGGACTGTTCTAAACCTTGTCGGATGCTTCACAACCACCGGTAGCTCCAGCTGTTTTTTTTTTTTCTTTTATGGATCTGTGTGTATGTGGTGTGTGATCTGTCAACAGCCTTCTGTTGAGGCACAAGGCCGTTCCTGGGTTTCTATGTAGGTTCTGGGATTCTAAAGTATTCTCATCACTGAGCCATGTCCCTCCCAACTCTGGTGTTTTATTTCTCATTTCGAGTCGAGGATCCATGCAGTCCAGGCTGGCCTTAGACATGCTACGTTGCTGCTGAGGAAGACCTTGAACTCCTGGCCATTCTACTTCCCACAGCCTGTGATGACGGATCTGTGCAACTCTACCTGGATGGTTTTTTGTTACTTGTGTTTCTGATGACGGATCTAAGACTTTATTCCCTTATTCAACATCATAAAGATTATTTTTATGTTTTGTTCTGAGAGTTTTATGGTGTAAGCACCATGATACATTGGGTTGTATATACCATGAGATGGTGCAAATTCATTATTCTGGAAGTTACCATCTACTTGACAGAGCACCATTTATTTGTTAAAAAGACAAGTCTTTCCCCTGGTCAGTGTTTCTCAACCTGCTTTGGGGAGTTAAAAGATCACTTCACAGGGATGGCATATCAGATATCCTGTGCACCAGATATTTACATTATGACCATCATATATAATTATATGTAAGCAAAATTATAAAGTAGCAATGAAAATAATTTTATGGTTGGGTGTGACTGCAACAGGAGGAACTATATTAAAAGGTCAGGGTTGAAGCATTAGGAAGGTTGAGAACCATTGCCCCTGGTGATTGTAACACCCTTGTTGAAAATCAGTTGACAGGAACTGAGAGGGCTTTCTGGACACTCAGTTCCATTCTGTTAATATCTAGCTTTATGATACTATCTTTTAAAATATCTTTTTAAATAATATTTCTCCTGTAGGATTAATGTATCCCATGCTGACTGCAAACTTGCCATGTGGCTGAGGGTGACCTTAAACTTCTGATTCTCCTGCTTCCACCTCCTGAACGATGGAACTAAAGCATGTACCGCCACACCTCGTGTATGGAGAATACACTGGGGAATCAGACTCTCTTAGTTACCTAAACTTTCTAACAGGTTTCATAATTTTTTCATTTTCTGGATAGTTTTGGTTATTCTGAGTCTCACATTTCTTTATAAATGTTAGGAGCAACGCACCAATTTCTGAAAAAAACAAGAGGAATGTTGGCCTATTTGTTTTATAATTCTTTTTTTCAAAGATTTATTTATTTTATGTATATGAGTACACTGTAGCTGTCTTCAGACACACCAGGAGAGGGCATTGAATCCTATTACAGATGGCTGTGAGCCACCATGTGGTTGCTGGGAATTGAACTCGGGACCTCTAGAAGAGCACTCAGTGCTCTTAACTGCTGAGCTATCTCTCCAGCCTCTGTTGGCCTACTTTTTAAGGCTACTTTATTTGGTTCTATTATCTTCCACTCTTCCACCCTGGGGGGTGGGGGGGAAAGGAGGTGTAGCCCTGTTTAGACTACTTCCTACTGATTAGGGGCATCGGGTTCCTTCAGGCAAGTCCAGTCTCTTGTCAGGGTATCTCCAACCAGCAATCTGTCAATAGGAAAAGCAGCAGCAGGAACCAGCATTTTCCAGCATTTCCCAGTGGGGAGAACAGCAGGAGGAGGAGCAGCTGCCCCAGATCCTCTCAGAGCCCTTGCATTTATACCTCTCAAGAGTCCTCAGAATTCAAACATAAACTATTGGCAACTGGCAAAAACCACATTCCTCCTAGAGTACAAGACAATCATAGTTATCAGCTTTGGACAACTAAGCAGTCCCATATCCCAGACCTGGGATTAAAGCAAAACATATTCATATAACATAACTGGGTTTTTAAAGAAACCGAAATTCTCACTATAGAGGCAAAAAAAAAAAAAAAAAAAAAAAAAAAAAGCTGCTGCTACTGCTACTGAATTGCATTGGATACATAGAAGTAGAAATCAGGGGTTGTGAGATCCTAACGCTATCTAGTCATCAGATCCACGAGCATGAAAAGCCTTTCTGACTATTTGGTTCCCAGTTCCTTTCAATGAGATCTCACAGCTTTTTAACGTAAACATCTTGTACTACTTTTGTTAAACTTATTCCTAAACATCTTATTTGTTTTGATGTCATTGTGAATGGCATGTTTTATTTCATTTTCCAATTATACATAATAGGAGCACAGAAATACATCGAAGCCAAGTGTGGTGGCATAGGCCTGTAATCCTGTGGGGCACATGGACAGTGCCACCAGACGGGCATAAGAACTGGTGAGGTGGAGTGGGCCCAAACAACTCCAGTAATCTCAGAGATCTGAGATGGCAAGAGAGGGGCTGCTCCCTCCCCGCCTCTAATGCTTGCAGCCATGACCCCCAACTGAGGTGACCATAGGCACTCAGTCCCAGTAGCACAGCACCTGGAATGCATCTCCATGCCCGTGAGGCATCTCAATAGCCCTAGCCTTCAACCAATGACCTTCCCTTCCTGGATATGCTCAAGCCCTTCCCCCAAATTATATAATCCCTGGTTCACACCAGATTAAGCATAGGCATCCAACTCCGTCCCCAAATAAGGCAATATGAACAAGTAAAAATTACCTCAGAGAGCTGCCTCATTAGAGATCACCCCGGGGAAAGCCTCCAACTAAATGAGCCACCACACTAACAGCTCCTGAAGAAGGTCTTCTCTCTTCTCCCACCGTTCTGGCACTTGGCTCCCAACCTAAGCACAATCCTGCCCATCCTGGCCTCTGCTTTCCCCTTCTGGCCTGGTGAGCAGTGGTTCTGAGAGAGATTTATTCTATGAGTTCTGTGACTCTAAGAACCCTGACTATACACCTGGATATGTTCTTTCACATTATTATACTTTTTTTTTGATCGAAGATTAATAATTTAAAAAAGAAAATCTTTCCAATCATCTCCAGTTTGGATCAGAGTTTGGGACTACTACAGATACAAAATGAACTGACTCCAGTTAAAAACTCTGAGCCTGGGGGCTGGAGAGATGGTTCAGCACTAACTATTCTTCCAGAGCTCCTGAGTTCAATTCTCAGCAACCACATGGTGGCTCACAACCATCTGTAAAGCAATCAGATGCCCTCTTTTGGTGTGTCTGAACACGACTACAATGAACTTATATACATAAAATAAATAAATAATTCTTTAAAAAAAAAAAAAACCTCTGAGCCCATTGAACCATTATTCTGACCCAATATATCTTTCTTTTCATGTCCTAGAACCTGCTCTCATTAGATATAGAAGAAAAGCGTATAAAAACGCCCCACATTCAGCTACAGGAAGACTGAAGACCAGAGAGGCCCCCCTTACAGAAGAGAAATAGGTCATTCTACTTGCCTAATGCATTTAGTAAGTGCACTTCTGGCTACCCTGTATCTAGATACTAATGTGCGTGCCTTTAATTTGGCACCAGCTTCCCCAACAATAGCTTTTGCAACTGGGGTTTCTCAGAAGACAGGAAATGAAGCAACCTGAGCTTGGGCAGCCAGAAGCCTCATCTGTGTGCTCATGGCAAGGTAGCTTGAAAGGCTGATGAGAGGCTAGGGATGTGGCTTAGTGGGTAGAGTGCTTGTCTAGCATGTATAGGCCTTGGGTTTGATGCCTCGCACCACAAAAAAAAAAAAAAAAAAAAAAAAGATGATAACAAGTGTGAAATCAAATGAATTTAAAAGTTGGTTTCAACATCCAACCATGAAACTCTGAAAGTCCACATGGTGACTAAGCTTTGCATGCCTACTCAGAGCAGCAAGGACAAGGTGAGTTGACATGATAAGCTGAGGTGGTCTAGGAGGTCTCAGGTTCTATATGTATAATCTATCTTCTATATCCTTGGAGTTGTTTTGAAATGCTTTCTGAAATTATAACAAATCTCTTTGCTGGCACACCTAAAATTATGTACAAGGAAAGCAAGACAATTAACGTGATATACCTTGCATTTCTATATATGTGTATCAAACAGGACCTTAGATATATTTTAATGTTGTTTTTCCCCAGGTAGTTATCTGTAATATCAAGGAGAAAAAATTATCTGGTAGGTTAAAATGTTTTTTATTTTTAATTTAGAAAGAGTCTCCTGTATCTTTGGCTGGATTGCTGGATTTGAACTCACTGTGAGCAGAGGAAAACCTCAAACTTTGGATCCTCCTGCCCTGGCCTCTCTAGTCCTGGGGTTGCAGGTCTGTGCCACCACACCTGCTTCATGCAGGAAAGGGCTCTTCTGACTGAGATTCATTTTCAGACCAAGTCATAATTTTAAAATTAATCATATAGTTTAAGAAAAATGAAAAATAAAAAGCAGAAACAAAAAAATATGCAGTGATAGAGATTGGACCCAGGGCCTCACAGAGGCTAGTCAATACCCACTCAGCTCATAAAAACAAAAGAAAACAAAGCACAAAACAAAACAACCTTTTTATGTTGCCTTCCAAGACTTCTCCTGCCCAGGCTCTGACAATACCACCTTCACACGTGAACTCTCTCCTAGTCCGACTCAGACTCTTGACACTACTCTGAGCCACCGTTACTGCTTCACATCTACACCCCCATCCCCACCCCCGCACAGGCTCCCATTTTCCTCCCTGGAACATCCCTCAGTGCAGGAATGGGGACAGGCTCTGGTGCCCCCTCATGCTGAGCCATTCTATTAAATGACTGTCTCCTTTCTCTCCCCAGGTTTTAAGGCTCCATACTGAGCCACATCACATAGAAGTCCACCTCAGTTTGCTTAGCAGATAATCTTTCTTGTGTAACTCTGTGGGTCCCAATTTGTGTTATCTGTAATTGGTTTGCCCTATTTTTAGACTTACATGGTTTGGGATTTCATGAAGGGCTATATTTTCTGTATCCTTTAGTTTCATCCTGGGATTTCTTCACTGGCTAGACTTCAAAAAGTGTTTCAGTATAAACTTATACATGTTTGAAACTGATTTTAAAAAAAATGGCAGGGGCTTTAGAGAAATGGCTCAGCAGTTAAGAGCACTAACTGCTCTTCCAGAGGTCCTGAGTTTAATTCCCAGCAACCACATGGTGGCTCAGAACCATCTGTAATGAGATCTAATGCCCTTTTCTGGTGTGTCTGAAGACAGATACAGTGTAATCATATAAATAAAATAAATAAATAACTTTTTTAAAAAAGTGCACACATGTGCGCGCACACACAGTGCAATGCTAGAAGTTTCTGTCTTACTTTTTGATCTCATTGAAGTTGTGTATCACTGATTTGGCTAGATTGGCTGGCCAGCAGGCCCAGGGATCCTCCTGTCTCTGACTCCACAGTACTGGGATCATAGGCATGTGTTGTTATATCTGGCTTTTTGCTGTGTTTTCTTTACCTTTATACATAAGTGGAAAGTTAGTTGGTATAAAACCGTTGGATCATACTAATTTCTCTTTTGGACAGTAAACATCACTCTGTTATGCTCTGGCATGAACCTTTACTGTAATTTAGGTTGGAACTTCTCTTTACAGGAGTAGCTATTCCTATTGTAAGAGACCGTTCTTTTCTGCCTATAGCCCTATAGGGTTAGTTACTTAGCTTGTAAAATTCAGTCACCTCCCATTTGTGACTGTCAAGTTCTAGTAGCTGTAAGGATAATTATTATCACAGGAATGATCCGAGTGTGAAGGTATTTTATCCCCTTTGTTAGTTCAGGTCTTGGGTACTAAAAAAACTTTGTGAATGACTTTTATTTTGTAAGCATGTGTGAGTGTGTGTAACACATGATAAAGCAGGCTGAGATGAAAACGGCCATTGTACAGTATTAACCCACAAGTCAAACTGCCATTTGTTCCACTGGGTCTTTTCACAAAACACCACCTCAGCTGAGCTTGTCGACCATTTACCTTCCCCCATAAGAGAGTTCAATTTGGGTCATGGAACCCTCACCAGAGTATCCAGCTGCCCCCATCAACCAGCTGTATGAGATTCTGTCTTAATTCAGTACACAGAATGTGGTCTTGAGGGACAGGTTAGAGGACATAAGGAAGACAGGACTAGGAGAGGAGGCTCCATCTGGGCAGCTTCAGAATGCCATTTTTCCTGCTAGATAAAGACTTTCTATTGTGGCCTTTTGAGGACGGAGCACTCAGACCTGTAAGTAACTTCCCACCCATTGCTTTATAAGTAAGCCCAGTAAAACTCCTTGGTTCCACAGAGTGAACTTTGGTAATGCTGTACCTGGGTTTGTCAACAGAACCTTGGGCAGAGGAGTAGATGATTCTTCTGTCTCCCTGTGGAAAGGGATTCGAGCAACACTTGGCATATAGCTGCCAGGATCCAACAAAACTGAAGACGAGTTTAGGAAGGATATTAGTGTCCCGATGTGGGAAATGAGACAAACAACTGAAGGGACATTGTGTGAAGAGGGGTGGGGTAATTCTGAGGACATTTTGACATGGTGGACTGTCCCTATAGGGTTTGTAGGGGTAGTGGCAGGGATCTAAAACATGCAGGGGACAGTGAGGCATTAAGTAAGGGATGCTATAGGGACATAGGGATGATGTCCTTAGTATTGGCCTTGGAGTTGGCAGGTAATTGGATAAAAGAGAGGAAGAAATGGAGGTGTTGTTCTTCTATTTTTCATGGCTAAGGGGGCCAATAAGGGAAGGGTCCCAAAGGAGACCAATAATATAGAGTCTGTTCCAGGACCACAAAGCATGGAATCCTTGGGACAAGGCAGGGAGAATAACCCACAGTGACAGGAGACACATCTCAGGCCTTACCTTTAATGCAGAGAAAAGATCTATGGGGTAGGATGCTGATGGAGGTCTTAACAATGGTCTGGTGCAGATCATGGTACCAGAACATCTGGCATCAGAGCTGTTGGAGCGAAGGAAAGACTTTCTTACCTTTTTTGGTTTTGTTGAGACGGGGATGTGTGTGTGTGTGTGTAGCTCCAGCTGTTCTGAAATTTGCTCTGTAGACCAGGCTAGCCTTGAACCACCCAGCTAAACTTTTCTTTTTAGATTTCTTAAAAATTATTTCATATATATGAGTGTTTTTGTCTGCATGTATGTCTGTACATCACATGCATTCCTGATGCCCACGGAGGTGCCATGGTGCCATAATAAATATCCATGTGCATGATAGGGCTTGAACTTGGGCCCTTTGCAAGAACAAGAGCTTTTAACCATTGAGCCAACCCTTCTGCACTCACTAAGAAAGACTTTCACACAAGCCATGAAGGAGCCCTTCACGGCCTGGCTTTTGAGGCTGTGGGGCATGGAGACACACGGGATCGGTTTGGTGTTACAAAAGCAAGAGCTGAGGAATATAGCTGCACTTCCCTCCTTGAAACAAAGGCTACAAGGTAAACCCTGATGGATCTGTTCATATGAGCCATCAGGGAGAGACACATGGTTATCTCCAGCTGAGGTGCTCCTGAAATATTGGGGACTGGAAAGCAATAGACAAGCAGACACTACTGAGGGAAGTGAGTACGTAGGAATTGTTATCTGATGCCCAGTTCACATGCCCAGACAAGATTGTGATTATGGGAGACCTAAGAAAGAAACTGAGTTAGTGAGGACTTGAAATAGGTAAGGAACATGGATGGCGGTGCTAAACCCCTTAGTTGGGCAGGATGTTTATGACGCAAGATACATTTCCTTCCGGCAGAAGATTGTGCTAGGCTGGAGGTGGTTTGCTCAGCCAGGGCTTCCCTAGCATCCACGAGTGGATAGAGAGACAACAGCTGTGGCTACAGTCATGTGCTGACCTAGGGCCTCTTGGACCCAGGGATCCAGTGGGTACCACAGGCGACAGCAAACTCTAGTTCTTCCTGACCTGGGAGGGCACCAGCATCTTGAGCCAGTCTCATTGAGTTCACCAGAGTAGGAAACACACAGGAAGTTCCCATGGAAGAGCTCCAGGACAGAGATGTGAATGACTTGGAGAGAATGACTGGGTATTGTGGAGAGCTAAGTTAGTGCCTGCTCTCCGTGCAACTGTATCCAGCATTGATCTGTGGAGGAATCAATGGACGTAAGTGAAAGGAGTCTTTTCGTGCTGTATTAGACGTCGATGATGTTTGACTTCGGTATCTTTTTAGTTTCAGCCTTCTGTGATCACTTGACACTTGCTTGGAACAGATGGCAATGGGCTTTCAGAGTGCTGGGTTATCTTTATAACCCACTCTTTTCGATGCGATAGTGGGCTCGGGACCGCAACATTGTTCTGCCCGTCCTCTGTATAGAGGTTTCACTACACAGAGATATCATGATGCTAACCTTTCAGTGGACATAGTGACTGTCCGCCTTCCCTCATGGGAGGAGAAATGAGGCGAAGTGTCACGGGACCCTCAACTGAGTAACAGTGAAATAGAAGCCCATTTATTTTCCAAGAATTATAATAAACAATCTGTAGGATAAAATGTTGTTGTTTGCCTTTGTTTTGTTTTTGAGACAGAGTTTCTCTGTGTAGCCCTCGAAGTCTCAGAATTCACCCTGTAGACCAGGCTAGCCTCAGACTTAGATATCTGCCTACCTCTCTGCCTCCCTAGTGCTGGGATTTAAAGGCTGTGCCACCATGCCCAAAGGAGAGTCCATGCTTTAAGAAGTCAGATTTGTAGTTCCTGTGATAGTGTGTTCTTTATAGTATCATGCTGTTTAGCAACCATCCGGTTTCTCTTTCTCAGTCATTGGGTGTTCCCAAAGGCACTTTGTTTAACCTAGTTAAAGCAAAAGTCACTGCTTTTCCCTCTCCTGACTTTTTCTGCCTCTCAGTCCAGAAGTTGCTCTTGCACCATTCCTTAGCTCAAGGTGTCACCAGTTGTCAACGCTTTTTTCTTCTCTTTACCACAACCCCTGGGACTTGTTCCTTCTCCAACATTACCCCAACTCAGCCTCTTATTACTGGGGACCTGGAACACTGCTGCTGATGTAGTGTCTGGTTCCCATCCGCCTGTCCTCGTCCTCCTGTCTTCTCTCCTCTCATATAGAGACCCAGAGCCATTCTGAGGCTGAGGTCTTCAAATTCTCCTGGAAGCAAACTGTATTCATAAAACTGCTTGAGCATAAATCTCTAGCATATTTATGTATTTTGTAGTCATGTTCCTGGATAACTAGACATATATTACAAAATAGATACAAATATATATTAGTATGAAATTTAAAGGAAATAAAAAGTGAACACCCTCTCCCACCCCTAGTACTGGGGAGTAAACCCAAGGCCCCTAATAATCTATGACTGAGCTATATACCCATTCTGTTTTTTTATTTACAATTTTGAGTTTTTAAAGGTCATAAGCTGTTTGTTTTTCTTATAATTGAAAAGCATCTGCTATTTTCAAAACATAGTGGCTTACCAATTTGTGAGGCTTACCAAGTGTAATTCACATATATGCTTCTAATTTCAGGTCATTTCTAAAAATGGGTTTTGACTGCCATTATAGCCCAAAAGGATATTCTTAACTACAATTGTCAAATGCACCCAAAGTGCATTACCAAATCCCCAACCTTGAGTTCCGTACAACAGTTATACAAGGTCTTACTGTACTCAGTGAGCCCAGCATGTACACCTGTAATTCCAGAACAGAGGTCTGTTGTTCTGTTGCTTTGATTGGCAGTGCTGAATTGGAGCTTAGGCAAGCATTTGTCTGCTGAGCTACACCCTCAGCCCTTCCAGCTTTCAATTCACAGCAATGAAGGAAAAAAAAAAAAAAAGAGGAGGATTAATTATGGTGTCACTGGCAGCCGTGTTGACAGAAACACCCATTCCCAGAGGCAACTTCAGTTTTTGCAGCATAATACCCCAGTAACACAGGCACCCCTCTTCCAAGCAAATCACAGAACTTTCTGTGTGATTCAGGTTTATGACATCATGTAGATAGCAATCCTCGTTGCCTCAAGGGTCCTCTTGCTCTTCGGAGTTCTCAGAGCCTGCTGCTCTACCTTCCTCAGTAAGATCCCTTTAGTAAATTCTGTCTCTCCTTAAGTAAGCTTGACTGGTGTCTGTTTCTTGTGGCTAAGAAAAGATTAACTTTGCATTTCCATTGTGACCGACATAGTAACACAGTGTTAGTTGTCATAAAACTGAACAACAACAACAAACCCTTAAAAGAATTCATACCTATATAGTGGTTTATTAAAACATCATAACTATATTAATATTGTATTTAATGGTGAAATATTGAAGCCTTTTCCTTAGAAGAAGGAACAAGGACTCGCTTTGGCAGCTCATATACTAAAGTTGGAACAAGACAGAGATTATCATGGCCTCTGTGCAAGGATGACATGTAAGTTTGTGAAGCATTCCATAATTAAAAGCTAGGTGTGGTGGCCTGCCCATCAGTCAGGATACCTAAATGAAGAAAAAGAAATGAATACAAGCCATCCAAATAAGAAAAAAAGCTATAATTTCCTCTATTTGTAGATAACATGGTCTCATCTTTAAATAGACAAGCCCAGGGTATCCACTAAAAATCTAGAATAAGTTCAGCAAAGCTACATAAAACAAGAGATCCATTGGTTGTATTTTACAAAGAATTCTGCTTTTCAGATAGTATCTTGTTATGTAGCCCAGGCTAGCTTTGAATTCTCAATTCTCCTGCTTTGGTGTCTAAAATGCTGGGATCATGTGGTCTCGTGTTCTGCTTCTCCTCTGACAGGGTGCCCAGGCACTGCTGTTACACTGGCTAGGAGAAGGCAGGGAGGATGGGGAATTCACAGTCTGAGTTTCCCCTCATATATATATAATATAATTTATATATTATTTTATAATATATTTTTATATAGTTTATACAATCTATATTATTATTTATATATGTATGCTACATATTCATATACAGTTTATTTATATATAAATTCCATATAAGTATGTACATGTACACACTATATCTATATCTATATCTATATCTATATCTATATCTATATCTATATCTATATCTATCTATCTATGTAGATAGATATATGGAATTTATTAGAATTATTTACAGGTTGTGGTCCAGCCAATCCAACAATGGCTGCCTATGAACAGATAGTCCAAGAATCCATCAGCTCTTCACTCAGTCCATGAAGCTGGATGTTTCAACTGGTCTTTAGAATATTATGAAATCTAAAGTAAAGCTGTAATACCAGTGAAGGGATGGGCTTGCTAGGGAGAACAAAAGCAAGGCTTTCTTCTTTTATGTCCTTTCTATAGGCTTCCAGAAAAAGGTGCGTCTCAGATTAGAGGTAGTCTTCCCACTTCAAAAGAATCTGGGTTGAAGGTGTGTCTTCTCACCTCAAAGATCCAGTTAGAAGTGGATCTCACTTCAAATGATTAAATTAAGCAAAAATCCCTCACAGGTGTGCCCATCCAGTTTTGAATTTTAGTTATTCCAGATATAGTCCAGTTGACAACCAAAATAGCTATCACACCAGGTGTGATTATTAGGAAAGGAGCTGAATTTATTTTGAGGCTATGTCCTCCATAAATTTTTAGTATAAAAGACCTTGAAACATAGGTAGCAGACATTCGTCAGGGTGCTTCTGGGTCCTCATGCAGCAAAGTCCAAAATCACCTTTGCCCTGGGCAGCTGAGTTTTAGAACTTTTTCCAGTGTGGTTAAAACACATACAATTTAGACTTCACCTTTCCAACTGTGTTTAAGTATATGGATCGGTGACGTTAAGTCTGTGTACCTTGTTGTACACACCTCCCTACCACTCTCTTCCCAGATTCTTATCATGTAAAACTGAAAGTTTATTCCTGCTAAACAACTTCCCCCTCCTGGACTCCACTCTCCAGACTCTCCACCTCTGTGAATTTAACTACTCCAGATGGATGCCATGTTCTGGGATATGACTAAATTATTTTACTTAGAGTAAACACCCCTCAGGTTCAACCCTGTAGGAACATATGCTAGAATTGTCTTCTCTTTTAGGGCTCATGCCCCACCGTTTGTATCTAACACATTGTGTTGTCCCTGTCTTTTTACTATTGAGAATAGTCATGCTATGAACCCAGATGCATAGATATTCTTTTTAAACTGAACAATAATTTATATACAATCAAATGTATGGATTTCTTTCTTCTTCTTTTTAATTTTTTTGAGACAAGGTTTGAGGTAGCCAAGGCTGGACTTGAGCTCCTAATCTTCCTGTCTCTGACTTCTCAGTGCTTATATTACAGGCCTGTGTTGCCATGCCCAACTAAAACAAACACATGAACACTTTGATGAGCTTTGACGCATAGCACACATATATTGATCAATGTAACTGTCACCCAAATTACACTACAATATATCTAAATTATCCTGGGAAGCTCCTTGTGCCTGTTTTCAGTCTATATTCTCTCTTAAACAACCACTGCCCTGACTTTTTTTTTTAAGAATTTTTTTTAAAATTTTACATGTGTTGAGTATTCTGTCATTGTCTTCAGACACACCAGAAGAGGGCATCAGATCCCATTACAGATGGTTGTGAGCCACCATGTGGTTGCTGGGAATTGAACTTAGGATCTCTGGAAGAACAATCAGTGCTCTTAACCTTTGAGTCATCTCTCCAGCTCCATCTCTGTTCTGACTTTTATACCATGGATAAGTTATCTTGTTAACTTGATACAAGTGGAATTACAACAGCATGTACATACTTGCTTGTGTCTGGCTTCTTGGACTCAGTTTAATTTTTTTTTTTTGATTCAGCTTCATGGTTATAATTCACTCTTCTTTGTTGTACACCATTTTAAAAACTCAGTCTCATTGTGTCGGCTTCCAGGTGGAGAATATTACAAATAAACCTAAACGTATGTTTTACTACTGAGCTACATACATCCCCAAACACTCCTGTAGGTCTTTTTTTTTTTTTTTTTTAGGTGTACTTATTTTATTTTTAAGGTATAAGTGTGCCTGCATGCATGTATGTGCATTGTGTGTGTGCCTGGTGGCATGGGAGGTCAGAAGAGAGGCTAAAAGAGTTTTAAAATATTTATTTTTAAAATTATGTGTGTGCCTATATATGTACATGCCCACAGAAGTCAAAGGCGTTGGATTCCCAAGAGTTGGAGTTACAGGTAGTTGTGAACTTGACATGGTTGCTGAGAACTGTACTTGGGACTTCTGCAACAGCACTATAGGCTCCAGATAGAAGTTCTGAGTAGTACATGCTACAACTATGAAGCCTTCTCTCCAGGCATCCCCCCTTTTTTTGGGAGAGAGAGGATCTCGGATAGCCAAGTCTAGTGCTGAACTCACTCTGTAGTCAAGGATGATCTTGAACATCTGATCCTCGGGCTTCTACATTCCAGGTTCTAGGATTACCACCATTCAACACCATGCCTGGATTCATGCAGTGTTGGGGCTCAGACCCAGGGTTTCATGTATGGTACACAAGCGCTCTACCAATTGAACTACATTTTGTGATTGGACCTATGCTCACCTGACCTCTGATCATTTAGTGCTTTCAAAACCTTTTCCATTCTTGAAACAACCACCAGAAGTCTTGGAGTATCCTGATAAAGTAGTCCAGTGATTTTTGTTAGCCAATAAACCATCCCTTTTAGAAAAAGTAATTCCATCTTCGATTGCTACCTCTACTCATCGACAACCATGGTGGCTACCAGAAATTGAGAAAGAGAAGAACAGCATTTATGATTAGAAAAAAGAGTCACCCAAATTTACGACTTGAAACAAGGGCATGATATGTTGCATAGGCTGGCCTTGAACTCTTGAACCTTCTGTCTCAGCCTCCTGAGTGCCAGGTTTACAGGTGTACGCCATCACCCTCAGCTCCAGGAACTTTTTTTTTTTTTCTGGTTTTTCGAGACAGGGTTTCTCTGTGTAGCAATTTCTGTGTAGCTCTGGCTGTCCTGGAACTCACTCTGTAGACCAAGCTGGCCTCGAACTCAGAAATCCGCCTGCCTCTGCCTCCCAAGTGCTGGGATTAAAGGCATGCGCCACCACCGCCCGGTGGGAACTTTTTTAAAGGAGGGAAAATGTCTGCACCCAGTCATTCCTTAAGGGAGAAACATAAGAGTAACAGGAATGTTCATTTTTAGTTAGTAAAATTTCAATTTATAATGTAGAAGGAAGTTATTTTAATTTTAGCATATAGGTAAGAGTTCATGTCATTCTCAAAATAACATTTTATCAAGCTTTTTTTTTTTTTTGGCTGAGAAGATACCTTCATCTTTCTTTATGGTGTTTGTGGTAGATTGAATAGGCATGGCTCCCACATATTTATGTGTTTAAATGTTTGGCCCACAGGAAGGGGCAATATTAGGTGTGGCCTTGTTGAAGAAATGGTCTCACTGCTGGGGAGGACTTTGACAATTCCTCTGCTCACCTCTGCCTGGTGTGGGGGTGATTCTGATGCTTTGATCAGGAATCTGCATGTGATTACTGAAGGTCCTGCTGCCCAATTGGTTCTTGATTGATCAATAAAGATGCCAGCAGCTAATGGTTGGACAGAAGTGGAGGGACTTTCACATTCCCAAAGGCAGGCTAGAAGCAGTAGGAGGAAAGGGAAATCTCTATGCTTTTGAGGGAGACAGAATCAGATGTGAGATCTTGGGTGGAGTGACCATTGGCCACTTCCCAGGCGGGAGATTAGAAATGAAACTAAGCTGAGGGCAGATGTAGGGTGTTGAGCAAGAAGGTAACTGGGCAACTAAACTAAGGGTGGATTTAGAATGTTGAGCAAGGAGTAAAGGAAAAGGCCCGCTAGAGGCAGGATGATTAGAAAAGCCCAGCCACTGAACCACATTAGCTGAGGGAGGCTTAGAGAAGCCCAGCTGCTGAGCCATAAGGCAGGTTAAAATTGAACTCTGTGTGTGTGTGTGTGTGTGTGTGTGTGTGTGTGTGTGTGTGTGTGTGTGTGT
>JANHMN010000002.1:43369425-43382380 GCA_030674055.1 Rhabdomys pumilio
TGTGTGTGTGTGTGTGTGTGTGTGTGTGTGTGTGTGTGTGTGTGTGTCTTTCATCCACAGATCCAAGGGAACCAGGATGGTGGCTGGTAACATGGTCCAACCAGAGCTTAAAGCAGGGTAGTAGAAACTACTGCTATATTCTATGCTCAAGCTCTGTCCAGTGTGGAATCCAGTCTCCTCCTAGCCGCCTTCAGATCATGATGCAGAACTCTTGGTTCCTCCAGCACCATGTCTGTCTGCACAATGCCATGCTTCCCACCATGATAATAATGGATGGAGCCTCCGAAACTCTAAGCCAGCCCCAATTATTTGTTCTCCTTTTGTTGTAAGAGCTGCCTTGATCATGGTGTCTCTTCACAGCAAAGGAGCCCTAAGGCAGTGAAAGCCTCCAAGGTTCTAATTAATCTGACCCATGTGCTCTTCACTTCCATATGCCCAAATAGAGACCGTGCTTAACCAAGATCTGCTGGGTTAGCTTCTCTGTGGAAGAGAGACCTTGCACAGTACAACTAAGGACCAAGAAAATGGTAAGGACAAGGGGTAGGGAGCAGTGTGGGAAGCTAAGTTGGAGCCTTGGCTTTCAGTATCTCAGCTGCCTCTGGAAATTTGCTGCAATCTCTGCCAATCTTGTCTTATCTTTGGTTGCACTAGTTTCCCTAATTTTTTTATCTGGATTCATCATCTATTCTTTCCTCTCTTTGAGGATTTCCCATGTGTAAAGAGCAATGAAGTCCAATGAAGTCGTAATTACTTCCTATGAAGTACATTTGCAAGCCTCCTGCCCTGCTCTGTCTCTCGTGCTGGCTTGCGGAAGCTGGGTAGCTGCTTTCTCCGAGTCTCTGTGCATCACTTTTCTCCCAGACCTGTGACAGAGGTGGCTGCAGATTGTTCCTATAAATAGCATCAATTTCTTCACCTTCTGGTGCTTCAGCTTGTCCTCTTGAGACAGAGTCCAGCTGGCTGGGTATGAATGTGCTTATGCCAGCTGGATCTCAGCAAGCATTTTCATCAGTGTTGGAGGCTGCTGATATTATTGGCCGTGGGAAGGAATAGTGTTAGTAACTGAACTTTTTAATTAATTTATTTTTAAATCTTGGTGTGTGTGTGTGTGGTTAAGGGCTTGTGAGTTTTTCTCTGGGCTGTATATGCAACAGAGCACAGTTCTGATTTCTTGTCATCTTTTTAGTTGGAAAATGTCTTTGATCTTGGGTATGCTTTATTGTATCTGGGCAAGAAAAAAAAAAAACTCCACTTGGTACCATTTGGATTTGTTGCTACAATCTAGGGGCAGTCTCTGGCAAACCTATAAAATAAATATAAGACACAACTGAAGCTCTAACCTAGTTGTACTGAGTTCTAACAGCAAAGTCACATAGAAGACAAATCCATATCCACACCTATAAAAGCTGTAGAACTAAGTGTGGTGAATATCCACTGTAGTTACATCAGGAAATCAGCTCTGAGGCCAGTGAGATGGCATCATGCCCTGCAGGGTCAACCATTTTAAAGCACATGATCAAATAACATTCAATACACTCACCACTAGCTCTACAGAGCTCTAGAAAGTTTTAGCATCCTAAAAGGAAAGCCCACTTAGTAGTTATTTTCAGCAGTTTCAGTTACCATAGTGAACTGTTGGGGGTTGGTCTGGTGTTGCTATGTATTTAAATGCTAAATTCTGTACCCCAAGATCTGGTTGCCCTACAAGAAGCAAATTCCCATGTATACCAGCCTTTGTTGTGTAAACCTTGCTCCCCAATTTAAAACTATTGGTTAAGTAAAACTGGTAGCAGCCAATTACTGGGGAGACTAGAAGGAGGCAGGGCTTGGGTAACCAGGCTGGTGTTGCAGGTAGGGTCCACGAGAAGAGGAGAGGAAAGAAGGAGAGAAGGAGAAGAGGAGAGGAAGAGAGGAAGAGAGGAGAAGAGGAAGAGAGGAGGAGAGGAGGGGAGGAGAGGAGGAGAGGAGGAGAGGAGGAGAGGAGGAGAGGAGGAGAGAAGGAGCATGGAGGAGGAAGAAGACGGAGAGAACAGGAGGTCACCATTAGATGTGAGCGACCAGCAGCATGTGCCAGAGTAAAATGGACTCTGAGGACAAGCTGGTGGTGGAGCAGAAATAATCTGGGAAGACTCAAACAGCAAGTATTTGGGGAGCACAGCTGGGGAAATAGCCAGTCTAGAAAATTAGATTAGTGCTAGCCCCTCAGTAATTGCACAAAAACTAAACAAATAAATAAACCATAATCCAAGTCTCATTCATTTGAAGCTAGACAGGGATAGGAATAATTAAATTATTAACATGTTTTAAATCACATGCCATTCTGACAAATATGTTGGAATCCTACACTGTCCTGATCCAATCAGCATAGGATATGAATTATCCTTTGTCCAGTTTCCACAAGGTATATGTTACCTGCCTGTGAATCAATCGATGGCCACCCAGCTTATCAGATCTGCTGCTACAGTATCCCAGTGTTGGGTTCAAGTAACTTTTATTTAATAGTAGTCTCAGAACATGGGAGTAGGGACACTAGGAAAATACTTTAGTGAGGGAAGGAAAACAAAAAAAAAAAAGCATCCAAATGCTAGGCTGGGGAGATGGCTCAGTGGATAAAGTGCTTGTCATGCAAACGTGAGAACTTGAGTTTAGGTCCCAATACCCATGCAAGAACATACATCTACAGCATCGTATATTTACAACTCCAGTGTTGAAAGAGACTGAGGCAGAGGGATCCTGGATCTTATCTATGGTTTTAAGCACCTACCAGAGATTTAGGATCTATCTCTCAAGAATAAGGAGGACTACAGAACCATTGAGCTGTCAGTCTCCACCTGCCACTGAACCTGGTTTGGTTTGTAATTACATTGATTAATTCTAATGTATGTATATATAATGTATATAATGTATATACAACCAGGATGAGCACCAACACTTAGCAGAATTCTAGTCTTCTCTGAGGTTTCCTTACATAGAATTCTACACTTTGTCTAGATGATAGGCAGCTGTAATGACTATTCCTGGTTGCCAACTTGACTATATCTGGAATGAACTACAATCCAGAACTAGAAGACTCACCTATGATCCAGATCTTGAGGCTGGGAGGCACAAGTTTCTGACCTGGATCTTGGTGTGGAGATCTTGAGGCATAGTGGCTATAAATTCCAGGAGTCTAAGGCAAAGAGATCTCTGAGATCAAGGTCAGCCTGGGACGAAACAAGTCCCAGATCCAGAAGTGGTGGTACACACTTTTAATCTGGGCCATATTTTCTGCTGGAGACCTGCATAAGGGCATTGGAAAAAGGAAGATTTGTTCTTCTTCGCCTGCTTTCATTTACTTGCCAGCACATCTGTTGGATCTGCTTGCCTTGTGGGACTGAGCAACTACTAGATCCTTGGCCTTCCCATTCACAGCTGCCCATTGTGGGGGAGTTGGACTGCAGACTGTAAGTCATCATAACAAATTCCCATACTATATAGAGACTATCCATAAGTTCTGTGACTCCAGAGAATCCTGACAAGCATCCAAGACAATAATCCACTTTAGAAATATCAGAGTTCTGCTTTTCATGCCCCACCCACATAAGTACCCATGGCAACCGAGATCCTTCCCTTTTAGTAACCTCCTTGCTCTCTTCCTGAAGTCTACTTCCAGGGCTATAACTCCTAAGCAGCCCATCAAATCTTCTCTTGGGCCAGAACCTCACCTCAGAGTCAAAGGACTTAGAGAAATGCTGTCCTCAAAGCATAACAGGCAGTATTTCCTCATCAGAAGCAGCTGGGACTACCTGCAGGCACCCCTCAAGAGCCAGCCTGTCAATGTGCACGAGTGGAAGGAGAGCAGGAAGGGTCCCAAAATCCCCGCCTTCCTGCTGCTTATCCCGCTCAGGTGTAAGTAATTCTGCCCCAGTCACTGTGGCCTCATGGTCTCAAAGGTTCTTGTATATTTTAAGTATGAAAGATTGCCTGTAAGAGGGATTCCATCTATGCCTCATTGGGGAAGTCATTAACCTTACAGGGCTGAGGCTTTGGTGGTGTCACTATTTTAAAGGTACCCGAGATACTGCCAGAAACGCCTCACCCATGCTTTGCAAGTAAACTCAGGGGGGATCTTTATCCCTGTCTGCTGGTGGCGCCCTATGTGGAATAAGAAACTCTTTGTTACATTCCCCTGTGAAAAGGTCACCCAACTCTACCCTGTCCCTAAACTTCAGCTGTCACATTCTCAAGCCTCCTGGAGTATTTGCTTTTTAAAGACGTTTTTTTTTAGATTGGTTTATTTTATTTTATGTATGTGCATGTTTCACGCCCATGTATATGTGTGCATCATGTGCTTGCTTGTTGCCCTTGGAGACCAAGACAGGATGTCAAATCCCTTGGAGCAGGAATTATTGGCAGTTGTGAGCTGCCATCTGAGTGCTGGGAATTGAACCTTAAGAGTAGCAAACGATCTAACTGCTGAGCTATGTGTTCAACTCATTAAATGCTTTTTGTTTGTTTTGTTTTTCAAGACAGATTTTTTTTTCTGTTTAATAGCCCTGGCTGTCCTGGAACTCACTTTGTACACTAGGCTGGCTTTGAACTCAGAGAGATCTGCCTGCCTTTGCAGAACTGGGATAAAAGATGTATGCCGCAGAGCCTGGCTTTCATTTGCATTTTTTAAAATGAATTAAAAGGGATTAGAATGCTGGAGCCTTTTTTCTAATGGTGCCTTTTAGGCACTAGACAGATTCGGGGAGGAAAGGGTGATTTTGGAAGCGAAGGATCCTGTCCTAGTAACTTGTAACTTTGAGTAATAGAGATGAAAAAAAAAAAAAAAGGCAGCGTTTGAAGTCTCCAGAGAAGGTGACAGACATGATGCATTTAAAACCTGCACACTCTCTCACCTGAAAGATGAGAATAATTCAGCCCACCCAGGGGTGTGTTTCAATAAGTTGTAGCCCTAAGAAAGAAGTTCTGGTTGAACATGCACTCCTTACCAGGACGATGGCCAGCTGAGACGTGGCACTGATAGAACAATTGCCTGGTCTGCACAGATTTGACACTGCCCAAAGAAAAATAGTAAGTAAAATTGGTTTCTCCGTAAGTGGCCTGTGACAGACCATCTGTGAAAAATCATTCACTATTTACTTGGCCTGGAAAACACCATAACACCATATATATCTAGAGATCGAAATAGTCCCTGAAGAGAAGGCTTCACAGAGAAAGGGGAAAAAAAAAAACAGAAGAAAGAAAACTTTATGGCATGTGTTAATTAACTTTCCATTGCTGTAACAAACAACTTAGGTTAAATCAGCCTAGAGGGAGAAATGTTTGCTTTATTTAGGCTCACGGTTTCAGTCTCCTGTTGACCGGCCTCTTGCTCTGGGCCAGCCATGGTGCAGTATGTAATAAGCGGAACATATATATGGCAGAGGTCATCTGTTCCACTCTTGACCTCTAGGAAACAAAAGAGGAAGAGGCCAGTGTCTCCATATCCCTCTTCAAAGGCAAGGTCTCAGTAACCTAACTTCCTTCCACTAAGTCCCTCCTCCTAAAGATTCTGTCAGCTCCCAGCAGAGATTCAGCCTGGTGACCAAGCCTTAGCACATGGGATACTATTTATGACCTGAACCGTGACAGCTCATGACTACTTTCAGCTAAAAATAAACACAAAGAAGAGTAAAAAGACACTGACTCATTCACAGATTTGCCAGAATGTTGGCCAGTCAACAGATTATACACAGATAAGAACCACTGAGTGGCAGAACTTAAGCAACTATAGTTACCGGGTGCCATCTGCTGCGGCTTGACCTGCCATCACCTCTGACTCTGGAAGCCAAGTGTCCTCTTTTCCATGTAGCCTCAGAAACAGAGTTTCTGCCTTCTCCATTCCACCCCAGGCTAGAGTCAGTCACAGTCCCTGCTTCTGTATGTCACCAGCTCCCAATGTTAAACCTGTAAATTCCAGGGTCGTCTGCTCGGTAAAATGTAGGCTATTCTGACCTGAGCAGGCAGAGCAAATCTGGCCCTTTCAGCATGAGGAGTAGCAGAAGGTCCCGCCTAAGACTCCTAAGGGGAAGTGTTGCCCCAGTGTGGGAGGAGCTCAGATGCCTAATAGCCAAGAACAGGACACATTTTCTTTCAAATCGTAAGATAAACTGTATGAAATGTACATTGTAAACTAAACTGCTGTGCAGGCCCTGGCTATTAGCACTTTGTTGGTGTTGTTGTTTACTTCCCTGAATTGCTCCACTTCTGTCCAGCGTTCAGTCACATGACCACCAATCCTCAAAAGACACCGTGGTAGATATTACATGAGTAAGACGTCCTGCAGGTCAGTGTTTATGGGTGGCTTCCTCAAATTCTGTTCCCCGAGGTTTCCTTGTCACACCCTTGATTTCCACTGTGGAAATGGTTTATGGGAATCAGACACCACCCCTGACCCCAGCAAAGACCTTAGGTCCGAAGCCTAGGTTACATGTCTTCTCCCTGGCCACAGTGATTGCTTTATGGGTAAGCTTGAGACCCAAGTTTTTCCAATCTTTGTGAAACCAGATATTCAGCTATGCCAAGGGCAAAATCTGTTTTTCTTGCCAGATGTGAATCAGAGGATACCAGTGGCTTTGGGAGCTCCCAACAGCCTTCTTGGAATCACATGGGGAAGTCAGACTTAGTGAACATTACAGAAGGCTAGGCCAAGGGACAAAAATACAGAGTCACTTGGATAAAGCAAAGCCTGAAACCATATTTCTCCTTTGTATTTCTCAGTTATATGAGCCAATAAATCCCATTTATTATTTAAGCAAGACTGAGTCAGGTTTTCTAATATGTACAAGTGAAAGTATCCAGTACCTGCTTCCCTCCTTGCCTGTCTCACAGGGGCAGAACTGTCCCTCTGGTGTTGGCTTATAGTCTTTCAGAAATATAGATTAAAATCACTCTCCTGGTTTCATGATTCAATAGCAGTGACCTATGGCCTGGAAACTAGTTCTAACTGACATTCAAAATAGGGATGGGAGAGTAGCTCACTGGCAGAGCATTTGACTAGCCTTGGCTTCCATCTCCAACACTGAAAAGAGAAGGTACCTTTTAAATAGAATAGTCCTACACGTGGGCTATATAGTGGGTTCAAGGCCAACCTGGGTGTGAGACCCCCATCTCAAAGCAAAACAAATGAGGAAATAGTCCCACATAACCAAAACCAAATCTGAAATGTCAATAAACGTATTTCATCTCCCTTTAGCGTAGAAGGAGGGAGATGCAAAGGAATTAAGAGGCTGTTCAACAAGCCAGGCATGGTGGTGTGCACCTTTAATCCTGGTGCTCGAGACGCAGCGTCAAGCAGATCTCTGTGAATTCGAGGCCCGCCTAGTCTGTCTACAAAGCAAGTTCTAGGATAGACCCAGCTGTTACACAGCGAAACCCTGTCTCAAAAACAAACAAACAAACAAACAGACAAACAAAAATGATTCTGTCAAACAAACAAACAAAAACCCCAAATAATTACACCAACAAAATATCATCAAACAGAGCAAAAACATATTCCAGTTTTTAATTTTGTAAATGTATGTGTGTTTTGCCTACATGTATGTATGTATATCATGTACAGGCCTGGTGCCAGTGGACCAGAAGAGGGTGCTGGATCTTCTGGAAGGGGAGTTGCAGGCAATTGTGAGTAGCCATGTGGGTGATAGGAACCAAAGTCAGGTCCTTTGCAAGAAGAGCCAGTGCTCTAAACCTCAGAACTATATCCCCAGCTCCACACCTGCCTATCTAAATGTAGGCTCCTGTAGGCTTGATTCACAGGGGGAGTGTCTTGAGGAGACACCTGTGGAGGCTTAAAGGAAGCAAATAAGGGGAGAAAGAGATAAGCAGAGATAAGCACACTCTAGTTACAATCTGCCGCCATAAGAAAGGATTGCCCCACTCAGAGTCCGGGAGCTGAATTGTAACTTGGCAAAGAGTGGGCTGCAGGCAGAAGCAGCGCCTGTCAGATCAGAGAAATCTTCCCACAAAAGGTAAAGGGTGTGGGTGGAACTAGGAAGTCTGTAATGACAACTGCTGCAGAGAGCCTGATGGGCCAAAGTCCTTCTTGAGTTGTTCTTTTATTAACCCTTTCCTTTCAGAAATAAAATCACTCCATTTTCCTCCTTGTAACACAGCAGAGAGTGTATGAAAATTCTGGCTGGGCTATGCGGTCTCGTCACCTCTTCTGTCAGCTCCTCTAGTTCTTCTGCAGTCCTGAGTTAAGCCTTCAGATTTCTTCCTCTGCAGGCACTAGCCACATACAAGCTCACCTGCATATTGCATTTCATTTTTTTGTTAATGATCAGTGAACCTTAAAACTATTCATGGATTCTTTCTATAGTTCTCAGCGATGTGTGCCTCTGTTCCAGGCTTGCCTGCGACTGCCCTTCACTTTTTCCCACTGTGAATCACGTATGTGTATAACGTGCGTATATACTCGCGCTGAGCGAAATGCAATGAGCTTCATGTTGTTGTGACAGGAGCGTTGGAGGGGGCCCACAGGCGGGGCCAGCATCTGCAGCTCTGCTGTGTGTCTTGCTGTATTCTTACCTGAGCCAGATAGCCGCAACTTAAAACGAGGACCCTTTCAGGGTTCCCCGCCAGCCTTCAGTGTTTCTGTGAGCATTGCTTGGGATAATTTGCACAAAGGCACACATAAATATAAGGGAATGTTATTACACAGGCTCTGACTGACACAATGTCTTTTCTTTCTTATCCCAAATTTGCTCTCAGATAGATGATCAGAAATTTGATGTTATTCTTGACTATTTATTGAGTATGAGGCCAGCCTGGGCTATATGAGACCCTATCTCACAAAACAAAACAAAAACAAAAGAAAATTCACTAGTAGCTTCTGCACTGCTAGATTCAATGATTTAATCCTGGTCGCACTTGTCCTCTAAGCAACATTAAATGCAATCCCTTCTTCATTCTTCAAATACATTGTTCTCCCATCCCTCTCTGTCCCACCCATATGTTCCCTCTTTTCCTCCCTCCCTCCCTCCCTCCCTCCCTCCCTCCCTCCCTCCCTTCCTCTCTCCCTCCCTCCTTTCTTCCTCCCTTCCTTCCTCCCTTCCTTTCCTTCCCCTTCCCTTCTCCTTCCTTCCTTCCTTCCTTCCTTCCTTCCTTCCTTCCTTCCTTCTTCTCTTTTCCGAGACTGGCAAGCTAGCCCTGAACAGAATGGCCTCGATCTCTCTATCTGCCTGCCTGACTTCCCAGGTGCTGGGATTATGGCATCCACAACCATACCTGACAATGAAACACAGGCTTCGCGTGGCTTCCAAGAACTCCTGCTCGCACGACCTTTATCCCACTCACTGACCACTTGAAGGATTTTTCTTCTCCCATTCTTCTGTTTCCCACATGCATGCATCAAAGGGCCCCAAGGAGACAGAGTCCAGGGTTCACATAGATGTTTCCAGCTCTCTTCCTTCTCTCTCATGCCTGTGGTGATCCTGCCTTACCAGTTAAATGTCTCCCTCCCTTGAATCCAAGCCAAAAGGTTCAGCAAGGATCTTTCCTAGGACCTCATATTTATATATGCAACTGCCTATTTCACTCCTTGCATGTCTAATAGGCACACCTACAAATGCAGCTTCAGCTGTTTCCCCACAAACCTACCCTGCCTCATTTTTCCTCCTCCAGTAAATAGTACTTGTCTTTTTATTGTTAGCTGATTAGCTTACATCCTGGAGTTATCATTAATTCCTCTAGCTCTGTTACACTAACTCATCAACATCTTATCATTCCACCTCCAGGATATATTACAACTGCTTCTCAACACTTCCGCTTCTACCGCAACCTGTTCCAAGCCATCCATTATCCATAGGCAGGGACCCTGCACTGAATAAAAAAAAAAAAAAGGGCAGGGTGGGGATAGGTTGAGCTGAGCACTGGCATTCATCTCTGCTTCCTGACTGCAACACAATGTGACCACTTCACTCACACTTGTCACATACTGTCCCCACCATGATGGACCAAATCCTCCTTGTATCATCAGCTCAAATAATCTGTTTTTTTTTCTTCAGCTGCTTCTGTCAAGCATGTCACAGCAGGGAGAAGAATAACTAATATGCTGTCTAAAACCCACTTATTTTGAATATTCTCTTTCCATCTGTTCATATTCATGCCTTGTATTTTATATGAGTTCTCTTAGAGGAAGGATCCCTTTTGTGGTGATGGTGATTCAAGGCCTCATGTATGCATGCTAAGTAAGCCCGCTGTCAGTCAACTACAACCCCAGTCCAGATGCTTTTCTCTATTTTGTTTATTGCTGTCTGTCAATTATGTCTGGTATATATAATACAAACATAATAAATATTTGTTGAATAAATGAATGTTGTGTGCTCACATTTAAACAGAGAGTTTTTAGAGTTGCAAGTTTGATCTGTGAAGAGAGCTGCAGGCATTGAGACAGGCTTCAACGCTTCTCTTCAGTACCTTAGCAACGTGCACTTAGACGTCATCCAGCCTGTTCAACTCACTTGAAGACATACTTTGGGGACACTGCTTCAGAAATTGTTCCCACTTCTTTCTAATACACACCCATGCACACACACACACACACACACACACACACACACACCAAATCTAGAACTCAGAAGTTAGAGGCAAGAAGTATAGGAGTTCAAGACCACACTCAGCCACATAGTGAGTTCTAGACCAAACTAGGCTACAGGAGACTCTGTCTCAAAAGAAAAAGCAAACAAATGAACATGCATACCCACTCTGGATTTCACACAAGCACCTCGAACCTGAAAGGTCTCAAGCCCAATCCCTAAGGTCCCTGCACACAGCTTCTTTTCTTCTGAAGTCTTTTTCTCTGGTACTGGCAAAGCTACCTACTCTGTCATCCTCACTGGTTTATTCATCTCCATGTTTTCTTCCTTCTTTTGTTCTGATCCAGGCAGTTGTTAAACCTTGTAAACCCAACCACCTAAACATCCTTCAAATACTTTCCTTCTTAAGATTTATTTATTTTATGTGTATTAGTGTTTTGCCTGCATTCATGTATAAGGACCACATGTGTGTCAGGTACCAGTTGGTACCAGGTCAGATGAGAGCATTGAATCCTCTGGAACTGAAGCTATGAATGGTTGTGAGCCACCACGTAGGTACTGGGAACAAACTTGGGTCTTCTACAAGAACAGCAAGTGCTCTTAATTGCTAAGCCATCCCTCCAGGCCACTCTTTTTAAAAATAATTTCATGTGCATGGATGTTTTGCCTGTATGTATTTATGTGCACATATGCATGCAATGCCACTGGAGGCCAGAAGAGGGAGTCTGATCCCCTGGAACTGGAGTCACAGACTCCATGAGCCACCATGTCCATGCTGGGAATTGAACCTGGGTCCTCTAGAAGAACAGCTATCTCTTCAGCCCCAAATCTTTTTGTCTTTCTGAATTTCGCAAATCAGAAAAAAAAAAAAAAGATTTAATTTATTTATAGAGTACACTGTCACTGTCTTCAGACACCCCAGAAGAGGGCATCAGATCCCATTACAGATGGTTGTGAGTCACCATGTGGTTGCTGGGAATTGAACTAAGGACCTCTGGAACAGCAGTCAGTTCTCTTAACCACTGAGCCGTCTCTTCAACCCCCAAGTCACCAAATCAGTTCTTTTCTAAAGGGACCTTCTTACTCTACACACTCGGTACATTCTTGCTAAAGGGTTATCTAAACCATCCTTACACATGGCTCTGTAACTTTTCTATTTGATGTGGACTAACACAAGCCCCGCCTTCTGCATGGCATTCTAAGTCGTTCCTTATTTGGCTATCCTACCTTTATGGCTTTGCTCCTTACTGCTTCTCTCAGTGAGTTTTCAGTTCTAACCATCGTTCCCTAAGTACCTTGCTGGTCCCTCTCTCTCCATGTTTTTTTTTTTTTTAATTTCTGTTTGGGAACTTTTAAAAATAGAATACTATTAAGAACAAAACCAAGGCTTGAGGTATAGTTTAATGGTACAGCATTTGCCTAGTATGCACAATGCTGTGGTTTCAACCCCTACAGCACTTGTGCACACAGATACAACGATGCTTTGTTATGTATTATACATGCAAAACACCTCATTTTATTTTCATAAAAATAAAAGAATTTGCT
Organism: Rhabdomys pumilio; assembly: GCA_030674055.1. NCBI lineage: Eukaryota > Metazoa > Chordata > Mammalia > Rodentia > Muridae > Rhabdomys > Rhabdomys pumilio. The sequence continues at coordinate 43,381,536 of JANHMN010000002.1, forward strand.
CAAGGACAATGGTTCTCAACCTTCCTAATGCTGCAACCCTTTAACACGGTTCCTTATGTTGTGGTGACTCCCAACCATAAAATTACTTTTGTTGCAACTTAACTGTATTTTTGCTACTGTTATAAATCTTAGTGTAAATACCTGGGTTTTCTGATGGTCTTAAGTGACTCCTGTGAAAGGGTCATTCGACCCCCAAAGGGGTTGCAACTTACTGGTTGAGAACTAGGGCTCAAAGTAAAGAATCTAGAAAATGATGGACAGGAACTCAGTCAGTATTGACATCAAACCCAATGAGCCAGCGTGATGGAGGTTTTCTCTGACTCAACACAAATGCTTTTTCTTTTGTATTCCAAAAGCAGGTGTTTGTTTTAAGTTTATGACATAGAAACAATGTTTGTAACAGAGGTCAAACACCCAGATTTTCACAGCCCGATTTTTAGAGCTTGCCCGGAGTGACAAAATATCTTCATTTTTGAAATGGAAACAGTAGTACCTACCTCTTCGGCCTGTTAGTTCACCCATGTCCTTGCAAAAGTGCATGCTATAGCCTTGCCCCAACAACATGTCCTTGTCATTTGTTATGTCTCTGTTTCCTGGTCCCTCGGGAGATTCTGCCTCTGGAAGAAAAGAGATCTTCCCCATTCATCTTCCAATTCTCTTGAGCTCACAAAGCAGAAATTTCAATAGCTTGTGTGCTCCATAAATGACTGTCATATTAAGTTTATAAGTGTGTAGATGTTATGCCAGACAATGAGACACTTACAAGTGTATGATCATGCTGTTTTAATTATGTACAAATCTTTTTTTTTTTTTTTTTTTTTTTTTTTTTTTTTTTTTTTTTTTTT
>JANHMN010000002.1:43382480-43434478 GCA_030674055.1 Rhabdomys pumilio
TTTTTTTTTTTTTTTTTTTTTTTTTTTTTTTTTTTTTTTTAGACAGGGTTTCTCTGTGTAGCCCTGGCTGTCCTGGAACTCACTCTGTAGACCAGGCTGACCTCGAACTCAGAAACCCGCCTGCCTCTGCCTCCCAAGTGCTGGGATTAAAGGCGTGCGCCACCACCGCCCAGCTATACAAATCTTTTTGAAGAAAGTAGTTATGGAATAGGCTGGCTATTCACTAGCTTCTACCCTGTCTCTTTAAAATCCAGATTTTTACCACTCAGCTACTGTGAAAAAAGAAGCCACTTTTAAAAAAGCTTTCTCCAAGTTTGTTATTTGTGAGCCAATGCTTTTGTGGGAGGCAGAATAGGAAAGGGACACCTGTCACAAGCTCCCAGGCTTCTGGAACAGAGGGCAGTATTCAGCTGTGGGTAACTACAAAGCCAGCCCTCCTCCCCTCGATGCCCCTTCACTGAGCAGTGACCTGGTCTGTAGCTTTGGGTTTCATGACAGAGCCAAGTTGTACTTGGAAGGAAGAAGGCTCCAGTCCTTTCAGAGCCCAGGTCTGCTCTGTGGGAGGCCTAAGGATGCCAGGGTGGGCACTGCTTCAAGTTACATACCATTATTCCACTGACACTTGTTTATTTGTGTTTTAGCCACCCTTCATAGGTGAAGCCACCTTGGCAAGGCCATCCAAAGAAGAGAGAAAATGACAGAGGAGGAAATATTTGATTAGAGGTTAATGTGTCCCTTGGGCTTTTTCGATTTGGGTGTTTGCAAAAATGCAGTGTAATGATTAAGCACTCCCAGAGGAGAAGAGGGTTTCTCTGCATGGAGATGGAGCTTTATTTCAGATGAGTTACAGTTCTTGTGCATGATACAGTCTGGACAAATGGAACACAAGAAGTGTTCTCAAAACCAGAGTGGCAGTGTGTTGTGTAGCAATTTCCTCCAAGACTAAAACCTTCTATCTTGGAGGGACACATATTAAGGTGCAGAATGTTAAAGGAGGGGGAGAAACTTTCCATCTTGGCAGGAAGCTCCATTAGCTCCAGAAATAAACACCTTAGCGGCTTCAGGAAGTCCCTGAAACTGACCAGATTCACTAGACCCCTCCCTCTCTAAGCATATAAGCACTAAAGACTGCCAAGACCACTCTCAGACTTGCTGAGCTACCTAGAAGAGGCTCTGGGAGGATGCAGAGATCACCTGTCTAGAGGATGCTTAAGTCAACTGAATTGACTGGAAGAGGCATCACCAACCTATTGTACTGCCTGCAAGTTATATAGTGCCCTCCAGTTTTCCAGTTTATGAACCATCACTCATGTGGGGTGGGCTTTTGGCGATGCAGCTGTTGTCTTTGAGTCTTTTCTGCTCCTGTAAGTAACCTCAAAAAAATTCATTGATTTACCAAGTTGGATTTTAGTGGTATCGTTGCTTTGGTCTGTCATTGGTTCCGTATCTGGGGTGAGCAGACATTTGTTCATGTCTCTGTAGGAATAGTTTCACACAGCACTGCTTGTTACCATGGCAATGTTCAATTTGGAGCCAGCCTGCCATCCTCTCTCTGGGTGGGCAGGAACTGTCCCATTTCACTCCTAAAGTCATTTGCATCCATTTTTTTCCACTTCCACCAGCTCCACCCTCGTTCAAGGACTCAGTGCCTTCTTGGATTATGTGCTTCTTGTAGGTCTCATGTTTAAGATTGCCTATTCCATTCTTCAAGTTACTGTCAGAGAGAGATTTTTCTAAATTAGCTTCAAACCCATCTTTGACTCTCTTATTGATACATCTGTGATCCCCTTCATCAGTAACCTGGGCCTACAAACAATTAATTCTAGAACACTTAGTCTCTGCTTGAAAACTTTGCAACCTTCTGTGCTTGCTCCTCCTTCTACCCAGAGTTCTTTGCTCCCCTCTTGGCTTCTTCCCTGTCTTCTTAGTTGCCTCCTCCTCAGGTTGAATGAGATTTTCCTCAGGACTGCTCCCACAGATGTATTGCATAGTTCATCCTTTCATTGGATCTCTACTGTGCAAATAATGCATTGCTCCCCAGCGACTAGCTTTGACATACACCAGTTACTCAATAAATACTCAGTAATCAATGAATTCCACTGGCCCTATGAGGATTCAATTAGAGTTCAGAACAGAGACCTTGAACTATCTATCCAGCACTGAAAGAAGGGAATAATAATGGTTATCACAATTATGTTGTTAGATGAGTTAGAATTTCACACTTGATAAATGGATTGCCAAACTTCAAATTTCTTCAAGCTAAAGTGATTAAAGCCTGCTTGGAAGGTTACGTTTTCTGGACTTATCCAAATACCTTGGGGGAATTACACTTGCCAAGCAGGTATTTCTAGACATGCCAAATCTATCTCTTAAAGACAGCATTCCAAAACTATAGTTATGGCTGTACAGAGGTGATCTAGATGTTCCTACTCAAAAGAAGTGTGAGAGTAGGGTAAGATTACTAAAAATGATATCTCCCCAACGAGAGCCGAGACCAGCACACATAGAAGATAGTTATAGTTCAACACTCTTGAATGTCCAATGAAACAGACTACATTAACACAGAGGGAGCCTAGTATGGCGGTTTCCACTTTATAAAGAAAACGTCTAGTCACGCGACAAATCAAAAATAGAATTGATTGCTTTATAAGGTGTGCTAGGTGCCTCATTCTCTTCAATTGCATGCAGGCAGATGGGCTCAAGCCCAGGCAGAACTCATGACGAGGAAGAAAAGGGTGCAAAGGAGATGGGACTAAGGAGGTCTGATTCTTCAAGGAGGTCAAGATTCTTTCTAACTTCCTGATTTTCTCAGGAGTCCTTGAATCTTTGGAACCTTTGATTCTTTTAATTATCGACTCTAAAGCATTAAAGCGTAGCTAAGAAATGCTGCAACAAAGAAAGGGGGTAGTAAAAGCTCTCAGAGAATTTCAGAGGAGAAGCCATAAAGAAGAGACTGAGCGAAAACGAGAAAAGTAGAAGAGGAAATAGGGAGGCGGGAAGACAGAAGAGGAGAACCCTAGTGGAGGAAAGGAAAGCGACTAAAGTCCCTAGGGACTGGAGTGGAGAAGACACGCCCAGAGGGAAAAATCGTCTGCTTTAAGGAAAGCCCCGCCCCTTAGCGTGACACCCAAGCATTCAGGGCTACGATTGGCTGAGGCTGGAGGGCGGGATGGGGTTGCTAGGCGCGGAGGGGATCCGGCGGGCCGCCGCCGCCCGGAGTGCGGAGCCGCTGGAGCGGAGCCGTATTAGCGGCGTTGCTGGAAGATGGCGAGCGGCCGGGATGAGCGGCCGCCCTGGCGGCTGGGACGCCTGCGGCTACTGCCGCCGCCACCGTTGCTGCTGCTGCTGCTACTGAGGAGCTCGGCCCAGGCGGCACACATCAAGAAGGCTGAGGCGTCCACGACGACCGTCGGCGGCTCCGAGGCGGCCGAGGGCCAGTTTGACCACTACTACCACGAAGCGGCGCTGGGCGAGGCGCTGGAGGCGGCGGCGGCCGCGGGGCCGCCTGGCCTGGCGCGTCTCTTCAGCATCGGCAGCTCCGTGGAGGGCCGGCCGCTTTGGGTGCTGCGCCTCACGGCTGGCCTGGGGCCGCCGCCCACCACCGCCGCCGCGGGGCTGGACGCCGCGGGGCCGCTGCTGCCCGGCCGACCGCAGGTAAAACTGGTGGGTAACATGCACGGCGACGAGACGGTGTCACGCCAGGTGTTGGTCTACCTGGCCCGAGAGCTGGCTTCGGGCTATCGCCGCGGGGACCCGCGCCTGGTCCGCTTGCTCAACACCACCGACGTGTATTTGCTGCCCAGCTTGAACCCAGATGGCTTCGAACGCGCTCGCGAGGGTGACTGCGGCCTCGGCGACAGCGGCCCGCCTGGGACCAGCGGCCGTGACAACAGCCGAGGCCGCGACCTCAACCGCAGCTTTCCTGACCAGTTCAGCACCGGCGAACCACCTTCCCTGGATGAGGTGCCAGAGGTGCGCGCCCTCATCGACTGGATCCGCAGGAACAAGTAAGTGTTGCCTGACTCTGCACGTGAGCCTTCGAGGCCAGGAGGCTTATTCTGACAACCAGTAGGCGCTCAAACAATGCTTACCAGCCTAAGGGGTCCGGGGCAGTCGGTGTGGAGAGTGACAGACACCCTGTGACTGGAACGGGTTGCAGTACCTCCTCATCTTGCTAAATGTAAAGAAGCCTGCCTGTGCCTGTTATTTGTGCAGGGCATAGCCTGAGGGGAGACTTTTTTTTCCCCTGCCATTCTATATTCTGTTTTTGAAGGACCATCGTTTGTGAGCAATGGGTGAGAGTTTAAGGGTTCCTAAGTTAGCACCTTCACGATGTAGCTAAGCTGCCAGTGTCCTCACTAGAAGCGCTGTGGCAAGCACTTTCTGTGACTGCATTATGTCACTCAATGTTGACCACAACCGGGCGATCTAGACACCACTCATATCCTCTAGACACCACTCATACTCTTGTTTTGCATACGGGGAAATTGAGGGGCAGACTGGTTGACTAGACTTGGAGAAGCTAAGCCTGGTTACTCAGTGCTCCACTGCTAGGGAGACAGAATGTAGCTTAGAAATAGCAAACAACGCCCCCAGTCACTTCCTCTGATAATGGACAGAAACCAATTCTCCTGCCTTTACTTCTGATTCTGCTTAGGGGAGTATGGAATAAGGGGAAACCCCCACAGGTCAGGACTGCTTCATTTCTGATGCCAGTTGTACACCTTCTTATTGGGGTAGTACAGCCAGACATTTACATCGGTAACATTTAAGCACTGTGTGGGGTTTTAAAAGGTAAAAGGTAGAAGTATTAGGACCTTCAGAAACTAGTATGTCACAAGAGTGTGTTATAAATATACATATGAGAGGTTTACTCCGTTAAAACCTGACAGAAACTGTTCCCCATGACAAAATGTACATGAGCGGTAAACTCAAGGCTCCCTATCTCTTGGAGAGGTAGGCTATGGTCTGATTCTTCAGAGAATAGTAAGAGGAAGAAGGACTAAAGGAAGATGGTACTTACTCCAGATGGAAATGTCTGAAGTAAACCTGTACCTCTTTCCTTTGTTGAGTGCCAGTTTTGCCAGCATATTCCCGATTTATATCTTCGTAAGGCTTTTGAGTGCAATAGTTAATGATCTTTGTATCTTGAGTTGAAGGTTTTTATGACTGACAGATGAGCCAAAGGTAAAGTGAAGAAAGACATTTTTCTGTGAGTCTTGGAATCATTTCTTATGTAGCCAGGCTGTGGATTTGATATGTAGCCACGTATGACATGAGCTCCTGCTCTTGCTGTAGCTGGGATTATGGACATGTACTACCAGCCTTGATCTATGCCTTGCCTGTGGTTGAAACCAGGGCATCGTGCATGCTAACAAATACTGTACCAACTGAGCTACATACTGTCCTCCTGAAATGATTGCTTTTGTAAGATTTCAGTCATACATTATAAGATCTAGAAAAATTTGTGGACATTATGATAGTTCCAGATGGTTTTTAATCACCTGCCTTTTACTTTACTAGTGTGTAGAAGGTCTCTTGGTCTCTTGTAGATGCTTAATCCATGCTGGGCAATGGTGGTGCATGCCTTTAACCCCAGCACTTGGGGGGCAGAGGCAGGCAGATTTCTGAGTTCGAGGCCAGCCTGGTCTACAGAGTGAGTTCCAGGACAGCCAGGGCTACACAGAGAAACCCTGTCTCGGAAAAAAAAAAAAAAAAAAAAGCTTAATCCATTTAAATGTTCTAGAACGACTTCCTCTCCTTGACCATGTCAGACCTCTGAACATCTGCATAAATTTGATTTTGATATGACAAACTGTCAGGTGCTATGGTATGGCAAGCAGGGCTTTTTATTTTATTTTTTGTTGTTGTTTTGAGACAGGGTCTCACTATGTCATCTTGGCTGGCCTGAAATTCACCATGTAGACCAGGCTGGCCCCAAACTTACAGAGATACTCCTGGCTTTTTTTTTTTTTTTTAATCTATCAACTGCACTCTTTCATTACTTGGGGGTTTAAAATGTCCCTTTACAACTGTTGCCAGTTTTGTCTTTGGTTGTTCTGTTGTGGCCAAAGTGAAGAATTTTCCTGTGGCGATACTGACAGTCGCAAGGCAAAAATTCAAGCTCCGCTTAACTCTTCCAAATTAGTATCATTTAGTAATCCTGAGTCCCCAGCAGGGTCTTGTTGGCTTGTTGATGGGTGCTTGTGAGGTTTTTAAAAGCTTAGGGCTCAGACTCTGTCTTGTGGCAGACTACTTTGATTATTCATCAATCCCAAATTTTTGTGTTTTTTTTCCCCCCAGATGTAACTCTAGTAAAAAAGGAAAATTCATGCAAAGCTTCGGTCTTAAAAACTGAACTGAAAATACATATTCTTTAATGATTAATTAATAACGGAGGATGTTGGTGTGTAAATAAAATTTGAAACACAAGCACAATTAGAGATTGGTGGATGGGAGGGATGTTAAAAAGAAAACTTTTCATCCAGCTAGATTCTTCCTTTTCTTTCTTGTCTCCTCCTCCTCTTCCTCTTCTTTCTCTTCCTCCTCCTCTTCTTCTTCCTCCTCCCCTTTCCCCCCTCTCCCCCTCTCTTCTAGACAGGGTTTTTGTGCACGGCCCCTGGCTGGCAAGCCTTGTGCTCAGAGATCCACCTCCCTCTCAAGAGCTGGAATTAAAGGTGTCCAACACTACTTTCCAGTGCATATTAAGTTTTTTATTGCTGGCATTTATAGTTCAGTAGTGGAGTGCCTTCCTTATCTGTGTGGCGCCCTAAGCTGAAAGGTGAGGGAGAAAAGAAAGAAAATTTTGTTGTTATTTTTGAATATTTAAAACTCTAAGACTTATTTCTCTGGTTCATGAGGGTTGAGCCTCGGGGCCTGGAAAGTATTCTCCCGCTGAGCTACATCCCAACCTTTGCTCTACTTATAAAGAATGGTATTATCATGTTGGGTGTGGATACAGATTATTTTTGAGGGATATTGTATATTGATGTTTATGTTTTTTTGGGTCTTTATTGTTATTTACATATCAAATTCTCCATTTTAAAGAGGTTGTTTATAGGGCTATAGGAAGAATATAATAAAGTTAATTTAGAAGTTAATTTTTAAAATATATAAAGATTCTTATTTTAATATGGTATATTTAGTAACTTCTTTAAATCTTACGATACTGAAGTCAAACACTTGAGGATTTGAATGGAAATCTTAAAACCTCTTTCAAATGAGATTGGAAATGATACCCAAAGCTGCTTTGACAAAGATACTAAGGCGTAGTCTTAAGGCTTCTGTGGCAGATATTGCTTTGTTTTGAAATTGTCCCTAGAAGAGTGACATTGTATCTTAAAACTCTGTAATTAGAATACAGAGAATCACATTTAATCACCCTCATAGATTACTGATGTCTCCTGGATGGAAAAGTGGTTGAAACATCAGGCCCTCTCTATGATGTTTCTGAAAAGTATTGCAACAGTGTTGAACAAAAGGATCTCTCATTTAGTAGGGTTGTAACCTAAAATATGTAAAGTAGCACACCCCACTTTCACAGAATATTCAGGGCTCTTCTGTTGTTGCTGGTATGTATTTTTAATGTCTGCAGTAGTATTCAGCTCATAGTTAATACTTTAAAAGTGCTTGTTGTTAAAGAAGTGCCTGAACCAGAAGTAAATGGAGGGAAAAAAAACTCATGGTTTTAGAAATACAACCAGAAAGTAAATGGTTAAGACATTAGCTAGGCGGAATTAGAAAGTTGGAGTGTGACAACCTGTGCTGTTCCTGTGTTGTTCTGTCACTCAGGGAGTGGCAGTGGCAGTCAGAAGCAGAATGAAACTCTGCCCAGGATGCCAGAGAGCTCCAAAGACACGGACGTCTGTTGGGAAGCTGGCATGCAGTTGTGCTCAGTGTCTCTTGTGTGGTTTTAGTAGTTGTAACAATTCTGAGAGGTCGGTCGAGTATTCACTTTTAGAGATGAGATAGACATGGGGATTTAGAGGCAATGACTTCTGATCACATTACTGTTGGATAACAGCTCTGGGGACATTTGCCCAGCTCCAGAGCGTATACCAGTGCCGCTACACTGAAGATCGTTCTCTGGTGTCCGGAAAGGCGCTGATGAAAACTGCATTCATTTTAAACTATTCCCCCTTATCAGTTCTTTATCATCCTTGGCTGAGTTCTCCCTTCTGTTATAAACAACAGTCATTGTTTGTCCACCTCAGCGATGGTACTGATCATGCCTAAAGGAGCCTTTCAGATTACACATTTGATGATTTTAGTTCTCTTTCAAGCACATAGAGAGAAATGTTTAGACTATCAAAAGGTCAGTTTATTGCAACTACAAGTAACAAGGCACAGGAGAATTCTAGTCAGAATGCAAAAAGAAAATATTTAATCTCTATTTGTAGTAATGGTTTGAACAGTTACGTAAGGGAAGGATGTGCAAGGAGAATGGGTGCCTTTAGTTTTCTCAGAGGGAGCTCTTGTGATCTTCTGTAGCTATAAATTGGACCTCATTAGTGGTTCACTTAGAAGTAGAAATGAGGCTGGGGCTGTAGCTCAGTGTTAGGGTGTGTGGCTAACGAGCATGGCTTGTTTGGTCCCCAGAACCCACCCTCACCCCAAGTAGGATTTTTTTCAATAGAAACCCCCTTGTCTGTGTCAGTTTGTTATCCATTGGCCCAGGCAGAAACCTCGGGGTAGCAGAGGATGGCTCTGTATTGTTTTCTCTGAAAGAAGCTCACTGTGTCAGGTGGGTTTTCCCTGAATCTTTTCAACTTTGCATCTTTCTTAAAAATATAATTTGGTATAAGGATTTTGTGAAACTGGAATCAGATAAAATATATTGTGTTTTAAATTATATATCTTATCCTAAAATTTTTCTTTGGGCAGTAAGTATACAGAACATAATGTTACTAACTTACCTCTTGTATTCAACAAGTATTTATTATATTAGCCACTTTTCCTATGAAATTGACACATTATGAAACATAAGTTCCAGATTCTACTATATGAAATTGTCACTTTTGTAGGTAGGAAAAAATAAGATTGGATTCTGGCAAGTTCCTGTAGGTCAGTCTAATTAATGAATTTGAAATACCTCATGTAAGACACTTCCTACAACATTAGTTAATGCTGCATTATTCAGCAACATATTCAATGATGTAAGTACTTATAGTTAACTTGAAATGTAAAAGCAGAGTGATTGATTCATTGATTGACTGATTGCTGAAGATCAAACCTGGGGCTTATACATACTAGACAAGCACTCAGCCACTAAGCTATATCTTTAGTTCTGCAGTTTTAAATAACTTTTTATATTTATTTCTATGTGTGGGAGAACACACATGCCAAGTGTGGGTGTAAGTCAGAAAACAACTTTTGGAACTCAGTCCTCCCTTCCACTATTGTGGGTCCTGAGGATTAAACGAAGGGCACTACTAGGCTTAGTGGCAGGTATCCACTGAGCCATCTTGCGAGCCCCAAGATAGGTATTTGATTTGTGGAGCTGGAGCATAGAGTCATTGTCTAGCATGTGCCCAGGCCCTGGGTTCGTCCTCAGGACTGACTGACTGACTGAATGAATGAATGAATGAAAAAAAAATAAGGGAAGAAAAAAAACCTGAGTTTATTTGAAAGATCCTGTGGAAGTTTTAAATGCTTGGTATTTTCTGTATCTTTTAAAGGTGATATGTAATTTGATTGTGTTTTCAAAGGTTTGTGCTTTCTGGAAATCTTCATGGTGGCTCAGTGGTAGCAAGCTATCCTTTTGATGATTCTCCCGAGCATAAGACCACTGGAATCTATAGCAAAACCTCCGATGATGAAGTCTTTAGATACTTGGCAAAAGCTTATGCTTCTAACCACCCTATAATGAAAACTGGTGAACCCCATTGTCCAGGAGATGAAGACGAGACTTTCAAAGATGGGATCACGAACGGTGCGCACTGGTATGATGTGGAAGGTACGCAGCAAAGCACTGACGCTGTTGTGTTTCCCTCTGTTGGTTTAGCTTTCTTACATGTATTCTGAATGCAAGACGGAATGTGGAATTTCAGTTCTCAAACAGGTTATTTCTTTGTATGTCTGAAGTTTCCACAATTACAGCAACATTTAAAGACAACCACAGAAATATGTACTATCTCCATTTAAATTCACCGCTGTCTTCTTACCCCATATGCTCTGCCTCCCCACATATACATGCTCCCCCACACATTCTTTCCCCAGACCATTCAAACATATGTTGCTTACAGATCTCTCAAGTTCCTCAGTGCTTGTTCTTCCAAGCACAGAGACTTTCTTTGCCAGGCACCATTCCCGTACCTGAGAGATCAGTAGTAAGTCAGCGCTATCATCCACATGCTGCCTGGAGTTCATTTCCCTTCTTGTCACCAAGGAATTGTAGTTCTTTTTTTCTCCAAATCCAGGATCTGGTCAAGGCTCAGCCATTGTATTTGATCTTGTTAAGAATCCTGGTGGAGCCAGCAAGAGGCCGTGGGTACTGGGAAGCTCGATGCCCCAGTGCAAGGGAGTGCCAGGGCAGGGAGTCAGGAGTGTGGGTGGGTGGGGGAGCACCCTCTAGAAGCAGGGGGAGGGAGGATGGGATAGGGAGTTTCCAGAGGGGAAACCAGGAAAGAGGATAACATTTGAAATGTAAATAAATAAAATAATCCAATAAAAAATACAAAAAAAAATTAAAATGTACAAACAAGGTCAAATAATTTCACAAAAAAGAAAATGGCAAATATAAAAAATGGAGGAAGTAACCATTAGGAAATCTGACTTGGAGTAATTAACACAGTAACAGTGTTTGGTGAAAATATCTTCACTTTTTTTTTTTATCTATCTATACTGATAGATTTAATTAATTCTTATGTTTTATATACTCCAATACATTTTTTTTTTCCTTTTTTTTGAGACAAGGTTTCTCTGTGTAGCCCTGGCTGCCCTGGAACTCACTCTGTAGACCAAGCTGGCCTTGAGTGAACTCAGAAATCCACCTGTCTCTGCCTCCCAAATGCTGGGATTTAAGGTGTGTGCCACCACTGCCTGGCTTCAATACATATTAATATTTACTTTTATATATATCCTTTATGTATACTGCATATGTATGTTTTATAAAAATAAACCAATCTTTGTATAGTATATTATATAATGAAAAAGATAAAAAAACCAAAATATTCTATATTTATATTTTAATATAAATATATTAAAATACAAGATTATATATTTAAATATATATTATACTTTTATATAAATATATTTTAATATATAACATAATTTATATAAAATCATCTATATAAATATACACATTTATTATAATTTCTATAATATACTACATAAATATATTTAAATGTAATGTATTTATATGTTATGAATATTATATAAATATATACATATATTTAAATATACATTATACATATATATTTAGCATAAAATTTGCCATTCTGGTTTCTTTGCTTGCTCATGCATGTGGATGCCTGTTTTTGTGAAAATTTTTGTGGTGTTGAAGAATCAAACTCCAGGGGCCCAGTCAACCTACACAAGTCCTTTATCACATCAGCCCAACCGTTCCAGCCATGACCACTTTATCATCTTGCCTCCAGTGTCCTGAGTACTGAGAGTACATGGTTATACCACAATGCTTGGCCAATTTTCTAGGTATAAGACTCTAATGATAGTAAGAACATTCACAGTATTATACATCCATTACTCAGGTACTCTGTAATGATTAGGTAATTTCTATTATCTCCCTTCCTTAGTTATAGGAAACTGTTAATCTATTTTCTATCTCTGTGAATTTGCCTATCCTAGATATTTTACATAATTAAAGTCATAAACTATTTGTACTTTTGCATCTAGTGTGCCTCATATACCATAATGTTGTTAGTATTCACCCATCCTGTATCATGTACCAGAACATCATGTAGTTAAATAGTATTCTCTCTATATAAAATACATATCATGTATGTGCAGATATGTAAAAGATTTTTTTCTGTTCATTCTCTGTTGGTGGCACTGAGTCATTTCTACTTCACTGTTGAGGAGTAACACCGTAGTGAACACTATTGTACCAGTAAATGTCTGAGTCCTCAGTCTCAGTTCTTGGTATATATGGCTAGGAATGGAACTGCTGGGTCATGATTAGTTTTGTATTTAGCTTTTAAGAGGGTATCAAACTCTTTTCCATAGTGATCATAGCATTTACTTTCCTAGAAGAAATATATAAGGGTTCCAATTTTTTCATAGAATACTATTTTAACAGATTATTAAAGTCTGGGTAGATGCCTAGGTGGATAAAATGCTTGTGAAATAAATTTCCAGAACTCACAAAATCTTATAGATGGGTCTGTGGCCCATCTGTATTCCCAGAGTTCCAGAAACAGAGACGGGAATCCCTTGGACTAACTAGACTAGCTGAATTGAGTTCAGCAAGAGACCTTGCCCAGAAAATAAACTGGACAGTGAAAGAGGACACCTGATGTTGACCGATTGTGTCCACACACATGTGCATGCACACCCTCAATTGTATGCAGCTGTATGCACGGCCATCTCCAAATGCATGTGCCTACATGGATGTACACCACACACACTCTCTCAGAAAGTTATTAAAACAAGCTTGAATTGTTTGCCTTTCGTTTAAAAGCCATGAAAGTGGGGCTAGAGAAATGGCTCATCAGGTAAGAGCACTTGCCCTTCCAGAGGTTTGATTCCTCATCTCCACATGACAGCTCACATCTATCCACAATTGTCTGAACTGTCTGTAACTCCAGTTCCAGGGGTTCTGTAGCCCTCTTCTAGCCTCCAAGTGCAACAGGTACTCATGGTGTACAGACATACATACAGGCAAAATACCCATACTTATGAAAGGTAAATAATAAATTCAAAATCATGAAAGTAGCTACCGCTTTAAAATTTTAGAATAATAAAGCACAATGCAGAAGTGGGTCTAGAAGATGGCTCAGTACGTAAGAGCACTTATTTTGAAAGCAAGAGGACTTGAGTTCAAATCCCCAGCACCCACATAATAGCCCTGTGAAGCATGTATGCCTGTGACCTAACCTTGGCAGATGGAGGATCCTGGAAACTTAACAGATAATCTTCAGGTTCAGTGAGATTGGAGCTCGAGGCAGGAAGATATTGACATCTTCCTCTCTTCACACCTTCTCTTCACACATATAGGGGCATACCTCACCTGCATACAAATAATATACAGAAAGAAGCTAGGCATGGTGGCACACATATAGCCCCAGTACTCAGAAGACCAAGGTAGCAGGATCACAGTCTGAGGCCAGCCTGAGCTACACAGCTACACTGTCTCAAGAAATCTTCACACCTTAAGCAGAAGGAGCACTTCAGCTTACAGGAAATGTCATTAGAGTCCACAATGAGATGCTGTGCTGTTCTTTACTTTTCTGCTGGCAATCTCGTTATAGAACATCTTGTGACATATCTCTAAATTCACCTTTATTTATGCCTTTGAGATCTTTGTTTTTTGTTGTTGTTTGTTTTTTGAGACAGGGTCTCATATGTAACTCTGTGTAGACCAGTCTGGTCTCAAACCCAGATTCTCCTGCCTCCCCCTCCCAAGTGCTAGGATCAAAGGCATGTACTATCATGCCTGGCTAATCACTTTTTGATTTTTGTTTTTGTTTTGCTTGTTTGTTGTTTTGTTTTTTTTGTTTTTGTTTTGTTTTTCAAGGCAGAACTTCTCTGTATAGCCCTGGCTGTCCTGGAACTCACTCTGTAGACCAGGCTGGCCTCGAACTCAGAAATCCACCTGCCTCTGCCTCCCAAGTGCTGGGATTAAAGGTGTGCGCCACCACCGCCGAGCCACTTTTTGATTTTTTATGTCTAGCTGGTATACTGAAAATGAGTCCTAAATTAGAGGACTGAATACCTTCAGAATTTCCTGACACCCTGTAGTTTCTATCCATATTTTGTGTGTTACAAACATCTACAACGAGGCTGAAATATTCAGCAGCTAACCTCTTCTCTTGTTAAAGTTGGACATTGAAACCCACTGATAAGAGACGTACTTTAATGTGTAATCCTTACATGTCAATCTTCAGAAATAAATTAATATCTAACTTTGTGAACCAGTAGTTTTGTGAGTCCATCAAGTTATTGTATGAATTAGAGATATTACTTAAGATAATGGGATGAATGATAAGTTACCTTATCTTTTTGGTTAAAAAAAAGCACCTTAAAAGGTTAAAAAATAATTTCTAATTGACAATTGAATGAAGCATAGACTAAAACAGAGTTTGAAAAATAACCGTGCATTTTTCAGAGAAAAGAAGTGTACTTTGCAACATAGTCACAGATTATTCCATTAAGCCAGTTATGAAGTGTCTCTTTCTCCCCACCTCTGAGGAAGCTAAGCTTTGTGGCTGCCATTGTTCTTTGTTTTTTGAGCATCAACATCCCTTTTGTGTGAGCTGACCAGTCAGATGTGCTGTGTTGTCTCTACAGTAGCTAGCTTCTCTTCCTGCCATAGAAACTGCTTCCTAAAGAGAAAGCCGTGCTGGCTCCAGTAGCTTGAGCAGGATAAAATCATCTTGTTTATCTCATGCAGGACCAAAGGGAGAGGTAAAACCTGTGACTGGGCATCTTTTCAAGGCCGGATGTCCTGGAATGGCTTCACCAATACTCTGTGTGTTGTACTTATGAATTCCTCCTCAAAGAAGTGTAGATGTCTTAGAGCTGAAAATGAATATATTGATCTAGTTTGGTCCTTTTTGCTTTATAAAAATCCAAGGACTAAGAGATGAACTAACTCACTCAATATAGCTATTCACTTAGTAAATGTTCCTGACTGCCTGCCATGTTCCATATTCTGCTCTAGGCAATAGGGACACAGTAAGAGCAGAGCAGAGACAGTTGCTACTTGCAAGGATCAGATAGCAGATAAGTAGTGTGGGAGTGGGGTGATGTGGCTGCCGCCACCTTCACGTTGCTTGCCAAGGCTGACACGCATGCTTAGCTGCCCATAAGTTGCCCTGGCTTCTCTCAACATGTCTCTCAAACCCACAGGATCCGGGTAGGGAATGGCTGCATGATTGTGAGAGTCTAGCCAGGAGATTTAACCAGCACAGTGCCGAGTCCTCTGCCATCAGCATGCCTGTCCCTCACTCTTTCTTTTGTTCTTGCTCGACTGTGTCTTGTTTTTTAAGACAGTACTAGAGACTGAACCCAGGATTTTGTGCGTACTAGCAGCAATCTGCCATTGAGCTACATCCCCAGCCCTCCTTTAAAGTTTACATTTCTTTTAAGATTTATTTTTATTTGATGTGTGTTAATGTTTGGATGTATGTATGTACACCACATGCATGCCTGGTACCTGAGGAGGCCAAGGAGTGAGTCCAATCCCCTGGAATTGAACTTACAGACAGTTGTAAGCCAATGTGTGGGTGCTGGGAACTCAGCCTGTGTCCCCTGCAAGAGCAGCCAGTGCTGACCACAGACCTACCTCTCCACCTTCTGTTTTGAGACAGGGTCTCACTAAGTTGCCCAGGCTTGAATTGAGCTTGATTCTCCTGTCTCAGCCACCCAAGTAGCCATCTTGAAAGGTTTTAAGACATAAAAATTAGCTGATGGTTTAATATGTATATTCCAAATCATATTTAATGAAACTGGGCTGTAGTTTGTCACCTTTTAAAGAGTTTCTGTCTTTAAGGACTGAGGAGATAGCACAAGCATCTGAGTTTTATGTAAAAATGCCAGATGTATGGTGTGTGGTTTATCATCCCAACCCTGGGAAGGCAGAGGAAGAGGAGAAACCTTGGGGCTTGCCGGCCAACCATTCTAGCTTCATTGGTGAGCAGGAGACCAGTAAGAGACCTTTCTTGAAGGTGGATTATGTTCTTGAAGATGAACTTGAGATTGTTCTCTGGTCCCCACATACACATACATGCGTGCGCGCACACACACACACACCACACCACACGAATAGTTACACAAATGCATACACACACACACATAAGAAGGAATTTCTCCATATATAGTTATATACTTTAGGAAAGGCAAGAAACCCAAGACTATAATTGAAATGATTTTACCAAAGTCACCATTCTTTGTAAATGTTAGCACCATCTAGGGCAGGACATGGTTATATTTTACCTTCCCACAGACACAGGCGTAAGGCAGAGCCTTGGAACCTGACCATTTCAATTTGAGTTTCAATTCTGTGTGTATATAGATGAGAGATTAGTTGATCTTTACCATGTTAATGAATTCTTTACTCTCGATCCCTATCTATAAAATAAAGATAAAACAGTATAATCTGCCTCATAGGCATATGAGGCTCAGCTGAGCACTATTTTAAGCACTTCGCTTTGCACCAGGCACTGTAACTACCTATCTCTGCAAGAGCTTCCACTTCTCTGGGGCAGGATCTCAGTTTTATTTGGTATTTTATTTCCTTGACTTTGAATCATGTCTTGTGTATAGAAGGCAAACAGTACATCTTTTGTGAATAGTTGAATAAACAAGCTCTTGTTGTTCTTGTGAAAAATGGTTTACATAGTTTACAATGTTAGACACCTGAACTTTGGACTCAAAATTCCTAAAAATATTCTTCCTACATTTACTCCTATGGAGATAAAATAAGTTGGTCTTATGGTAGGTCATAGTGTTTTTGTTTTGTTTTGTTTTGTTTTGTTTTGTTTTGTTTTTAAATTTCACTAGTATCCTATAATATGAAATGGCTTTACATTTTTAAAATTACGTGTAAACCTATGTGTCTGTGCACGTGAGTGCTGCTGTCTTAGCATCCCAGCACTGGGGACGCAGAGGAGGCGAAGGGTCCTTGGGACTTGCTGGCCAACCATTCTAGCTTAATTGGTGAGTTCCAGACCAGTGAGAGACCTTTCTGGAAGATGGACTGTGTTCTTAAGGATGAACTTTAGATTGTTCTCTGGCACCCACATACTCATGCGTGCATGCACACACACACACACAGACACAGACACACACACACACACACACCACATGAACAGTCACACAAATGCATACACACACATACGAATCACTGTGTGTGTGTGTGTGTGTGTGTGTGTGTGTGTGTGTATGTATGTATGTATATAAATAGTTTAGGAAAGGCAAGAAACCCAAGACTGTAATTGAAATACCTTTACATTTTTAAAATTATGTGTATACCTATATGTTGGTGCACGGGAGTGCTGCTGTCTGTGGAGGCTGGGATAAAGTGTCTGTTCCCATGTAGCTGGAATTCCCGGTGGTTGTGAGCTGTCTGGCATGGGTGCTGGCCACCTAACTGGCTCCTCTACAAAGACTTAACATGCACTGTTTGCCACTGAGTATCTCACCAGTCCCTTTTGGTTGCTTATATACAGTTCATCAATGTGTATATATGTTAAAAACTTTTTTAAAAAAACTTGATGAGACAGTACCTAAATGTGGGGCTAGGAATGTAGCTCAGCCATAGAGCACTTACCGAGCACAAAGCAGGCCCTTGGTTCTATAACTCCCCACCACTGCAAACATCGGATAGCTAACTTGCCATTTGTAATGTATGTGCCATTTCTTCTAGTCTGCACTATTTCATTTATTTTAAAAGTGTGTCTAAACCCACTGACATCTCTTATAGCCCAGTAACGGGCAGTGGCCTCCAGCTTGGAACAGCTCTGCTCTTGATCACTGCTGCCATAGAACTGAATTGCTTTCATTTTTTTTTTTCTAATAGGAAGAAACACCTTAGAATTTGCACATGATAACTTTTTTTCTTTTGTCCTGGCTTGTTTATATACTGAGCTACAACTTACCTTGGGTTGTTTTCCCTATAATTTGAATGATTATTGAGACAGGAAATTACTCAGAAATATCATCACCAGCCTCATGTGCTGTTCACATGTCACATGTCAGGACAGCTGCTGGAATGCTTTATATTTATGGGGCTTTGCTCTGTTTCTTAAGTTGTTGCTAACATGGAACTGAGCCTTTTCAAACTGGCAATTGTGATTCTTCCCCTTCCTTTGGAAGAAGGACACATTGTATTGAATTTCGAGCCTTCTTCTCTCTGTTTTTATGAGTTATGAAATGTGAGCAGATAGCATATCACATACACAGAGCCGGTTTGTAAAAGCGTGAACTCCTTGATCATGTGACATTCACATTCTTCCTCTAAATGGCCATTACTCTGAGCACCACTAATGTGCTGTAAATACTGAAGTGCGCTGGCTTGACTGATTCCTATGTCATTAAATAGGACATATACCAGAGAACTGGATCCTAAAGCAAAGAATTAAATATGCAATGCATAACTGAAAAAAAATAAACCACAGTATTTGCTATTAATAAAAGATGGGTTCATAAGGATCATAAAGAGTTTAGTTTCTCTCAGTAGCTGTTCAGTCAAGACTGGTAGATCCACATAGCAGAGACAAACCAGTCTGACCTGAAGAACGTTATGCAGAGAGCACTGCTTCATGGCTGGTTTCCTAAAGTCCGTTTACTAATCTGAGGTAGAGTCGACAGGCTTAGGAAGTGTGTCTCAGGGTCTTACAAGTGTGACTTTGTATTTAAAGCTATGCAGTAAAAACAAAACAATACATGGAAGAAATCTGAAAGGTTCTGTGCCTGCCATGTCTGCTGGTTTCATGTTTCATAGGATCAGGGCTGAGCTGCAACAGAGTCTGATCCAACCTACTTAACGCCTTGTCCTCTGCCTCCCCTGTGTGCTGGACTCTTTGTCCTTTGCAGGCAAATGTAGACCTTTCCAGGTCACTGCAACTCTAGGAAGCCTCCTAGTAACTCACTCTCCTGCCTTCGCCCTCCTGCCTTCACCCCACAACACCCTCTTCTTTAAAAATCATGAAAACCACTTGTCTTTGGCAGGGTGGCACTGCTCATTTCTGATTACTTTTAACTCTGTGTGGAAAGGGACAGGGTCTTAGAGGAAGGGAACCTAGGGAAAGTTTTTCTAGTTATCTGGAATGTGATCTCTTGATGCTAAGTGCTTTATCCACAGGAATACACGGAAATGAAAGGGTGTATGAGAGGCATGAGAAATAAAGATCAGGGAGCCTGCATGAGTCTGAGTAGGTCTTCTGCATGTGTTAGAGTTGTGCAGCTTGGTCTTCCTGTGGGACTTGTAACAGTGGGAGCAGGGCTATCTCTGACTCTTGCCTGCTTTTGGGATCCTTTGTCTCCTACTGGGTTGCCTCATCCAGCCTTAAAGTGAGGAGATGTGTATAGTCTTATTGTAACTTGATAGACCATGTTTGGTTGGCATCCCCAGAGGCCTTCCCTTTTCTGAGGGGAAACAGAAGAGGTGTGTATTTGGGGGAGGGGTGAAGGCGGTGGGAAACTGTGAAGACAGGAGGAAGGGAAACTGCAGCCAGTATGTAATATATTAGAGAAGATTAACTAAAACAAATAAAAATTGTGCAAGATGAATCAAAGGACTAGTACTGGTGACGTGTCAAGGAGAACCCACAGAAAAGATCCACCCGAGCCCGACCTTGCTGTGGGAGAAGAGTGACAGCTGAGGTAGTACTTAATCTTCCAGTCACAAGAATCAAGGAGCTGTTAAGAAACAGCTTCTAGAGCCTCAGTGGGATCAAAATGAAAAGAGGCTCAGGGTTGTAAGACATGTGATGGGCGTGTGTCAGTCCACGGTTCTGAAAATGGGATCGATACAGTTTCCTGGCATAATTTAATTGCTTAGAATCAAATTTTAACTAGAACATAGTTGAACAGATGGGTGATTTTTCACCTCTGGAGTGAAAATGTTTGTAGCATTTTTCACCAAGAGGTTTTCATGAAGGAATGCTGACAGTTAACAAGCACCAAGCGTCAGCCTGTTCACGTTTCACAAGTGTGATTGATAGTGAAATTTGTGTTAGAAACTGCTTTCAGTCTTAACTCATCTTGTACATTAAAGACCTGGTTGAAAGCTTTATTCCTTTTTCTTTCTCCTCTTAAATCTGAGCGCTATCTAATGTAAAAGAAAAAAAAAACCCCATAAAACCATATTCAAACAGAACACTCGTTTCTTCCTGAGTCCCGAGTTTGCTTTCGTGAGCCGTGGTCCACCCTAGTACAGAGCCTGACCTTTAGGAACAGCACACTTGTGTACTTTGTAATGTGAAGATGAGCTCAGGAGCACCTTTCCCGCCTTCAGCAGGAGAGCCACGTGTGCTGCCTAGGATTCATCTCTCAGGGTTTCAGAGCTCGTTTATGAATTAGATGTTTTCAGCCCATGACCCCTTTTCTGTGTAATTCAGATGATCAAGAACATTTTATAAGGAAAAATACAATTCAGAGATGTGAGAGAGTGTTGACCAAGTGGGAACGGAGACCAGGTGAGACCGTGTAATTAGTCTAGTTCTCTAGAATCATATCGTTTGCAAATATATATCTAGTGGGAGTGGTGAAGGAAGTGGCTGCTCACAGAAGTGACCCGAGTGCAAGTCACAAGCTCTAGTAGGAATTAAACAACTTGAATTTAAAGATTTAAAATTGGGGGGCATTTTTTTTTAAAGCACAGTTGGAGAGTCAGGCAAGTCTCTTAAGTTCAAGGCCAGCCTAGTCTACAAAGTGGCTTCTTCCAGGACAGCCTGGACTACAAAGAAAAATTCTGCCTACCTGAACCTTTATTTGTCATTCATTTGGTTCAGTGTTCCTCAAATTTTTTAATGTGTGTTATATTTATTGACTTGTAAAAGTATCTTGGAATACAGAATTATCATTTGTAGTACATACAGAAATTGAAATTGTGAAAATTTCTTGCTACCTTTGAAACTCTGAGAAGTCTGCCCTTATCTGAAGTTAGGCTTTCCCACGTTTCAGTTACCAGCCATCAGTCATAGTCTGAAAGTCTTAAATGGAAAATTCCAGCCATAAGTGATTGATAAGCTTTAAATTATGTACTGATCTGAGCAGCACAATGGAATCTTACATCATTCTGCTTGTATCTTGCCTGGGACATGACTCATTCTTTTGATGAGAATATCTACACTGTGTACGCTCCCTGCCCAACAGTCTCTGGTTTCCACTTGGTTTTTCAAATATTGTGTGTTCCAGTTCAAGTAATGCTCACATCACCTCCACACAAGAGAAATGGGTCTGTTGTAGTAAGACAGTGGCACACTCCCATGGCTTTCAGTATAGTATTTGTTATACTTGCTTTATTTTAGCAGTTGCTGTTACCCTCTTACAGCACCGAACTTAAAAATTACACAGGTACTGTGAGAGAATAACAAAAACACTAGTAAATCAAGTACAGTTTCTGGAATGTTGTCTGAGCCTCGGGAGAGGGGCCAAGTTGCTGCGGCTTTTAGTTGCTGTTGGTTTTTGTTTGTCTGTCTGTTTGTTTGGCTGGTTGGTCGGTTGGTTTTCTGAGGCAGGGTCTCTCTTTGTAGTCCAGGCTGTCCTGGCAGTCACTTTGTAGACTAGGCTGGTGTTGAACTTAGAGACTTGCCTGCCCCTCCCAAGTGCCCAGCTTGATAGCTGCTGTTTTAACATGGAAGCTTCAGTTTAGGAGAGAAGAGTAACAGGGTAATATTTTTCAATAAATATTGACTGTTTTGAAGTCTCTCTCCTCTTCAAAGGCAGATCTCTGTGCTAAAACCAGTAACAGGGACTTGCTCTGTTATAGAGGTAAGTTGAGTATCTGAAAGCAGATGAAGATGAGTTGGAAAACAGAGTAATGGCTATGAATAGATCATTGCATCAGAGAACCTTTAGCTCCCTATAGCAATGAATACTACCATTGATAACAGTTTGTTGTAGCACTGGACAGGTTCTAATAGTTCCTTAGGGGCTGGAAAGATGGCTCAGGTTAAGAGCACTGGCTGCTCTTCCTGAGGACCTGGGTTTGGTTTCCTTTGGTGGCTCACAATCATCTGTAACTCCAGTACCAGGAGATGTCTTCTCTACGTGGGCATTGTACACACAAGGTGCATAGACAAAAATGCATGAAGGCAAAAATATCCATAAGCTTTTAAAATGAAAGAAAAATAAAATTCTAAAAATCAAATTTCTTTGCCATTTTCATTTATTTGAATATGTTTAAAGTAATGTTGAAGTTTTATTTAATGTTTTGTTATGCAGGATGTTATTTTGCTTACAACTGCTCAAATTTAAGATTAAAACATTTGGATACCAACTCAATATCTGTGAGTAAGTTGGGAAGCTTGCTCAGCCGCACAGTGTTTGCCTGGTATCTTTAAGGCCCTGGGTTTGGTCCTCAGCACCACAGAGATCAATAATTTGTGAATTGTTGCATAATTTTTCAGTTTAGTGTAAGTTGAAGATCGTTGGCTTGGATAGCACCCTAGGAGATGAAGCGTTCATAGAGGTTTGTTTATTATAACTATTAAGACAAATAGCAGATCTTTTCTACTGTTATTAAGATTTTTTTATTGCCTTGAGGTATGCATATAACTGAATATTTTAGTCCCCAAATTAAAATTTTCTTTGCCCGTATTCAAATGTTATTGTGAAGTCTGACATTTCTCCTTTATGTTGAGTCAAATTATATACTAGCCTAAAAAAAAAAAATAATAATAGGTAAATGTCTTGATTGAATTTGGCAGTGGCTGCTGGTGGCATCATCAGATCTGTTTATGGATCAGTGGCTGCTTCCCGTTACAGTGAAGACTAGCTATGCGGATAGGTCTTGTGTTGATGGAAAAAAAAATCAAAACAACAGATCCAAACCAACTGCTTATATTTCTTATACTTACGATGTCTTTGATATTTAGTATAGAAAAACAAATGTTAAATTCAACACAGATGTCAACTGCTGCATATTTGTGGCATCTCACAAAAAAATTCTTAAATTATTCATAAGTCAAATAGCATCTCCATTTGTTTCCAGGTTTTTAGGTAATTTTAGAGGAAATTTCTAAATTATGAATTGAAGCTGGTGACTAAAGACTTTTTGATTTTCTAAAGGCAGAATAGCTATTTTGTTGTTTGGCCCTGTGAAATAAGTTTGTTTTCTGTCCTTCTAACTGAGTCATGAGAAAAATGTAGATTAAGGGAGGTAATGCAGTATGTGAGTTACCTTTCAGAAGTAGTCATAAGGAAAATGTGCTTTCCTCTTATGAGGTTTTATCAAGGAAAAAAAAAATACTTTGTGAGATCACTTTCCCCCATGGCCAGAGGACATACAGAGCAGGACTTCCCTCCCTTAAGCCTGTTTGTTTGGTGACGCAGGATGTGGTGTGTGATGAATGTTGGTATGTTTGGAAAGCATGTGTACTCTGCTGCTGGTGGGTGGGGACGGTATACACAGCCTTCAGACCTACTCAGTCTGCTCTACGGATTCTCTACCCTCTGCTGACCCTGCCCCTTTGTTCTGATGATTGCTGAAGGATGCTGAAGTAGATTTGTGGATTTGTCTTCCCAGGGTTATCAGTTCTTGTCTCCTGTATTTTGAAGTCCTGTTTTAGATACTCTCATTCTTGGGGTAGCTTGCCTTAGTGGAGTGACCCTTTATCATGTTTTTTTATTCCTCTGGAGAGTACTACATCTGACTTCATGGCTTTTCTTACTTCGTGTCTTTTTCCCCTATCTCCCTCTCCTCCTTCCTTTTCTTATTTTCCCCTCTTCTTTCTCTTCTCCTTGTGTTCATCCTTGTGGTGCTAGGAATTCACCCCCAGACCTTGCACACACTAGGCAAGCACTATCCAGTGACCTAATATTCCAAGCCATTAAATCTGTTCACGTAGCATCTGTTTTTCCAGGCCTTTTTGGTTTTGTTCTTACTTTTGACTTATCTGTGCCACTACATGAAGTGACCTGCTCTCCAGCAGTCTAATTCCTTCCGACAGTTTCTTTTAGTTGATCTCCTTCAGAACCCCAGGTTGTGGTTGCCAGCTGTCGCCGTTCTTTTGTTCTGTTTCGTTTGTAACATTTTCACTGAATATACAATCACTGTAGGTTTGGATTTAAAAACAATTTTAATTAGTTCTCTAATTATACCTCTGGTTTGAGGAGCTTGGGAGTAAAGTTACATTTTGAGATAAGCTGTTTTTTGTAGCACAGGCTGGCTTTAAATTTATGATCCTCCTGTCTCAGCCTTCTGATTGATGAGAAAGAAAACTAGTTTGTGTGTGTGTGTGTGTGTGTGTGTGTGTATGCTAGGAATTTGAATACTTGAATGCAGGGCCTTGTACATCCTGGGCAAGTGTTCTACTACTGTCCTTGCCCTTGACTTTTAGACAGGGTCTTACTGTATGGGCCTGACTAGCCTCAAAATTGAGACACTTCTGCTTCTGCCTTCTGAGTGCTTGGATTGCAGACAGCATGTGCCACCCTAGTAGGCTAAAAGTAGTTTATATAGTTCCCAGATAGTTACATCTGCTGTTTTTCATTTGTTCATTATTTATTTCTCTTTTATCTGAGGAAATTTCTGTGTTAGGTTAAAGTCAGTCTGCTTTCAGTAGATTCTCTGGTTTTCTCTTATTGAATATCTGTTTTGTCTTTCTTCCTGCAGGGTATTTTTTATTGGTTGTAAAACCCCAGGTTATAGACTGTGAGGTGTTATGGGTGTTCCCAGGTTATATATAGGCTGTGAGGTGGTGTTGGTGTTCCCAGGTATGGGCGTGTGAGGCGTTGTTGCTGCTTTGTTCTGTCTTGTTTAGACCTTTAAAACACTTGCCTTGAGCCTCCTGACTGCCTGGTTTTGCTGAGAAACCATAGTAGGCATTTAAAAGGTCTTCCCTGTATGTTCCAGAGCTCTCCCTGCATATTGGGAGTTTTTAATTTGTTTTGGGTTAGAAATTTAGAAATAGATTTTGTTTTTTGACCATTGCCAAGTCTGTGAAGTATTTGCCACAGCATGGTGGTTTCTCTTTCCAGATGCTCCTGCAGCAACAGTGCTTAGTTAGGCCTCTCAACATTGTCCATAAAACTCACTCCCTCCTTCCTTCTGTCCTTTTTTTCCTTCTCCCTTCCTTGTTTAAATCCTGTTTTTTATGGCAAATTTTTTGTTTGCTTGTTCTACCAGGAAATGACCTAGTTAGATTCAACTGTATGTTCAGACTCGCCTTAGGTGGGGTGTGATTCCTGTCAGTTCAGTTCGCAAGGTTGTGGTGCTCTTGAGGTCTGTCCTTGGTGTCTCCTGAGCTAGTCTTGGAACTCTTGTATACTTCAGTGTTCAGTGGCTTGAGTGTGCCATCTCAGGGCAGATGTGCACTCCCGGGCAGATGTGCACTCCCGGAGTGTAGTTCAGGAGCCTGAACTTGATAGAGAAGCTTCTGAAACCCTTGTAAACATCCTTACGTTTGCAACATTTCCTAGTCTCTATCTTCACAGATTTTTCAATATAGTGATTAAATATATATATGAAAGATGTCTCTTCTTAGGAAGGTATATGCATTGCGGAGTATTAATTATATTACAGATTAAAACCACAAGAGTGATACCACTGCAGATCTCATAGAATGCCGAGACATTTACAATTGGCCGATTACTTAAGAACTTAGGTGATACAGAGCTGTCGGATGTCCACCATTGCTGGTAAGGTTGTGGAAATGGTATAGCCACTTTAGAAATCAGACTTTTTACAAAGTTAAACATAGAATTACTTTATGAATTGTTCGTGCCATTTGAGGATATTTACCCAGAAGGCATGAAAATACCTCCACTATAAGATCTATGTATAACTTTTAAAAAATAATTGCACATATATACAAAACCAAAATTGGAATATCCATCACTGGAGATTGGATGGGGACATTGTACTATATCTACACAATTATAATTTTTATGTTAGTATTTTAAAAGATATTTTATAGGTTTTAGGTAGCTGAATATATTGTTCTTTAATGATTCCACATTTTGTTAACAAAGTAAGAAAATTGTTCTGAAAAATAGATTAATTCATATTGGCTTCTAGTTTTAATTTTCACATTAAATTCTATATAGAATGAGAAATTTATTTGATATAATATATGGTAAAGATTTTATGCCTTCTGAGTAAATACCTTCAAATATATGAAAGAGAACACATGGCTTACTTCTTTCTGAGATTGTGTGACCTCACTTAACATTATATTTAACATTTATAAATTAAATTGGGAACATCTTACATCTTTATAAGTTTCCCACAGTAAGTTTTATGATAATGGTATGTGTCATACATTTTATTGTATATAATCCTAAAACTTTTATTGTTAACCTTTTGGTGTCATAATTTCTGACTATGGCAAAGATGCTTTTTATTTGTGTCTTTTTTAGTGTAGCGTTGGTGTCTGAATTCAGGCCTATGCTGCAAGTGCTTCTAACACTGAGCGTTGTCACCAACCCCCAAGTAATATTGTTGTTTGTTTTGTTTATTAAGATAGGCTCTCACCCTGTAGACCAGGCTGGCCTGGAATTTAGAGATTCACCTGCCTTTCTGCCTCCTGAGGGCTGAGTTTAAAGGTGTATGCCACCACACTCAGCCCCAAAATACTATTTTTAAGTTGTCTTTTTTTATTTCTAATGTCATATGGTTTTGTGTTTCACTTAAATATAGTTTGTCCAAGGAAACTTGAGACATCCATAGCACTGTGAAGCTAATACTAATGTTATGCTTAGGTGTACTGTTCACTGAAGTACCACCTCAGGTCTAAAAGACCTACAGAGAGAAGCTCATCTCCAAGAATCTGACCTTTTATGTTGTTTTGTATTGTTCATATAGTTATTTGTTAAATAATTAATATTTAAGTGTGTGATCTATGGGACTAGAGATTACTAAGATGTACTTTCAACTTTTTTTTTTTTTTTTTTTTTTTTTGGTTTTTTTCGAGACAGGGTTTCTCTGTGTAGCCCTGGCTGTCCTGGAACTCACTCTGTAGACCAGGCTGGCCTCGAACTCAGAAATCCACCTGCCTCTGCCTCCCAAGTGCTGGGATTAAAGGCGTGTGCCACCACCGCCCAGCCTTTCAAGTATTTTTTAAAGGATTTTATTTATCTTTATCTTATGTATACACATGTTTTACCTCCATGGATGTACATCCCTGTGTGTGCAGCACCTGTGGAGGCCAGAAGGGGTGTCAGGTCCTTTGGAACTGGAGTTATAACTCAGTGAGCTGGGAACTGAACCTAAAGAACACAAACATGAAGAGCAATGCATGTTCCCCTTAACCACTGAGTCATCTCTGTAGCCCCACAGATCTTACTGTTAAAAGACTTCTGTGCTCTCCTGCTCACTACGTGAGAGCTTACCTCCATGAGGGTATACATATGCCATTGCTTAGAACTGGGTACTTATAGACCTATAAAAAAAAGTTACATCTGAAAACCAGATTAGGTAACACTCTAAATGTTACATAAACATGACCCTTCTGCTTTCTTTAGCTAATGTTTCCTAAATTGCTACTGAAATAAAAATAAACAACAGATTAAAAAATGCTAGCACCCGAGCTTGGTTATTTTTACAGTGCTGTTATTACAGTGTTACAGTCTGTTTTACTGCCCTCTGGCATGATTAACATGTGAACTGCCATATTTATAATGAAGTGGTTATTAAATTTTACTTGTGCAAAAAAGATGAATTTATATTAATATTGCTGCCACATTTTTTTGTGTGTTCTCTGTTTTGCTTCTTCAACAAGGCTAAACTTTAGCTAGTCATATTTTTTCATTTATATTTTTATAATACTCTTAGTTTAATCTCTTATACACAGTGGCCATTGTATTATTATCAGTAATGCTAAGTGACGGAAGCCAGTCATAAAGAAGTAGAATTCGTGAGGAAGCTAAAATTGAAGGGAAATAAAAACAAGTGTTCACTGGGCACAGGGTTTCAGTTTTGCAAGATGAAGAAATTCTAGAGATCTGCCACATGAATGCATGAATGCAGTTGTTATTCTATGATGGGTTGTGATTACAAGGTACTCAAAACTTCACAAGGGGAAGTGACTTATTTACCTTATGTTTTTGGAGATTCCAATGGATAATCTTAATTATAACCTGCTTAGATTAAGAAATCCCTAGGAGACTTGTAAAGCATTCTTTCAGTGTGTCTGAAAGGCATTTCCAGGAATAATTAGATTAGGAGGGCTCCAACCTAATGAATAGAGTTACAGTTTGATGGCATTATTAGAAGGTGGTAAGAAATTGGAGGTAGGAGGGCTGGAGAGATGGCTTAGTGGTTAAGAGCACTGACTGTTCCTTCAGAGGTTCTGAGTTCAATTCCCAGCAACCACATGGTGACTCACAAACCATCTGCCATGGGATCTGATGCCCTCTTCTGGTGTGTCAGAAGACAGCTACAGTGTACTCATAAAACGAATAAATGATTCCTTTAAAAAAAAAAAAAAAAAAAAAAGGAAAGAAATTGGAGGTAGGGCCTGTCAGAGGAGGTAGGTCATTTCGGTAATGCCTTTCAGGACTGTGTCTTACCCAAGCACACTCTTGTATTCCCTATCAATACTTTCTGATGACCATGAGGCGAAGAACCTCCTGAGCTGCCATTCCCACCATCCTGATGTTCTGTCCAAGCACCTGAACTGACTGAACTTGAAATTATGAGACCAACTAAATGGTTCTTCTCTAGACTGTTCTCTCAGACATTGAGGTCACAGTTTTGAAGACATAACTAACAGTCAGAAAGTTCCAATCAGGCAGGTCTATCAGTAGCCTCTGGCGAGGGCCCTCTAGATTAAAGGGTGATAAGACAGAAAAATAATGAGAATCAGTCACATGCAAGGCAATGGTGGGCCTGCTTTGTAAAGACTCTTTCTGAGAATGAACTGGGATTCCATCAGAACTGTTTTAATCTCTCCCAAGGGCAGCACCCCAGGGACCTTAGTACTTTTTGTTACAGGCTACCTCTTGAAAGCTCAGTCACCTATAATCTCATCACACTCTGGACTAAGCTTCTAGAACATGAGCCATTGTGGGACAAACCACATCCAAACTATGGCAGCAGATAACATTATTGTAATATATACTTAAATATGATTATGGTACTAAATTTTATCTCACAAATATATTCTTTAACAGAATAAGACCAACTTTTCAGTAATCTCATTTGTACTTAGAATAAATTAACTTATAACTTTATAAACTTGGTATCCTCAGTGCCAAAGCCCTGTGTGATCCTACACTGCTGAGATCACTCAACCTCATATTGAACCATTTCTCTTCACTACAGTAGTCATATTCCCATTTCCCTAACTTGGCAAGTCTTGCCCTCTACACAGAATGTTCTTCTCTGTGGATTTTACCCAGCTGTTTCTGTCTTGTTTTTCCTATTTTGGCTCAGTAGTCTGTATTAGTTTTCTTGTTGGTGTGACGAAGGACCCATCAGAAACAACTTAAAGGAAGAAGGATTTACTTTGACTCACCTCAAAGGGGATGTAGTCCATGATGGCAGTGAAGGCATGGTGTTCGAGGGTGATGTATAGTCACACGCTCTGCACTTAGGAAACAGAAAGGGAAACACTGGTGCTGCTCATACTCCACAGCGTGGGTCTTCTCTCCTCAGTTAACCTCCCTGGAAAGCCCCTCACAGAGGTGCCCAAGGGATGGCTACCACATGCTTCTAAACAGAGTCTAGTTAACAAGGAGGATTAGTGTCATGAAGCCCCTCGTCACAGAGCTGTTCCACTGTTACCAGCCTCTAGATGTCACATGGCTCTATGCAACACTGCTCACTAGCTGATACTTTCTGGATTTGCCCAAGAATGTATGTGATCTTGGTGTAGACTTTGTCTCTTCATAACTTTATCCCCTGTACCTAGAACAGTGCCTTCTGTGGATGAATTAACTTCCTACTCTTAAATGACCCCATTCCAAACGATTTAAACTTGACTTTTAAGATGTCTTCTTGGATAGTTCTATCTAACTGTTGTGAAGAGACCTCAGACTCAGACTTAGCCTGCTCTGAACCTATCACACCCCTCTGCCCACTCTGCCAAGAATCTTCTGTCTGTAGTTGGGATGTCAGGCTTGAGCTCCTTTCTGGTTCTTTCCTTTCCCTGACCTCCCAGCGGTCATCAGACCCTATCAGGTTTTCACTCTCCTCCTTCCCTTCCATCTTGTCACCGCCACCTTTAGGTCAAAGTATGTTTTACTTGAACCATTGTTAACAGTGCCAACCGAGGCTGTGTACCTTCCCCATTTCCCTCTCTTGCTGCTTCTCCTTGTTCTCACTCTCCATTCTTCTTTTCTGGACCATAAGATCTTCCATTCCTGATGCCACTTTCCTGTTCAGAACAGTAAAGTACAGTCTTCTAATGCAATAGCCTCCTCTATTCCCCAGCCTCTTTTAGACCCAGCTCCCCCCCCCCCCCCCCCCGCCAGGCTGACCTCTCAATAGATTCCCATGTATTTATCTTGTAGCTTACATAACTACTGTTCAACACACATATGCCAGTCTTGCCCAACACTTTTTTCTCCCTTACCTTCTCCTTCTTGCTCTGGCCCTGCTCACTCCAGCCCTGCTGGCTCCGGCCCAAAGGTTTTTATTTATTTATTATATGTATGTACACTGTAGCTGTCTTCAGACACCCCATAAGAGGGCATTGGAACTCATTATGGATGGTTGTGAGCCACCATGTAGTTAATGGGATTTGAACTCATGACCTCCGGAAGAGCAGTCAGTGCTCTTAACCGCTGAGCCATCTCTCCAGCCTGCCCAGCACTTTTATAATCCCATTTCTACCAATTCTTCTGATAACTCAAGACCCTTTTTCTTTCATATTTATTTTATTTTTTTTTAATTTTTTTTATTGGATATTTTATTTACATTTCAGATGCCAATCCCTTTCCCCATTTCCCCTCCCTAGAAAACCCCTATCCTGTGCCCCCCCTTTTCCATTTGGCTTTTATACAATTATTTTTTAAATGTTAATCAAGGGCTTTATAAGTATGGTAATGCTCAATCAGAAGTGTAACCTAATACCCAACCTAGCTATGTAAACTATCTTTGACTAGTGGAGACACGTGAACTTCTGCCTCCATGCCCTCTCTCTCTTTCTCTCTCTCATTACCTAGCTTCTCATCTACTTCATCTTCTCCTCTCCTGAAGTTCTGGGAGACAAGCCTGGGACCTCCATGTATAGACAAGTACACTACTGCCCAGGTGCATCCCTAGCAGAGGCCCATCCCTCAATTAGCCATCTTTCTTTAAGACCTTACTGGAATACTTAATGTGTGTAGCCATCATGTCACCTGCATAATCATACTTTTATTTCTTTTTTTAAATTTATTTTTATTTCATGTGTATTGCATGTATGTCTGTGTGAGGGTGTCATATTAGAGACAGTTGTGAACTACTATGTGGGTGCTGGGAATTGAACCTGGGTCCTCTCAGAGAGCAGCCAATGCTCTTAACCTCAGAGTCCTTTCTCCAGCCCTATATTCTTTTTATTGCTATAGTTGTCACCTCTAGATTGTAACAAAGGCTTCTCTGCTAGGGATGCACCTGGGCAGTAGTGTACTTGTCTATACATGGAGGTCCAGGCTCATCTACCAGTACCTCAACATAATTAAAAAATAAGATAAATATGAAACTCAATGCTTTTATGCTAACCTTAAAATTATTTTTAAAAACCTGTCCTCATTTACAAGCATTTGGTTAGCATGGATGGACATGAGTTTATCAGACTCATCTACTGTGTTGTCAGCATCCTGTCTCTCTTGCTGTGTCTCCTGCCTTTCTACACTGCTGGGTAAGCTCTGTTCTTTGGTGGAGTTATGAAGTGAGCTATGCTTTGGATGTGACACTGATTTCTCTCAGATCTCAGATCTCAGAATGTTTCTCTCATTGCAGTGTTCTCTTCCTGCCTTTCTTGTATAGTCAAACCACCATGCATTCTTGAACACCATGATGTCCGAGAGTTCAAGGTCCTTTGTGATCCTAAGGCTCACAGTTTGCAAATAAAGAAATAGAGGCCGGGCGGTGGTGGCGCACACCTTTAATCCCAGCACTTGGGAGGCAGAGGCAGGCGGATTTCTGAGTTCGAGGTCAGCCTGGTCTACAGAGTGAGTTCCAGGACAGCCAGGACTACGCAGAGAAACCCTGTTTCGAAAAACCAAAAAAAAAAAGAAAAAAAAAAGAAAAAAAAAGAAAAAATAACACCCAGGATTCTCAGCCTGTAAAGGGCAGAAGAGCTGTCACTCAAGGATACCTTTTTAGTGCTAAGTCTAAAGGGAATGTGTCTTCCTCTTCTGAGCACTGACGGATCTTGGATTTATCATCTAAAATGTACCAAGAGTTGGAGAAAGATAACTCTCAAAATGCACATTTGTATTTTGTGTTGCCAGGAGTGTACCTAAAATCTCTGGGGTACACTCAGTTGAGACAGGATGCCTGCTTTGCCAGGGAGAGGTACCTTAGGAGGATTTTGATGAGTTCTAGGTTTTAAAAAAAAACAAACAAAAAAACCCAACTCCCCCAAACAAAACAACAACAACAAAAAACTCTCAGCAAACCTGAGCTTTGAGGTATCTTTCAGGGATGATGGAAATGACTAAGGTCAGGGCCTGTTTCACATGCAGAAAGCAGTGGGAAGCTTCTGGTTCTCTGCATGTTTGCCTACCCACATTCTAGGAGCAAGGGGAGCTTGTAGAGAAGTTATGACTCCCACCTCCACTCTTTATTCATCCTCTTAAAACAAGATGGGAGAAAATCGAGCAGCAGGAATGATGAGGTTAGACCCTTATGCGAGTGAATGTGTGGGCTTGTGTAGCAGTGACTTGGGAACAATGGTTGGCTGTGGGCGCTAATCTTCCAGTTCTCTCCCCATTACACACATTTTGAAAGAGTCCATTCCCTTATCATTTCCTGAGTTATGTAGCTGTGCCACCCTAGATGGAATCTTTGTCTCTTGCCATCTTCTTGATAACTCACATGACTCAGTGCCAAAGCTCTGTGTGATTCTTCATTGCTCACAGCGCTCAACCTCCTTTTGAGCCATTTCTCTTCCATCAGTTAGTATAAAGCCACAGTAGACATCCCCCTGTTTCCCTAACTATAGCTCGAATAGTATGTGCCCATTAATATCTTTGTGCCTGACCTCTCACATATGTAAAATGGGCAAAATAGTATAACTACCTCATATAACTGCTGGAAATACTATAAATATACAAAATTGGTGGAACTGGTCTGAAATTGTAAGCAACTAAAACTGTCATTAGTTGATTTAATCATACTTTTCATAGCTGTTCATCCTACCAGTTAGATGTATTTCACATATATATGTATGTATGTGCGCACGCGCGCGCGCGCGCACACACACACACACACACACACACACAATTTCTTCCCAGTGTGTATAAACCTCCCTTTTTAGTTCATGTCATTGAAGAGTCTTCTTCAATTTCAAACAACTTAATGGGAACAAACTGTGTGCATGGAAAAAATTGGATGATTTAATTTCTTCAGTCTTTGGGGGAGTGGAATTCTTTTCTTCTGCAAGCCAACCTGTTTCCCTGTCACGTTGCAGGTGGTATGCAAGATTACAATTATGTATGGGCCAACTGTTTTGAGATCACACTAGAATTGTCTTGCTGCAAGTACCCACCTGCTTCTCAGCTTCGACAAGAATGGGAGAATAATCGTGAGTCTTTGATCACATTGATTGAAAAGGTAAAAATTGCTGGCTGGAAGGTGGAATTTAGAAATAATGAGTTAAATAAGGGAGAAATTTGAATGCACATGAAGAAGAATCCAAATAGCATGTTCTTTATCTCATGTGTTTTAAGATTGTAGATTCTCTGTAGAAATTATTAGTTTATGGTCTACTTGAGTCCATCAAGCTCCGCCTTTTCTCCTCCAACCCCCAATCCTTGCTCCTTGCTCCATGGAGGCTTCCTTTGACAATCTTAGAACAAGTGGAAATAATTGGCTAAGTTTTTAGTGGGGGTTTGTGCTATAGCTCAGTAGTAAAAGGAGGGTTTGGAATGAATGAAGCCCTGAGTTCAATTCCTGACACCAAGAAAACCCTATAAATTTGTACCGTCAGGTTGACAATGCCATGTGTTCATATTTGCTAGAGACCCTTTACCACTGTGAACATGTATCAGTTTAGTGTAAGTATCAGAAATGTTCATGTCACCATTGAAATTATAGTTTGAAGAGGAGATTGGAAGCTTGACTTTAAAGAGAGGAAACTTCAAAAACACTTTTAGAGATTTTTATAACTTAAATTTAAGAATTTAGTGCTGAGGCTAGAAAGGTGGCTCAGTGGTTCAGAGCAGGCTGTTCTTGCAGAGGACCCGGGTTTGGTTTCTAGCACCAACATAGCAGCTCACAGCCTACTGTAATTCCAGTGCCAGGTGTTCCAACATACTTTTCTGGCCTCTGTGGAGCATCAAACAGACATGTAATACACATACATACACGCAGGCAAACATACACAAAATAAGAATAAATCTTAAAAAAGAATTTAGTCCTTAATCTATACTTTATTTCAACTTCAAGGGATTAAAAAAACACTTTGTTTGCTGAACGTGGTGGCGCACTCCTTTAATCCCAGCCTTCCAAAGGCAGACGCAGGGGATCTCTGTAGTGGGAAATATTAAAAACTGCAATTCACGCTCCATCAGCAGGCCCCGGTGGACAGGCTGGCCAGGCACTGGCGGGCATGACTGGCCTGCTCTCATCTCATGGAGACTCTCTGACTCAGAGCTCCGAAATCTCTCCACCCAGCTCACTAAGGTCCTACTGACAGGTCACTACCACACCAACCTCACGCTTCAAAATTCTCACAGCCTTTTGGGGTGCACTTTGCCCACCCAGGCTTTGCTGCTGTACCTTTCTCTCTGGAACCCAGCTGAGCCACCGCGTGAAGGAAAACACCACACAAACTTAGTTCAGAATCAATGGTAACTCAGTCGCCGGGCGCAACAACTAGAATCAATCGTGTGAGCCATATTAAATCTAAATTCTCCAGTAGCTAATCCTAGTGGATTCACCTTCTAAACTGGAGGCCACCAGTACCTACATCTTGTCTGTCTGTCCCTGTCCGAAAGCTGTATCTCTCTTTCTCCCTCCAACTCAGAAATCCTGCCTACTCGCCCAGTGATTGGTTTCTTTATTAATTAGAAGGGTCACATCTCATCCCAGGTAGCCCCTCTTAGAGAAGTTGAATTAACATCAAAATACAAGCAGCACCAGAGCTATCCACCACAGATCTCTATGAGTTGGAGGCCAGCCTGGTTTCCATAAAGAGTTCCAGGAAAGCCAGAGCTACATAATAAGACCCTGTCACAAAAGAAAAAGAAAAATTTGAAACTATTATAGTAGTCTTGCTGTTTAGAAACTCTAGCATCAAACTGATTGCCTCTGAGTTTTGATTTTTGTCTTTTAGGTCCACATTGGAATTAAAGGATTTGTTAAAGATTCCGTGACAGGCTCTGGATTAGAGAATGCAACCATCTCAGTAGCTGGTATTAATCATAATATCACAACTGGAAGATTTGGCGATTTCCACAGATTACTTGTTCCTGGGATTTACAATCTTACAGCAGTTTCAACTGGGTAAAAGTTTTAAACTAGATTCATAATCACAGTGCCAAGCCTCTCTTTAGGTGTAGGATTGTCTAAATACTTCTCACTGAATATGGCTTCTGTTTTAATAATGACAAAGTACTATCACTGGAGTATTTTGTCCTATAGTCCAACAGTGTAAGGTATAATTGGAACACTGTGAGGAAGAAAGATTATGAATGTTTTACAAAAGGTTTCGCCGTTGGAAGTATTGCCTCAGTTAGTTGAATCAGGTAAAAGCAGTCCAGGGCTCCATAGATGGAATTTGAAGACCCGTCTTCCCAGCTTTCTAGTACATTAAAGCAGACGGTTTTCGTTTGTGCAAACCTTTCTGCACACTCACTTGATGAG
Organism: Rhabdomys pumilio; assembly: GCA_030674055.1. NCBI lineage: Eukaryota > Metazoa > Chordata > Mammalia > Rodentia > Muridae > Rhabdomys > Rhabdomys pumilio. The sequence continues at coordinate 43,418,284 of JANHMN010000002.1, forward strand.
GATTTTATTCATACCTTTCATTCTGGGCTTCGTAATGGGAGGAAAGGGGGAGTGCTAATCTGATAAGGCGAGGCAAAGCTGGATAGCACATGCCTTGAATATCACATGAGCAGTTAGCTTGTCTGCCCCTTTGAATGTCACAGCAACATTTTTGGCAAAATTCTAATGTGAGATACACAGGAAGCTTTGTGGGAAAAATAACTCTTTAAAGACTTAATCCAAGATTTTCTGTGAAATAACATTCTAAAATGGCTAAATTTATACAGTTATCTTAGTATATGTTTTGAGTTTTGATAGCTGACTAAGTGCAGGAGTATGAGAAAAAGTCATAGTGCTTCTGTAGTGCTAAAGCATCATGAGTCTTCATTCCAAGCCTCCTCCCTTTCCAATTTTTAAGGTATATGCCATTGACTATTAATAATATAATGGTGAAAGAAGGACCAGCCACAGAGATGGATTTCTCCCTTCGACCAACTGTGATGTCAGTAGTGCCTGACTCAACTGAGGCTGTAACAACGCCTGGCACAGTTGCTGTTCCTAATATTCCTCCTGGAACACCATCCTCCCATCAGCCAATTCAACCTAAAGACTTTCACCATCACCATTTTCCTGATATGGAAATCTTCTTGAGAAGATTTGCCAATGAATATCCTAATATCACTCGTCTTTATTCTCTGGGAAAATCCGTAGAGTCCAGAGAACTGTATGTGATGGAGATATCTGATAACCCAGGAGTCCATGAACCAGGTAATTGCATGGCCGTTCACATGCTCTCAGTAGTGCCTTTCAAAGTTAATGTAGTATCCCTGTCATTGTCCAGAAATGTCGTCCGTATGCTGTGTAACTTCCATTAAGAGTTTGTAGTCAAAAAAAGAACATAGATCCAGTCTCTTTCCAGGAGAAAAATCCATTTGGTAACCCTCATATGCATGGTGTTTAGTATGTTCATAGATTGGATCATTTAGCTGAGTTCACTTTGGCATGTGGATATACATAGATGAGTATTGCATGTCTGTCTATGTATCTACAAGATATGCAGACATATTTGCTTTCGAGCCTGCTCAGACATATATTCTGGTAAAGAAGCTACAATATGTGTATGATGTTTTTTTGATGTTGGCAAAACCATGTTTACTTAATATTTTGGTTTAGAATTCTTATATATATTTATAAAATGGGAAAAACAGAGTCCATTTTAACTGAAAAGGAAAAAGTCTTCTGTATAATTATTTTGTGTCAGGTGAACCCGAATTTAAGTATATTGGAAATATGCATGGAAATGAAGTGGTTGGAAGAGAGCTGTTATTGAATCTCATTGAATACCTCTGCAAGAACTTTGGAACAGACCCTGAAGTAACAGACTTGGTTCGCAGCACTAGAATTCACCTTATGCCATCCATGAATCCTGATGGATATGAAAAGTCCCAGGAAGGTAAAGAAGAGCTATTAAAGCCTAATACGTTGATTGTTGTACAGCGTGGTTATTCAGAATAGAAAAGATGTTGAACTTTTTTATTCTGATGATTTATGAGTGATTTTAGCTTTTATGTACTTACAAAATAGAGCAGACTTCAAATACATGATGAAGCATATGTGTGTGTGGAGATATATATATATATCTATATCTATCTATCTATCTATCTATCTATCTATCTATGGTATGTGTGTGTGCGCCCACTATATGTACATATGTACTATATGTACAGAAGGCAGAGATTGATGTTGAGTTCTTATTCAGTTGTTTTCCACCTTATTTTTGAGAACCTGGGGTTTGTTGATTCTGCTCGCCAGTCAGTGAACTCCAGGGATCTGCCCAACTCTGCCCCCTAGCGCTGGAGTTGCAGGCGCACATTACAGTGCCTAGCTTTTGAATGTCTGAATAGGTATTTGTGCTTGTATAGCAGACACTTTACCAACTGAGTTATCTTTCCAGCCCTTCATCAAGACGTGGGCTCCTTGTTTGCTTTTGCATTTCTGTAGTGGTTATCTGTCTTCTTCAGTATCCTCTAGAGGAACAGAAATGATAGCGAGAGAGTGTGTATATGTATGTAAAACCATAAAAGGGGGTTCATTAGATTGATATATATGATTAGAAGCCAGGTAGTTCAATAATGACGCCCTATGTTGAGAACCAGAGAACATGGTAGCTGTTTAGAACAAGAAACAGGAAGCCTGGAAACAAGGATCCAGCAGTGCTGTCCAAGGCCGAAGCCCTGCCAGCTATCTGAGGTACTGATGCCAGTCCCCATTGAAGTCTTGAAGATGCTGGAGCCTGATGTCTGTCGGTGGCAGGAGCAGTGGTTGCACCTGCTCAGGAAGACTGGAGCTGGCAGGCACTAGATGGCCTCTTCCCTCATGTATTTTTGTTCTCTCTGGGTCCTCAGCCTATTGGAGGTAGCACACATGTTCAGGGCCAGTCTGTTTCTTTCTTTCTCTCCCCACATTCTCTCTTTTTTTTTTTGTTTTCTGTTTTATTTTGTTTTTGAGACAGGGTTCCTCTGTGTAGCTCTGGCTGTCCTGAAACTCACTATAGACCAGGCTGGCCTTGAACTCAGAGATCTGCCTGCTCTGCCTCCCAAGTGCTGGGATTAAAGGTGTGCTCTGAGAGAGATGGCTTCGAAGTTAAGAACAATGCTGGCTGCTCTTATAGAGGATCCAGGTTTAATTCCCAGGACCCACATGGCAGCTCACAACTGTCTGTAATTCCAGTTCCAGGTATCTGACACCATCACAGAGACATATATGCAGGCAAAACACCAATGCACTTAAAAATAAGTAAATCTTTTTTTTTTAAACTGATCAATGTTTTTCCACCATACCATTCTATATGTCAGTTGCCTTAAAGGCATACCCCATAGTGTGCTTTACGAATCTGTGGTGTCTCTATCCAATCAAGTTGACAAGTAACACTAACCACCAATTTATTAAAAATAATAGAAGATTTTTCATAAACTGTTTCATTTTAACAGTAGTTTTTGTTAAACTATTATATGTGTAACTTTACTTATCACTGGGAAATCAAACCAGATAATACTTGAAACCAGTGGCTTCTGTACTCAGCCATATTCCATACCTGCTAAATTATTGCTTTTTGTTTTTCCTGCCTCCCCTAGGCAAGCCCATCTGTCCTGAGGCAATGCTGAAAGGGCTGGGAGGACAGGTTTACACAGGCCACCTTCTACAGAACCCTAGGAGAGTAAGAATCCCATCTTTTCCTAACCCATGATGCCATAGGGAACTTTTAAATACTTTTTCCCTATAAAGTTTTAATAATTCCCATCTATATTAAACTGATAATGGGTAGATTAACAGGGGAAATTAAGTTAATTTATATTCAGAAACATGAGAATCACACAGGTGTAAGTCTCAAAGGAGAACTAGTTGAAATTTATATACACCTAAGTTAGGGGGTTGGGTGTGGCTGGATGGGAGGTGGTTATGGGATGTGGAAGGTTGAGGGGACAATGCTCACAGCCAGCACAGGTTGTTTTGTCATGCAGATAAAGTCTGCCAGGTGACAACTGTCTGTGATCATCTCTGTGCCAGGTGTCAGACCCCCAATGTCTATTTAAGGGATACCTTTCCTAGGCACAAAGTAGGGTGTCAGGCAGCCAAGCTTTCTTTTTATAAAAGGACAGCTTTGCAGAGCTATTCCTGTCTCTGCAGTTAACTGTAGCCAACTTGAAATAAGTCCAAGCAATCTGTTTCCTCTCTCTCAGCTGCTCCTAGCAGTGATCCCTGAGAGTGGAGCAGGCCCCACAGTGTGAACATCCAGGCGCAGGCTGGGGTAGCTCACACTGAGCTGACCCTGGGGCTCTCATTCAGACAGGCTCGGGTCGATCCTTACTGTGTTCAGGTTCTTGCTCCTCACTGTTGCCAGCATCACAGATCCCTCCTCATCCTTCCAACACTTCTGAAAGGGGGAGCCAAGTACCATGAGGGAGCCCTCCAGTGGGCCCTTCCCTCACCTGCCATTCTTCTCTCCTTGTAATGACAGTAATAACGCTCTCACTCATATAAGAGTCTACACAGTTAAGCTTGAGTTGCACTTTTTTCCTCTATTGGATTAAATGCTCAACAGTGTTCTCTACCACACCTTTTTGTAATCATTTTAATGTCAGCACAGCACAGTTTTCTTCTTGTTGGTCTGTTTTCTCATGATAAAGCCCACCAACTTAAGGGTTGCTTATGCCATCGTGTGTCTATTGTAACTTGAACAATGCTTTAGTATCAGTTATGTAATTGGATTTTTTTTTTCCTCTCAAAGGATAAGCAGAGGACAGACAATCGAGAGTAATGATTTTACCACTTTGCTTTAAAGATCTGTAAGACAGGTTGCTTTTTTTTTTTTTTTTTTTAAATACATGATGTACCAAAAAAGGTGGAGGGACTGTAGTTCACTCAGTGGGATTGGTAGCAGTGAGTCTGAGGTGCTTGCATGTTAAGGTGGCTGACGTGTGTGTTATATTAAAATATAGTAAAACCTACCTTAAATTTTAATCTTTTATCCTGCAGGAGATTCAGTAAGTGTAGTTGGCAGAAACAACAGCAACAACTTTGACCTCAACCGAAATTTCCCAGACCAGTTTGTTCCGATCACAGACCCTACCCAACCAGAAACTATCGCTGTGATGAGCTGGGTGAAGACCTACCCGTTTGTGCTGTCAGCTAATCTGCATGGAGGTACGGCAGCTCCTGTGCTACTAAGTGCATCTTGTTGAGGGCATTTGAAAATCCTGCTGAAATTCTATCTGCTTGTATAGTCCTAGGCCTCCTTCAAGTGAGTACTCTATCACCGCCTGTGACAGATCCCTCCTCAGACCTCCAGCACTTCTGAAAGGGGGGGCACAGTACCACGAAGGAGCCTAAAGGCTTCCTTTTTAAAGCCTTTAAAGCCTCCCTTTAGGCCAGTTTCCTGGCTCTCCCTTCCCTTCCCCACTCATTCTTTTTTTTCCTTTTTTGTTCTTTCCTTTCTCTCTCTCTCTCTCTCTCTTTCTTTCTTTCTTTCTTTCTTTCTTTCTTTTTTTTGGTTGTTGTTTTTTTAGACATGTCCTCACCAATATCCAGGCAAACCTGGAACTCACTCTGTAGCCCACGCTGGCCTTGCCTTGTAGGGATCCTCCTCCTGCCTCTGCCTCCTTGGTGCTGGGATTACAGGCAAACATTAGCAGGCTCAGCTTTCTCTCATCTTTCATTGCACATTTTTTCCTTCCATGCCCTTTCTCTTTCTTCCCTTTTTCTTTCCTTTTAAATTTTAATGTTATTTATTATTATATGTACAGTGTGTGTGTGTACATGCATGGCATGTGTGTGGAGGTCAGAAGACACCTTTCAGAGGTCAGCTGTCTTTCCACTGGATTTCAGGATCTAATTCAGGTTGTGGATTTACCCATAAGTGCTTTTCTCCCATTAAACCACCTCTCCCTCCCTTTCTTCTCTTCTTCCCACTTCCTGCCTTCCTTTTTCTTGCTTTTCTCTTTTTCATATCACCTTTCTGTAATAGTTCTTCAAGTGTTTCATGTTTATTTGTTATACTGTTAACTAGGTCCTGCACACTTTGTCATCATAAAGATCAAGCATATTCTCTTATCTTCCACTTGTGCTCTCCCCCTGTGTACACAAACACACACGTACACACAGCATTACTTAACTGCAGCATAATGACTTCATTCTTACTGAGGGTTTGGGCATATATATGTCAAGATGACTCATCAGGAATGAGACATTTGAGCAAAATGAAAGGTCAATATTAAGAGAAGCATCATAGGCACATATTTGAGCCAGTAGGATACCTGCGTAACATGCATGAAGCCTTGGAGTTCATGACCAGCATGCACTCCATAAGCCTGGCGTGGTGGCATATGCTATAGTCCCAGCACTCAGGAAAGAGAAGCAGGAGGATCAGGAGTTCAAGGTCATCCTCAGCTACCTAGTAGTTCAAGGCAGTCTGAGATAATGAAATCCTGTCTCAAAACAGTCATGTGAATAAGAGCAAAACTACCAGGCTGGAGAGATGGCTCAGCAGATAAGGACACTTGCCAAGTTCCATCCTCTGAACCCACATAATGGAAGGCAAAAATCTACTCCAGCAAATGGCCTTTCTGACTTCCACACTGCATTTTGATGCAGTAGAAGGCATAATAAGCAGACAAGCAAACATGTGAAAACAGTATGAAACAGTTAACAAACATAGCTCAAAGCTTCTCCCTGAGACCTACCATTGCTACTCTAATCTTGTGCAAAGCATGAAGCAAGTGGGTGGCCTTTTCACAGTTGAAAGTTTCCCTCTCTTCACTCAGAATCACTCCACTGTTGGTACAACCCCAGCTGAGCAACTAGACCATAAGAAAGTTTTAGAATTTTTCTGTGTGGACCAGGCTGGCTCTGCTAACCCTAAGTAGTTTAACTTGTTTTAGAGAACATGTAATTAGCCTTGCTTGACAAATTTCATGTCTCTCTCTTCTGCCTTACTTTTTCTGTTGCTGTAATAAAACACCTTGACAAACACTACCTAAGGAAGAAGGGGTTTATCTTGGCCCACAGTTCTGGGGTATAGTCCTTTCTGGCAGGGAAGTCTTGGCAGCAGAAGCTTGAGGCAGCCTCATCTGGGAAGCAGAGAATGGTAAATGATTGAGCTCAGGTAGCTTCTTGGCAGTGGAGCCCAGGCAATGGTGCTGCCTCCTGATACAGTTAATATAATCATGATAATCCTTTAAGAATGCCTAGAGTCTAACCTAATTAAATAATTTCTCATAGGTCTATAAAGAAGGCTTGTCTCCTGGGTGATTCCAGGGTCTGTCAGGGTCACAATTGGTACCTTCCATTTCTGACTGTACTGTGAAAGCTTGTTTTGTGTAACTGACCCATTTTGAAACAGTGCCTTTTCCTGTTTCCCTTGTAGGTTCCTTGGTGGTTAACTACCCTTATGATGATAATGAACAAGGAGTTGCCACATACAGCAAATCACCAGATGATGCCGTGTTTCAACAAATAGCACTTTCTTATTCCAAGGTATACTGGAAAGTTAATTCAGTAAAAACTACCTTAAAGCACTCAGGTCAGATGTTCTTACAGCTAAAATACCCAGGGCTCCTTGCTTTTTTTTTTTTTTTTTTTTTCTTTCCTTTAACCTGTTTTTCATCTCACTTCTGAATACTACATCTCTTTTTCCATTAGCTTTTAAACTCAGTCATATATTTTATCTGTGGTTTTAAACTCAGCACCTGGAACAGAAATGATGCAGGCTTATTTCATTTGATACATATTTAGTTTATAAGCCCAATAAAGTTGGCTAAAGCAGAACTGATGAGTTAAGTTAGATTTTTTGCCATACAGCCACAACCATACTTTACAAATAGTCTATGTAGCCAGTCTTTACTCCTTCATGGACTCTTCCTTCTTCCACCCTTCTTCACCCCTTTGCTTCTGCCTTTTTAACCCCCTAACACTAGATAGGAGGGGAAAGGAATGAGGGGAAAGGGGGCAGTGCTATCCCTAGACTACTGCCTGCTGATTAGGAATGTCAGGTTCCTTGGGACAAGTTTGATCTTTGTTTATCAGGATATCTCATTTCTTCTTGTTGTTTCATCTGTGCACACAACTACTTAAACTGTCCACCAACAACCCACCCCACCGCTCAGGACCCTAGAATTTATATAGACTCTGAAAAGTCCCCAGAATTCCAAACATCACACGATAGCAGAAACTATTGGTTGCTGGCAAAATCATGGGCAAATCATAGTCAGAGACTGCAGACAACCCGAAGCAGCCACACATCCTGTACCTGGCATAAAAATGAAAACATATTCTTGTAATATTTCTATGGTTTTTAAAGAAACCAAAATTCCAAAATTCTTGCTACAAGTCTATGGTTTTCTCTTTCAACATTTGAAAACAGGTCAGTCTGATTACCATACCAACAAAGAAAAAAAACGGTACAACCATCTCAGTAGAGGAAAGGCAGTGGAATACTTGTAACAAAGGCCATTAGGTCTGTTAAACCTAAGTTTTACTCCCTCGCTCCCTGTGAGTCCCTGCCCTTGGGAGGTGGATAATGAGTCAGAGGACCATGAATTAGAGGACATCCTGGGTAAACAGCAAGTTCCAAGTCAGTGTGGGCTATGAGACCTTGGCTCAAAAAACAAAACAAAAATCACCAGTGATTTACTAAGATATTTGAAGTTTTACCGTAATGTAAAAAAGGGTAAACAAGATTCTGTGTGTTCTAAACTTCCTATATAATGGGCACAGTTACTCTCCAAATCAAAATAAGATAGTGACTGGAAAAGTTGCACAGATAGAAACAAGCATGATGACCTGAGTTCAGATCCCTGCACCCACATAGAAGTCTGGGTACAGAGGGGCATTTATAACCCCAGCCCTGGGAAGGCAGATGGGAAGACTCCTGGAGCTCCCTGGCCAGCCTTGATGAATCCATGAGCTCTAAGATTAAAAAATAAGGCAGAAAGTGATTCAGAGAGGACACTGCAATTTCTGTCCTCCACACACATTAGTATGATGAATTACACTGACTTATTTTTAACCATATACACTCCCACCACATACACAAGATGTGTGTGTGTGTGTGTGTGTGTGTGTGTGTGTGTGTGTGTGTGTGTGTACCAGGTGTGATAGTTTCCAGCATTGACCTGCTGATTGGGTGTGTATTCTTACTGGTGATGGATCATAAAGGTTATTACTGCACCTCTGTTCTCTAATACAATCTTTTGTCATTCCACCTTCTTACCCCTCTGCAAATGGACCTCGTGAGATTCATATTCAGAGTTGCTAATAAAAGAATGCACCTGTTTCTTTTTTTCTTAGGAAATTGTTACCTTCTATTTGGGTATGGCATATCTGGGGGTAGATGCATACAGTAGTAAGAATTTATTATACCATCTGTCAGAATCAGTAGATCAGATTTTTTACGTGTTCTCATCATACTCTGCACCCATTTGCTGTGACTTCACAATTCTTTACCTTCATTTATTTCCTTAGACTATTAAACTTTCTACATTTGTCTTTCTCCCTAGCCTAGACCTACAGCCATATCCTTCCGTGATACTCCTAAGGATCTTGCACACACCCTTTGACATACCAAGGATCCCAAAATCCAGTCATCAGTAACACTGTCTTTATTTAGTTTCTGTAGCTATGATAAAAACTGACCAAAAGCAACTTTGGGAGGAAAAGGTTTACTAGGCCTACATATCCTGGACCACAGTCTATCGAGGGAAGCCAAGACAGGAACTCAAGGGAGGAGCTGATGCAGAAGCCATGGGGAAATACTGCCTACTGGCTTGTTCTTTGTGACTTGCTCAGTCTGCTTTCGTACACAAACCAGGATCACCTGCCCAAGGGATGGCACCACCCATGGTGGCCTGGACCCTCCTACTTCAATTATTAAGCAAAAAACTGTCCTATAGACTTACCTACAGGCAATCTGACTGAGGCATGTTCTCAACTGATATGTCTAGGTTTATTTTGAGTTGACAAAAGCAACCAGTGCAACCACCACCTTTCTTCTCCATCGCTTCGTTACAGGTATAACCCAGAGTAGTCACACATCTGCTACTGAGCTTCCTCGCTGAGTCCCCAGTCCTGGGGCCAGTGATTCACATTTCGCTGCTTTCCCCCTCACCCCCAGCTTATTTTTCACTGTGGTGATTGTAATTTGTCGGATTCCTCTTACTCTCCATAGGTGACTTTGAGCTGAACAAAAGTAGAACTGCAGAAGCTGGTGTGAGTCAGTCTTCACGGCCATCACTGAGGCCTACCTGTTCTCTCTTCTCTTTCAATCCCACTGTATCCTGCCTTCTCTGGAGTCTTGTGTCTGTCTTCTACTGACCCTGGGAAAAGTGATTACTAAAGTCCTCTGCCTTTGTTCACAGCCTTCTTTTTCTTGACCAGTAAACAACTTACATAAAAGTAAAGGCTTACATAAACCTTAATAAACACCTGTAGTAAGTTTCTCCTCAGAGCTTGTTATTTTAATGTCAAATGCCTAATTCTTAAGGTAATAGGACGATTTGACATTTTCTCTTCATGCTTTTTTGTCCTTATTTTCTGTTGCCAAGGGTGGAGATGAAGCTTTGACTATCTTTCAGAGTTTAAAATCTTCCAGAAACTTCTTTTCCAGTCAAAAGTCATCTTCTCTCCTCTGGATTCTTATAGTGTTTATTTGTGCCCCCTTGAACTATAAATGTGCACGTGTACTTTGTACCAGATACCAGACTGGATACTGAAGACACTGAGACACAGACTGTTTCCACGAGTCTTGACCTAAAAGAAGAAAACGGCTGGAGAAATGGCAACAAATAAATAAAACTAAGGAAAACATGTCAGTACCTGCTCTGTACCATAATGTTGACTGGCTTGGGCTTGTGCAGACAAACACAGCTGCTATCACATCCAGCTCTTAATTTTATTCTTTTCTTATAACTATATGTGAGTGTATGTGAATATTTGTGAATGTATGATGAGAACTGTCAGCCCCATTCTCTGTCTTGAGTGCTGGAAAGCTTGAGACAACCAAGGAGCAGTGTCATCTCAGAAGCACACAGCACGACCCCAGCACTCCTTGGGGACTAGATGTGAATGTATATGTGACTCTGTGGAGTCAGTGTGGTTCCAGGGATCAAAACTCAGGTCTTCACACAGTCAAAATCCAACAGACACAGAAAAATATACATTGAAAGTCTCACAACTTCTATGGCAGTGTTCTCCCACTTGAAGCCCTCTTGTGCCCTCTGGAAACCTTTGTAAACTGGACCTGCACCGAAGAACACACTGGTTTTAAATGTAGATGCAAAAAAATACTAGTAAAGATTATTTTTTTCTTTTTCAGGAAAATTCTCAGATGTTCCAAGGTCGACCTTGCAAGGATATGTACCTTAATGAGTATTTTCCTCATGGGATAACAAATGGAGCTAGTTGGTATAATGTCCCAGGTAAATAAAGATCAAGGCCTTCCAACATGGGTTTCCCACTCTCCTCCATGGTGCTGCTTGCTAATGATCTTTCTCAATTTTCCTAATGTCCAAGTGATTGAAAACATTACAATAACCTTTCAACTGTTTTATTTGGTGCTCTTTGAATTCTGCATAGACATATTGCACTACAGCCCGACCAGTGTATGGTTTGTCCTGGCTTTATTATAGGCCTTTCATGTGCTAACAGGAAGACTGTACAGCTTAGTACTTACATTATGGAAATGCAGATCCAAGGGCCCTCTCAGGAGTTCATTACTGTTTTTTAATCACTGCAGAGCCAAGATAAGTTGTTGTTGTTGTTGTTGTTGTTTTTTAAAAAAAAAAAACCTAGGAATAATTCTTACCTTGTAGAGTCTAAACTATATAAAATGTATCGAAAGTGATGATTTTAAGTTTTTGTCTTTAGGCGGTATGCAAGACTGGAACTATTTACAGACAAATTGCTTTGAAGTAACTATTGAACTAGGTTGTGTGAAATATCCGTTTGAGAATGAACTGCCCAAGTACTGGGAACAAAATCGAAGATCTCTGATCCAGTTTATGAAACAGGTAACTACTCAGAAACAAGTGTGAGTCCTTCCAAGCCTGAGACAAGCTTTGTGTACAGGTTATTCAGTGTATAGTTTTTATCCAGTGAAGTTATAGTATGTCTTTAAAATACTCTTGTGTATATGAGTGTTTGTCTGCATGTGTGTATGTGCACCCCATGTGTGCAGTGTCCATGGAGGCCCTGTGGGTCCTGACAAGCAAACCAAGATCCTCTGCAAGAAAAGCAAGTGTCCTTTAGCCACTGAGCCATCTACCCCCAGAATACACCTTTTCTAATTCTAATTTGTTTTAGAGTATTTGCCCTATTTCTGTATTCCAGTTTGTTTTGTAAATTTACCTAGAAAATTCATGGGTATAAATGAGTTTGTCTAAATGAGGGGAAAGTGAGTAAACAAGGTAGCATTGCTGTAGTGGGCAGTGGTCACCCTGTCCTGGCTTTATAAAAGCTGGCATAGATTAGCTACTCAGAAGCATTGCCAGATGATGGATGTGAAGGATATTCTTTTGTTGTCGTGTGTGAGTGTGCACACATGCAAGTGTGTGATGGTTTCCTTTTATTTGGATATGCACAGTGCCTAGGTTATACAGTGTATAACTATATATACAGTGTATATATAACTATATACAGTGTATAAACTATACACTGTATAGCTTCAGAAATATATGGCTGGTTAGCTAGAATAACCTAATATGTAACACTATCACAGTTTTATCATTTAAGTTTGTATACTAACATTAAAAATGTTTTGTGTTATTTATTGACATAAATAGATAGAGAAGGTATAAGACTGGCACAATAAACACTCCTACTCCACACCTAGATTTAAGAATTCTAATACTTTGCCAGTTTTGGTTTATTTATATGAAAAATACATAGATGTTTATTTGTTTGTTTGTTTGTTTGTTTTGGTTCATATGCTTGTTTTTGGCTGAACTATTTCAGTAGAAATTGGAGATACTGGGACATTTTGTCTTTAAATACCCAAACTATTTACTTTTACTTATTTATTTTAATTGTATGTATATGGGTGTTTTGCTTGTATATGTCTGGTGCTTGTGGAAGCCAGAAGAGGGCATCAGACCCTTTGGTACTAGAATTACAGACAGTTGTTAGCTGCCATGTGGTCCTGGGACATGAACCCAGGTCCTCTGGAAAAATAATTAGTGTTTTTAACTGCTGAAACATCTCTCTAACTTCATCTATTTTCTAAAAATAAAAAATATTTTCCTATATGTCATCTCTAGATGCTATTATCTCACCTAAGAAAATTATACCAATTCCCTAATACTACATAATTCCCAGCTTATACTCAAACTTCTCTGTGCCCTACATGTGATCATATAGGTGTATTTACAAGTAGGGTGGAGTGAATTTCAGTTTTGTATCTCCTTGCCATTTTTAATATGGAATATTCTTCCTTTTAAAAATAAATCCATTCAAAACAGTTCTAACTTGTTTTCTTTTATTGCATCTTTTATTCTGAAGTAGTCTTAACGTCCTAAAATTTAAGGTCTTATTGTGTTCTTCACATGGCCTCTGCATTCCTAGGCATTTAGAAGCAAATACATGTTTTAATGAGCACTTGCGTTCCGCTTTACTGGGAACACTGAAGTTCTGGTAGCTCCTTTGGTTACATTATTAACAATCTGTTAGTGTGGATATGAGCTCCCAAAGTAATTAGATGTTTTTTCCTCTTAAAATCTGGTATTCTTATCCTTTATACAGGTTCATCAGGGTGTCAAAGGATTTGTCCTTGATGCCACAGATGGTAGGGGCATATTAAATGCCACCCTCAGTGTTGCTGAAATTAATCACCCAGTGACTACTTACAAAGCTGGAGATTACTGGCGCCTCTTGGTCCCGGGGACATATAAAATCACAGCTTCTGCCCGAGGGTAAGTGATGAATGCTTTCAAATTGAAAGCCTGGGAAGAAGGAAAATATGGGCTTCCCTCTAGAAGGTTATTTCCAGAAAGTCCCTCAGAGCCTGCTAAGCAGAGCAGAGTTAAATGGAGGGTTAGAGCTGGTTTCACCAGTGAGCACCTGCTGCCTGTGTGAGCACCTGCTGCCTGTGTGAGCACCTGCTGCCTGTGTGAGCATCTGCTGCCTGTGTGAGCACCTGCGGCCTGTGGCACTATACCATCAACTAGGCCTCTGAAGTCATAGTTCTTTGCCTTCCTCCACTCTGATCATCTGCCCTCTTCTTGTGACTTCCCTCATTGTTAGTAGTAATTCTGGGACATGGCTTGCTGGAAGAACTAGGGAGGGGGCGGGGGGAAGATAAATACTCATGTTCCGCTGAGTAGGGTCATGCTGCCCCACAGAGAACACCATTCTATATTTTATAGTTTTGCCAAGCTCTCATGTGCACTCATTTCTCTGTGATATGTTTACATCATTGCTTTTGTGAAAATTTCTGCTGATTGCAGGCTCTGAGTAAGGCTATTTTTGTCTGTCTGTCTGTCTGTCTGACAGGGTCTCATATAGCCCAGGCTGACCCCAAAACTCTTGGTCCTCTCAAGTGCATGCTCAACTAGATTTATTTATTAAAAAGAAAAAAAATGAACCTTGGTTTTTCTTTTTCTTTTCTTCCTTCCTTTCTTTCTTGTTTTTTTTTTTTTTTTTTTTTGAAAACTAAAACAACCTGGTTGTCTTTATAGTCCTTTACAATTAGTATAGAATTTGAAACAACTATTTAATCTGAAATTTCTCTTTTGTTGTTGGTTTTGTTTGTTTTGTTGCTGTTCTGAGGCAGGAACTGGTGAAGTCCAGGCTGGCCTTAAACTTCCTGTGTGGCTGAGGTTGATCTTGAATTTCTGATCCCCCTGCCTCTCTCTCTGGAGTGCTAAGGTTACAGGCACATCACCACACTTAGCTGTTTTTTTTTTTGTTGTTGTTGTTGTTGATGGTTTATGAGCACTAGACAGAATACTTTCCTCTCCTTTGTAGCCAAGGTATTTGTGAAGTTAGTTTGAGCATTGACTGGAAGAAAGCTAAGTACGAGGAGACACTTTAAGTTATTAGTACCTTTCTTTTCACCAAGAACAGAGAACTTTTAAATAGCTAGTGGCTCATGAATAGGCTCAGAAGACCACACTATTGCATTACAAGGTATTGTTTTCTTCTACTTTGGCAGACTAATTAGAGAAACTAGAGCCACCAGGGTGTCTGAGAAACAGGCAAAAATCATGTCATTGGTAGCGAATGTCCTAAGTTGCTACCTCAGGCCCTCCCACTCACATACCAAATGCTGACAAGTGAGTTCAGACTCCAGGAGTATCTGCAATAAGCTCAAACTTGGATTTGAAACCGTATTTTACTTTTTTCTTTATTATGTATGGATATTTTGCCTACACATATGTCTGTGCATGCCTGTTACCCACAGCAGCCAAAAGAGGATATTGGATCCCTAGATCGGGAGTTATTAAACCCAGGTCCTCTGAAAGAGCAGGCAGTGAGTGCTCTTAATCACTGAACATCTCTCCAGCCCCTGAAATTCTTTGTTTGTTTGTTTGTTTGTTTGTTTGTAGACTGGGTTTCTCTACATAGTCCCAGCTGTCCTGGAACTCACTATGGCAACCAGGCTGGCCTCAAACACAGAGAGCTGGCTGCCTCTTCTGAGATTAAAGTTATGTACTACCATGCCCAGCATGAAATTCTAATTTGAATCTTAGAAACTCATTCATATTATACATTTACCTATGTTTGTTCTTTGTTAATTTTTTTAAATAATAAATTGACTCCAATTGAAAACTTAATTCTTTTGGAACCTACATCATGTGTATTTCTTGAGTTCATTCATCCTCTGCACACCTCTGTTTCCCAGTGCTTGAATACTGAGAAAGTGTGCGTCTGACCTGTCTGCTTTGTTATAGGTATAACCCTGTCACCAAGAACGTGACCGTCAGGAGTGAAGGTGCTATTCAGGTCAACTTCACACTTGTTCGATCTTCAACAGATGCAAACAGTGAGTTAAAGAAAGGAAAGGGGCATAGCACCAGCACTGAAGACACCAGCGACCCAACTTCTAAGGAGTTTGAAGCATTAATCAAACACCTTTCAGCTGAGAATGGCTTGGAAGGCTTCATGTTGAGCTCGTCCTCAGACCTGGCTCTGTATCGATACCATTCATACAAAGACTTATCCGAGTTCCTGAGAGGACTTGTAATGAACTACCCACACATTACAAACCTTACCACGTAAGATCTCCGTTCTTCTTCCTTCATTTAAGTGAGTTCATTCATGCTTTGTCCCAGTGGAAGGGATCGTATGCATACTGAGAGGATTATTTGGGGGAGCTGACATATGAGAGCTGGAGTCTTATTTCACATTTTTCTGACAGTATGTCTTGTGCATTGGTGGAAACTCCTTGTTAAATTAATGATGCGTGGATGGAGCCTCCTGAGAGTGAAAGTTTCTCTTCCTATCACTTCCTTTGATTGTCACATGTATGCCGAGTTCCCACTGCAGATTTGTATTCTCACTAAATGTTGTTTAGCTTATTTTATTTTGTTGAGGGTGGTGACACATTTTGGAAGGCTGAGCTCACCTGTCAGGGATGTTTATGCCAGGAGCATATAAGCTGCACACCTACTGTGTATGCCACCAGTGTGTGTATAAGCTGTCTCCTGCACACCTACTGAGTGTATGCCAC